>JBAMCI010000107.1:12335000-13010000 GCA_037075265.1 Drosophila nigricruria | reverse complement strand
ATTTAAAATTCTTGTTAAATACCGAAATAATACTAATAGATCATAATAATAATGAAATAAATACTAAATAATCGACTCGAAGATATTGTCAATACACTAATGATATATGTATCTCTGTATCTTTTTCCAATGTTATGCTTTAGAATCGAAGTTTTCAATGTGCCTGTCAAAATTGACAATTGCTTTAGCATGAGTGTTAAATCACTCAATTGCAGTCAAAGGCAATTGCCATGAGCACTAACCGAGCGAGAGCTTAAGTTCAGCGAGTGTATCTCAATTGGCGACTTGCTTGGAAAAGCTTTTCCATCCTTTTTTGTTTTGGTTATTTTTTCTTTTCTTTTTTTTTTTTTTTTGCCAACTGTAAGGCAAGAAACGTCGTTGGCTTCATGAACGCAAGCGGCGGATGGGGAGGGGTGCGGCAGAAGGAAGAGAGCAGCGGCCACAGAGCGATAGCGAGGGGGAGGAGTGGGGAGGGGGAGAAAGGTAGAGAGGAGTGCGCCACGGTAGGGCCATGACGCAAAAAGGTTGCGAGCGGAAAATGAAAAAAAAAAAAATTTAACAACAACAGCAACAGCGGCAGCAGCAGCAGCAGCGACGTCGACTGCGGCAGCAGCAGCAGCAGCAAAAAAAAAGAAAGAAAAATAAAAATAAATAAATAAAAACACAAAAAGCGTCAGAGAACATGGCAAAAGCGGAAAAAAGCATAACGACCGTTGAGTTCTTCTTTTTTTTCTTTTTTTTTTCTTTTTTGCTTATTTTTATTATTATTATTTTCATTTTCTGTCTTTCTCCGCTCTTTTGTTGCTGCTGTTGTTGTTGCCAGCTTTTTTAAGCTGTAATTTTTTTACTTGACGTTTTTTTATGGTGTTTTTTTTTTGCGCAATTTTATCCTTTTTTTTAAATATCGATTTTTATGTCAACTTAAATGAAAGGTACACAGTTTCCCATATATATATATATATACATACATATATAGAAATATATATATATATTTATTTATATGGAATTCTATATATATGTATATATATCTGAGTGTGTACTTCGGCACTATTAATTTTGATTCAAGCGTCCCCCCTCTCCCCTCCCGCCTCCTTTTTTCAGTTCCTGCCTGGACTTTGTTGCATTATTGAAATGTCCACGTCAGAGAGCAGAAGAAAGTAAAGGAGCGCTATCAAAAGCTCCGCTTAAAGTAATAAAGAAAGAAAGCTTTCAGGCAGATTCTCTTTTTAATTAAATTGTATCAATTATCATTTGAAAAAATGTAAGCTTAATAAAGCTAAATCTACCCAGTTGGCTACATTTCAATTAAATTTATTCATACATCATGATTGATCGATTTAGAGAGCAGAAGAAAGCAAACGATTGCAAAAGCTCTGATTTAAGTAATTAAAAGCTTGCGTAAAGCTTTCTTTTATGATACAAATGAATCAATTATTCTGGCAAATCGTTTCAATCAAATTGATGTATACATCATGATTGAGAGATATGCAGATATATCAATCTAATGTACAGTTACATATAAAGTTCTCTAGCAAAAAGTAGATCTGTTGATAAGAGAAACATCTGAGTGAGTTGAATCCTACATCACAATTGATTGATGACTGATAGTATACCCATAATTTACCCATAAAATGGTTAATCTTCAATTAAAACCGTAAAAAAACTAGATCTAGTGCTTTAGTGATTAATGATTAATATGTAGGCCATCTATTTCTACTCGTACATCATGATTGATTCATAGATGATCATAATTGAAACCAAGAATAAGCGAATAACCAAAAGCTACATCATAAATGATTGATGAATGACGTAATATCACATATCATATGCATACAATATGTACTTAATGTTATTAGATATTTTAAGATATGAATTCAGTCCGTTACACGTACATCCTGACTGATGAGTGATTGATTAATTGATATAAGCACTTCTATTATTTAATGCAGGCAATAAGTCAAAGTCTTTTCTTAAGCATAAGCTTAATGTGACTATGTTCTGTTAGAGACAGTTTCACATATGATTCGACATATGTGATATACATGATTGATAGCATTCGGTACATCATATGAGTCTGATTGATAGACAAACCACCTGCAAAGCTTGGCGTCGAATGCAGGACAAGTAAATAATAGTCAACACTTGGGTATATAAATACACACAAGCATGCACACATGCACACACACACACACACATACATAGACACAGTCACACATAAATACACACATACAAATATTTATATATGTATGTGGAATGTAAAAATCCGTTTTTCCCTCTGCCATCGCAATTTTCTTTCTTTTTCCAGATGCTTTTGTAATTTGTATAATTTTTTAACGTCGTCGTCGACGTCGTCGTCGTCGTCGTTGTTGTTGTCATTTTTGTTGTACGCTCGTTGGATGTTTTTTTATTATTTTTTTTTCTCATTTTCTTTTTTTTTTCTTTCTTTCTTTTTTTTCGTAACGTTTTTTGCTTTTGTTTCTTTATCATACAAAGCAAAAAACTGTAATATAAATTTATGTGTTAACGTGGAGCAGCAAAAGGGACACATGAAGCGGGTGGGGGGAGCGCGCTCGGAGGAGCCGAAGGGTCGCAGTTGCAGGGGCGCCACAGCGCTACGAAATGACAAAAGTGGAAATGAAAAGCAAAAAAGCAAAAACAACAACAAATAAATAAAAACCAAGTAAAACGAAAAGTATCTCCAATATTTTACACAATTTTTATGTATAGATAAAAAATATACGCGACATAAGATAGCTACATATGTATTTATGTATATAAATATATATATATATGTATAAATATATATATAAATATCTATATAAGTATATATATATAAATATATTTAGTTGTATATACCGATATAGTTATTTCTTTCGCCTCAGACTCAACTGAATATATGAAAAATAATTTATAAAGTTTTTAGAATTTCATAGAAGTTTTTTAATAAATATTGACTAGCATCGAGAGCGCTCACGAATTGTTAGGTATTAGTCGATAGAATAAAAAATGGAAGTCCAGAAGGTTTCTACTTAAAGCCGATAACGGTTAAGCTTTCATTAAACTATTTAGATAATGAAAAGGCACGAGTTGATTCAAGCTTGATCAGAAAGCTTTGAAGAAGTCAGCTAGGAGAAGCTAGAGAGAGGGAGAGAAAGAAAGAGAGAGAGAGAGAGAGAGAGAGAGAAAGAGAGAGAGAGAAAGAGAGAGAGAGGGAAAGAGAGAAAGAGAGAGAGAGAGAGAAAGAGAGAGAGAGAGAGAAAGAGAGACAGAGACAGAGACAGAGACAGAGAGAGAGACAGAGACAGGGACAGAGACAGAGACAGAGACAGAGACAGAGACAGAGACAGAGACAGAGACAGAGACAGAGACAGAGACAGAGACAGAGACAGAGACAGAGACAGAGACAGAGACAGAGACAGAGACAGAGACAGAGACAGAGACAGAGACAGAGACAGAGACAGAGACAGAGACAGAGACAGAGACAGAGACAGAGACAGAGACAGAGACAGAGACAGAGACAGAGACAGAGACAGAGACAGAGACAGAGACAGAGACAGAGACAGAGACAGAGACAGAGACAGAGACAGAGACAGAGACAGAGACAGAGACAGAGACAGAGACAGAGACAGAGACAGAGACAGAGACAGAGACAGAGACAGAGACAGAGACAGAGACAGAGACAGAGACAGAGACAGAGACAGAGACAGAGACAGAGACAGAGACAGAGAGAGGGAAAGTGAGTAAGAATGAGTAATAAAAGAGTGATAGTTAGAAAGCATTACTCGGAAATAAACAGAAATATTTCTTGATTTGTTGAAAGATAAGAGAAATCTCCTTTTTTGTAATCCCAACTCTGCTTGTCGCTTATCTCTTCCTTTTTAGTCTCAGCCTTTAGCTCTCTCTATATCTATAACTATCTCTCATCTCGTTGTTTTGCTCTCCATCGTTTCTGTCTATCTCTCTCTCTATGCTCCTTCTGCTCCTTCTATTGCTACTTCTCGTTTTCTATCTCTTTCTTTCGCCATCTTTTTCCTGCCCAACTCTTTTCCCCCTAACAAACAACCAAAAAATGAAACTTTCATAGAAATTTCATTAAAGAAATGCAAATAAACAACAAAAAGCAATAAAAACAATGAGAGAAAAAAAACAAAAAGCAAAAATAAACTCATTTGAAATCGATTCAAAGAAAAAGAAGTCAAAGGCTTCGCCTTTGTATACATTTGGCAAATTGAAATTGTTGTTTTCTTTATTAGTATTTTTTTATTTCTTTATTGTCTCATATTGTTAATAGTATACACAGACCCGACCCCAAAAAAAAACACAAAAAACTGAAAACTGAAAGCGGAAAACAGAAAAATCCCTACACTCAGCAAATTGCAATGCACGCAGCTCCTAAATGCTTTCAGACCCCTTTTTTTTGGCTTTCGGAATGCAAAAAACAAAATAAAATAAAATAAAAATAAATAAATAACAAGAGAGTGTGTGTGTGTGTGCGAGTGTGCGAGTGTGTGTGTGTATGTGTGTGTGTGGAGGCTGTCAAGAGCTCTGCCTAGGCCAAGGAACTGCGCACGCAGGCGCAGATGCCCAAAGAGTTCTCGACTTCAAATTGAAGTCCAAGATCAAGTCTAGCTAACAACAATAACAACAACAGCAACAACAACAACAACAACAACAAGAACAACTGCAAGTGGGAGCCAAGTGCAATAACACGTACTCGCTGCCAATTAGAGATGAGCGCGTGTCAGTTCGTGTCGTGCTTAGGACTTGCATGTGTTTCTACAGCACGCAGAGTTAGAGCAAACTCAAATAAAATAAATAATAAAATATGTATTTACATTAATTATTTTTAAAAATATTCTTTAAACTCTAATCTTGAGTGCAGCTTACAAAAAGCTCTATCTATTCAGATCTAAATATATAAGCTTATAGAGAAATTGCATATAAATATAAAGGTCTAAATAAAGTTAACTCATTCTTAGTCTGAATAGATAGATATATGTAAATGAAACTTATTGAAAATGATTCAGGGTATAAACAGAAAACCCTGTATCTTGACAAACATATATTTATCTAAGTATTTTATTTAGTAAAAGCTCATAAAACTTTGATATATATAGCTAGATATAGATTGATCATGAATAAGGATTCTACGGCTGCTACGCCTAAACTTTCCATTTTGAATATATTTGAAAGCTCTTACAAAAGATCATTTTCATATGACTAGATCAATTCATTTATTATGTTAATTCTAGGAAAGAACTTAAAACATATATAATACAACGCTGCCGGGGAAAGATGAGTATGTAATCTAACTAAAACGATAATGATTGAGTATAAAGGTTTGACACTGAAGTGAGTGCGAGAATTCAAAATGACGAAATATTGTTAAGAGATTTGAAAGATAATGTGTTTTGTAAGTCTGTAAGAGTTTTGATAATAGAACTTTAAGCAATTCTTGAATTGGTATTGAAATGGATAATAATGTAAACTTCATTACCAGATTTTCAACAATTTTAGTTCAAGTTTTTTATGCTTTAAATATTTTAAGCTATATATGAAAACTTGCGCTAAAGTTTTTGGTGATGTGAAGAAACTTTTAGATTTAAAATTTATTCAAAGATAGGCCAAGATTTAAGATTATACTTATAGATAAACACAGATATATTCTCTTATTATCTTCAGTTGGTTGTGGATGAACAGCTTAACCTTAACTAAGCAATCTGAATCTGATGATCGTCTCCAATTTGATGATATATTTCAGATGATTATGATAAAACGAACTATACTATAATATCTAGACATGAAAGTTCAGCGATTTAAATAGATGAGTATATCAATATATATCAATATATAAATATCTATCGACGCACAGTCACAGAACTTTGCGCATCTCTAAGGCTAGCTGCAACTGCAGCATCGTTCGGCGGTGCCAACTGCAAAAGCTGTAGAAGCTGCTGAGGCAGAGACTGAGGTAGATACGCATGCCACCTTTTGCTGCAGCGACTTTAAGCAACATCATAAAATGTTTTCAAAAAACAACAACAACAACAACAACAGCAGCAGCGGCAGCAAATGCAACTGCAACAAGCTGCAGCAAAATAACTAAAAAAAACAACTAAACAAAAAACAACAGAAAAAACAAGTAAGAACGTTGCAGTCGGGCGCTACCGACTGCGGGATACTCATTCACACCCCCACAGATCACGCCCATTGCCACGCCCACAATTGGTTTGTACATATATAATTTTTTGGAAATCAATAGAGGAGATCAGCAGTAATATCTGTATATAATTCTGATTTTCTCACTGAGAATCGGAAAAACGTATAGTTTTTCCCGATTTGCCACGCCCCCAGTAGTCGTAGACATATAATTTTTGGCCAGTTCTTAGAAGTAGTGAAGGGTAACGTAAGTGTGAAATTTGGATGCTTACACTCAAAAAATGCGAAAATTACAGGGTATTTTTTAGCCGGGCATACCCCATAAGGGGCGTAAAATTTATTTTTGGCGCATCGATAGAGGAGCTCACCAGTAACTTACCATCCAATTTTGAAGCTTCTAGCTCTAAAACTGTAGGAGCTACAAACTTTTGCGGTTTGCCACGCCCCCTATGGGCGTAGATATATCCGCCATATCTTTTCCAAATTGGGTTGTCAACCCGAGTATATATACCAAGTTTCAAGTCTCTAGCATCAATAGTGCTCAAAATATTACAGAATTTGAAAAATCACTATATAGTCAGATCCGATTTGCCACGCCCCTAGTAGGCGTGGATATATAGATTTTTGGTCGATCTTCATAGGATCGTATCAGTAACCTACGTGCCAAATTTGGGCGTTTTAGCTTTAAAACTGTAGAAGATACAGTTTTACCCGATTTGCCACGCCCCCAATGGGCGTAGATATATCCGCCATAGCTTTTTGATCTTGGGTTGTCAACACGAGTATATATTCCAAATTGCAACTCTCTAGCACTTCTAGAAGTAGTGTTTCTGAGGTATGGGCAAATGCATTTTCCGATTTGCCACGCCCCTAGTGGGCGTATCGGGAAAATCTTGACACTTTATAATTCGAGGGTATACACGAGTATATATTCCAAATTTCAACTCTCTAGCTTCAAAACTGTGCAAATGGTTTGCGTTCATACGGACAGACGGACAGACGGACAGACGGACGGACAGCGTGACGGACATTGCACAAAACCAATATACTCATTTCACTTTGTGAATGAGTATAAAAACTTGGAGCTCAAGCAACAACTTGCGACTTTACGATGCTCTACAACTATTGTTGTTGCTGTTGTTGTTGTAGTTGTTGCTGTTGTTGCTGCTGTTGTTGTTGTTGGAGTTGTTGTTGTTGTTGCTGTTGTTCGCCAAGTCCAAGTGCATTCGCCTTCCGCTTTTGCTGTCGTTTTTATTTATTTTTTATTTTTCATTTATTTATCTTTTTTTTAAGTTTTTTTTTTGCAAGTCTTTGGAGCTGCTGTGTTGACTTATGCAGCTTCCACTTTGGTATTCTTATTGTCGTCGTTGTTGTTGCTGTTGTTGTTGTTGCTGTTGTTGCTTTGCTGACACAAAATCTAATAATTTCCAGACACACTAACAACAACAACAACAACAACAACAACAGCGTCCAGTTTGGCGCACACACAGATGCAGATACAGATACAAATGTATCTACTACGGCCAGCGTCGATGTAATCTTAGGTAGCTGAACCTGGGTCCAAGACGTCGCTGTCGTCGCCCCGGGGCAGTGTCGCAAGTGGGCGGCAGGGGGCAGGCTAGACTTTGAGCAGGACTCGCCATAGAATAGAGTCCTAGCTAAAAAGTAATAGATTTCTTAAGGAACTTTAGGAAGAAAGCATTACGGAAATCAGATATCTAGAAAATCGCCTTAAGAACTTAAAATTTCAGTAATCGGAGAGAATTTGAAGACTTGAGTATTGAGAATAAGAATTGATACTTGAGAATGAGACAGAGAAAGAAAAAGAGAATGAGAACTGAGTATTAAGCATTGAGAGTGAGAATGAGACAGAGAATGAGAAAGAACGAGAGAATGAGAACTGAGAATTGAGAATTAGACAGAGCAAGAAAGAGAAAAAGAGAGTGAGAGTTGAGAATGATAACTGAGAACTGAGAATTGAGAGTTGAAAATTGAGAATGAGAATGAGAACTGAGAATTGAGACTAAAAACTAAGAGTGAGAACTGAGAATGAGAATTGAGAATGAGAACTGAGGATTGAGAATGAGAATGGGAACTGATAGCTGAGAATTGAGAATTAGACAGAGAAAGAAAGAGAAAAAGAGAGTGAGTATAGAGAATGAGAACTGAGAACTAAGAATTGAGATTGAGAACTGAGAATGGAGAGTGAGAACTGAGAATTGAGAATAAAAACTGAGAGTGAGAACTGAGAATTGAGAGCTGAGAATTGAGTATCAAATAGAGAATGAAAGTTCAGATTGAGACTGAGTTAGGATATGATAATATTGCATATTCCCATTTCCAATAAGGTCGAGATGCCTAATAGAACTCTTCTGCAGCTCTATTTGTAGTCCATGCTCGACATGCACTGAAAGCCTGCCCAATTTTTCCTGACCTGAAGGGATTCAAGAGTTCTATGCGACCAGCTCTTACACTTTGAGTCTATTTGGGTCTGAGTATCTGTTACCCAACGATGTAGCGCAAGAAACACCGAGAGAGAAAAGCCCCAAAAAGTGGACTAGTTCTAATCTCAGCCCTAGAAGGAACCTCGTAAATTGCTCGAAAAGCATTGCTGGGTTGAGCTGGTTTTTTGCTTTTTGTTTTTGTTTTTGTTTTTTTGTGTACTTTTTGTCTATTTCTTTTAGAGCCAGGCACTTAAAGGCAACACTTGCAGCGAGCCCAAGGAAACAGAGTAGGAAAAACGTCTAACGTAGCGAGAAAATGAAAAGCTGCATAGATATCAGCAAGGAGGGCGGGGGAGCGGGTAGGGGCTGACAAAGGGGAGCCACATGCAGGTGGCAGCCAGGTAGGCTGAGGGCAATGAAAAGCGAAAGAGACGCTCGCCAGATACAAATAGGAAAAACTCGCTTCGTTCAGCTGCTGCAGCTAGAGCTTGGCTAAAGGCCGGCGGGACGGGGTCTGTGGGCCAAGGGGGGTCTGTTGGTGGGACTTAGCAGCAAGCTTTATGTGGTCTCCGACTTCGGGAAGCAGCGCGCACATTCATCAAGAAAACTGTCATCGTTTTTTGCCCATCTGTGTGCGCGCGTGTATGTGTGAGTGTGTGTGTGTCAGTGTGTGTGTGTGTGTGTGTGTTTGTATCTTGTATCTTGTATCTGTAAGTACGTTAGCCTCGGCCACAGATTCTAACTCATATGCGAGAGGTTTCTCCAAGTTTTTTTTTTTTTTTCATTTTCATTTTTTTTTTTTGTTTTTTTTGTATTATTGCCAAGACGCCCCCTGGCAAGTGCCGCACCGCCCTGCTCACCTCCCACCCCCCTCCCCCTAGTTTTTGCCGCCTTCTGGCCTTCATTGTGTGTCTATGTCAATGCTTCGTTCTTTTTTGTTTTTGCGCCTAATATACACTTAATATTATTTCTATATATACAAAAATCTATCGGGCAAAAAGCGCCAACATAATATAACAATGCCAGCCGAACCATCTATAACCCAAAAAGAAGAAAAACAACAACAACAAGAGACAAAAAACAACATTAAAACATAAACAAAAACTATATGCTGGGCCCGCTGAGCGGGGCCTGGAGGTGAAGCCGGCATAGCTACTCGGCGACTTTTTTGTTTTCCCTGACGTTTTTGTTCTCTTAGATCTGTTGATGTTTTTGCCAAGACCTGTTCTTGGCTTTTTGCAACTCTTTGTTTACTTGACGAAACGAAAGAGGAATTCCCTGGACTTTAAACCATATCTGCCAATGGCTAAGAGCTATTTATAGCTCTATGAGCATATAGGCCTAACTATCTGTATCTGTATCTGTATCTGTATCTGTATCTGTATCTGTATTTGTATCTGTATCTGTATCTGTATCTGTATCTGTATCTGTATCTGTATCTGTATCTGTATCTGTATCTGTATCTGTATCTGTATCTGTATCTGTATCTGTATCTGTATCTGTATCTGTATCTGTATCTGTATCTGTATCTGTATCTGTATCTGTATCTGTATCTGTATCTGTATCTGTATCTGTATCTGTATCTGTATCTGTATCTGTATCTGTATCTGTATCTGTATCTGTATCTGTATCTGTATCTGTATCTGTATCTGTATCTGTATCTGTATCTGTATCTGTATCTGTATCTGTATCTGTATCTGTATCTGTATCTGTATCTGTATCTGTATCTGTATCTGTATCTGTATCTGTATCTGTATCTGTATCTGTATCTTTATCTGTATCTGTATCTGTATCTGTATCTGTATATGTATCTGTATCTGTATCTGTATCTTTATCTGTATCTGTATCTGTATCTGTATCTGTATATGTATCTGTATCTGTATCTGTATATCTGTTTCATTCCACACTTTATCGATCCATTTTATCGATCTGTTCTCTCGATAGTTAGGACAGTCGAAAACTGTCTCAGCTGAAATTTGTTTTCATACTTCGAAACTTTTGTATAAATTGCGAAAAGTCAAATAAGCAAAATAATATAAAATAAAAATAACCGAGGCATCAAATCAAGAGCAGAGCCGCAAAAAAAACATACACACACACACACACACACACGCACACACAACTAAATTAGAGTGGACCACAAAAACAAAAGAAGCTGAAAAAAAAACCCAAATAAAAAAGCCCCAGTTGCTGCTCTGATGATGATGATGATGACGATGATAATGATGATGGCCGAACTGCGTTCGAACTGAGAATTTTGCAATTACCCATTGCTGTGTCTCCTTGAAAATTACGATAATTTTTTGTATTTTTTTTGCCAATTTTTATCATTTTTTTTTTTGGGTTTGTAATTTATTGCATATTTGTTCACTTTAAAAGTGGAAAAATAAAAAAGTTCAATTTCAACTTCGCCTTTGCACCGCAACAATTTCCCCTCGCACATTTTCCCATTTCCCATCCGATTTTACACCATTTAACAAAAAAGCCAAAATTGAATATTGAGTTGTGTTTCACAGTGTCAACCGATTCAGCTGGCGATTCAAGTGATTTATTCCTTAGGTAATGTGCAGCTCACTGCACATACAGACATATGTATATATGTGTGCTCTCCCATTGCCCCCCCTCTCTCTCTCTCTCTCTCTCCCTCTCTCTTTCTACACTTTCTTATGTGGGCGTGTGTTACATATGTGTTTATTATATACATATATCTGACTTATATAATATGTAAGTAACGAAAAAAAATGCAACAACAACAAAGAGAAATGTCCCCCCTTTCGGACGGACAACAACAAAACCATAAAAAACAGTGAGCAACTGTTTCGCAAGTCATCCAACTGTAAAATATCCTGTAAAATCTAGTTTTCTCCTTTAACTGTAAGTAGTTAACATATCGATAAGCTACAGCTGTCAGATATTTTATGTTACTAGTGGAACTTATCGATAGTATAAAACATATCGATAACAATTCGCCTTAGACTGTATTTCATATCATTCATATCCAGCACATCTCTTAGATAAGTACACCATATATAGTATATCGATCGTATCATTCTAACTAACTTATAAGATATCGATCAAGCTAAGGATAGCTCAAGTTTTTTATTAAAATATACATATATATATAGCAAAAATCGATAACTCGATAAACTGATCATATATCTACGTATTGATATAATAACAATATAATATTAATAAAATTAAGGATATCGATGGCATATAGTATATTAACAAATTACTCATTTAAAGTTGATTGATAGTGTAACAAACCGATAACATATCTCACATATCGATAACATAATACATGAATAATGCACATTGAATATGGATTACATTGAGGATATCAATATGATATCTAGTATATTAATATAGTCTACCACATTCAAAGTATATTGATTGTATAGCAAACCGTAAGTGTTATCGCACATATCGATAACCTCAACATTTCTTTCTATCGATCACACAGCAAGCATTGAACAAGTCGTGCATGCCGTTCTGTCTAACTGAATACAGGGTATGCAGATAACAAGCAGTGTGCTCAACGATGACTCCAGCTCTTTTTCTCTTTCTCTTCCTCTTTCTCTCTCTCTCTCTCTCTCTCTCTCTCTCTCTCCCTCGTTCTCTCTCACTCCCGCTCTCTCTCTCTTTGTCCCGCTCTGGCCACTTGTTATTTTGTTCGTTGCAAAGTATAAATGAAGTTTTTGCCGTTGTTCCCATTTCTGCGATTTCTTCTTCTGCCCTCCCATCGCATGCCTTGATGTAAAGTTCAGTTTCAGTTTCGCTTTTTTTCTTATTTTATTTTCATTTTTTTCGTTTCCTTCTCAGCTTTTTTTTCCAACTTTTTTCTGTGCTTCTTTTTCATTTTGTGCTCATAGTTTTCTGTCCGCGCCAAAAAGGCAAAAACCGAGCAACAGTAAAACGAAATTTTTTTTTAATGTTTTTTATACCGTTTTTTTTTCTTTTTTTGTACTTTTTTGCCTTGACGTTGGGACAATGTTGATGCGGGGGCTTGGGTGGAGCATAAGAGGCAAAGGACTAAGAGCTGCAGCGCAAACGGTCAGGTTTGTGTTGTGTGTGTGTAAGGGGGCGTGGCAGGGCAATGAGAAGAGGTGGGGTTGGGGGGGGTAAAAGAGGAGGTAAATAAATTAAATGCTTTTTGCTCAACTTTATTTTCCGAGCGATGTTTGCCTTGTTTTTAATATTTTCTTTGCCAGCTTTATATTAACCATATATATATACATATATAAATATATATGTGTATGTATACGTATGTACGTATATAGTATATGTGGGTATATAGTTTTTGTATCCATATACTCTATACATACATATGTTTGTGTTCGAACCACTGGCTATGTATTTATATCAGTTTATTAAATCAAGCTTGTTTTATTCTGATTCATTTCTAATGTGATTCCAAGTTTGAAATCCCTTGTGAACCAGTTTGAACTAGTGTATGAACCGATTTGAAGCAGCAATTTGTCATCAGTTAGGAACTTTGAGAGGAACTTCCTTTGAACCATCTTAAGCAATTGAGTTTTGAACCAGTTCTGAACTTGATAAGGCCTGTAGTATGTAAGTCTTTCAGATTGATTAAATTTCTTATATCAGTTATATATAAATATATGTATATAAGCCATTGTATGTCCCAATTATCCAATTTCAGAAACATAATTAAAACATTTTCAGCAAAAGAAAATAAAATGTAGGAAAAAAAAAGAAAGAAAAATTTAATTATAAAAAACACAAATTCAATTCCTGAATACAAACAAATTTATTGTTTCGCAATAATAAAAATTATAATTAAATGAAAAATAAATCAAATGGAACCAAAATAAAGCTACGTATCGTAAATGCATTTATATATATATATATATATATATATATATATATATATAAATATATTTAACAAAAAACTACTCACAAAGGAGGGGCTAGCAATGCAAATATGTATAAATTTAAAGAAAAACCATTAAAACGAAGAAAATATATATACATAAAAAAAAAACAAACCAGAAAAAAATATATATATTTATATAGAGATATAAATGTACATATATAAATAAATATTTTAAAAAGCCAATAAAAACAATTGCAAAGACTTCAGAGTGATTGACTGCAAAATACCCTATGTACAACTGTAAACTGTAAATGATAAGATAAGAAATATAATAATAATAAAATTCTAAATACATGCATATATCATATGATATAGCTAGTAGATATTTTAAATAAAAATACCCCTAGATACAGTCAAATATTTAAAATAATATATATAACAAAATTTTAAGGAGCAAACTTAGATTTCAATTTCTTATTGAGTGAATAGAGCTGCAGGAACTAAAACTGATTATTCTTGGAGTTCCCCTAATAATCTTACAAAAATCAAATAAAGCCATAATAATATGACTACTCATGATATTAAATAAAATATATATAGTATAAATGTACAAATAGTAATACATTATATTATTATATACATATAGTATTTTAATTTCAGATTTAGGCATAATTTCCATTTCTTCATCTTCATTACTGAGTTGATTGATAATCTTATCAGTGTATATACCCCATGTCTGTTATTTATATATGTACAGGGTATACAAACAGTAACCGACCACAAAACGTTCTCTGAATCATAACTTCGAATCACATTCGTTTATATTTCTATTTGATTTGCTCGATGTGAGTTTTTAGATTTTTGTTTTATTTTGTTCATTTTCACTCAAATTAAACTAAATATAGATATGTATAAATATATATATATATATGTACTTGTATATGTAATTTATTTAATACACACACACACACACACATGGAGAGCAATATCTGCCTAATTTATATCGTTATTTTTTCTTCGTTTCATTCTTTTAGATAGACCATCTTTGGGAGGCGCCCTCTGTCGGCTGATAGCAGTGGCGAATCGCTTCAGTTCAGTCATGAGGAAGGCAGAGGGGGGAGAGGCAGAGCTTTGCGAGTGAGTGGGTGGGCGCAGGAGTAGGGCGGTGGGGCGTTGGGGCGCAGCCAGAGTTGGACGTCCGCAGCGTATGTTTTTGTTGTTGTTGTTGCTTTATGTCAGTTTCTTTTCTTTTGATTTTCTTTATTTCTATTTTTTTTTTGTTTTTTTTTCATCTATTCGATTTCTATTGTTTGGTTCGCTTCTATTCAACGGATATGCTCGTACATGCTTTTTATCTGTGAAGGCGCAGAGACTTTGATTTCAGCTTTTGCTTCACTATTATTCTTTCTTTCGCTTCTACTTCTCTCATTTTTCTCCCTCTCTTCTTTGAGTTGGTTAGTTTCTGTTTTTTGTTTTTTTGCACGCTTTGATACCTTGTTCATGATAATAAAAAGGTATATATAGGTATATATATATATATATATATTTGTGTGTTGCGAACTGAACTAGTTCGAAACTACTTTTAACTATGAATTACATTGGAGAATGAACCAATTCAGTTCCATAAGTTTCATGAACCGAATCTTTTGAGGTTCCCATAGGTTTTCTTTAACAAATTGATTTTTATTAATAAGTTAGGGTATCTGCTAGTCGCTACCATTTTGTGGCTTACTTACATTTTTTTCCTTGAGTTATTAGCAAAAAAGTAAATTTGTCTAACATGTTTCTTTTTATTTCAATTTTGATTTTTAATTACTGAGTTTTCTTTCTACTTCAGAGTTTACATACATTTTATACATATATAAGTATTTAGATATATATATATATACAAATATTTAGATATATAGATATATACAACGTTTTTGTTATATATACATTTATTTGTTATGTGCGATTCGTTCGCATTTGTTTTGCTGTTGACTATTTTTTTCTTTCTTCTTCTTCTCTTTTCCCCCCACATTTTGTTGTCTCCACTTACACTTTTTTTTTTGTTTTTTCTTTTTTTTTTTAATTATAAATAAGTGCTGATATCAGCGAAGCGAAGAGAGGGAGACGCTCTCTCTCTCTCTCTGTCTCCCTCTTTACGCTCAGAGTTTGGAGAAATAAATATGGAAAAAGAAATAGCAAAAATTAATAAAAATAAAAAAACATATTTATATAGCATAAAGAAGAAGAAAACTACAATGACTGATACGAAAATTCCCAAAAAAAAAAATTAATAAAAAGAAAAAACACATTCGCGGGGAATCTACACTTTTTATTTGTTTATATTTATAAACATATACATATATGTACACAGATTTGTATATAATTCAATATCTGGCGATTACGTGGTATCATAAATATTATAACTCAAAGAAATGCGACACCCAAGATTCCATAAATCCAAACAATGCCAAATAAACAAAACTTTTATTTACTTATTATAACAACAACAAGAACTTTCAATTATGAAACATTTTTCATACATTTCTCCACCATATCGAAAATCTAAACAAGTTCACACATAGCCAATAGCCTAGCCCAGGTGTGTGTGTTTATACAAAGGTGTATATTTATGCATAATTCGGCATAATTGGCGCTTAAACACTTGTTGGGCTCCGCCTTAACAAATGTGTCCAAAGTTTAGCCAAATTTAGCAGCAACAACAACAACAACAACAGGCTCCGTGTCCCTGACCATGGACGTTTGTTGTTATTGTGCCTGATCCAACTCTAACTTCGCCTGCCTGCCAGCCTGCCCTCGCGCTCTCTCTTTCTCTCACACACACACAGAGTTTGCCTAGCGGCGTTTTGTTGTTGCCATTTGAGCTTTGGATGAACTTGAAATTTGGAGAGTCAACAGCATGTAATTGAAATGTGTGCACACACACACAACTTGAAACTCTCCGACACACACACACACACACAGATGCAGAGAGAGCGGCTTGCACTCGAAATTGCGTTCGCCGCGACGTCAATGCGGACAGTGGGACGCCGCGCATACGAATGTCGTTATGAAAACAAAAAAAACTAATAAAGCAGCGGACAAAAACAAACAGCCAACTGACAACAGCAGCGGCACTGACAGAGGCAGAGGCAGTGGCAGCGGCAGCGCAGCTGCGGCAATTTGCAATTTTAATTTTGCGTGCCGTTTTTTTTTCTGTTTTGTTTTCTTCTTTTTTGTTTTATTTTTTTTTTTTTAATATATATTTTTTGTTTTGTATAATTAAAGTTAAAGTTGTAAAATACAAAAACAAAAAAAGTCAATTGCAAATTGCTTGGCTCATTTTGCGGGCATATTTATTATTATTTTTTTTTTTAATTTTTTTTTTCTTTCTTTCGTTTGTTTGCGCGCGCTGCAAAGGCGGAAATTGCTTTTTGTCTCTTTCGCGCGGCCTTTTATAATTGACAACAACAAAGCACATGGCGCAAAAAAATTAATTACCAACAGTAAAAACAACAGCAAAAAAAAAAAAACAAACAAAAAACAAAACAAATAATGCAAACACAATTTTTAATCATTTCGTATGAAATTAGCTTTAAAATAAAAGCTTGCCTATATATAGTTATTACTATTTTATGCATAATATATATATATTTATATCTTTACATTTATTTTTTCTTAATTATTATTTATGTCAATTTCAATTTAAACAAAAAAAAAAACAACAACAACAACAACAACAACGTGCAAAGTCAACAAACCCGGAAATTTGTCCAGCGCGCAGAACAACGGAATTTTATCGTAATAATTTTTATTTATTTCTCTCTCTCTCTCTCTTCTTTTTTTTTTGCACAATAACAAATATTTAAAAACAAAACAACAATCGAGCAGAAACCGCAAAAAAAAAACTTTTTTTCTTTCTTTCAGCTAAAAATAACATTTGCACTTTTCTGCTTTTGTTGTTGTTGTTGTTGCTGCTGATTTCGCTTTGCTTTTAACAAATAAATAATAATAATAACAGTTGTTTTCTTGGGTTTCTCACCTTTTCCTTATGTTTTTGATTTTTGTTGTGTTTTAAGCTGCTTCTGTTTTTGGAAACGCGCTAAAAATTCATTCATACATTTTTGTTGGTCGAGCACTTTTATTTGTCTTTAAAAAAAAATAACTAAACCAAAAAAAAATACAGTATTCATATGAAAAACAAAATGGTTTGCAACGCGCGCCCTTTTGCTTTTTGCTGCAGCGTAACGGTTTTATGACGTATGCGCTTGTTTTCGCCTGTTATATTTCGCTACCGCTGACCAAGCCACCAATCGACCAACCGACCGGCTTAACAGTTCAAAGTCAACTGAGCCGTGCTGGCAGCGCGAGCTTGCAGCCCTTGATGTTCTGTGCACTTTATCGATAGAGCTGGTTCGATAACACAAAATCGAACCAGCTAAGCAAATCGAACGACTCTTCAAATCAACAGCATGCTAATAACATTGCCAGCTAACAGTTTATATTGAGTTTTCGAAATTGATTGCTAATTAGAAAAATCACAAACAGCTGACTGGTTGACCTATTAGCAAGGGGCACGTAAACGAAAACATTTCACGATATTTTAGATTATCAGAGCCACAATAAAACACAATTCCCAATACAGGTCAGGTGTTATCAGTAACAGTGCTCTGTTATGCCAGCAACAGTGCTCTGTTATCCCAGCTGAAGTTTGGCGGGCACTTAAACTGATAACCGGCAACTGCTCCAAAGCAACCAGAATAAAGTAATTAGTAGCAAATTCAATTAGAAAGCACTATAAAAACGGTTAATCCTTTTTTTATTTGCTTAAATTAAAAAAAACTCACTAGACACTTGCATAAACTGTGAGGCCTTCTGGCAACAGCAATGATAGCAGATAGCAGAATGCCTAACATACTGTTCTTCATGTTAACAGAGCCAAACAGCTGCTGGGCCTGCCAACCGGTTTCATTACTTTTTGAATACGTTGGCAGGTGCACGCGCGCATTTTTTAAGCTGCGCAGCAAAATTTTGTGAAGAAATCAATGAAATAAAATTGGTGCGAGCTTAATGTGCAGCAAGTAAGCAATGCAGCATAATCAAAATATAACAAAGTGCTAAACATTAAAAAAAAAAAAAAACACAAATAATACAGTGTCCAATCGAACAAAAACCGAGCTTAACTTTCAATTGCGAAATTGAAAAGCTCGAGGAAGAATCAATAAGAAAAAAATCAAGCTCGGGCTGAGGCTGTAAACACAAACCACCCCCCAGCAAATAACCAGGCAGCAAAAATGTCTTATGTGAGTTGTGTACTATATAAATATAATGTCTTCAATTTCTTATATAAATGTATATATATATATATTTATATGTGCAGCGCTTGAAGGCCACAAAGTGTCCCACGGACGAGTTGTCCCTCACCAATCGAGCGATTGTCAATGTGGGCGATTTTCCAGACGATGTCAAGTATGTCCAGGATGAACCTTATCCTTATATATACATATATATACATTTGCATACATATACATATATATCTATTGCCATCCTTCAGGTATGCAGATATTTCACCAGCAGCGGGTCAACATTTCATATTCGCTCTGGAAAAGACCATGGAGGTACCCAGAGGCTACGTTGGCTTCTCTCTCGTCCAGCGCAAGTGGGCGATGCTCTCCATCAATCAGGAGCTTGAGGTGCGTCCCTATCGCTTCGATGCCAGCTCCGATGTCATAACATCTGTATCCTTCGAAACCGATTTTCTGCAAAAGAAGACGTAAGTGCGAAAATATTGCCAAATTTTACTAATTTTTACTGTTATTTAACAAAATTGTGAGGTTAGGTACCATCGAAATGCATAAGATTATTAAAATTGGATGGAAAATTCGATAAAAATATATAAATATATATATAGATTTACTACTAATATCATTATCTATTATCTATTAGTTTTAGTATATCAATGAAATTAGTAAAGATAAAAGTCAGGTTATGTACGATCAGAGTGAATAGGATTGTAAGAATTTAAGCAAAAACCCAAGGTTACGTAATATATTTTATTACTTTCTAGCTAGGGGTAGGTCCAAAGTAGTTTTGCCTAATAAGTTCGATCAGTTTCTGTTCACTCCAGATAGATCCTAAAGAGATGAGACTGTGAAGGTCTCCCATGTGAAAGCACATACCTAGAAATATCCCTAAATGTCTCTTTTAGCAGTTTTAGACTCTTTGACCAACATATAAGTAACCTAGAGCCCCTCTCTATCTCTCTCTCTCTCTTGCTCCACTAAATTCCTTCCACAGCGTTTCACAGGAGCCATATGACTCAGATCAGATGGCCAAGGAGTTTATCATGCAATTCGCTGGCATGGCCTTGACTGTTGGCCAATCGTTGGTCTTCAATTTCAAGGACAAGAAGCTACTCGGCCTGGCCGTCAAGATGCTGGAGGCCATCGATCCGAAGAGTCTGGGCGAGGGCAAGGAGCCGGCGATGCGTAATGTCCGTTTCGGTCGCATCTTGGGCAACACCGTGGTGCAGTTCGAGAAGGCAGAGAACAGCTCACTCAATCTGCAGGGCAAATCGAAGGGCAAGGTGGTGCGTCAGTCGATTATCAATCCCGATTGGGACTTTGGCAAAATGGGCATCGGCGGCTTGGACAATGAGTTCAATGCAATCTTTCGTCGTGCGTTCGCCTCGCGCGTCTTTCCACCCGAGCTGGTGGAGCAGCTGGGCTGCAAGCACGTTAAGGGCATCTTGCTCTATGGACCCCCTGGCACGGGCAAGACCCTGATGGCCCGTCAAATTGGAACCATGTTGAACGCCCGTGAACCGAAGATCGTGAATGGACCGCAGATATTGGACAAATATGTGGGCGAGTCAGAAGCAAATGTGCGACGACTGTTCGCCGAGGCCGAGGAGGAAGAGAAGCGTCTCGGTCCGAACAGTGGACTGCATATCATCATCTTCGATGAGATCGATGCCATTTGCAAGCAGCGTGGCTCCGTGGCTGGCAATAGCGGTGTCCACGACACCGTCGTCAATCAGCTGCTGACCAAGATCGATGGTGTGGATCAGTTGAACAATATCTTGGTGATTGGCATGACCAATCGACGGGACATGATCGATGAGGCGCTGCTGCGACCTGGTCGCTTGGAAGTCCAAATGGAGATCAGTCTGCCCAACGAGCAGGGACGCGTTCAGATCCTGAATATACATACCAAACGCATGCGCGACTTCAACAAGATCAACGACGATGTCGACTGCAAGGAGATCGCAGCGCTCACCAAGAACTTCAGCGGTGCAGAGATCGAGGGTCTGGTGCGTGCCGCACAATCGAGCGCAATGAATCGCTTGATCAAGGCCGATGCCAAGGTCACCGTCGATCCGGAGGCCATGGAGAAGTTGAAAGTGAATCGGGACGATTTCCTTCATTCACTGGAGCATGATATTAAGCCAGCCTTCGGCACCGCTCAAGAGATACTCGATAATATGCTGGCACGCGGCGTCGTCAACTGGGGTCAACCCGTTAGCAATCTTCTTGAGGATGGCATGCTCTACGTGCAGCAGGCCAAGGCACCCGAATCCAGTGGTCTAGTCTCTGTTCTCGTGGCCGGTGCTCCAAACTCTGGAAAGACCGCCTTGGCCGCCCAACTGGCCAAAATGTCAGACTTTCCGTTTGTCAAGGTCTGCTCGCCGGAGGATATGGTCGGCTATACGGAGTCGGCCAAATGCTTGCACATTCGCAAGATATTCGATGATGCCTATCGCTCTACACTCAGCTGCATTGTCGTCGATAATGTGGAACGTCTGCTCGACTATGGACCCATTGGACCCAGATACTCGAATCTAACGCTTCAGGCTTTGCTTGTGCTGCTCAAGAAGCAGCCGCCCAAGGGACGCAAGCTTCTCATTCTCTGCACCTCCAGCAGACGGTAATTGGTTTCATTTCCATATAGCGAAACTTATAAACTTATACTTATCCTCTGCTGCTTACAGTGAAGTCTTGGAGGAAATGGAAATGCTTTCGGCCTTCACAGCGGTGCTGCATGTGCCCAATCTATCCAGTCCGGAGCATGTCATCTCCGTGCTCGAGGACACGGACATCTTTAGCAAGGGCGAACTGCAAGCCATTGGCAAGAAGATGGCTGGCAAGCGGTATGTAGATAAGCCAATGATTCGACTGACTGATCTCAAAATGATCTGGCTTATATGATTTCTAACTTATTCACAGCGTCTTCATTGGCATCAAGAAGCTATTGGGCCTGATCGATATGGCCAGACAGACGGAACCCTCGCAGCGTGCCATCAAATTCTTGTCGAAGATGGAGGAGGAAGGCGGCTTGGATATGGTAGCGCGCAAATAAGTTGATTAAGTTGATCGAGCGAGCGAGTGAGATCGGAGCTCGGAGCTCGGAGCTCATCTAATTTGTATGCAATCTCAATTATTAGCTTTTAAGTAAAAAGTTTTCGCCGATATACTACGCGTTGTTATCATATATATCTATACATATATATATATATATATATATAGAAATTTATATATGTATATTCCCGATCTGTATGCAAAAGTTATTTAATCGAAAATAATCCCCACACATACATAACCGACTTTAACTGCTTCGCATTGTTTCGTTGGTCCAGTCCACTAATCGATTCCCGTTCCAGTTCCAAAACGTTCCTAACCTTCAAAGGCGAAATATCGAGAAACCGAAAAGCAAAAGATAATGAACAACCTTCCACTATACTTCGATCTGTAGCAAAAGCAAAACAGAAATGTGAGACCTGTGACCTGATTTGGCATTGCGGCTGGTATTACAAATAACATAATCCTATTTATATATAAATATATATAAATATAAATATATATTTAAATACTTACAATCGACACTTATATATCTCGATAAACGGATAAACACCTATAAATAATATGCATTTTGTAGCTGCATTCAATTTGTTAATTAATATTTATCATTTAATTGTTGTTCCTTTGTTTCCCTTTTGTTATCAACTCCAAATTTCTATCTTGTTAATCTTAAGAATTTTCCTTCGAATAGAGAACACCAAAAACATATTTAGGAAATTGAAATGTTGTTTAGCTTGCAAAGAGTTTAAATTAATTACATAAAATTATACAATTAATACGCAATATTGTTAATCGCCAATGTTATGAACTTCAATAAAATCAAATCCAAAAAAAAAAAAAACAAAAAGCGAAATTAAACTTTATGCCTTTATTTATCTAATCATATAGAGCCATAGATTGCGCTAGCAGTGGGAAAAAAAATACAGAAATCAGAATCATCTTAAGCTTTCAAATTCCATTGAAACATTGTCAAATTTATAGATCGGCATAGGTTTATGCTCTAGATTGTTTTTATAGTTTTTAACTTTAAACAGATTTGACAAGCAAAATTTTTGAATTTTTAGATATAAAATATATAAATTTATCTTTACAAATTTAGAATCTTTGATTTAGATTGGCTCAAAATATTGTTAAAATTTCATATTGAAAATTAAAAAAAAAAAAAATTTTAAGAGTAAGTTTTGAAGAACATAACTTAATAGATTTTCGACATGCAATATTTTTCAGTTCAAAATTTTTATTTCAATTTTTTTCGTATCCGAAATCATGTATCTAATATATTATATATAAAACGTATATTATAGATAAACTTTTCTCAGTTTTATTGTACAAAATTTGAGTAGAAATGGTATTCGATATAACAAATGCAATATATATATGTTATTTAATGCTATATATAGGTAAAAATTTGTAGTTTTCAATTTTGATAATCAGAAATCATTAAACTAAATATGGCAAATACAATTATTTATTGGACAAACAAAATAAATTTTTAAATTCTAATTGATATAAAAAAAGTTGACAAAACACAAGAAAAAAATGTATATAAATATATATATAATACATATATATATATATATATATATATATATATAATATATATATATATATATATATATATATATATATATATATATATATAATAATATATAAGTATATATAGAAATTAAACTAAGATATAAAATCGATTTGAGGTAGAGCCTTCATTAGCATGAATATAAAACTAGTTTAGGATTGAAACAATGGGTTCATAATACAAATATATATATATATATATATATGGCCGATTCATATATATATTTATACATTTTGTAACTGGCACTGGTTGAACTGGTTACACTGTCACCTGCACTAGATGACGGTGCGACTGTGATTGAGTGTGAGCTTGCCACAGCGTACGCGACGCTGCAAACGCTGTTGGACAAAAGAAATGCAATTAGAAACTAACTGAGAGCATGTGTGCAGTCTGGCATACCCGATTGAAGACGTCACGCAGTATACGATTGCTGCGACGGCGACGCTCCTCACATTCACGATTTTGCGCAGCAATAACCTCGGGCAAATTCTCGCAACGTTTACTGGTCAGCGCCTTCATCTCGCGCGTGCTAAAGATGCGAACGCGAGCTGCAAGGCAGGAATATGGAAACATGATTCAAAAAGTCAATGAGAGTCTAATGCATGGCACTTACAGGCAGCAGGTGGTGGCAACTGCTCCAGTCGCATGTCCAGCGACTCAAGGCTGCCGCACTCGATGAGCTGCTCGAGTTCCTTGCGTCGCGCATTACGCAGCAGCTGCATCTGATTGAGTATGGCCTTGCGCTGCTTGGACTTGGCGCAGAAATGCGGACGAGCACGTTGCAGATGATCCTGCAAGGACATTGGCTCCGGACAGTTCACTTCACTGGCGTCCCCATTCGAACTGAATTGTATGACATAAGCAATGCCACGTGGCCGCACTTGCAGCATCTGCTGGCATGGCCTTTGCTCCCGCTCCGACTCCTGCAGCAGCTGTCGCTGCTGCTGCGCTCGCTTCTGCTCGCAGGAATTGGAGCTGCGCTGCGCTCGCTTCTGTTCGTTGCAACTGGAACTGCGCTGCGGTTGGCGTCGACACTGCCGCGGCTGCAACTGCTGGTGGCAGGCCACATCGTCATACTGATGCGTTGTTGTGGTTGTTGTTGTCGTCGTCGTCTCACATGCATTCGCCAGGCCCAACGGTATCGACATCTCCGAGCTGATGCACAGCATGGATGAGGTGGAGCTGGTGGTAGTGCAGTTGCCAGCTGCTGCAGTTGTTGCTGCTGCTGCTGCTGCTGTCGTCACTGTTGCTGTCGCATTATGCACGTGGCAGGGTGGCCCATGCGAGTTGACCACTTGATAGTAGATGGCGCCCTCATCCACGCAGCCATAGATATTGCCAACTGTCTGGGCGTATTGCATTTCCATATACTGATGTTGCTGTTGCTGTTGTTGGTATTGATATTGCTGGCATTGCTGGCATTGTTGTTGGTATCTCTGATGCTGGCATTGTTGCTGTGAAATAGAGACAGAGATAGTTAGGTGAGACAGGTATTTGAACTGTTAATGGATATTATGACTGTGTATTATAGACATTAGATATCTCTGATATAGTGATACGACTTTGATAAGGTGAGATATTATATATTCTTTTATATATTAATCAAATGCAAGTTAAGCTAAGAGTACGCTCAGTGTTATAGCATGGGGTTTCTCTGCGATTCTCATGAATATATGTAAGTGGGAATAGCAATTAGCTTTTGGCTAAGTCAACATTAAAGCCATACCCTACTCTGGAAGTTGACCCCGTACTCGTATCAATATTGTTTAGTCTCAATGACTTGGCCAGTTACTCTCACTCTCTCTCTCTCCCTCTCTCTCAATCTCTGTTCCCCTCTCTATCTCTCTATTGCTAATCAATAATGCTTCTATCCCAAAACTTTCCCTTTCGCTATCTACCTCTCTCTCTCTCCTTCTTTCTTTCGCTATCTCCGTATCTCTCTTTCTCTTTCTCTTTCTCCTCTCCCTTTCTTTTCTGTTAGTCCTTAAATGAAACAACCTTTAGATCTTACCATGTGGCATGTGGCATGCTGATGTTGCTGCTGCAGCTGCTGTAGCTGCTGCTGTTGATAGATGATCTGTTGCTGCTGCTGTCGCATGAAGAGCTGCTGTTGCTGCTGCTCGAGACGTTGCTGCTGCTCGAGACGTTGCTGCTGCTCGAGACGTTGCTGTTGCTCGAGACGCTGCTGTTGCTGATTTTGATAGTGGGCCATGAACTGGCGCTGTCGCTGCTGAACAAAGGAGCAGACGCTTTCGGTGCTGCCCGAGTGTTGGCTATGAGCAGAGGGTGTGGCCATTTTGCTGCGCTGCAGCTGCCTGATGGGGGGCTCTCGTGCAGGCGGTGGCGGCGGCGGCGGAGGTGGCGGTGGCGGTGGAGGACGTGTAGGCGCTGCACTAACAAAGATAAAGGGAGCAGCTGCTGCTGATCCTGCTCCTGCTCCTGCTGCTGCTGGAGGTGTTGGTATGGGCGTGGCAGGCGGCGCTGCTGTTGGCGCTACTGGATCTAAACGCTTTTGTGCATCTGAGCCTTCCTCCACCTGAATGGGTATGCGCACACTCTTGCCGCCGGTACTGGTTGGAATGACGCCCTTGGCAGCGCTGTTCAATAGATTCTGCAGCGTGCGTAGCCGCAGGATTTCCGTTTCGATCCAATGCAATTGCGTGTGTCGCTCGGCGTCCAGCTGGACGCGTTGCTGTCGCTTCTCCTCGTACTCAATCTCGCTCTGTGTGATAGGATTCAACCATTCCTGCACGGCCGCCTGCTCATCGACAGTTTCGACGGTGTACTTAATCTGAATATTTGTCTTCTGTGTGACCAGTTCATTGGAGGCGCCGCTGCTAGTGGATGTATAGCTGCAGGGATGTGGTGAGAGTACGGGCGTGGCCAGACGTGTGCGAGGAGCAGGCACGGGCGCAGCCATAGAGACGGGAACACGAGTAGCAGTTGCAGCATGAGTCGAAGCCAGAGCAGCAGTACGAATTGCAGCAGCAGCTGAAGTTGATGCAACAACAGGCACAGCTGTTGGAGCTGGTGTAGCTGCAGCGGGCACACCGACCTGCCGCAGATTGGTGTGACTTCCACCGACGGCACTGTCCCTGCTAACGTGCAACGTATCTATTGGGCAAAGGAAGTATATCAGTTTTAGCTCGATTGAATGACAAACGTATCATACCTGCAGCTCCAGCTGTAGCTCTTTCCATTCTCTGCTTCTCTTTGGGCTGACCGCGCCTGGTGTCGGCGCGACTGTTCATGCTGCTGCTGCTGCTGGCCACCAGATCGAGACAGGCTAGCCGCTTGGCTATATCCCGGATGAGCTGTTTCTTTTGGCCATAGGTAAGGCTGCGCTTATTAACCAGCGAGCAGAGCAAATCTATGCCCAGATCCAGATCGCATTTAGCGGGCGAGCTAGAGGTACTCGAGGAGCCGCAGCTAGATTTGTTTAGTTGCTGCTGCTGCTGTTGCTGCTGCGGCTGCGGCTGCTGCTGTGGCTGTCTCTGTTGCTGTGGCTGTGGCTGTTGGTTCTCCTTGTTCTCCTTGCTGTGTCTGTTCTCCTTGTTCTCCTTGTACTCCCTCTTCTCCTTGTTCGCGTGGCGGCGCTGGCACAACACCTGCTCCAGCTGTGCTGCATATTCACGCTCTTGACGCTGCTGCTCCACATGACGCAGCAGCTCCTCGGCGCTGAAGCTGCGGCTACGGCTGCGACTGCGACTGTTGCTCTGACTGGTCGAGGGACGCGAATTGTGTTGATAGTCAAAGCTGCTCACGGCGGAGGTGGCGCAGCTCTCTCTGCGCGAACTCTGGCGACTGGGCACAGGCGTAGGCGTGGCCGTGGCCGTGGGCGTAGCTACAGGCGTTGCCTGTGGCTGACTGTAAATGCGACTACCATGGACAATGGTGCTGGAGGCGAGCGGTGCCGCTTGCTTCTGTTGCTTTTGCCCACTCTGGTCCTCCAGCTGCAATCGATTCAAATCGTTTTCCGAGTGATTTGGTCGTTCGCCCGCCGCCCACTGCACAGCAGGGTTGATGGCCGCCTCCAATACAGAACGCTCCAATGTGCTAATATTGCTGGCGGAGGCAGCACGTCCATACCGATAGCCCACATCCGCAGCCGGATCCCATTCGAGACGCTTGTGAGATTTGAGCGCCGATTCCGGTGTTTGAGTTTTCCGCGTTTGCATCTGCGGCGTGTGCGTCTGCGTGCCTTTAGTCGGTGTGCGCAGATCATCCACCGAAACGGATACAATGCGCTGGCCACTGCCCGCGATGGTCTCCATGACAATGGGTATCTGTTTGATGTGTTCGCATGGCGAGGCGCATTCCTTGCGCTTTCGATTGTTGGCCATGGCAGCTGCGCAGGCAGCTGTTGTTGCAACCCCCAAGCTGCTGCTACTATGACTGCGACTGCGACTGCGGCAGCGGCTGCTGCTTTGCGCGCCGACGCTCACGTTGCTGCTCGCTGGGGAGGTGGTTGACGATAAGGCCATAAAACGTTCCAGTCCTGATTCGCGTTCGTTGGCCAGCTCCGCCAGATATTCTCTTATTTTCGGCGTAATCCGTGACGTTTTCTGTAATTTTCTATCATTATGTTGTTTACGATTTGTACTATTATTACTAAACATTGCTTTACATAGTTTTCGAATTTCGAATTGTACACAGATGCGAGCCAGTACGCAATAGCGAATGCACAGGGCCAGTGTGTACACACCAATTAAAACTTCCGCACTTCAAGGGTCATCGATAGGCGATAAATTAACATTGATAACATAGATGCATTTTAAAAGAATATTAAAACATACAATTCGAAATTTACACTTTATTTTAACTGAATTCTTACTATTTCAAACAAAAATCAGCAAATAATCTACATTGTGGCACATATTTCAATGTTCTGTATTGTGCCTACTGATCGAATTATGTTAAGCTGCAGCTGGCAACATTTTTAGTTCATTAACAGCATGTTAAGCTGTAATAAGACTGTTAAATTTAAACTAATAAGTAACCGCAATATTGCAAATGATCATAGATCATCAGAAATGTTGTGCTGTGCCATGCAAATAAAAACAATTGGTTTGTAAATATCTATCCGAACTTTATTAATAGGGCGTTTAACGTAGATTATTATTGTTTGGGCATTTGGGTTGATCTATCATGTACATACATAGCTATTATTGTGGGAGGCCAAGGGTAAACGCTTGTATATATAGACACTGTATCGATAAATGCAAATGCAAATGCCAATCGATTATTATTGTGTATCGCTTGACGCCTAAAGAGCGGGAAGTACATATATATTTGTTTACATATATATATATATATATATATATAAAACAGATTTGAACAAATTTCTTAAAAAAAAAACCATATACACTTAATAATTTATGCTCGCGGTAATACCCCTGGCATTAGTTTTTTGTTCTTGATCTATATCGCTAAATACAGACATCTAAAAAGCACATGGCATGAATTTGAAATTCAATTTAAAAATTTTTAAATGCAATAATGTAACAAAATTCTATATATGTATATGTATGATGGAGAAACACCTGCACAGGTGTGTGTGTGTGTTTTTTTTTTTTTTTTTTGGTGCTTGCTGAGACCGTTGTTTTTTTTCGCAATGATTTTCTTTTGTTTTTTTTTGGTTTTTTTTTTTTTGTTTTGTTTTGTTCTGTTTTTGGAGCTGTCTGCTATGGCCACTGTTTGATTATTATAGGATATAATAATTTGAATTTCCATCACAACGTTGAGAAGTTATTTATAATGAAGAAATGACTAGGCCGACGAGCTGGTTCTTTGGGGGATTCGGAGATTAGGACTAAGCGACTGGGCCTTGGGTCGGTGCTCAGCTCAGCGCCGCTGCTGGCCACGATCGTAGAACAATAAATATGCCGGCACACTGAGAACCTCATCAATGGACACCTCACGTACAATGGTGTCCGACGTATAGAACCAGCTATAAATAGGAATATTTACAAGATATAGATATAGATATATATGTAAGTCATCTTCCGTTATTTACCGATGTGCATTGCGCAACGAGCCGCGTCGATAGGTCACAAAGTGTCCGCTGTTTGCCTCGCCGGAATGCACGACCACGGCGAGCAGGCGATAAAGATTCTTGGGGAACATGGCACCGAAGCCCTCGCCGCCAGCGCCGCCGCCATTGTTCATGGGCAGGCTGGAGGAGTACAGCGACATGGTCGAACCCCAAGGAGTGCCCGCCTAAAAACGAAAAGAACAAATTGTTATTTAAATGGAATAGGAGAAGTAAAGTTGCACTCACCTGGCTATTTAGATGTGGCTGCACAAAGCTATATGGTGCCATGGACAAGCTTTCGGGAAAGTGCACGTAATCCTGTCGCTTGCACACCTGCCCGGTGGGCAGCCAAACGGTGCGTGCAATGTGTATGCAAAGACAAGCCGGCAGCTTGGCAAATGTCACCGATTTCGTGTGCATCGTTGTCTCATTGCATGAATCGCATTTGACATCGCTCAAGTCCTCAGAGGTAATGTACTCGCTGAGTAAGTGTCCCAGGCTCAAGCCGGAGCGACGCTGCGTGGGCAGATTCAGGGTGATGCTATCGAACTTATCATATCGCACAGCGGACTTGGAGCCGCAACCATTGCAAACGATTTGAGCGCCCATGGCGCCTTGAAATGGATGTGCCACCTGGCTGGGCATCATGCTCGACCAAATCGAGACACGGCCAGGTCCGCGATTCAGACGCTCCAGCGAGCGGCAGGAGCTCGAGACGCGCCGATTGAGGCCCTCGCCTTGCTGCTGCTGTTGCTGCAGCTGCAGCTGCTGCTGTTGAGGAAGGCGAGGACGTGATAGACGCTCGTTGCCTAGCATTGGCGAAACGTTCAATGGCTCCGCCTGTGTCTCAAAATCCAAACCATAGCCGAATGGCAGAAAGGTGGAGGCGCCAGCAGCAGCACCAGCTGGCGTCATAATCTCCGACGTTTCACGTTCACACACCGAGGCTGGTGAATCTGGTGTGTGAGCCTCGGAACGGACCAAACGCTGCAGGCTGGTCGCTTCGTCGTATTCCATGTTAAGGAAATCGGTTAGCATAGCGCTGGATGGTCGATTGGGCTGGTCGCCAATGCGCTGACCAGCCATGTTGCAGGTGCGATAGGCAGCAGCTGCTGCGCTGGCAGCTCCTGTGCCCAAATCCAAGCCATCGCCAGTATCGTTGCCAAGGTTCAGGTGATGATTGCTCGCTGTGATCGGCAGCAGGGCATCGGACAAGCAGCCCACTTGCTGTGGCCGTGTGGCCTCCTCCTCCAGCGATGAGAGCAGCACATGGAATAGCTCATGTGCATCGTGCTCCTCCTGTGGTATTACCCACCCAAGTGTATTTAAAGCGCGCAGCACAGCGCCCGGCGAGTGGGGATCACCGCGCAGCGTGGCATGTGTGCCATTCACCACCTCCAGGGTGCTCAGCATTGAGCTGATCAAGCTCTTGCGATCCGGCGTGGCCCCATTGTACAACTGCAGCCAGGCAATAAACTGTGGACAGGCAGCCAGAGCCTGAAGTAGTGTATTAAGGAAACAGGTTCGACCAAAATTGTGTAATCCAGCAATTTGGCCGCGACGCTGACGTAAACGAGAGCCTGGCCAATGCACAAAACAGAAATTAGTGTAAAGACAGCCAACCAGTGTTGCACAACAACAACAGCAGCAAAGAACCGAACCGAACCAAATCGAATCGAATCGCACTTACCTGATGGACCCCAAAAGACGAATGCGCCGACAACGGCGGCCACCGTAACACCGGCAGCCATCAAAATCTTCTCACTTTCCATTGTTGTGATTCAGAAACAGGACTATGGGCGGGTAGGTAGGTAGGAGGGGGGGGGTGGCACACACACACTGCGTTTAGCACTACAACATCGATTGGCATTAACAACAAACACACTGCACTTGGCCAATTGTTGTTACTCTGCTGCTGCTTCTGCTTCTTCTTCTTCTTCTTCTCTTTGTTGTGTATGTGTGTTTGCGTGTGTGTCTTTTTGTTACCACAGCTGTTTGGTTTGCTTTTACAATATTAACATTAGTGCCTGGAGAAAAAAAAAACCTGAAATTCTTCTATACTATTGTGTGTCTGTCTGGTGTCTGATGTTTAGTGAACGGCCTAGCCACATCGTCGAATTATGCACTCGCCTTTGGCCAGACTGTCTGCCTTTCTACCAACGGTCTGGCAGCACTGTGCACTCGAGCTGCTGTCTGCTGCTGCAAACAAAGCAAGCGTAACATATTTTTAACTGTTCCATGAAAGTATTGAGGGAAATTTGTCAAAACGAATCTGGTGTTCGTCGCAGTCGGTTAAAAAATAGTGAGAGGAATTTTAGCAAATCGTTAAAAATTGTGTGAGCAGCGAGTTGTTATATATATGTACATATATATGCAATTTTTTTGCTTGACCATTTCATGCAGTGAGCTGCATACTAGCCTTTATTCTCGAAAGTTGTGGAACATATGCGAATAACAACAACAACAAAACAGAAAGCAAGCAAGCACAACAAACAAAGGTGGCCTGCGCTTAGTTCAAATTGAAATTTGTACATTCATAACAAATTATTATTCACATTACATTTTGGATGTCGTAAGCACGAGCAGCGTACGGGTAGAGAAGAAAATGCCTTAAAATTGTGTTAACGTGTTACAAAAAAAAAAATCAAAATAAAATAAAATAAAAAAACTTAAAATTCAAGCAATTCAAATTTAAAAAAAAAAAAAATAGAAATATACAGCTATTAAATTAAGTTCCTATTGGTGGTAAGTCTAATTGGTGCAATCAATTTTTATATATTTGTGTAGTTAGTGAAAGTGTGTGTGTGTGTGTATTTGTAAGTGTTGCAATTATTGTGCCATCCCTTTGGTCAAGCTTCCCCCAACCAGCCAATCGCGCCGTCCTTGTGTTCATTTCACAATATACGCACACACACACAAGCACACCAGCATGCATGCTTATACACACAGACACACATGTACATGCAGACACTCAGCTGCTTGCTGCGCAATAGTCCAATTCCTCTTCGTTTCTGTTTTCATAGGCTGCTTTATTTGCGCCTCTTTGTTTATATCAGTCTTTCGCTGGCCCGTTTGTCGTTTGCGTTTGCCGTTGTGCAATTCGCTTCGCTTTTCCGTTTTAATTTTGGAAACTGTGTCAGCGCCACAGATTCAAATTGCAAGCAATTTTCTTATACTATATACATTTTCTTTTCTCTATATATATATATACTTGAATTGTATTTGATTTGCTCGCTTCCCTTTGCTTCATGTGCATGTGTGTGTGCGCAAAGTGGTTGGGCTAGCTTTGCTTCTTTGTTTGCCAGACACACACACACACACACACACACACACACACACACACACACACACACGCACACACACACACACACACACACACACACACACACACATTCACTCAGTCACTCACTCAGTCACACACTTAACGGTTATTTGCTTGCATTCTGTTTTAACGTCGCATTTCGCCAGCCTTAGACGCAGCTGACCCTGAGCCAAAGCCAAAGCCAAAGTCGAGCTGTGCGCTTTGCCAAGCTCTCTTTGTGCGCTTCCTTTTCGCAAATGCGGAAATTGAGACGCAATTGCAGCAAATAAGGAGAAACCCGCTTCAATTCCATATTTGCAGAAAACCAGTTGCACGCCAACAACAGCAACAAAAGAACAACAAAGAAGCCAATCGCAGCAAGCACAACAATAAGTTTATACAACTGGAAAATTGACAACCGATCCGAAACAATTGCCAGCAATCCTAGTGAAGTAACGCAATATTAACGACGACAATTCGTTAAGAATCCAAATCAGACTTCAATCAGCCCGTATAGCTGCCACAATCGAATCCAAACAGCTGAAGCCCAGTCCGAGGCCATATACCAATAAGAAAATCAAATTCAATCCAATTGGACAGCAAAATGGAGAACAAAGAGAACAACAAGGAGCAGCCACAGAAGCTGGAAAATGAGCTGCGCACGGATAGCGAGAGCTCGACGGACAGCATGATGCGGTTTGTGCTGCCCAGCCTCGATGGTAGTCCCCCAAAGGTGGTCACCATGGACGAGGTAGCGGGCATGCTAAAGAATCTCAAGAACATGGAACTAGCCCACGAAATAGCCCTCAATCCGGAGTTCAAGCTAAAGCCATACGAACCGCCCATGAACAGGTGAGCGAACTCAATCTCAATCTCGTATCTTCCTCACTCACTTTAACTTTCGCTCTTAATCTCCGGCAGCTTGGAGGGTCGCATCAAGGCGATGGTACACAAAGCATTTTGGAATCTATTGCGCGAGCAATTGGAGCGTAATCCACCATCATACGATCAAGCCATACGGCTGCTGGGCGAGATTAAGGAGGACTTTCCGCAGCTGCTATCGCCGAACAATGCGAATGCTTTAACACGGATCAATTCCACGCTCGACGAGGCGCTCATCCGGCAGCAAGCGGAGCGTGGCACGCTCGACTTTCGGTCCTATGCCAATTTCGTGATCAATCTGTTGGCCAGCATGTGCGCACCGGCACGAGATGAGACGGTTGCCAAGCTGCGCGAAATCGACGATGTCATCGATACCTTCCGGGGCATACTGGAGACCATGGCGCTGATGAAGCTGGATATGGCCAACTTTATGGTTTCGGCCGCGCGCAATAATATAGCAGCGAATTCTGTGGAATATGAGAAGCAAAAGTTTAGCACATTCTTACGTGAATATCATGGCACTGGTGCGTATACCCTGTAAATAGTGAGAGGCAGAAAGAGATAGAGAGAAAGATTGATTAGGATTGCAAATGTATCAGGCTAGAACAGGGTATATCAGGCTAAGCTCATGGCTGAATCAGCTTATTGAAGCTGATGTGATCTACAAATTTTTGTTTGCTCTACTTGATCTAAAGCTGGGAACAGGGTATGTCCGAGCTCATGGCTGAATCAGCTGATTCAAGCTGATTAGATCTAAAAATGCCTGTTCGTCCTACTTGATCTAAAACGGGGAACAGAGTATGTCCGATCTAATATCTCAATCAGCTTATTGCAACTGATGTGATCTAAAAATGTTTTGTTTGCCCCACTTGATCTAAAACTGGCCTATCTGTCCGTCTATCTGTAAAATACAAAAGTTAGGAGCTTTAAATCTGGTATATATATATACAGATTAACTTATGTGTTGACTTTTCTTTTTTTTTCCAGTTGGTTTTCCTGCCACAGAGGAATGGCTGCAACGTTCTCGCGCCGGCTCCAACAACAGCGAGGAAATCATTTTCAATGCATTCAAGCAGCTGCTTAACTATCCGGCGGACAAGGAGTTTCCCGAACTGCTGCGCATCGATAAGGAGCGCTTCGAGGGGCTCAGCTGGCGTTGTCAGCGGCTCATCTTGTGCGCTGCGCTTATATCCATTGCACAGGGCGTGCCGATCATATCGCAGCGGCGGGAAAATCGGGTCGAACTGGCCAAACAGCTGGACATACTCGTTCAGCATGTCAAGCAGCAGGAGTGAGTGAGCTGCACACACTATTGTCAAACCATTTACTCAATTTCTCTCTCTCACTCTCTCTCCCTCTCTCTCTCTGTTATAGTCAGCTGAATACTGCCATCGACAACTGCTACGAGCAGATTCGCGCGTTTATTAACAAATCTCTGGAGAAGGAGAAACTGCCGCTGCTGACCGAATCGCAGGAATCGCAAATCCAGAGCCAAGTCCAGCAACTGGTCAACAAATCATCACCCGTGCGCACGCTAATGGGTAATAGAGCCACATACGGTTGCATGCATAGTGTATTCCTGTTCTAAATCGAGAGCAGAATCAAAGCCATATCCGTCTCTCTCTCTCTCTCTTTGAGTCTTCTACTTGTATAGCGATGGCAGATTACAAATTTAGTTCTTGTATAGAAAACTTTTTTTGTTTTTCTAGATAAATTGATCCTATTTCATATTTACATTCTTATATATATTTACAAAGTATCATTAACATTGAAATAATTATATTATATAGTTTGTCCTCGAATATTGTTGAAGTTAAGGAGCTTCAGTAGGTTTCTCGTAGGAATGCAAAAGTGTATCAACTATATCATATAAGCACTAAAGCAACAACTTGTCTTCTATGCAACATTTATACTCTTATACTCGTGTAGAAGAGTTTTACTTTTATAGAAGAGTTCTCTTGTCAAACCAAGTTGCTAGGTATAGAAAGAGAAAGAGAGAGAGAGCACGGGTATTTCAACTTTGGTTTGCCGTATTCCACTGTACGCTCTTGTTGCTAACTTTGTTGTTTTTGTCCTTGCAGCGAATCGCATGGATGGCTTTGTGCGTGTTGCTTTGCGCTCGAATGGAAACATACCGCCGCCGCCTGCTGGCTTTGCTGACTTCGGGGAGGAGCTGGTCGCATTTATTGCATCCTTTCGACGCTTGGTCTCCTACAATCACGCCGTATTTGGAGAATATTTCTTGCAGCTGCTCAATAGCAAGCAGCGCACCAGCGCTGAGCCAACAGCAGAGGCCAACAGCAGCAGCAATCTCTCGAACAATCTGGCCCAAACAGCCAAGCCTTAGAGGGAGAGAGCGAGCCAGTGCTAAAGAGAGAAAGAGAGGGCGAGTGTGTGTATGGAAGAAATGGCAATAGAATATATGTATGTACCCATGCTGCTGGGATCAAGCGTTGGAAGCGCCAAAAGCACATAGAGAAAAAAAAATCAAACAAAAAGAAAACTAAATGTTGAACGTTTAAGCTAGCGGACAAAAGCTAGCCTTTTGATGATAGCCACATAGAACCAAAAAAGAAAAAGAAAATGAAAAAGAAACAAAAAACTGTAACAACGAAGACCAGCAAGAACAAGAATTGTTTTGCTTTGTGTTCGAGTAGCAATTGATATATACTGGGTGCACTTAGCCAAGTGATATATATATATATAAAACATCTACTAAAAAAGAAAATACAACTAATGTACACCTGCACACCTGCACACCTGTACATCTATACACCTGCACACCTGTCTGAGGGCTGTCTGTGATAAATGAGAATCTGAAACAACTTTGCAAAAGCAACTGCTAACTATGAATATATATATATATATACAGACATGCATATATATGTATAAGGACACCTGGGCACGCCCTCACTGAATACCTAGAAGAAGAAAGAACCCCTAACAACAACAACAACAATTGGCAGCTGCAAATCGACTTAAAACACATTTAACATAAAATATTATAAAAATTAATTTAAAATATTAAAAAAAAAAAAAAAACAACTGTATTAACATAAATTAAGTAAACACAATAAATATACATATATACAAATTATACACACATATATATATATATATATATATAGACAGCTATGTGCTAAGCGACTGTATTTAGCTAATGGTTCTACTTACATGATCCACCGTCTGAAATGTGCTAAGATCAAAAAACATGTACAGTTGTGTTCATGGAAATAGTAGTAGTTTAATCCTTTAAAGTCGCACTACTATTTGTTATGTACACATCTGTATATACATATATATACATACATATTATATATATATAAAATAAAGAACGAATATAATATACAATATAATTTTATTTATTTCGCAACGAATCTTTACATAGCCTTAAGACTAAACATGTAGGTCTAACTATAACGGGAAGCACAACGTCTGACTTTACCGTTGCAAAGCTTTGGATATTGATTCTTGATACATCCCTTGAGTTGGAGCTTAAGCTGTATAGTTTATTTGATCTTTCCTCTCAGAGTTTACATATTGTCTTAACCTAATCCTATCTATTGGAGTATTGTTCCAAGCACAGATCATAATAAGTTAGTTTTAGCTAGAGTAACGGTAAACGTAAACGTATTACATTATGGTTAGGTATTTCAAGCTCTTTTGGAACAATCTTAACTTTATTCGTTTCTTATGAACTATGTACAATATATTTCACTTAACATATTTTATAACAAACTTGGAAAAACATTTCTATATTTGATATTGAATTTTGATTGAGGATATATATTATTTGACATTGGGTATGATCGTAAATCCCTCAATGCAATGTATCTATTTATACCCTGAACCCATTGAAAATGAGAAATCACGGTATAATGTTTTTGTGAAAATGTATGTAACAGGCAGAAGGAGACATGACAGACCCCATAAAGTATATATATTTTTGATCAGCTCGATGAGCTGTGTTGAAATAGCCCTGTTCGTCTGTCCGTCTGTCCGTCCGTCCGTCCGGATGGACAAGCGGACATGACTAGATCAGTAGTAAGGAACTGTCTGTTTTGGAGCGGAAGTCTGTTTTGAAGTGGAAGTGACGTCATATCCTGTTTGTATATTTTTTTCAAGGTCACGTGATGACTTAACAACAATAACAACAAACATAACTCCTACATCTCATGCCAATTTTGTTCAAGATCACGTGGTGGCTCAACAACAATAGCTTGAGATAAGGGTGGAGGCGACGCGTGGAGCCAAGATCAAGGTCAGCAGCCAAGATCAAGGCCAGCAAAGCCAAGTTTGAGATAAGGGGGCGTGAGAGTTTTTTTTTGTTTGTGATATGCATTTGGATTAGTTGACTAAAAATAGGCTTAGAGTTTAGCGTGTTGAGTTATATCAAAACTAAACGGAATCAAAAATTTGGAGAATATGTATAAATATATACATACATACTACAAAAATTTGGGTGATATATACAAACATGTTGCCATAAATACAGCGTCCTAATACTAGCACACCCCCAGTTTAAAAAACTTACTGAATAAATCCGCAACACACACTACGATGGACGCGAGCACCAACACCCAACGAGAGATTCAGCTTGAGGAGAATTTGGAGGCAGGAGAGGTGGAAAATCTATTTCTACGGAATAGTAGCGTCTGCTCAACGTTGACCCCCGACAATCCAAGACGAGAAGTGGTGAGGGGGCTCATCCTGGAATTTAACCTGCAAAGCAGAAAGCCCTCGGTTTTACTGGAGAGCCTGAAGCTTGAAAGGCTCTACAGGGTTCTCGGAGTGAGACGTTTTACTACCGTAGATGGAGTCTGCATCGAGCTGGAATTGGATTTATTCTTCCTCTATTTGCCGCGAAAATACCACAGGCTTAGCAATTCCTTCTTCAAAGGAATTGTTGAAAATAAGCTATGTATTTATAAACGTCGTGAGGTGGATGAATCCACCAGCTTGTACTTGCCAGACGAATTGACAACATACACCAACGATGTCTCTAACATATTACCTGGAATACACTCGGAGGAAAACTGGAATGCGGATGAGCAAGATAGGGTTTCATTTGCTTTTAAGAGATATTATCCTAACGACAAAAGCTTTTACACATAAATTGTAAACACAATCAACAAAATCTTTTTTCTTTAATAAAAAAGCGAAAAATATATATGTGTACTTCTTTTTATTTATCTTTGCAAAAGAATTATAAACGAAGGTCAAACAGAATAATTTATCAGTTGTTTGCTGGGATTTAAGAACGGCTAATCTGTTGTTTACTAAATATATATAGTATATATATATATATATATATATATATATATATATAATAAGCATGTAAAAAGAAATTTAAGAACGGAAATATAATAAGTATGTATGTATGCATAAAAAATAAAAAAATAAAAAAATATAATGCTATAAAAAGGGCTGAGGCTTAGCACAAACTAAATTAGTCTCAATTCAGGCTAGTAAAGCAAGCATCATATACAATGGAAGGCCCATCAACTTCAGCAGCAGCAATCCAGGAACAACGGAAGAGGCAACAGCAAGTGCCGTATAAAATGACGGCTCAGGAACCGCAACGGAAAAGGCTCCGTCAACAGAGCCGGAATCAGGAGCCCTCGCCTCAATCACCATCATCATTGCTAGTTGACAACTATGCACCACAGCAGATGGTGGTTAATGAAGTGCTCCAGGATCAACGTCAGCTGTCGATAGCTGAAGGTGGTGAGGAGCAGCAGCAGCAGTCCTTCATGGTGCATGAGGGTCAGCTGCACCGCCCCATCATGATGCATGAGGATCATCAGCACGTTCAGCCAAACATTTTATTGCTTGACAACTATACACATCACCACTTGGAGATGTCTGGAGATGGTGGAGAACAGCAGCAGGACATTGGAGGAGTGCAGAGTCCACCACCAAACGTTAAGATAAATCACATTAACGCATTGCAAAATTTTAACTCCCGCTGGGAGAAAGCATTGTTAAATAAAACGAAAATGCCGCTCAATCTGGAGATGAATGTTCTAAAGGCATGGCGAGCAAAAACAACGTATGGTCCATCCCTAGCTTTGAATTTGTTGACTCACATAAAAAAAGAAAATTCACTACTTGAAGGTAGGGTTGAAAAGAATACTAATCTTCAGATAGCTAGGAATAAGGAAGATATTAGGACTCCGTATGCAGAAAAGCTTGCTGACTTGCAAGAAAAAATATTTAATTTAGAGAATATTATATTCAAATATATTGCTACACCAAAATCTCAGCTAAAGAAAGAAACTTCAGTAATTGAGGGTGAGAGAGCACCAATACACTATTAGATGCATAAAACGCATACACAGACACACACACACACATACACACACGCAGAAAATAATATGAGCAAGAGAGCTATTATAAACGAGCTTCATGCTCCATCAAGAAAAAACTTTAGGCGTCGTAGAGTTATCATGAAGCATATTGATAATCATTGGCAAGCAGATTTAGTTGAAATGGGTAATTATGCAAAATCAAAATCAAATAAAAATCATCGATTTCTGCTAACTGTAATTGATACGTTCTCAAAATTTGCCTGGGGTGTAGCACTTAAAAGCAAAAGTGCAGAAGATGTTGCTAAGGCAATGTTAAATATTTTTAAGTTGGGTCGAATCCCCAAGAACTTACAAACTGATGATGGCAAAGAGTTTTTCAATAAGTCATTTAAACAGTTAATGACTCAATATAATATTAATCATTATTCAACATATAGCAGCTTAAAAGCTTCAATTGTCGAACGATTGAATAGAACGCTTAAAGAAATGATGTGGAAAGAGTTTAGTTTTAATGGATCATATCATTGGATTGATATCTATAAAAATTTAATTGATAAATACAATAGAAGACCTCATCGAACAATCAAAATAGCACCAATTGAAGTCAATAAATCAAATGAAAAGCTATTACTAAACAGTGTGTACAATAATAAAAAAATATTTATTGGTTCACGACTTCATGCGAATGATTATGTGCGGATAAATAAATATAAGCATACGTTTGAAAAGGGCTATACCTAGGGTGACCAGATCGGCCTCAGGCCATTCCGGGACGGTCGACGATTCTTCTTGTCTTGACAAAAACTTCTTCAAGTTTGCAACTTGGTCGAACAAGAGTGAATCGACTATGGATATTTCTTTCTCCAACAAATTTTCTACACAATTCGTTACACTTCCTTCATTTTTATCGGAACAGTAGAAAACCGGGACAATTTCGTGTCAGGTCGGGATACCGGGACAATGCCTCCAAAAGCGGGATATGTCCCGGAATTCCAGGACGTATGGTCACCCTAGCTATACCCCCAACTGGACAACTGAGGTTTTTAAAATAATAAGAGTGCAAAATACCAACCCGCCAACATATATATTAGAAGACTATGAGGGAAATCCAATTAAAGGAGGCTTCTACGCTGAAGAGTTGCAAAAATCTCGATTCCCACACACATATCTAGTTGAGAAAGTATTACGCAAAAAAGGAGATAAAGCGTTCGTAAAATGGTTGGGGTTCTCTAACGCACATATGTAACTCATGGATTGATGCAAGAAATTAAAAAATGTGGTGAAATCATTTATGATGACGAAGATGAAATGTTCTTTAAATTCTGCTGACAAAAAAAATGTGGGTGAGTTAGTCGTTGTTTAGAGCTTGAAAAGTTTGGTGCACCCATAAAAAATGCTAATGAAAAGTATATTGCTGTCCTTCATTGCAGCTTTAGTCCTTCAAAGCTATCATGCAATTCCGCTACCAGTGCAGATTGGTGAGGAATCGAGTGTAAAGGATGTAGACTTCTTTGTTCTATTACCCAACAATGATAGAGTTAAAGTATCGCTAAATTTCAAATTTTTGAAGCAAAGTGAAACTTTACCCGAATCATATCTAAATGATTACGATGCTTTTGAAGTAGAAAAAGTATCACTAATCACTACAACAACAACAACAACAACAACAACAACAACAACAACGACTACAGAGACTCCGCCCCCACTAGCAGAATCAAATCAATCGTATTTCACTGCAGATCAAGCGATTGAGGTATTCAGGAAGGACCTTGTAGCGAAAGAACGTAATATATCTGGAATAATTGAGAATACCTTTGTGAGCATTGCACCAGACCTCCACGAATACCCCTTTGAATAAATCTCTGCATATCAATGTCTGTGAATAATTCCAACTGTATTTTTGTTGACTTTAGCATAGCATCCCATGATAAGCCTGGAGTTGTGTAATAATGAGCTGGGTCAAGTGAGTAAATACACAATATCGCACCATTTTTTCAGAAACACTACACTCACTTGCGCTTGTCAATGAAGTGATTTCCCGAAAATGTAAAGCTATTCTAAAACCTCTTTTGGTTATTTTAGTAAGCATTTCTTCTTATTTTTTCTCACACTCCACGCGCCATCACCCTCCTTATCACAACATTTTGTTTTTTGTTTTTACGTATGCATACCTTATCTCAAGCTTGGCTTTGCTGGCCTTGAGCTTGGTCCCACGCACCATCACTACCCCTTATCACAACTTTTTATACCCTGAACCCATTGAAAATGGGAAATCAGGGTATAATGTTTTTGTGAAATGTATGTAACAGGCAGAAGGAGACATCACAGACCCCATAAAGTATATATATTCTTGATCAGCTCGATGAGCTGAGTTGAAATAGCCCTGTCCGTCTGTCCGTCCGTCCGTCCGTCCGTCCGTCCGTCCGTCCGTCCGTCCGTATGAACGCAGCGATCTCGTAAACCACAAAAGCTAGATATATGAAATTTTCAGAGAATACTCGTCTATAGCCTACGCAGTACGAGTTTTTTTTAGATTTTCGATAACTCATCCCGTTTCCTTATTATCGATAAAAATCGATAACTTTTCTTCCGCTAAGCATACCGTAAGAGCTAGAGACTCCAAATTTACTGTGTAGATTTGTGTAATGAATGCGGACATTTTGTCATTTTAGGATTTTGGATGCCACGCCTCCTTCGCCCCCAATTTGCAAAATTCGTATTTCAAATACTAGAGACTTGTGCTTTGACAAATACATACATATAAATGACATGATTACGCTGCGCAAGTTTGATTAAGAAAGTCCATCTACAAAAAAAGTTATTAAACATTTAATTTCCCATACAATAGGCACATTGCAGCCCGAGCGCAGTCGCCGCGCTGACTGCGCAGTCAGCAGAGCGCGTGCTTATGCGTGCTTACGTATGCATGTGTGTGTGTGTGTGTGCGTTGCTCGCAATATTTGTATATGTAAAATAAGAATATAATGTTGGGAAGATTGGATCTTCGCAGGGTTCAGGGTATCTCGTAGTCGAGCCGTCTCGACTAGAGCACTCTTACTTGTTTTTTTTGTTTTTTTTTTTTTGTTTTTTGTTTTTTGTTTTTACGCATGCATATCACAAACAAAAAAAAAAACTTGTCTAAAGCGGATATGACGTCACTTCCGCTCCAAAACAGACTTCCGCTCCAAAACAGACATTTCCTTACTACTTATGTCCAAACTAAATGTAAGAGTATCAAGCACATAAACATAGAGACCGCTGCTTTGAGCGACAGAACTCCAAAATCTCTTATGTACTTTAGGCTAAGTCCATTTGAGATAAAGAGAGACCGATTGATCATGGATTGGGGCACACCTCAAAAGATACGAGTGTTTTCTTTAAAGGAATATTAAACATTTAGCATTTTACAGTTGAGTTCGAGTATTGATATAGGGTACAGGAATCATTTTGGTCAGGATCTGTCAGTTCGGACTATGCCTTCTTTGAAATTACATACATAAAATATATATCCTCAAGTGGCAAATGATGATCATGAACATATGATCAGTTAGTTTTCGATTTGTGTTGAAATTCTTGGATTCGTTTCATTTCATTTTCTAATTCTATCTTATTCATAATTAAACTACTTCTGCTTCTCGAGCTCCTCTATAAACTTACGTCAATCGTGCTGGAAGTTGGTTTTAGACAAACGACAATGGAGTTCCTTGAAGGACGTCCGAGTGCTGTCCGAAGGCTGTTTGAAGGATGTTCGAGTGCTGTCCGAAGGTTGTCCGAACGCTGTTCGATGGCTGTCCTCAGTTGCTGCTGCTTTGCAGTTCCGCTCTTCCCTTCTCTGTGATTGGCTGATGACATCTTGCTTTGGATAAACGCCGAAAGTAATTAGACCAGTCGATGAATAACGGCTCCAGAGTAGCATTCTCCTCCTTGAATGTTAAGTCTTAGTTGGCCTTCAGTCAGCGTGGTGTCGCCGCCTTCAGCTGCAGGTAGTTGTTAGAGCTTCTCGAGCATGTCTCTAGGCACGTGTTTTTGGCTTCTGTCGAATTGTCACTCACGAATTTAGGATGATAGGGATACGACTCTTAAGTTTTAAATAACTTTTTTTTTTAATATTTGTGGCACTTGTTAATCATTTGAACCGACGCCACTTCCTCTGCGAGTTTTTTTTTGGAATTTCTTGATTCCGTTGGTACAGTTTGACCAATCCAGATAAAAATTACTTTATAAAGCTTTGTTGTCTTATAAAACGATAAATATAATTTGTTTCTTTTTGCATCGGAGCTAAATGTGTTGCTCCTCTTGATGCCGACTGAAGACTGAACTGATGAATCGAATGTGGCTCTACAAGAAATATCGCTGGCAGCGAAAAGAGAGCTAGAGAGATAAACCAAGCTAAGTTTATGACCAGCAACAGCCTGGACTCGTACCTGAACTGCTTGCTAAATAAGTCTTATTGAGCAGCTTAAAGTGCGAGAGAGAGAGCGCGTGAAATTAAGCCAAGTTTATGACCAGCAACAGCCTGGGCTCAAACCTTAATTGAGGCGAAAAAAAGCTCAGCCAGCTATGCTTATGACCAGCACTAGCCTGGACTCGAACCTTAGTTGCTGGTTCAAAAACTCTTACGGGTCAGCTTAAAGTGCGAGGGAGATAGAGAGAGCTACACTTAGCTAAGTTTATGACCAACAACAGCCGGGACGCAAACCATAAATCAGAGAGTCAGAGCTAAGCTAAGCTAAGTTCATGACCCGCACTAGCCTGGACTCGAACCTGCACTGCTTGCTAAACAAGTCATATGGGGCGGCCTAAAGTGAGAGAGAGATGGCATTAAGCTTAGCTAAGTTCTTGACCAGCACCAGCCAGGACACGAACCTTAATTGAGAGAAAGAGAGCTAAACTAAGCTAAGTTTCCGACCAGCTCCAGTCTGCACTCCAACCTGAATTGAGAAAAAATAAGCTAAACTAAACTAATTTTATGACCAGCACCAGCCTGGCGTCGAACCATAGCCGCTGGCTAAACAGCTCTTATGGGTCAGCATTAAGTGAGAAAGAGAGAAAGATAGAGCAAAACTAAACAAAGTGTATGACCAGCAGCAGCGTGGACTCAAACCTTATTGAAAGAGAGAGTGCAAAACTAAGCTAAGTTTATGACCAGCCTCAGCCTGGACACAAAACTAGTCTTCTCGCTCGCTGACAAATCTCTATGGAATTTGCAAAGCGAATTTGGCAATGGCGCAGCTTGATTGCAATTGGAAAATATTTTCAGCGGGCGCCACCTCGGACATGGGCTCCTACAACTACGAGCTACTACTGGCTGGGCTTTTAATGAAAACGAGAAATCTTCATTCACTGAACTAAAAAAAAAATAGAAATCAAACTGAAAATAAAATCAAGAAAAGACTTCTACGACAAATTGTATATATAGTATCATATATATATAGTAATAAGAAGGAAAAGAAATCTTCTTATTAGAGTCTCAGATATACAAATCGAATGAATAAACTGTGTGAAATGAATCGCAATTTGTCGTCGTCGGCATCGACTGCTCAAATATTGTTTCAATGGCGACCTTTGACCCATGGGAATCGTAGATTCACTCAATATTTCTAGAGCCGTTGCATCTGTTCATCTGTGTAGTGAATCGAGCTGGCGCAACGCGACTATATTACAGGGTATCTGAGGGTAGTGCTAAGCCAACGGATGACACTGTATTCGGTGCTTTTCTGCACTTGCCATTCTACTCAGCTTAGACATCAACCCTCAAATCCATCAGGGTTGCTGCACAGACTAAATAACGAATGGCTTAGCCACCGCTGGTTGTTGCCTTTGCTAATTCAGATCGCGCGCATCGCAAAGGCCGTTGATCGCCTGAGTGCAGCTACATTACAATAGCAAAAAGCACGTCACACACACACACACATACATATACAAATGCTGTGTGGACAATAATAATAATAAAGAGAATAATAATAATCACGCCACTTGCTGTACTTTGGCACTTGAGACGACGACGCCGCAGTTGGCGTGTTGATTGCGTTGGACAGCGAGCCACGCCCGCTTCCGTTGCGCTTAGCCTCATCCTGATGCCTTATCGCAGCTTGAATTGCTCCATTTTACACACACACACACACTATTTCTCTTTCTCTCTCTCTCTCTCTCTGTCCCTCACTCTATGGCTGCCTCTGCCGGTATTGATGCTTGTGTGCGTGTGTGTGTGTGTGCTTTTGCTCGCTTGTATTCCATGATTCCAACTTTTTTTTGTTGCCTTTCTTTCTCCTTCATTCTGTTTTATGGGCAGCTGATAAGAAATCTGCGTCGTCTGCGTTGCTAACTGGAAACTCCTCTCCATCCCGCTCTCTCTCTCACACTTGGCCACTGCCTTCATTCATCTGACGTCGCGACGTCAAAGGCAATGGCAGCGCAGGCAGGCAGGTCGGCTTGAGAGAGCGAGCGAGACGGAGAGCCTTTGCTGTGTTAAGCTCAAAGTCCATTCAGACAGCTCCCTGTTTTTGTATGATTTATATTTATGTAAATACGCACATCTTGCGGTCGGCTCCAGCCTCATCATCATCATCACCATTATCGTCATTATCGTCATGATCATTATGAGCTTAAGGCAAAAAGTAAAGTCCAACTGGAAACTCGCTCTACCAGTACTGCAAGCGAGACAAGGGAACAAAAAAGAAAAAAAAAATAGCAGACAAAATAAAAACAAATTGTAAGAGAGTCGCACTTAAAATACCCTTTAGTATGAATGTGTATAGAAAATGTGATAAGAAAAATATAAAAAAATATATATATTTAAATTATAATATATATATTTTTAATATTAATATATAATATTATATATTTATATATGTATATTTTTTTAAATTATTTAATTTAAATTTATTATTTATTTATTTTGAAAATGTGATATATTATAACACTCATATTGTCAATAAATAACTTACTGCTCGGTTTTACCCATTAATGACACATGACATATATTTAATTCTATATACATACATACATATGTACGTCCCTACGATTCACCCATATCAAAGTAAGCGTATAGCCTTATCATGAAAATAAAGAGATAGCTGTAGAAATTCCAAACACTTAACTCAGGTCCAATTGAGAACAAACACATTGATATATGGATAGATAGTAAAAATGTACGATTTATAGAGAAAACAAAAAGAAGTACAAAACATGAGAAATAACAACAATGTTGAATACCCTACTTGACGTTGCATATTTGATCACGAAATGCATATACCCAACGTTTGCAGGGGCGAAGGGGTACTCAACAAGAATTTATATGATATGTACAACATGCTGAAGAATCTCTGTTCGAACATCGAGAGCTATTCAGTTTTGGGCATAATACATACATAATGATTGATCCGATCCTTAAATGCTCTCGTCTGGAGTCCAATTGGCATCCCGACTATGCGACTGAGCAGCCTCCATGGCCAAGGCAAAAATTAACTTAGATGCCGGCGGGCATATAAATGAGCGAAAGCGAACTTGAGATTCACTTTTCGTATATTTTTTTTTCGCATTTCGCATTTCGTTTTCGTATTTTTCGCTTTGGCTCATTATCGAAATTCTCCAAATACTTGAGAGAATTCGCTGTAGCGAATACCTTGGCATTCATGCCGCCCCGCTAGTGATTAGGCGACCTGTACCTATGCTCTAGCGCTATCTAAGGCCCCGCTCTATAAATAGGTCCCCATTGAACTTCACATATTGAATTGGCACTCCGGCACCAGGTGAGCGGGTCTCCGATAAGAAAACGATTCGTAACCGTGCAATTTAATCACGAGCAAACAAGAACACACAAATCAAAATGTTTCATGCACGTCATCCTCGAGGCAGTTATATGTTTGTACATCCAGATGTACTCATATCTCTCTCTATCTATCTCTCTCTCACTCTGCCTCTAAATGATTGACATTCCAATCAGTCGACAGCTCCCAAGTTTATGAATGACACAATCAATGGGCTTTAATCAATAATCAATCGCTTCTAATCATTACGTAAATCAACTGCATGAAATATGATGTATGGCGTGACAGATAGTCAATCAATCAGCTAGTCAGTCAATCAATCAGACGATTAATCTATAAGTTACCTAACTCATCAAATCAATGAGTCAATCTATTAGTCACGCAATCAGTTAGCCAGTCATCTAGCTCATGGAATCAGTCAGTCAGTCAATCAATCAATCAACCAATCTATCAGTCATACACTCAGCCAGTTAGTCAATCAGTCAAATGTGCAATATAGTCAATCTCAATCTAACTCAGCGAACCAGAAAGCCAACTCAGTTAATCAGTCTATCAGCGCTCATAATCAATTTGAGTCAGTCAATCAGTCAATCATTCTGTAAGACAGCACGTCAATCGCTCCTTGAACTGCTCAGTAAACTGTAAACTGCCAGTTATGTCAATCAATCAATCAATCATTAAGTCAGCCAGACGAGAACTGCATACACTAATCAATCAATTACTCAATCAGCAAATCCATCCGACTGCTGCGACACACAGTCAATCACATAATCTTTCAGTCAGCAAGCCAGTTAATTCATCAGTTCATGAATTACACAGCTATGCAATCAGTCAATCAAATAATCAGTCAATCGCAATCAGTCAATCACAATCAGTCAATCGATCAATCAGCCAATCAACATATCAACTGTGCCGTAGATAGAATATCTCTAACGTAGTAATCAAAGCAGCTCTAGATCCTGCCTAATCCTAAGCACAGCTTTACGTATACATTGATTGATAGGAGGATAGATGATAGATATATCTATAAATATATAGATAAATAGATAGATCTTTCTCTCTTAATGCTCCATTTGACTAAATAACATCGGATTATTCCGGCAAGAAGTATGGACTGAAAAAAGAAGATAAAAATTTATCTTTAGCTGTTTACAAATATATCTGGATGTGAAATTTAGATAAACATCAGCTATAGAGTGGAAATATTTCAGTCTGGCTATGAATCAATGATCCAAAACTTAAGTATCTAGAAAGCTCGACAAAAATAGCAAACTTTTTCCACTAGTTAAATGAGGACGAAAATAGAATAGAATTCTAAATATAATATAGAGGCATAGAGTATACAGATACAGATAGCTTCTTCTATCCAATTCCACAGAAGAGAAATATTACTCTATATAGTATATTTCTGATTTACGACGAAAGAACAAATAAAGAAAAGTCAAAGAATTTTTTTTCTGATAAGACAAAGGTTGTAATTAATGAATTTTTATTTTTTTTTTTTTTTGTTGCTTTCCCAATCGAAAATCAAATTTAATTTGGGTATTATGTGTTGAAGTGCAGCCCAGTAAACCGAGTGATAAGAGAGGGAGGATGGGGGTAGGTATAGGGAGAGAGCGAGGAATTTGCACCTTTGGCAAGTCGATTGACTTCATAGAAAGTGCTAAAAGATAAGTCAAACAAATTGTAGAACAATTATATTAACTGGCATACGGGTCGTATATATATATACTATATAGTAGCTATATAACTAGGCGCGCCTTATCGCACAATGCAAAAGAACTTTGGAATAGGAAATGGAGCAAATCGAATCATTATAAAATTGGGCCACAAACCAACTCCAAACATACACGTATATAACAGTATAACAGTATAACAGTTTGTGTTTATATACGTGTGTGCATAACGTTTATCTGTCGAGTGGTTACTCTGGAACTGATATTTAATGCCATTTGCCTGATAAGTTTTTAAGACCCCGTCATCAACTTATCTGCGCCTCACGCTCATAATTCATAATTCATTATTTTATTTTATTTTTTTTTTCAAATTTTTTATTTTTCATTTTTAATTGTATTTTTTTTGTTGTTTTTCTTGTTTTTTTTTTTGTTTTTGTTAGAGCAAAAGGTATTTTTATATAATTTTTGTATATATATAAATATATATATATATAATTTTCCATATATTTAAAGCATAATTCATCAGCTAAGAATATGTTATATATTAAGCATAATTAAAACATCAGTATTACATATATAAATATATATACGTATATATATATATATATATTTCATTAAGCGATCTCTCTATCTCGCTCTAGCTACATATAAACTATAATTCAGTTGTTTATCATTAAATAGGTTGGGGGGAGGGGGCTTGGCTCTCTATATATATATATATATATATGCACATATATATATGTATACATACATACATACATACATATATATATACATATACGTTATATACGTATAGCTAGCATAATTTCTGATCAGAATTTGTTTTTTTTTTCTCGTATTGGGTTTTTTTTCTTGTTATAATTCTTCATTGAATGCATGTGGTTGGCACATGGTCGCCAGGTGGCGCTTTTAAGTTTTAGCACAGCTAAAAAAAAAAAATTGTGTTTAAAAACGTTTTACAACTACAACTTATATCGATATGCGTATATATGTGTGTGTATGTGTGCGTGTGTGTGTGTGTGTGTGTGTGTAGGCGTGTGTTCGTGTAGGTGTAGGTGTGTGTGTGTTACTTCAAATAAATATTTACAAAGCAATTGCTTGTTTGTGTATGTGTGTGTGTGTGTGTGTGTGCTTAGGCCACTTCTTAAAACAAACAAAAAAAAAAAAGATAGTTAATATGCAAAGAAAAGAGGCATAAAATATAAAACTAAATAAGAAAATGAGAAGCGTATAATAGGGTGGGCTGGTCGTTAAGACTCTTGTTCTTGTTGCGTCTTCTTCTGATCTGAATCACAGAGCCAACCGACAAAAGAAAAACCCCATTGGCAGCTGCACTTGTTTCTACTGTACGCTAGATGGCGTTGCAACAGCCACTTTGCTCTTGGCATTGTTTGCGCTGTTGCTGTTGTTGCTATTGTTGCTATTGTTGCTATTGTTGCTGTTGTTGCTGTTGTTGCTGTTGTTGGTGCTGCTGCTGCTGGGTCCATAGGGTGTACAGTTGTCGGTCGATAGCGTCGACTGCTCCACATTTGTGCCCATCGATGAGTTTATGAAATTGATATATTGATGCAGCTTCAGGGCGGCTATCAGCGAGCTCAGATAGTCGTTGATGTTGCCCTGTTGGACCTGTTTGATCTGTCTGGAGACATTTCTATAGACGCGACGCGAGATCTTATTGGATAGACGGCCGACGGTCTGGACTGTGTGTAGTACGGGGTCCTCGCTGGCGGGAACTGGCACTAAAACGGAAAACAGAAAGCAGAAAGAACTTGTGTAAAGATCAAGCCAAAGTATATAGAAAAGAATAGTTTGTCAAATGCTTGAACTGGTTGCGAATTATAAGCGTGTTTTAGTAGTATGAATTCGTTTCATTTAATTTGTTGTAATTGTTAATGAATTTATAATAGTTGTTATTTGTGCTTTGTGCTTACCATTAGCTTGTTGATTTCCCTATCGATAATGCCTACGATCTCTGGATTTCTTCTAATGTATTCAACAATTTCGGTTATGATTTTCAACGACATGGACAAAAATACCGTCGAGGCGGCTACTAAGAATCTAGTGTCGATCTCTTGATCATAGTCGGGCTCCCCAATAACAATAACTACAAGAGAGCAGAGAGACAGCGACACAGACAGAGAGAGAGTGAGATAGAGAGAGATGGATGGATAGAGAACAGACGAAGAGAACATAGAGAAAGAGAGAAAGAAAGAGAGCAAATTAGTCAACACTGCATGCATAGTTAACGACAAATTCTTAATCAAACGGGACGGGTTTCGGGTATTGCCCTAGGGAGTTATGCAACTTGAGAGAGACCCACTTGGAACTAAATCTAAGAATCTATTAGATCATTCGGCATTGAATTATGCATTGATTTCGTTAGCAAACAGACATGCTTTAGAGTTAGGTTTAGGGTTAGGGTTAGGTTTAGGTTTAGGTTTAGGCTTAGGTTTAGGTTTAGGTTTAGGTTTAGGTTTAGGGTTAGGTTTAGGGTTAGGTTAGGTTAGGTTTTGTTTGGATTAGTTATAGGGCGTGTGGCTCACACTTACTGTCATTCTCAGCACTTTTGCCATTTCGCACGACAGCTTTTTGTTTATCTGTGAGAATTAAAAATATTTACGCTTTATTTAGGTCGGGCAATGCGGAAACCCGAAACTTGAAACAATTACAGAAAACAGAATTGTGGGCAAACTCCAGGGTTCCAGGCGAGGAAACTTGAGATATCTATTATTTGTAATACACAAAACTGAAAGCTATTTCAAAACTACGATTCTGGGAAAAACTGTGAATCTTCAGCGAAAGTATTTGATGTGTAATATAGTATACATAGTTGACACTACTAAGAATTCTAGATCTATCGATATCTTAGATTGAAGCATAATTTTCCTATAGATAAGATTGGGTTGAAAGTATTTATTTCCCTTGAGATAAAGTGAGGGTTTACTATATATATGTATATATATTTACTTTAGTTATACCCTGGAAATGCCCTTTGGAGTCTACAGCTCTACAGCTCTACAGCTCTACAGCTCTACAGCTCTACAGCTCTACATCTATATTCTCTAGATTTACTCACCATTATCCTCCTCGACATCCGATTCGCATTTGGGGAAATAGTATTCGAGGAGACGCTCAGCCAGAGCTGTAGTCGTGTCGACCCCATTGACAGCGAGGCTGCCGTATTGGGTGGCCAGCACCTCGTTGGCCTTCTGCCAGGCCAGATCCTTGAGCGAAGCGGCCTTCTGTTGGCCCGCTGCCTTGAATTTAACAACGCGCTCCAGGTGGGGCTGAACGACATCGATGACCTTGTTCTTGGCCTGGGCATAGATCTCCTGGGGTGTGTCCTTAATGATCGGTGCCTTCACCTCCAGCGTCTCGATGCCCTTGACCAGTGTCTGATCCACATAGGCGATGGGCCGATCCAAACGATTCACAATTGGCGCAGCTGTGGTGACGGCGCGTGCAACGCAATCCTCGGCTGCATTCAAGGCCCAATTGAAGACGCGATTTTTACCTAAGAGAGAGACAGAGAGAAAGAGAGAGAAGAAGAATATAAGTTATGAAACTAACTGAATAAATATGTGTATATATATAGATATATAAATATTTTATAAAGGCTTTTTAAACAGTGACAATTGAGCTCTGGCCTGACTGATAAGCAGCTGCAATTGCCGCCCCACCACCCCATGCCCATGCCCATGCCTATGCCCAGTGGCTCGTCTCGAGAGCTGCCTTATCATGGCAGTTGTTGGCGTTGCCTGATTGATAAGCAACTGCGCAGTTGCCAGAATTTTGTTGTTGTAGCTTTTAGCTGTTTGCTATTAGTTAGACTTTGATAGTTGCTGCCCATTTAGTCATCAACAACAATTTCTCATCTCAGACGTAGACAAATAAAAACGCAAAACAAGTCAAAAGTCCAATACTCACACGCCCTCTCACCCCCCTCTCTCTCTCTCTCTCACTCTCTCACTCTTTCATAGTTGAGCATTTGCGGCGACAATCTGTTCGCGCGCCCCCTGTTGGCCACGCCACTGACTGCACTTTCCTAAGTTATTCATAGCACACACACACACACACACACACACATACACACACGCAATAAAAATTGAAAGAAAGAAGAAAAAAAATAAGTTGGGCTGGCAACAAATTGCCAAGTTATGTAAATTTTGTTGTTTTTGCACTTTGCACGCAGCCGAAGAGCCGCGTCATGAGTGAAAGAATTTCGCCCGCTGCTTTGGACGACGCAGGTCATGGTTGTTGTTGTTGCGGTTATATCGACGGCTGGTTCAATTGAGCTTAATTGGCTTCAATTTGGCAATGGCCAATTGCAATTTGCCGGCTCAATTAAACATTTTCGAGTTTCGACGAGTTTCGCGGCGAATTCGTCAAGCAATATTCACACTCAAAATGGCGAACTTTGCACTCTCCCGCGCCCTCGCCGTCACCGTCACCGTCGCAGCCGCAGTCGCAGTCGCAGTCGCAACTTTGGGCGTGCTCAAAGCAACGGCGGTTTTGGCTTTTGCTTTTGAGTGCTGTTTCGTTTCGTTTTGGTTTTTTTTTCTCTCTTCATTTCTCGAAGTCGGCTACAATTACTCGAACTGCAATTGATTTGCCGTTAGTTAACCGGCGCAGCTAAGCTCGAGTTCAATGCACTTGCATAGCCCAAACACATGGTCGCCGACATGTACTGCAAAAAGGGGCGGAAGGGGGCAGGAGGAAGACATGCTTACACTTACCCTTCACTTTGCCATAGACATCTTGCGATTTATCCCAAGCGGCATTCACCACGGGCAACTTAATGATGCGCTCCAGCGACTCCAAATGCGGCAACAGATCCTTCGCATCCTTTGGCGGCTCAGTTAACTCCGCCACTGCGTTGCTGTTCGGCTTTATAGTGCCGTTGTTGCCGTTGCTGTTGCCTGTTGCGTTTTTCTGCTCCACACTTGCCATGTTTCTTTTTGAATATTTGCTATTTCTCTTTCTTTAGCTTCTTGCTTAATTTTCACTTTTTTTCTGTTTTTGAATTTTATTTTATTTTATGCTTTAGCACGGCACTTTTTTCGTCTTTTGTGGCACCAAAGAAAAAAAGGCAGACAATTGTATATGTATTGTTCAGTGTATGTGTATGTGTTTCAATTCCACGAGCTAAAGAACTTGAAAAGGGGGCTCTGTATGTGTGTGTATGTGGGGGGGCCTGTGGATATATACGATCTCTTCTACACTGGGCACGTCTGCTCGCTGTCGCACTCAACGCGTTTCTGACTGACTTACAAGCTGCGCGGCTGGTTTATTATGAGGGCCTCTCCTCCAGAAGACGACGGCGACGACGATGACGACGACGACGACGGCGACGTCGAAGCGAGCGCCAAAACGTATCGCAAGCATGCGAGCAACAGAGAGCCAGAAACGCAGAGACGCAGCGGCAGACAGAGATGGAGAGTGCGTAAAGCGCTCTCTTCGCTGCCTTTTGAGTTTTGGACTTGCGGGCAAACCAGCGCGATGCGCTGCTGACGCCGACGGCGCTGCACTGCAGTGCTGCACTTGAGCGACAGTCGGCGGCGAAAGTATGCGTCTGTTGCCGGGCGAATTGAGAGCAGAGCAAACGGGCAGAGGAAATCAATCGAACTTTAAACAAATTTCTGATCAGAACTTGAAAGCAGAACAAATTCAATTAATAAAATCGTGCTTAGCAATTTAGTTTGACTGCCATATTGTACGCTTCCAATGATAATTGCTTGGCCGCCTACTGCTCGCATACACTGTCTGAGCGAACGTCTCATGCAACCGGTGTTGGTAAGTGTCGTATTGTTACTTTGGACTTGAATTGAATTTCAACATGTGAAAATGACGTTTCGAAATTGGTGTAATCACATTAAGTGTTTATTTGCATTCGCAATGGGCGTGTCGGCTGGGAGGCTGGGACTGGGGCGGTCAGGTGGGCATGATTCAAAGTAGCATGCAATTCCAATTGCCATTTGCATAATTGGAATCACATCGAACGAGAATATACACATTTCAACCAGAAGCAGGCGGACGGCGCGAGAGCATATAAAGAGAGTGAAATGAAGAGAGAGAGCGGGAGAGCGAGAGAGCGCACGCTTGAGAGGACGCGCCATGCTTGACAACTAGATTAACACGCAGAGCAGACTGCCCCTCCCTCGTTCCCACCATTTATTATCAATTGTTTTGCTTGTTTGTTTGTATGTGTGCGTGTGTGTGTGTGCGTGCGTAACCTTTGACCCGCCACAGCATACCAGAACGTATTGCCGCGATAACACGCGGTGCAGTGCGCTTGACCAACACTAACGGAATAGAAGATCATGTCATCAGAGACGGAGATGATGGCGCCATGGCTGGCGTATTACAAGTACGTCTGTACCTACAAACACACACACACATACACATACATGTACTTAGCGTACGTATACGTAATATTTGCTCAGCTCTATGTAATTGCAGCGCAGTTCCAAAGTTCAAACAACGGGTTCTGACTAAATAACTTGTGCTAAAAACGAACAACAACACGTCGAAATGCTGCAGCAGAGGCTGCACGGCTAGCAAATACCCTGTAGAAGGCGCTTCTTTCTGATCTTAGCCAGATATACATATATCATATCATATAACAGCTAGCCAATATCAGTACTATATTTATCGAATAATCGGAAATGGAAAACAGTTGTCCAAAATAGAAATCTATTTTCATTTCTCTATAGTAAAATAAAATTCAAGTATCGATAATTATCGGTTTATCGAATTGAGTTGAAATGATCATTCAATTAGGAAACAATTCTGGCCTGGATGGCGGGCGCACCATAGGCATGTTGAACCGCGAGGCTCTAGCCCAAAAGCCGGCTGGGTCCAAAGATAAGCCGTTCCAGACGCTGGCCCGCAAGTGAAGTATGCCCAATCAGGCGTCTGGTACGTGGCCCAGTTCCGTTCGCTGGCTTTTCTGTGCGTCGTCTGGCCACAAACCGCATTTGGTATCGCCGGCTGTTCCAAAGTTCAGCTCATTTGCGTTGTCATCATAGCGGGGGATTGCGCTATAATCCAAACGAGGTGCTAATTATCGATGCTTATTACCGATATCGATATCTTAATGGTTATACAGCTAGCTTTATCTCCCTTCCGCTCGCTCTCTCCCTCCTCTCTTTCTCTCTCTGATTGTAGCGCCTCCAAGTGCTTGTCATTCGGTCGACTTTGAGCCCCGACTTATCGCACTTACAAAACTACGTACCCAATTAAATATTTACAACATTGTAAATCAATTCAGGCTGTTAAAAAAATGCTATAACGGTACCTTGTAATTGTTTATGGGCGTCTCAAATAATACGTAAACAAACCGTAAATCAAAACATATTCAAACAATGTTAGTTCATATTTATTTTAGCTCGCATCACATAGAGTATATATCATTTTGATCTGATAGATCTGGGAAGGGATCTGAATTAGGTATCTTTAAAATTCCATTAGGAAGAAATAATAGATTGTAGAGAAGGTGAGCAGAGAAGCGGAAAGGAGTGTAGGAGGGAAGAAAATGATGGAAAAGGAGAAGCAGAAGAAGAAGAGAGAGAAGAAAAGGAGAAGAGAGAAGCGGAAAGAGAAGGAAATGATGGAAGAGGAGATCAGTTGTATACTGGAGACATAGTCGAGACATCATAAAGCTTTCACATAAGCTATCTACAACTGTGCCATCTAACTATATCTATATCTATATACATCTTTATCTAATTCTTACATGTGCATCAAATCTAAATTTTTATCAAACGAGTATTTTATATAATATCTATATGTGAATATTTCTGTCTACCTCTAAAATGTGAACTCAACTCTAGTCTTAAACTAATTTCATAGATTTTTTGCCACTTCTTTCTCTTCTTCTTCTTTTCTTGTCATATATATATATTAGCTGTTTAGCCAGATGGTAATTGCGTTATATTATCTATGGATTACGTAGAACAACAATATCAAATGCACTCACTCGCTACAAATAAGCGTTGCGTTGTCGGTTATTGACACTCATCGTTCTTATCGTGCCATATACATGCATATATATATATATTATAGACACATACATATACATATATATGTATATATATATACATATATTCTATGGGGTCCATAGTATGTAAAGTCCAGAGTTTAGTAGCAGCTGAATTCATTTGCAATTCATATACCAGATGTTGCAGCATGTGTAGAGCGCTTCCAAGGTTTTTCCTATATACATATATAGATCTATATGTATATATATATAATTAGTACTACTATTAACCCAATTCTGTGTAATCGTGTTTTGTGTGTATCTAAAAAAATAAAAATATGATAAATTTGTACTTTGTTCGGGTAGAAAAGTCGGCACATTCATTACGTTAATCATGCGTAATTTGGATGAGTCGCTGGCTAGTTCATTGTTCGGTTTCTTCTTCTTCCTCCTCCTCCAGACATTATCGCAGTTGCCTAGAAACAACAACAATAAAAGAAGTGTGTACCCAAAGCTCAATTCTGATAAGTTAAATAATCGTCTTTGTGTGAAAAGTTTTTTTTTCCTTTTTTTTTTAATTATATCGTAATGCTGAATGTCTGTCAAAACACAATTCTTATCATCCGATGATATATAGAGCTGTTCAGAATATACAATATTTTTTTAGATTTATTTTTTTATTTATTTTTTCTGTTAAGTGCTTAAGCGTTGCGACTATCTGGTAACAAAGTAACGACGCTCTGTTGCTTTATAAATTAATTTTGATTTAGCTGAAGACTTAGAAATGTTTGAAAGCTTTTCGAAATCGCTGCGCTAGTACTCGAGATATACGTTGAGTGCAATTTTAATGCCAGATGTTGCCTAACTCTCGAGTTACAAGAGACCAGAGACCAGAGACTATTAGTGCACAACAAAAGTGTTATCTTAGGCTCTATAATTCATTTTTGTGTGAAACAGCTGTGGACACAAGGTGAATATTATGTGGAAAGTAAAGCTATCTAGTTGCATTACACAGCTCACATATGTACAGCATATGCCTTACATAGTAGTTAAAAAAAAGCTGTACAATTAATGACAAAGATTTTAACATCAGTCGGAACTTCATATGTGACCTAGAACTCGAGTTACTTGGGTTTAGTTTTATGAAAACAAACTTTAACGGAGGCATACAACTGCAAAAGAACTGTTAGAGTGGGCTTACTGTAAAAGATGATGATCCTTCATACAGTAGGTCTGTCTGACTCGCTTCAGCTCATCCCCTCTCACTCTATCTCTCCCGCTCTCTGTCTGCCTTGTTTAAATGTTAAACGCCACTCGTCATAAAGCAGACCAAAGGAGAAACAAAAAAAACAAAAAAGCACCCAGACAGTTGGACTTTGAACGCTCTACGTGTCGCCGCTAGCGTCGCCGTCTGCGTGGCTAATGACGACGACGACGACGACGGCGACGCAGCACCAGCAGCGGCAGCGACACGAAGCGTTGAGAAAATTCGATGAGTGGCAGAGCGTAAGTTTAATGTGTTGGACAGCAGCAGCAGCAGCGTAAAAACAAAAACAAGCATGAAACTCTTTACTCTTTTGACTAAATTTAGACAAGAGCAAAGACCAACTCTTGGCATACGTCACATCACACATACATACATGTACATACATACAAACACACGCATGCCATTAGTTTGCCATCTTGGGGGTACAGTTTGCCATGCCACACGCGTTTACAGCTCAGGCAGTAGATCAACATGAGTGCAGAAGCACTTGCACAGACACATAGACAATCAATCACACACAAAACTTTGCGAATTTGTTTTGTGCAGCGCTCAGTTCACTCAATGACAAACGGTTAACTAAGCTTTGCATGGATATATGCACTGATAGTTATACATACATACATACAGTGACTCACAGCAAACTAAAAATCAGTAGAGTTCATGTCAAAAGGGTGGTCCATACCAAATATTTATTTAAGTTAATTTTTAATAAAAACCTTAAATTTAATAATGTAAGTGTAAGTGATTGAAATGAGCTGTTGATTTTTTGGTTTTTAATTTTTATAAACGCCTTATTTTTGTTTTAGTTGCTGTTTGAAGTAAGCTGTGAACCACTGTACATATGTACATACACACTTGTATGTATGTATGTATGCACAAACATATACTGTTAATTCGCCGGCTGAACTTTGAGTTGAAGCAATGCTAATTTCAGCTCTCTTATTATTGTTGTTGCTTTGCTCTTCTTCTGCTGCTGTGGCTGTTGCTGCTGCTGCTTCTTCGTCTTCTTTGGACGCTTCCGTTGCCTTTTGAATTCTTGATTTTGTCTATTATAATAATCTGTTTGTCTGTATGTCAATATGTTTGCATGTATGTGCGTGTGTGTGTATATATACTGTAGTTATTAGCGCAAGCTTTTTTCATATTTTGTTTTTGTCTTTTGTTGTTTGTTAAACGCAACCTTGATCTTTTATTTTTGGATGTGCGAATTCTAGAACTAAAGTCTGTGTGCGTGTGTGAGAGGCAGAGAGTGTGTGTGTGTGCGTTGCTCTTGAACTGCAGCAATAAACAAGAAAATTTGAAACGAATTCAATCTGCAGATCCTATACAGGTAGCCTAAGATTTCGATGACTGACTGATTGATTGACGATGATGGATTGACCCAGTTCATTTGTAGACTAGCTGACATAATTTCGCAAGTTGAGGAAATCATGAAAAGTTAAAACAAATAATTTATTTATTTAATTGTCCGGTCCTTTTCAGTGCCATAAATAATGCAGGTGAGAACAGGACAATAGTTTGATATAGGCACATATGTATATTGGGTCAGGTCAGAGTTGCGATGCAAGCAGAGCCGGAGGCAGAGCGAAAGGTCGCGCTGTGAACGCGAGCAGCTGTTACCGTTAGACCTCCTTAATTACAACGGCCCATCACGGTTCCTTTACAGTACGAATCGAAGATGGAGACCGAAAGCATGTCCACGGCTCCCTTGCTGAGCAAATCGAATCCCGTTTTTTGCTGTTATCTATTCTGGAGCAGTCTGCTCATACTTAAAATGCTATTCATGGCTCTATTGACCGCCAGGCAGCGCATCAAGACAAAAACCTTTGCAAATCCGGAGGATTTGCGGGTGGGCCGTTCCACGGATGTGCGTTTCAATGATCCCAACGTTGAGCGAGTGCGTCGGTAAGTGGGCAAAACAATTGCAATTAAATTTGTTATACATACATACACATACACATAAATATGTATGTTACGTACGCTTATGCCGCCATTAAAAGCTCATTTGTGACGTCATACTGCAATCGCATCATGCGATCTGGCGCATGTTTAGTGTCTGAGCTTAGCTAAATTTTTTTCATTTCATTTAATAATCTAATATGCAATGCTTTATCATCATTGTCGGGCTGCAAATTAATTTCATTTTAATTGAGCTAAAAATCCATTTAATTGCTTTGCCCATGCTCATGTGTCGTGTGTGGGCCACGTACTTTCACTCTCGCCTTTGTTATTTACGCTCTCCGTCCCTCTCTCACACAAATGTAGTGTGTGGGACTCTTTTTCCTGCATATATATTTTTTCTCTAGCCCTCTCTTTCACTCATCTGCCTCTTATGTTAGTCACAAGTGTAGTGTGTGGGACCCTCTTTCTTGCATACATATATATTTACGCTCTCCGTCCCTCTCTCTCATACACAATCTGCCTCTCATTCCAGTGCTCATCGCAACGATCTGGAGAATGTGCTGCCCTTTTTGCTAATGTCCCTGGCCTATGTGGCCTGCGGCCCCCATCCGCTGACCGCCAAGCTGCTGATACGCATCGGAGCCAGCGCTCGGCTGTTGCATACGATTTTCTATGCGGTGCTGCCGCTGCCGCAGCCGACGCGAGCGATCTGCTTCTTCATCACGTTCGGCATTGTCTGCTTCGAGGCGGTCTATGTGCTCATCTGTGCCATCAAATATATCTAAATGAAGAGAGGCGTGACGAGGGAGGGGGAGGGGAAGAGGAAGGGAGAGGAAGAGGAAGATGTCGGATTTATGAGCCGTTTAACATTTTATGTTTTGCCTAGTCACCTAGTCAGTAGCTTCTCTAGTCGCACACACACATAGACACACACACACGTATACATAAGTAGCTTGGAACCAGTTTGACTAGTTGCCGCGCTGCGCCGCTAGAGCTGGAACTGGAACTGCGTATTGGCTCACTTGCCAAAGTTTGCTTTAGCTGCACAGACGCACGCGCCATGTCGAACTCAACCGCTAAGACGCTGGCCCCGGTGGAGCTGCTCACACTGGACAATCCTGTCTTCTGTTGCTATCTCTTTTGGGCCACAGTGCTGGTGGTGAAGATGCTGCTCATGTCCCTGTTGACGGCGCTGCAGCGTTTCCGCTACAAGGTAAGTCCTGGATGTGCCACACACGCACACGCACACACACACACACACACACACACAGACACAGTCCCACAACTGCAGCTCATATGCGCATTTCGAATTTCACAGCTGTTGGGTCTGGTGCCGTTGGCAGTGCGGCGCAAGGTAAATCATCATACATATATATAATGTGCGGTGTATGGGACCCAAGCGTAGCGCTGCTCGCTTTTTTGTATACTTTCGTTGTCAGTTGCACTGTGCGCATGGGGCGCATACACGACACACTCGTGTATGTAGTGCATGGGCAGGAGCATTGTCAATGGAACACCTAATATGTGAATGTCGTGTGTGGGACCCATTTCTCATGCAGCTTCATATTTCCATTCACAATGATCCTCTCGCTCTCAACATTGTTCCTGCACGCACTATTCACTGCATACACAAATGTGTCGTGTGTGGGTCCCATTTCCATTCACAATGCTGTCATCAACATTGTTTCTATAAATACTAAATGCAATTATATTCTTTTTACGCATTAAAAACTAAACATACATACATACATGTCTATATATATTATAAAACTGTGTTGATTAATGTATGTATGTATGTTTGTTTGAGCTGTTTGACAACATTTTGCAAAAATTGGCAATCTCATTCTCTCGCTGTCTCACTCATTTACTCTTAACTATTGTTCTTCACTCTCCCTCTCGCTTGCACGCTATTAAAGTGGCAGTGGTTACCCTTCCAATGAGCGCCTTCCATTAATTTCGTTTGTCTGCCCACCACATTCCAGGTCTTTCCCAACGAAGAAGATCTGTTTTTCAAGAACATTGAAGTGCAGTTCGATGATCCACACGTGGAACGCGTGCGAAGGTGAATATGAAAAAAAAATCAAACTTAAGAGATTAACAAAGACCCCCTCCCTCTCCCTCCCTCTAACTGTAGAGCGCATCGCAATGACATGGAGAATATCTTGCCATACTTCATCATGGCCTTGATCTATGTGTGCACCAACCCCAGTCCCCTGGTGGCCTGCAATCTGTTCCGCGTGGCTGCCATCGCACGCATTGTCCACACGCTCGTCTATGCGGTCTATCCAGTGCCTCAGCCAGCGCGAATTTTGGCCTTTGCCACCATGCTGCTGATTACCTACTATATGGCGGCCGTTGTGGCCTTGCGTACATTGAGTTTTATTTGAACATTTTTGAAAATGGCGCCATGATAATTTGCGTCACATAGTCACATTGGCCAGGGCTGCACAAATAGGTTTAGGGCTGCAGTTTTTTTTTTGTAGAATTTGCATGTATTACTTAATAAAAGGTTACTCTTGACGAAGCTATGTATTTGTGACGGTAGAGCTGTAGAGTTGTCTATGCACAGTTTTTGCAGTGCTTGTCAAGGTAAATAATAAATATATATTGGTTGCAAATAAACGTATTACAATACACAATTAAGCTAGAGTTTTAACTTGAGTTGCAGTAGAGCCACGCACGACCTCTCGCAGCACTTGTGCCACGATCAATCTTTACATGTAAACAAACCATGAACCGACATTCGTTCAGTGTTAGATTAAATGAACGAACGTCGGTTCAAGGTTAGGTCAAATGAGCAAATGTCGGTTCATGGTTAGGTGAAATGAACGAATGTCGGTCCATGGTGATAACATGGAGTAGCAGTTGTGGAACCAGTTGGCAATAGCGCGATAATCTGTGACGTCACAGCTGCCTAGATAAGTATTTACATGTAAACGATATTTGCATTTGGTTTCAACAAATTTTAGCTTGTTTTTTTGAATTAAATTAACTATAATTAGCTTGAGATATAACAAACGAATAAGAAGAGATATTAATTTAAGTTATCGCGCCAGTCAGTGGGTGGGCAAGCGGCCCGGCCCAACTTGCAGGTCTTAGATATTGAAGCCTGCATCTCGCATGCATTGCTTGTGCGCCTCGATCAGCTTTGTGCAGTTCTCCTCGCCGTTCTCCACAATGCTGAAAATGGGCCAAAAATGGATTAGAAAAAGAAAGAGATAACAAATTGCAACATGAAATTTCGTTGCGTCATCGTAATTTCACTTACCACTGGTCACGTGCGCGCTTCGTCTCGGGGCAGGCACAGCAGGCTTTGCACTTGGGCTTGTCGCCACCGCCGCCGCCACCGCCACCGCCGGGGGCTGCCGTCGTTGCCGCGGCGGTCTCCACGACTCCGACTCCCTTCGATGAACTGCTGCCCATTGCTAGAGTTTATGTTATTTACTAGTGAAAAACAAAGAAAAGCGGGAAATAAGTGAATTGGCTGCACTTGTGCTTGCGCTCGCATTTGTTTATGTAACAAAACTTACCGAAATTCAAAATATACGTGCAGTTTATTTCACCACAATTCACACGAATAACAAATTTCAAGTTCACACACACACGCTTCGAACAGCTGTTTATATTGCCTATCGATAGGCGGCGCTGCAGCACACGTGCTTAACAGTGTTGCTAGCTTAGCCGTTTTTATAGCCAAATTTGGTTTACATCATCAATGGAATGGTGGGTGTAATTAAAGCTGTAATTGTTGTTTGCTTATATTGTGTGTGTGTCTTAGTTTTTAATATGTATGATCAAAGCTGTGTAAATATTGAATTGTAAAACTCAGAGTGTACAGCTGTGACAACTATTTCATGGAAAATGTTAATTATACTAATATATATATATATATACAAATGAAACAATCCAATCTAAATATAGCCAGTTAACAAGCATTGCTATATATTATAGCTAACTGCGGCAGCACTGTTGTTGCGCGCATAATGCGGGTCAACTATCGCTGCTATTAGCGATATATTTATTGTTCACTGTGGGTCAACTATCGCAGCAGTTATCGATATGCCAGCCAGCTAATTACATTGCTTATTTACCACCTCTACTGCTTATTTACCATCTCTATTGTTTACTAAATATTTATTAAACTTTGTTTACAATTATTATAATAAATGTGTTTTTAGACTGTTTCCATTTGGTCCGTTGGCTGCTTCAGCCGCTGCAGCATATTGTGTGAGACCAAATCTAGTTTCAAGTGCTGCACGCTCAACGCGCTGCCATCCCAATCGTGCAGCATTTTGAATTTGGCCGGATCGCAAAGGTTCAGCAATTCTGTTAAGGAGAAATTTGTTGTGTTTTATTATAATATATATGCATGCACTTTATATGTGTCCTGCTCTCACCCATGCCGCCGCTCTGGTACTCATTGCGCTCTCGTTCCAGCGTCATTTTGATGACATCGTGTCGTGCCGCGTGCTGATTTGCGCGATTTTTGCCTATCGATTGCTTGAGCGCTATTTGCTGCAGCTCCTCGTCGAAGCGCTGCAGATAGAGCGCAATTAGCTCTTCGAACTCCTGTGGACTCAGCGGCGTCGTTCGCTCCTCATCGATGTGACCCAGAAACCAGCTCAGCTTCTCGCCCATTATATTGCTTTTGATCGCATGGCCGAGGCGCCCTTTGTGCTTGTTGTTCTGCCTGCGCGCCTTTTTGCTTAGCGCCTTGGTCTTACGGCTGTTCGGGTGTTTGCATTTCTCGAGTTCTTTGCGTAAATTTGTCTGTAATTATGGGAAATTCATTTATTTATTTATTTTTGAAGATATTGCTGCGCGACTTACCATCTTGTTGAGCACGTTGTTTTTGTTTCGACTCAGCTGCTTGGCTGTTATCGATATTCGAGCAACTGATGTTGCCGCCAGAGGGCGTTAGCGCCACGAGCAGCTCATTAGTTTGAAAATCGTGGCAGTGTTGTTCATTTAGCCATTTAGCTATTTTTCTATTGATATATGAGAACTCTGTTATGTTGGCCATTTTTGTCCGAACTAATTTAGAAAATAGTTATTTAAAAACTGTTTGCTATAATATAAAATAGTTAAATATATGATATGTTTATATGCATATGATATTATGTTTCTGCCATTTATAACTCTTAATATAGTTTTCAGTTATTTTTCAAGCTAGTGCTAGCACTGATACACTATCATTTAGGTAGTCGCTAGATGGCGCCAATTTGGAGTGCGCCTTCAATCGATATTCAAATTCCCTATCGACGTTGCGCATTTGAAATACATTTTGAGGCTAGGTGGCGCTAACGCAACGATCAGCTCCACCTGGCAAACAGCTGGCAAATGCAAAACAAACTCGCGGCCAGAGGTTCGCTTGATAAGGGCGATCATTAGGGGCAGTTGATTGGTTTTCACGCATCGACTCGCGCATTTAGAGGTATTTATAATGGCATCAATAGCCAAACCGAAACACAATTGAAACAACAACTCTATCACAATTACAGGCCAAACCCATAAGCATTCAACCATTTTGGCCATGGCAACACATTTGCTACGAAATGGCAGCACATTTTGGCTGCTCAGAAACTGCCAGCGCTCGATGCCATTTGCTGTAAGTTGAGATTAATTAACAATAATTCAATTCGCATCTTCTGTAATTTTGTAATTTGCGTGCGGCGTAAGGGGCAACAGCGAAAGTCGCGATGTTCTGTTATGTAATCGAATTCGCACAACAACAACAAGTGGGCATTTGACTGCATGCGTGCGAGCGCAATAGCATGCTTTCCACCACGCACAGCACGCAACAGGTGCGACAGAGCGAGCGCGAACGCCAGAGGGAGAACGCGCACGATTTGTTTCGCTGTTCTCGCATTAATACCGAAAGGGGGCGCATGCCTGTTCGACTTTACCATTTGATGTGCTCAATCAATTGAATATGCTGGCAAAGCGGGTATATTGTGTTTGAGGAAGTGTTGGCAACATGAAAGGGAAAGGGAATATATATATATATATATGTTTTATTCTTAATCTGTGGTAGTCGATCCGTTTAAGCTTTTGTTGGAGCTTATATATATAATGAGAGTTTAAGACATCAGTTAATGATTGTCCGAGGCATTCGTTACTTTTTATCAATTGGCAGTCATTTTTCGATATATATATATATATATATTTTTTTATATTTCCTATATCTTTTAGGCATATATTTTCTAATATATACAATGCTTTCAAATATTATCAAATCAAATATATAATTTGATTTAAATTATTGATTTGTATCGATTGGTAATCAATTTTTAGATACAGACTTTTATTTATTTTCATATTTTTTATATTTATAAACAATTTATATTTTTAAAGTATATTTTTTATATTTTTTTTATATATTTTATATTTTTTTATATATTTCATATATTTTTCTAATATTTTTGATATATTTTATATTTTTGTTAATATATTTTATTTTATTTAAATTTTTTATATATTTTCATATTTTTTTATATATTTTCATATATAATTTTATATATTTTTAATATATACGTATATGTTTAGCGACATTTAGAATGATATTTAAAAACATCAAAATAGATATGGCATAAGTTCATAGATATCATAATCAACATATTCTATAACTTCCACACATAACTAATATCGATAACTATCGATTTATATCGATTTATTGAAGATTTGCTTGCATCCATACAAGCAACGCTTATATATATACACATATATAGGGTATATTTCAGTCGGGCAAGTTAGACTCTAGAGTTTTCCGCTTAATTTGCACTTTGAATTGAAACGTGGAATTTGATATTTGAAATTTGTGACATTTGAATAACTCTGGGCTTCGCCTTGCTTACAGCTGTCACGCTGCCTGCACTTGACGCCTCGTCTGGAGAAGAAGATCGCCTTCAATCTGAGCGACATTGGCGAGGGCATACGCGAGGTGACCGTCAAGGAGTGGTTCGTGAAGGTGGGCGACACCGTCGAGCAGTTCGACAATCTGTGCGAGGTGCAGTCGGACAAGGCGTCGGTGACCATCACCAGTCGCTACGATGGCAAGATCACACGCATCTATCACAGCATCGATGAGCTGGCTCTGGTGGGCAAACCGCTGCTCGAGTTTGAGGTGGAGGATGCCGAGGAGGAAGAGGACGATGGCAGCAGTAGCAGTAGTAGCGACAGTGATGCGCAGTCCAGTGGTGGAGCTGGAGGCGAGGCGGCAGTAGCAGCTGCTGCTGGTCGTCATATAACACCCGCTACGCCCGCCGTGCGCCGTCTGGCCAAGGAGCACAAAGTGAATCTCGCCGAGGTGCCGCCCACGGGCAAGAATGGACGTGTGCTCAAGGGCGATGTGCTCGAGTATTTGGGTCAAGTGCCGCCCGGCACCAATGTGCCCCATCCCACTAGCACGCCAGCCAAGCAGGCTCCAGCTGCCGTCGCTGCAGCTCCGCCTGTGCCGGCTCCGGCGGATCGTGTGGAGCAGCTCAAGGGCGTTCGCAAGTCCATGCTCAAGTCAATGACGGAATCGCTCGTAAGTAATACCCAGTCTGATGTATAATTAGCTAGGGATATCAACTGCAGGCTTTACCCAATAATTTCCATTCTCTTTAACAGAAAATTCCACATTTCGCGTACAGCGATGAGATCGACATGTCGAACCTGGTCAAGTTCCGTAGCCAACTGCAGCCGTCTGCCCAGGAGCAGGGCGTGCCCAAGCTGACCTTTATGCCGTTCTGCATTAAGGCCGCCAGCATTGCCCTGACCAAGTATCCGATTGTGAATAGTTCGTTGGACTTGGCCAGCGAGTCGCTCATCTATAAGGGCGCCCACAACATTAGCGTGGCGATCGATACGCCCCAGGGTCTGGTGGTGCCTAACATCAAGAACTGCCAGGCGAAGAGCATCATTCAGATAGCCAAGGATCTGAATGCGCTCGTCGAACGCGGACGCACTGGCTCCCTAAGCCCCACGGACTTTGCCGACGGCACCTTCTCGCTGTCCAACATTGGCGTCGTAAGTGATCTATAGCTATGATATATCGGATATATTTAATGCTCAATTTGATTACTCTACAGGTGGGTGGAACGTATACGCATCCCTGCATTATGGCGCCCCAGGTGGCCATTGGAGCCATGGGGCGTACGAAGGCGGTGCCGCGCTTCAATGATAAGGATGAGGTGGTTAAGGCGCACATCATGAGCGTTAGCTGGTCGGCGGATCATCGTGTTATCGATGGCGTTACTATGGCCAGTTTTTCCAATGTCTGGAAGCAGCACCTGGAACAGCCGGCGCTCTTTTTGCTGCACTAAGCCAGGCTGCTAAGCTTCCAATGATCAACCATTAAGGCTGTTCTCTTGCATTTATTTACAAAGAAAGAAAGAAAGATAGATAGAAAGAAAGAAAGAAGAAAGAAAGCAAACTAAAAACTTTGCAGCTATTTTCAGTGCCTTATGGCCGCCATGTGACGCACTCTCCCCAAACTTCCCCCTTTCAGAATGTGCATTTATAGCGGACGCCGCCCGTGCGAGCTCCTCTTTAGCTTTAAGCTCGTCGCGCACTTGGCTGGCCAATCAGAAATAACTCCCAATCCCGATTCAATTCAATTGTTATATTTTTACAGTTTAACTGTAACACTGTAAATTGTATATTTTAAATATATATATGCATGGATATATATATATATTTTATGTACTCCTGTTGTAAATGGTTGTCAAAATAAACATTCATAAATATACAAGTGCCAATGTAGCCTTTTTTATAGCTAAAACAGCTAGCTAGTTAATAGCTAGATGCTGCTCAGCTCTGTCATGGGCCACAGAGAAGCCGAAAAGGCATTTTATAGCTAGTGTTGTCAGTGTAGCTATTTTATAGCTAAATGCAGCTAATTGCCCAGCTTATATTACAGCTAAATAGTTAAGCATGATTGCTCTGGCCAGGCACATAAATGTAGATATATATAGATATAAATATATAGATTATTTTATCTATATAAAATATGAGCATACGACACATAGAAGCATACGCACACACACTTATACACATTTATTTGGCTTTGGTTTCCTTTTTTTTTTTTAGCTTGACTCGCAGCTATTTGCGCTTGTTTCCAACAACACAGAAAGTCACTCGCTCACTCACTCACTCACCCACTCACTCACTCACCCACTCACTCACGCACACCGCGCTTAATTGCCGTTGTTTTTGCATTGGAACGCACGTGGCTGACAGCAGTCATGCGCAGTGCCTGGAAGCGGAATCCAACAAGTGCGGCATACAAATGAGCTATGGAAAAAAAAGAAAAGTGGCCAAGCAGAAAACTGTCTGACTGGAGCGCATGGCATTTCCAGTCTGCCAACGGCCATTGCACACACACACATCCATACACATGTATATATAGGAATTTCAATTTCAACATGCGGTCACACAGGCCCACCACTACTCACCAAAATCCACCACATGCCACCACACATGTTTGAGCGCTCTCTCTCACACACACACACAATGGGCAGCGCGTCCTGGATGCTTATTAGTCACAGTAATCAGTTGTACCACGAACAGCGCGCAGCACAGACGTTGAAACGGCAATTGGAAATCGCCAGTCAGTTGGAGCTGCAGTTGAGCAAAGCGCTGACCGTGGAAAGGAAAAGAATAGTAGCTAATAAATTACAGTTAAGCGTTCAACGTGAAACGCGCCTTTTTTTTTGTAACTGTTGTTGCTGTTTGTTTTTTTTTGTTGTTCTTTAAATAACACTTGGTGTGAGATTTACTGTTATACACTCGCTGCGTTCATGCAGCGCAACAATTGTACTAAAAAAAAAATGTTGACGCATTAAACTGTGGGAGAACAACAATTGCCTGACGAACTGGTAAGTAATAAAGTGCCAAAAGTGTGCTATGTTTTTTTTTTTTGTATATTATTTTAAGCTAATCAAATCGTGTGTGAGTGTGTATACTAATACAATAGCAACAACAGCTTAGGTATCGACACATTCATTGCTGCTGCTGCTGCTGCGGCCGCTGTTGTTGTCATTGCTGTTGTTACTGCTGCTGCTGCTGCTGCTGCTGCTGCTGCTGCTTAACGATTTTTCCAGTGACCTTGTTGCGTACGCGAACGCCCGCTACGAGCGTGCGTGCGTGTGTGAGTGAGTACGCCTGCTGTCAGTGTGCGTGTGTGTGTGTGTCATTGTTACTCTTGCCTTGTCAACCCACCTCAGCTGCGTCGCGTATTTCTGGAAGTCCCAGCTGTCGGCGCAGCGACGCGACGTTCATTTTGTTTTTGCTTTTACGCTATTCCGCTCTTCTCTTCTTTCATGCTCGCTTGTAGCACAGTTTTGAGCGCAATTCGCTTTAAATGCGGGCATTTCTGTGTGTGTGTGCGTGTGTTTGCTTTTGATTGTGTTTGTTTTCTTTTTTTTTGTTTTTTGCCTCTGGCTTTGCTTCACTTAATTTCCAATGAATTTTTTATGTAGCATTTTGTTGTTTTGTTGCCCATTTTGCATTAATTGAATTTGCTCAACGCACATTTCGCGCTTGTTACTTTTGTATGTGCGATAAGATTTGACAGCTTGACTGTCACACTTTGTGGCCTTGATGATGTGGCTGCTCCGTTGCTTTTGCATTTTCAGCTGGCTCTTCCGCTGTGCATGTCCCTATCTCTGTCGCACTGCTTGTCTTTGACCATCAGCTAGCATAACGCAATGCAATTGCCGAGCCTTTTATCGATTTTATGCCCCAACAGCTAACAACTGGGCACGTGCGAGCCACCAACAACAACAACAACGAGTCATTCACACCACTCGACAGGCCCCAGGCAGCACACACTCATACACACACACACACACACACACACACACACGCACATACATATGTAAAAGAAGACGCATAGCGTCAAATTAATTGAAATAGCAACGCCCGAGAGACGTTGCCTCTACACTCGAGTTCATAAGTAAGTGGCCCAGCGAGCCGTAGCTGGAGACATAGAGGGGCAAAGAGGTGAGCAGAGCAGAAGACGGAGTTGCCATTCGTCCGGCTCTTAAAGGATTTGCCGTGCAGCTGATTTAACGTTGTATACTTTTGTGCATTGCACCGAGACCACAAAACGAACGAGCGAACAAACAGAGACTGAGACACAAAGGCACATAGGGACATAGGGACAAAGGGACAAAGGAACGGACAAAGCTAAAGAAAGTGAAGAACGAAACGCAACGAATTTGTATACTCTGCATAAGAGGTGAAGCAAGCGTAGCTTGAAACTTTATGCAAATGACAGAGAGAGAGAGAGAGAGAGAGAGAGCGAGATCAAGAAATAGAGATTGAGAAAGATAAAGAGATAGAGAGAGAGAGAGATAGAGCTTAATAAAAAGAGAGAGAAATAAATTGAGAAAGAATTAGATAAAGAAATAGAGAAAGAAATGAGGCAGAAATTGAGCGAGAGAGAGAGAGACAGGGAGATAGATAGAGAGAGACAGACAGAGCTAGAGTTAAGATAGATAGGAAGGAGATAGAGAGACAGATAGAGAGAGAGAGATAGTGGGAGAGATAGAGATAGAGAGAGGGAGATAGAGAGAGAGAGAGGGAGATAGATAGAGATCGAGAGAGAGAGAGAGAGAGAGAGAGAGAGAGAGAGAGAGAGAAAGAGACAGTGGTAGACTGAGATAGAGATAAAGAGAGAGAGATACTGGGAAAGGTAGAGTGATAGTGAATAGTGATAGTGATGCTCTGAAACTGAGAAAATGATATCTCTATCGTATCTTCCTTCAATTACTTTATGGTGACATAATACAATTCCTTAGAGGAATTGGCATTTGCATATTTAAAGTAGCCAGAATCTTAGTCAGATGACCCATATCTTTTACTACGAAGATTTCTTTACTTAAATTTGAGTTCAACTTTTTATCATTTGTTAGGATATTTCTGCTATCTACCTCATTTGTCGCCTTACATTTTGCCGTCTTCTTTATGCGCAGTTGCTTGCATTTGAGTTTTATTGTCAAGCTTATTGTGACATATTTCCCTTTTTTTGTTGTTGTTGTCCACTCAGCTCGCTTGGGCCTCTTTTCCCTGCTTTCCCTGCTTTTCCTGCTTTTCCTGGGTTTCTTGTTTGTCATTTCCGTTTCGCTGGCAGCCAGAATATGTTTTTGTCAGATTGTCGTTATTGTTGCAATCGCTCTTCTTCTTCCTGTTTCTTGTTGTTCTGTTTGTTTTCTCTTTTCAGTGCTGTGCTCTTAATTTTGATGGCTTATGCAACGCGGTAAATGGAAAAGTACAGCAAAACTTTAAGAAGCTTGCGTACTTTTCATACACTTTTTGGAGCAGCTTTAAATTTGCTCTTTTCATCAGCTAATGATACTTTTATATATTATTTGCAATAGACTTGGACTCCGGGAATCTTGAATACGATTCGAATATGGAAACTGTTTGACTTCAAAGATTTTAAATAATAATACAGAATTTTAAAGCTTTTTGATAATGCTTTTTGATGAAGAAAATGCTTTTGTCTGTTTGGTTGTAAATTGGAATCTATAAGAATGAATTCAGACTATATACAGTGAGCTTCAGGGTGTCTCCTAGTCGGGCACTCCCGACTAAAGCACTCTTTCTTGCTTACTATTCATACACCAAAACATGGGAAAGCACTTCAGACTTTCACTTAGTCCAGCATATGTGCGGCCTTTACATAGCCCCTAATCATAATAAATGGAAGCAATTTAGTTCGACTTGATTTGGGTCAGGATTAATTTTTGAATAGTTTGACCCACATTTCGTGAAAAGTTTTGTTGGAAAATTATTTTGTCAATGCATTGAATATTGATGATGGGAAAACGAAAATGGTTTAGATTAGATCACCATTATATTGACTATGGACAGTTCCCGCTCCCCCAAAACTGTGAGTTGAAGCAAGCCCTTGTAGGGGTTTAATGGGCATGTGCAGCAAGGGCGTATAATATAACACTAGCCACTCTAGTGTTCGAGTATGGAAATTTGGTATAATAATTTATAGCTAGAAATAATTGTTATTTTGTCTTACATCGATAAATATCGATTTGTACTAAAAGGTTATGTGATGCATATCTTGTAGTTTAATAGAGTTGATGACTATACCATCTATTTGTATATATAGTTATAAATAGTACTATTTGTATATCTCTCGGCTATTGTCCGGTAGTTGATAGTCAAGCATTTCCCTTTGCTTAGCTTTAATTTCAATTTTGCTGACAGGATGAACTTATCTAACAATAGCTAATTGAATCAGCTCGCTGAGAAACCCTTTTGCTTCGGCGAATATGTTTCAATTGCGTGGGTTTTGTGGAGAGTTTGTTTTCTTTTTCATTTTATTGTCTTCGTTTGTTATGAGATGAAGATGATGATTTCATAAGAGCGTGTTCTTTTTCTGTTTTTATATTTTTTCTTATTTGGTTAATGACAGTTTTGCTGTTGGCTATTTTTAACGTTCAGCGAGGGACAGAGATAGGGAGAGGGACAGGGACAGGGAAACAATTGAAATGCGTCGCTGGCAGTATCCTTGGCGAGAGTCCTTGATGACGCCAGCACTTGAAAAGCGTTGGCGTTTCGCTTCCAGCCAGACGCGGAGTCTGTGTCCATTAAATAAAATTGACGACCAACTGGCGAGTGGCATGTGGCATGTGGCTTGTGGCATGTGGCAATGTTTGCGAATGTTGCAGCTGCAATCCCACAGCAATGCTTTTGCTAAGTGCCGCTCAGCACGATTCGCCACAAGAGAATGAGAAAATATAGAGAAACTGCAGCCTTGACATGATTAGCCGTGACATGTGCCACGACATTTGCGGCTTTCTTATTTTTATTGCGTTGCCATCCACCCACACAGACCGAGGGTCGCATCCGTTTGGCCTTGTGCTGCAGCATAAAAACTTTGCGCAGTAATGAAAATTGTCAGCTGCAAGGCTAACACGCAGTTAGCCTTCAACTCGACAACACCCAACATTTACCACCTCTCAATCTCCTTCGCCCCCTTATCTCTCCCACTGGCTCAGTGCAGATAATCCTTGAAAGTGCATAGAACATGCTGCATAATAAAGTTGCCTAACGGGGCAACGCTGGCATCTACGCTCCGATGAAGCATACAAATTGTAGCACAAAGTATTGCGTTGATATAACAGATATATTTAAAGGAAGCTAGAAAGTGTGATAATCTGTATTACTTTCATCGAAAGCACAACATACAAAGACAACAATTTTATATATTTCTTTTCAGGAGAACTTCCAAAGTTTTGTAGGCAAAGCAATCTCAAGCTTATGTTTCTCTCTTGTCTTGTTATATTGCTTCAGCTTCTCTCATCAGTTTTCATGTTGCTTAAGTTTCTCTCTTCTCTTTGAATACTATCTAAGTTTCTCTCTTTTCTCTTTATATTGCTGAAACTTCTCCCTTCTCTTTGCTTATTGTCTAAGCCATTTTTTTTTCTTTTCCTATAGCTTTTCTCTTCATATTGCTTAGGATTCTCTCTCCTCTTTTGATATTGCTTTAGATTCTCTCTTTATTCTTCATATGACTGCAGCTTCTCTCTCCTCATTCCGTATTGCTTAAGTTTCTCTCTTCTCTTTGTATATTGTCTAAGCTTCTCTCTTTGTACAATAATATTTAAATATTTGTCTGATTTGTAGAGCATCTGCAAGCCTGGAGAGTTTATCTATGCATGTCCCTACTTTGTCATGGTAAATATGATTCTGTAACAGCTTAAAGCTACTCCAAAAGATAAGCTGATTGATAGGGTATCTAACACTTAAGCGACTTTGCTTGGTATTAGTTTTAGCTTGAAGTGTTTTTAGAAAATATCACGTGAGCTGTCCTTGAGACCTGGGCTAAGCTTGTCAAGCGTCCCTCAAGGTCTCACTCTCTGCCACATGCTCGTTACTCTCTTTTTCTCTCTCTTTCTCTCTCTTCCTTTTTCTATCTCTGTTCCGCACTCTATCTCCCTTTCTGACTGACTTGAATGTCAATCATGTCAAATGAATTTTTTCTGTCATGGCAATCATCAAAGTCACATAACTCTCTTGCTGAGCTGCGGCATTTGCATGCCACAACTTGTGCTTTGACTTTGTTCATTCAAATTTTTGTTCTTCTTTCAATTTCCAATTTCGCATTACTCATTGCTCATTTGCCGGGACCATGGCTCAATCTGTTAGCCAGTTGCCTGCGACTGACGTCAATGCGATTGCCAATTTGCAATTTGCGCTGTAGAATTTTATTTATTTTTTGCTTTTTGCTTTGGCTTTAGCTTTAGCTTTAGCTGTTGCCGGCACGTCCACCCACCTAGCCGTGCAGAGTTACTGCAGTAGCCCACCGCGTTCCTCTATACGGCAAGGTCATTAGCAGGCCAGTGACTTGATGTGATTGGTCCTTGGAGACTGATTGGTTTGACCTGCCTGCCTGCAGGTCGTTGATTTATGTGATGAATAATAAAAGAATCAACTGGAAAATCGCCGCGGCAGAGTTCTTATTGCATTTTGATGAAGCCGCGGCTCACATAATGGACCCCACGCAACTGCACTGACCTTTGCCACAACAGCAGCTGGCGCAAGACGTCGTTTAAGTTAACTTCCAGCAAACACCCATCCACACCCACAGCCACAACCACTTGAAGGTTTCTCAAATGCAATAGGTCAAACTTGTGCGGGCTCAGAGCAATCACAAATTCATTTCCTTTGGCTTTGGTTAGGCTTTGCGCCTCAAAGTTTTCTATTTTCAATTTTCTCGGAAGCCCAATTGACGCACACTTATCTGCCTGCCACATTTTTCTCTCGCACTCTCAATCTTGTTCATTACAATTTAAGTATCGTCTTGCATTACATTCTTAATTAAAGTCACATCTGTCGATGCGGTAATTGGAGGGAAATGTTAAGCCGACGGTTTTCAATTTCCCGCTTTCGCTGGCTTTTGCATTGCAATTATACAAGATTTAATTGAAAGCTTTCCTGAAGCTGAATCTGAAGCTAAAGCACTTAAAACTTCAAACAACTTAATTGAATGGATGCTACGGATAAGTTTTTATTAATATTGACTTTTGTGTTGAGAAGTTTGTTTTACAGTTTAATGAGAGGATTATTTGGTAGAGTGAAGCAGCTGAGCTCAACTGGCTAATGGTAATGATAATAATAATGATAATGGCAATTTGTCATTTAAATGACAAAGATAATGAAAATGAGGATGATATAATATTGCTATAATGATATTGATGATAATCATAATGATGATGATGATGATAAAAATAATAATGAGGATAATAATGATGAGTCTAGAATAATAATAATAATCTAACTTGAGTCAACTTGAGCCATTGTTGTTCCTAGTGTTTCCTCTACGTTTGTTGCTACTCGTGCTGCTGGGCTTCTTTGAAGCCTTGAGCTCTTGCGAAAGCTCAGTCTTATGTCAGTGAATTCCGTTTCTTAGCTCGGATCAATCCTAAGTCTCAGTCCTCAGTAATCCATGCATAGCCGTCGGTCCTTATGGGAGCCAACGTTCCGAACAAGTATTGCACAGGTTAAGGAATTAACTCAACATAAATTTTGATTTATAATTATGAATATGCAAATGAAACTCATAAAACTAATAATAATATAGAGCTCAAACGTTGTTTTGCATTAAGGATGTTGATATTCTCCTATACAAATATCATTTTACTAACACGAGAAATTCGTGAATTTGTAGCTCGAGGTTACTTTTGGTTAACTAAATGCTTGTATATTCAGTAATTAAGCAAGTTTTTATTTGAGGCAACTAATTTCATTTTACTTTGCATGCCCCACATTCACGCCCAAGGACATGTTTCAGAGAGCAACATCCTGCCACGGCAAGGAGCTTGCTTTTAAGCCGTAATTGCAGACATGCGCTTGTATTGAGCGTTAAATTTAATTTACGGCTTAGTGAAAGGCAGCCTTGTGTGGAGCTTAACTTGATTACCACATGTGGCTAATGGATTACGACCTTGCTGGCACTTTGCCTCTCTTATGCTCCCTCTAATTGCTGATGCTGTTTATCTTTGATTTCATCTTACGACTTCTTCCCCTCTCACACTTTGTATTTACAGAATCCCAACGAGCAAGGGTAGTGTGTAGTGAGTATACCTAAAATGTCGGATCAACAACGTGCCTCATTATGCCCACGCCTCGTCGACTACATGGCCATTGTGGGTGCCCACACAACGCCGCCAATGCCCAAGGGCATGCAGGGCAGCAAGGCGCCGCCGGTGCAGGTGAGTCTCTTGATTATAACTGCTGCCAAGGGTGCATAAATTATGACTTATTATACCCTGTACACTCATTAGAATATCATAATGTTAACGTAACGCAGGCTATTGATAGCGTTTGTATGTTATGTACTTCATCAAAATCAAGTAAAGCCAGCAATGTCTGCCGTTTATTTACTCTGACTAATTTGATGTGTGGACTCAAGCAAATATTGTTCATTTATTTTTATTGAAGTCAATAGCTTGTCTTTCGGGCCAATTCACGAAGAGTATAAGAGCTAACAAATTTGATATATCATACCTACTTGCTTCCTTTCCTACTCTCAATTGGTATTTACTATAGGAAAACATAAAGACTACAGACTACAGAAGCCCACGTTTGAATCAGAAAAGTAGTTGTCCCTATTTTTGTTGAAATATCGATAATTATCGATATGTTGCTTGGCCTTATCTCGAAGTCTGTAAGAGATACGGAATTCAATTCATAAGTTCTTGAATAGTTAACAATTCGAACTTGGTTCTCTTTTCGAATACCTCCTTCAATTCAGCAAGTATCCCAGTTCGTAAACTCTTCTTAGCTTGAGCTCAATATAGGGTATATGCTAGGCGTTTCAGTTTGACTAGAGTAATCTGATCTTTTCTCTGTCCGCTGTTTAGGTGCCCGATTTGCTGAGACGTTATCCGCCATCGGATCACGCAGATTTTCCGCTGCCGCTGGATATGGTCTACTTTTGCCAGCCGGAGGGCTGCACCAGCGTGGGACCGCGACGCACTGGCTCCGCCATACGCGATATGACCTCGTTTGTGTTTGCGCTGACGGACAAGGATTCGGGCAAGACGCGCTATGGCATCTGCGTCAACTTCTACAGGCCGATCGAGCGGCCTTGCACGGCGTCGGGCGCTGAGCGTGGCGGTGCTGCTGGCAATGGTGCAGCGGGCGGGCATGGTGCTGGCGCTGGGGGCGGTGCTAGTGGCGGTGGCCGTGGCCGGCGTTCATCCGCCTTTCGGCGTGAGTCGTGGCGGAAGAGCATGGAGCGCAGCTCCGATTCGGCATTTAGCAGGCAAGTGTGTGTGTGCATGGCAGGCAGGCAGGCAGCGGGGCGCTGTCTGTTAATGCTGGGTGGCTATAATACGCTTTTGGCTTTTATGATCTAACCGATTTTTAAACCACTTCCATAATAGTTACGGCCTCTTAACTACTTCTAGCGACTACAGAAGTAACGTAGCGCCCAGTGATTCGGATCGTGAACTGACCTCGCGTCGCGACTCTGACCAGCTGCGTCTCCATTCGCATCATCATCCAGCCACCTCGGTGCCCAAATTGGGCCTAATGGCACCCTCGGCGGACTCGGAATCGGGCGGCAGTCATTCGCCATCGCCACGGGCGTCGCGTAAGCGCACCAAACTGCGCAATCAATCGCTAACATCGCTCTGCATTATATCGCATCATCCGTTCTTCACCACCTTTCGCGAGTGCCTCTTTATTTTGAAGAAACTAATCGATGCCTGCAACGAGTCGTCCTCGCCCAAGCGTGTAGGCGCCTCACAGAAACTCAATCGTGACAATGTGTGGACGGTGCTGACGGGACATGCCAGCGAAGCGACACCCTCTATTGTGCTGCACGATGTGCGCGAGATAGAGACGTGGATCTTACGTTTACTCTCCACGCCGGTGCCGGTGCCAGGCTCTACGCGTGTCGAGGTAAATTTCTAAGTCTGTCACTGTCTTAGCCTGTGTTTTGCTACCCATTAGAGATGGGTTTGAGAGTTAGAATGTCCGAAGACTGCAAAAATCAATAGAAATAATATATCCGATATGCATAAAAAAAGCGAAGTCGTCTGTTTTTTATCATAAAAAAGGTCTTGCAAGTTTAAAGTAGTCTACAACATTTTAATGAGTATCTGTATATATAGAAAAATTTCCCATTCTGTACCTTAACCTCTTAGTCTCTAGCTTTTAGCTAGATCTATGCTCTGAGCATATATATTACAATCCATTAAATAAAGGAGTTAGTTGGAATGTGGCCGTTTCTCTATTTTTGATAAATAATATCTGTTCGCAGAGCAATTGCTATTTCTTAAACAGTTATCATTACAATTGTCTAAACAGGCTTAGGTCTTGATTAATTTGTTTGATTATCCCCTCGTAGGTGGAGGTGCTGTCGCCCACTGTGCACGAACCGTTGCTCTTTGCATTGCCGGACCACACACGCTTTTCGCTCGTTGATTTTCCGTTGCATTTGCCACTGGAATTGCTGGGTGTGGAGACATGTCTGAAGGTGTGGACACTGATCATGCTGGAGAATAAGGTGCTCTTCCAATCGCGTGACTATAATGCACTCTCCATGTCGGTAATGGCGTTCGTAACAATGCTATATCCATTGGAGTATATGTTCCCGGTCATACCGTTGTTGCCCACATGCCTCAGCTGTGCCGAGCAACTGTTGCTTGCGCCCACGCCCTTTGTCATCGGTGTGCCAGCCTCCTTTCTCATCTATAAAAAGAATTTCAGGTAAGTGTGGTGTGTCGGTAGCGTCGGTAGTGCTTGGCATCTAGTACTGCTTGATCCTATCCAATCGTGATCGTAAGACCCTGGTAATGCCTGATATAATGCCCAATTGCTGTAGCTATAGCTGGTGATACTTGGTAGTGCCCGGTAATGTCGGGTACAGCGTGGTTAGCTAAGTTGTGACCTGTCAATTCTTGCCTGATAGTACCTGGTAATACCTTGTATTTTCCGCTATAGTCGATAATGCCTGTTAGGGACTGGAAGTGCCCAGTAATGCCTGGTAAAGCGAGGTTATGCATCGTAGTACCCGACAATACCTGGTAGTTCCAAAAGTCTCAAATTGATTCGCATAGTATCCAGTATCCAGATTAAATACAGTAGTCATCCATCCACTTATAGGCTGCCCGATGATATCTGGGTTGTGGATTTGGATTCTACCAAGCTGACGCCACCAACGGGTGGCTACGATGAGATACCACCATTGCCCGAACCGGAGGGCACAATACTGAAGAATCATCTGAAGCAGGTAAGTCCCCATTTGGGTTCGCCGGATGGATCAATTGAAATACATTGGGACTTCTTGTGAAGCTTATCCATATGGTTGGTTGGGAGTTGGGGCAATTGGCTATGTGTGCGTGTGGGTGTGGCGGGGTGTGTGTGCATGAGAGTATGGGAGTGCAACCATGTCTACAGAGTCTGTTCTAGATTCTTTTTGCAGATGATAAGTAACTGCAGACCTTTATCATATAGAGACAGATTGATGTGCTTAAGTGCCTTCTCTCTATGCAGAAAGCGATCGAATTTATCGTACTCGTTGCGCAGCTTGAAGACAATACTTGGGAGCATGCCCTGCACCTTTTTCACCACCTGCATTTGCACGCGTATGCGATTATCTTTGGCACCCTCGCACTTGAATCTCTCGAGCCGCAGCTGCTCCATGTCCCGCTCCTTTTCATAGTGGCGCTTCTGTTGCAGCAAATGCTCCAGCACGGAGCTGTACACCACCAGCTGATCCAGGCGCGGATCCATGGAGTTGGTGTGTTTTCGTATGCTTTCTGCATTTCGGAGAGATGTCGCCTCTTCTGTAGACATGGTGGCAACTCTTTGTCTCGACATGTTTAACTGTAACTGTAACTATTTTTTCTTTTTCTTGTTTTTGCTCTGGTATTATTATACTGTTTTTGTTTGGTTAATAATCGGGAAAATCGAAATTTCCGATGAAAAGAAACAAAACCACAAACAAAATTTCTAAAGTTACGTATGCATCTGATCTGAATGGGGGCGTTCGAAACTGAAATCTGACAGCTAAGTCGTGCATGAATTCTGTAAAACTGAACTAAGCAAATGGATAAGGAACGTTCAACGAAAAGGAAAACATTTTATTCAATTGGATTTATTTGAATATATATATGTATAAACCCTGTGCCCATCCACGTTGTCTATAAAGTTGTATATGTATGATATATATATGTATATATAATACATTTATTCCTACTATATCCTATACATCTGTTTATATTCCTGATATGTACGGTCTATGTAAGATATGTAGATATTCCTAATCCGTTTCGTGCTCAAGTACATAAAAGTCCTAAGGTTTTAATGCTAAAATATTTGATGTATATATATATATCTATATATATACTATATCTATTTGGGTACAGGGTATTTGCTAGTCGCTCATCTGCGACTAGAAAATTTACTTATTTAATTATCTGATTGTTAACACACTCTTTCAAACTTGCACACGTGCTTAAACCTACTATATATATATATATATATAGAAATGTATATATATATATTTATATATCATGTCATATACTATATATATGTGTATCTCTTGGAAAACGCTTTGATCGTCTATATAAAAATGTTATCGATATGCGATTGCTATGAAGTACGCATATCGATTGCTCAACGGTTCAAATCGTTGGTTAACTGTACTATTTCAATTTTTTTCGCCTCTTTTACCCGATTTTGTATGATTGTGCTCTATACATATATCTATCTATATATATATTGAATACTTGTCTATATCGCCTTGGAGTTACACTTACAGAGAAGTCCATACATATGATTTGAACATAACTTTTCTTTGTTTTTTCTTTTTCTTATACTTTTACATTTACTCCCATACTTTTATTGCTCCATCTCTATCTCTCTCTCTCTCGCTCTGTCTCTCTCTTTCACTATCTCTCAATATCTATCTCTCTCTTTTTCTTTCTCTCGCTCTCTCTTCGTCCCGACCACTCTGTATTTGTCTCTATCGTTTTGTGGCTTTTACTTCGCTAATACGCTGTACTACTCTACTTCTAACATTCATGCATTATCTGTTATACGAATTTGTTAAACTTGATCACAACAACAACAACAACTACAACAACAACAACTACTACTACTACTTCTGCAGGCTATGCTACTTATGGATGAAGCTGGACTTGGTGTAAATATCGTTCACATATGTTAAATAACATTTTTACGTTTCTTATAACATTTTATTATTTACATATTTTACATTTGAGTTAGAAGCGTTCTGTACATATCTAATACTAAAAAAAATATACTGTGGATTGTTGTATTATACTATAAACAAGACCTATACCTATTATCTGATATTATATTCTATATACATATATACAAATGCATGCATACAGTCATATTTGGGATATATATTCCCAAGAAATGTTATTCTTTCGGAACTCTAACTAATGTATTATATAATCATAGACTCATATATGGATATTTCTGGGAATCATTTCAATTCCATTTTGAATCTATTGAAACTTATGTAAAAATCTTTAATTTATAGTTTTTTTTTTCTAAGATTATTTTCGAGAAGTATCCATATACACCTATATATACTCGTACCTTCTTCTACAAATCTTCTACTCTATCATTGAGCTTTAATTGGAGCTTCATTGTAACTAGGCACTATAAAGTCTCATTCGCTCCTTTCTCTAACTCTCTGGAGTCTTTCTTTCTGTATTCTTCTGTGTGCATGCTTCTTGAGACATAAGTTTAATTATAGTACCCACTCTCTATATATTTGTATATATATAGACCGAGTTTATAACTAGCTAATCCCAAAGGCTCTACCCACCCTTTCGCTGTAACCCAACCCCCTTCTTATAGTTAGCCATTTTGAAGTTTGCAGCCTTATGTCTTATTAGCTTAGTTGAGCTCACTAAATCAACTACTTTGATTACTTGTAACAGGCTTTAACATCGATGACAGCGTCCAATCAGGCTGTCTCCTCACAGCAGCTGCTGCCCTCAGTGCGGGATAGTCTGCAGGAGCCGCCGCTATTGGGGTAAGTCGTCCAAATTTATATATAAATGTATGAGTTCTTTATAGATTGGTTTATCCTCGTCTTTCTTAGGGTTTCCCAAGTTCGTTTGCCTTTGCAAACGCCGCCGCATTCCGCCCATGCCAGCCAGCGTAATTCGGTGTCTGCCCAGGGCGCCATGTTGTCCCGCCAGCCTAGTCCAATGAATTCGCCAGCCCTGAATCCCTTTGTCTATGGCACCGATGTTGACTCGGTGGATGTGGCCACACGTGTAGCAATGGTTCGGTTCTTCAATGCCCAAAATACGTTGGCAAATTTCGCAGAACATACGCGCACGCTGCGTCTATATCCTCGACCTGTTGTCGCCTTCCAAATCAATAGCTTTCTACGTTCACGTCCGCGTGCCTCGCTCTTCCTTAACCAGTTTGCACGCACGCAGGCCGTTGAGTTCCTGGCGGAATGGTCGCTAACTCCCACAAACGTGGCCTTCCTGCGTGTGCAGACGGGCGTCATGGATCCCATGCAAGTGGGCGATAAGCCCAAATGGTTCGCCCACTCCCTAACCCCTATACGCTTTTCCGTATGGGATGACGGCAGCTCCTTGAATGGTGCGTTGCGTTCACTCAAACAGCTCGAGTGCCAGCCCACGGATGAGAGCGGGTCGGATTCGGAGGGTGCAGATAGCAGCAGCTCCTCGTATAGTTCTTTAAGTGATTTTGTCTCCGAGATGGCGTCTTCGGATCTGTCGCCCAGTCTACACGACGTTTTCGGCTCCTATAATCGACCACATGTCGTGCCGCAAACATTATCCTCAAATCTGGATCCGGCTCTCGTTTATCATCCGCCCAGCAAGCTACAGTATCCGGAGGGCTTGGCCGGACCTGCGAAAAGCAAGGGTGATGAGGAGCGAGCCGATTCGCCAGTGTCTTCCTCATCTAGTCGCTCGGATCTTAGTTCGCCGAGTTTTAATCGTGACTCGGAGTTTGACTTCCAGCCCAAGTCGGGGCAGCAGCAAACGACGGCTGCAGCGGGTGCCTTTGAGCTGGCCACACCACTGGCAATGCGGCTCGAGGCGACCATCAAGATGGCCAGCCTGGAGGCTGAGTCGGATACAACCTCCACGGTGACCGGCAAGAGCATAGCCAGCAACAAATTGCAGCGTAATACCAGCGATGTGGAGCGTACGGAGAAGAAGATACCGGTAAGTGAGAGAGAGAATAAGAATCCCTATACTGTTGATCAAGATACATAGTTGGGTCCTCATAGTCTTTTTCTGTCAATCTCACAAACTACAATTAGAAAGCTGAAAATTGAAGCTTTAAGTTTTTTCTTTTATAGTAAATAACTCTTTCCAAATTTTTGTCTTTCAGCCACCGCTCACACCGCCTATCAAGCAGCCGAATGTTAGCAATATATTGGCCCGTACAGGGAGCTCTGGTTCCAGTTCGAGTAGTCCGGGTCGCCAGAGCTCGCAGAGTTCGCTGTTCGAGAACTTTGCCTCGCATGCCAAGGAGCTGGTGCGCGAGACGACGCGCCAGAGTAGCCAGGAGGGCCTGCTGGCCCATGTCGACAAGGTGAGTTGAATGCTTAGAGTTGATTTTGGTAAATTTTTGTATTGTGCATCCATTGTCGGACTCAATGTGTTGTTGTGCTCTTTGTTGTTCATCTTTTTGACTATTTGACTATATGATAAACGATAATTAATTAAATGAAAATGCAAACGCTGCGTTTGTCATCGATATCGATAAATCCAAATCGCACGCTCTATGTGTCTACTTCGTGTTAACGAATGTGTAACTAAGTATAGCATGCACTGGACGAAGATCTAGATGACAAAATGCGACACACCTTCGAAAAGGTTGGTACTCAGCCACTCTCAGTCACATAAACCATATAAAGCTTACATTTAACACACACCCCACACACAAACACAAACACACACACACACACACACATATACACGCACACACACGATAATCGCATCGATAGTTCTATTCTTGGATAACATCAACGCTCATGTCCATGCTTAAAGCATTCACAGTCTACTTCATGTTAGTTGTGGTCTTACCTGACAGTTGCCAGTGTGGTTGACTAGTTGATTGACTGACTCACTAACTAATGCTGCTTGTTTGATAACATTAATAAGTAATTAATGTAACCCATTGATTGATTGACGGCGTGAAAGGCTGATGCTTGAATTACTAATTGTTCAAAAAATATCTTACTTAATATGAGCTATCATAGAAGTTTAGCTATTAACAACTATTAACATAAGCTGGAAACCCTATCATTGCTGAAAGCTTTATAGAATAGCTTGACAGCTATTGCCTAACTAGAATTATTATGAACTATAGGAAATAGTTAGCTGATGCCTTCAGCAGCTGACAACCCTAAAACCCCTTGTAGTTAACCGATGTAATCTCATCCTTAGTTAGTTGCCTTGGCTGCCATTAACCTGCACTCTGCGCTGTTGTTTTGTTGTAGCTCTCAAGTAATCGCTTCTTTTTCGAGTATTTAAATTGATCTGTGATTAAATTGATTTGCTATGCTGTCCACAGTTTACGCTGCATGCGAAGAAGGCGGCTGGTGAGGCCTCCAAGCAGGCCCTGGAGGTATCAAAGCAGGCAGCTGGCGTGAGCAAAAATACTTTGGAAGATCTCACCTATGTGGGCAAGTCAACTTTGGGTGATCTAACCAAGACGGCCAAAGAGGCAGCCACCAAGAAGGGCATCATCAAGATTGAGGAACATGGTCCGGCAGTTGCAGCTACAAGCAATGCTCCATCCATGCCCAACTCGCAGCTGGCGACACAGAAGCAGGTGCAGCAAACGGGCGGAGGCAACAATTTCTTTTCCTCCATTGGTACCGACTTTAATGGCCTAGCCTCCTCCACAACAACCATGTTCTCGGGCATGTTTGGAAAGAGTAAGTTTTCACTTTAAGCTAATTCTATTTAAAGTCATATATATTTATGTCCCACCCACAGAAAATCAACAGAAGCAGGCGGCCGTGCAACACAAGCCGACGAATGTATCCTCACCTAAGACCAAGGCAGGCATCAATTTCGATCCTTTTCCCAGCCGGAAAGGTCTCGTCGAGCGTACGCCACTTATTAAGCATGCGGGCCCTCGACAAACGCAGGAGGATCTAACGCGTCAACAGAATCAGGAACGTTCGCATAGCAATGCCGAGAATCAGGCATTCCTCAAGGATGTCACCACCCAGGTGTTGGCGGGCGAGGGTATAGGTTGGCTAAAGCTCAATCGCTTCAAGAAACTGATGGAGGATGAATCCTATCGCACGCTGGTGCTCAGCAAGCTTAACAAGACGCTGGACAAGAAAATAGCGCCAGACGATCATATTGATGATGTGGTAAGGTTATGGAAGCTTTGAAACTAGAGAAGGTCTTTGTTTTAATGCATATGATAGGATCTATAACTTGTGAAGTCTTTCAGAGTAGGCAATGAAAAGTATAAGGTTTTCAAGAAATGAAACTAACAGATATTTACAAGTTTTATACAAATTAAAGAAATATAGTAGCTTTTTGCATATGATAGAAGTTATTCGGATAATTTTCCAATGGCTTTCTCTAATAAACAAATGTCTCATTCCCATTTCCCATAGTGTGTCACCAAGCCCGTATGGAAGGGCATGTTGAAGTGTGTGCAAGCCATTGCTGGAGGCCTCGATGCGACATTTAGTAATTTTGGACTCGGCGGCATGGCTTCGGTGTTCCAGCTAATGGAGGTGGCGCACACACACTACTGGAGTAAAGAAATTAATGAGGGCAGCGATATGTCATCCAGTTTGCTGTCCAGTCATGCGGCCAGTCCCATGGGCAGTCGCGAGAATCTACGTTCGCCGAGCAGCCCCAATGGCTCCCATTCGGGGCTGGGCAGTGAGTGGGCCTCGCCGCAGGAGTCGCGCAAGAGTTCGACGCATACGGCACTTCCGACTCCGCAGTCAACAGCTGCAGCGCGTCGCCTGTCGTCGGCTGACAGTCAAGATGGGCAGTCGACAACGGAGATGTTCAAGGATATGTTGTCGCAGAAGAGAAGTGCCTTGAAAAATATGCTCACCTCGTTCGATTCAGATGTGAGTGGTAGCGCTTAAGTATATATAATCCGTTAATCCCGATGCTTACCATAATATACAATTATATATATGTAATAGTATATATATACAGCTATATTCACATAATTAGTAAACAATTCAATCATAGTTGCCACGCCCCATGCCCACGTCCATTCAGTGTATCAGCGTCAATATCGTGCATCGCTATTGCTATCGTTATCGTAATCGTTGTCTAGCTATATATCCCATAAAGAGCTTATCAGTATATTGTCAATATGTGTAGTCGCATAATCGGGCCACGCCTCGTTGCGTATCGCCACTCGTATATCGCATATTACTATATAAATGAATTTTTTGTATTTCGTTTAACGCATACAATATATTATGTATCGTATAATGTGTATAATATAGCGTATATCATAAATCGAATATCTTATATCTTATATCGTATGTCGTATATCACATATAGTATGACGAGTAATGTGTCTCGTATATCGCATACAATATATTGTGTATCGTATAATGTATATCGTATACCGTATATCGCATATGGGGTATCGTATGCTGAATAGTGTATAGCGCATAACGTATATCATATGCCGCATAACGTATAGCGTATAACGTATATCGTATATCGTATATCGTACTTCGTATCAACTTATATATAAATATATGTATATCGTAATTCGTAGGCTGCTGGCTCCACGGGCGCGCTATCCGTAGTCAGTGATCTCCTACCAGCTGGCAGTTTGAGCGTTCGTATGCCATCCAGCTGCCGTTCCACAGTCTCAGACACCGAATACGAAAATGTAAGTACACAGATGGATGTCCCGTTTGATTAATCGATCGCTCGATTAATCGATAACAATTAAATCGATACGTTCAACTCGTCTCAACCCAACAAACCCAAGTCCCCAACACATAGCATAAGGAGCGCACTTATCAACTTATTGTAGCTGTTGTTGTCTCACTTTTTTGGCTCAAAACCTGCATCGATCATCAATATACGATAAAGCTGTCTTCCCCCTCGACTTTAGATTTGCATTTAACATATCTTTTGCACGCTGATCTTTAACTTTGCACGCTGATCTTTCACAGACCACCACGTCGAAGGACTCGAAAAAGAGCACCAACTTATGGTCGGGCAAGTCGACGCTTAGCGCCGGTTTCCGCTATACGGGCGGACATTTGATAAATACCTCGTCCTCCCCATCGCCAGATAGTCCGCGGGTCTATCTGTTTGAGGGCTTGCTAGGCAAGGATCGTCTCAATCTCTGGAATCAAATGCAGTTCTGGGAGGATGCCTTCTTGGATGCTGTCAGTCAGGAGCGTGATATGATCGGCATGGATCAGGTGAGACAAGTTTCAGTGTCTGGAAAGAAATCTTACTCAAAACCATGCTAATACTCTTTTCATTCTTTTCAGGGACCCATTGAAATGATGGAGCGCTATAAGTCACTGAGCGAGTCGGAACGTAAACGTCTCGAGCACGATGAGGATCGCCTGCTGAGCACCATGCTCTACAATCTAACCGCCATCTTGGTGATGTTGAATGTGACCAAGGATGAGATAAGACGCAAAATACGACGCCTCCTGGGAAAGAGTCATATCGGGCTGGTCTACTCGCAGGAGGTGCACAATGTGGTCGATCAGATCAACAATCTGGTATGTTGATCATATTTTATCTATAGGTGTATAGGTTCCCTAAGTTATAGTGAAATCGAGTGTACTTATTCCTGTTATTGTTTCAACTATCCTATTGACTGTATATATTCTCTTTTTAGAACGGCAACGATATAGATCTGAAGCCTTTGGGCTCACGACTGTTACACCGTCAGAGTTTTACCGTGCATCAGGGCATCGATGTGAATGGTCCGTTGCGCTTCATGGAGGTACGCGATGATGGCTTGGTGTTGCGCTCCGTGGATGGCACAATTGTGGAGCGTTGGTGGTACGAGCGTCTGGTCAATATGACCTATTCCCCGAAGACCAAGCTGCTCTGTCTGTGGCGTCGCAACGGCGGTCAGACACAGCTTCACAAATACTATACACGCAAGGTGGGTCATATTGACAGTGGCATATAATATATAACAATTATGTGAACTGTTTAATATGACAGTGCAAGGAGCTGTATAATTGCATCAAGGAGGCCATGGAACGCGGCGGCACGCCCACAAATGTACCCGAATTGGGCGGTGAGTTTCCAGTGCAGGATATGAATACGGGCGAGGGTGGACTGCTGCAGGTCTGTCTCGAGGGTGTCGGTTTGTTGTTCTCCAACAGCAAGGTAAGTGTCACTGTCTCTCTCTCTCTCTCCTTTAAGTACACACACTCACACGTACACCAGTAGACACAAACATACAAATACACACAAACACACACATACACACATATATATACACATACACATACACATATACATATACCTCGCCGCTCTCTAAAAATACTCGTTTTGTGTACAACTCTCTGCATCTATATAAAAACAAAAAACCATAAACATATAAGCATCAAATCTACCCGAAATACGTAAGGCCTCGACCACGATCCCAACTATCCCCATCCCCATATAATAGACACATACTAACATCTAATCAAAAGTTCAGACAAAGTAAAACAAATCGAATTCATTACGAAGCCTTTCGGAGTCACACACTCTCTCTCACTCTTGCTCTCTCTCTCGCTGTCTGTCTCTCTCTCTTGCTCTCAGCTCAGCTCAGCTCTCAACATATAACCACAGACATTTACATACATATATGTATTATCTAACTATGTATATCCAATATCTATATATACATACAAATATATATATATATATTCATCATGTCCGGCAATTGGTGTTGTCGTCCACCATTTGCCGCTTGCCCCAATAAATTTGTCCAGTAAACCAAATACCAAAAAAAAAACTTCCCAAAAACAAAAATGTTCCCAATGTGCGTCTATGACTTCTATATATATATATGAGTGATATATATATATATATATATATAAAACAACATTATTATATATTTTTTATTGAACATACGACAATAAGAGAAAGTACAGTACAAATTCCATATAAAGAATATACATACTAAAATACTAAGTATTCACATTTTGGGCGAATTTTGATTTTCATTTTCGTTTTCATTCTCATTTCTATTATTCGTTTTCGTCTTCGTTTTATGAACTCTGTCTGTCTATTGTTTCGCGTTGGTTTTCCTTGTTTCGCTTTGGTCTATTGGTTCGTTCTCAAATTGGTTATTTCCTTTTCTTTTCTTTATTCTTTCTTTGTTTTTCGTATCGTCGCAAGGCAAATTGATCTACTATATGTATATATATATATTTGTTTTACGTAATACAAGGACCTTCTCAATATTTTGCATTATAATTTTTAACTATCACATATAGGATGATACCTAGTATAAGTAAGACTAAACTGAGAATTTTCATTAGCTCCATGGAACTACTGTGTGGACATTATAACTGGACGTGTGCCAAGTTTGTCAAGTCTGTTTCGTAGTACCCCTTAAGGCGTTTGCCTTAAAATATCTCTAAGACTTAACTAACCCGCCCGATTTCCCCGATTCACATTGAAAATACATGTATATCGCAGTCTGAATATATAGTATCTCATACAGATTATGATTTCAAGCAATTCCTGGGATTTGTTTATATAATTTTCAATTTCATTCATCCTCAAACCCGAGTCTAACATCCCCCAAACAACTATCGAAAAAGAATCTATATATCCAACTTTTTACATTTCATAACTCTCTCATGTTTCGGTTTATTTTCGTTTTATTTTGTTTTTCGTGTTCATTTTCTCTCGACCTCCTATATATATATATATATACCTATTTACTTGTCTAATGCATATGTAAATGCGAAAAGTGAGCAACAATCAATTAACATCGAAATCCCTTTCGATCGGACTAAGCAATACTAATCAAAATAATAATAATAATAATAATAAAAAAAAAAAAATACAACCATATATCATATAATCCATATATTGTGCTAGTGAATGTACTGAATGCTATATTCATTATACTCTCTCTACTTTATTTAATTATTATTCTAATCGATTCGATACATTTGCTAACATCATCTTATGATTATGCTTACTATATTCATTAATCTGGGCATTATCTTTAATTCTTTATTTGTCTGGACTCTTAAGTTTTTCTTTAATTCATTTTTTTTTGTAAATCTTGTTTTGGTTTTTTCTCTTTTTATTCCGTCTCGAGCGATATCAGATAAGTCTTCTTCATTGTCATCAAATTTTTTCTCAAATTCTTTTCGCTACTTTTTGTAATGTGTAAAATTTTTGATTATAAAAAAATAAGAGAAACACAACAATTATTACAAATAATAACCAAAAAAAAAAAAAAAGAAAAAGAAATATCCACTTGAAAGCGCTATATATAAATATTATAAGATTTTTATTTATTTTTTGTATATTCAGACTCCAAATGGAGAGATCGTGGTGTGAATGTATTTTTGAATCACTTGTTCAATTTTTTGTTTTTTGCTGTTCAGTTTTTATTCATTTTTAATAATTTTTAATTTTTAATTTTGGTTTACGTTGTGCTGTACTTAAAGTAACAGTACTTTAGAACATTTATGCAGTTAAAGCTGTTATACTGTTATAACTGTTTTACTATTATTGCCGTTTTAATGTAAAACTGTTATACTGTCATAGCTGTTATACTATTGTAGCAGTTATACTGTAAAACTGTTATACTGTTATACTGCAAAGCTGTTATACTCTAATACTGTAAAGCTGTTATACAATTATAAGTGTTACAACGGGTTGACTGTTATACTGTAAAACTGTTATAATGTAAAACTGTTATACCTTAAAACTTTTACAATGTAAAGCTGTCATAGTAATATAAGTGCTATAACAGCTACAACTGTTATATTGTTATACTGATATGACTAATATACTGTAAAACTCATATACAGTTATACTGGCATACAGTAAAACTGTTATATTGTTTTAAACATATACATTACTGTGAAACAGTTATTCTGTTATAGCTGTTATACTTTGATAACTGCTATACCGTTATGCTGTTACACTGTTATACTGTTATACTGCTATGCCGTTTACTGTATATTCATCGAACAGCCGTCGCCCAGCTCTCTTTCGTATGTCCTTTGCCGAAGAGAGCGAGAGAGCACGTGTCTGTCTATATGTGTGTGTGTGCGTGTGCGAGCGAGTCGGCAAACCGTTTACCGTTCAACTCTTTATTTTCCTATTTCTTATGCGATTTTATTTAGCTAATTTGTTTAACTTTTCCCTCGCTACTTTTGATTTCCTCTTAATTCTATCTAGGCATAAAGCCCCCAACAACAAAAAAAAAGTACCCATGTAAAGTAAATTAATATATATAGTATATATACATATATATGTATGTACAAAATACCAGTTGTTTTTGTGCATATACTAAAGCTGGTCACTTTTGAGATGGTCCTTGTGTATATTTGCGGTTTATCGTTTGTCTCTAGAGCTCCTTGAGTTATCTCTGATTTGCCTTTGATTTGTGTTATTTTGATTTATTTATTCGGTATATTCGGTATTTGTATCTTTCTCTCTCGCTCTCTTCCTTCACTTGTCTTCAGTCTCTCTCTCTCTATCTCTCTCTCTCTCTCTCTCTCTCTCTCTTTCTCTCTTTGAGTCTCTCTTTCTCTTTCTTGTATACAAAGTTTGTTAGCTTTTTGCAGCTCAAATTTCTACATTGAATTTTCTTTCTCAACTTATTTAATTTTCGTCTTTTTCTACGAGTATTTTTTGCTCTCAATCGTTTTCGTTTCTTTTCTTCTACTTCTACTTTCTTGTTTTTCTTCTTCTTTTTTATGTATAAATAATAAACCACAACAACAACAACAGCAACAACAACAATAACTAAGATTTAGCTGCCCTACCCATTGTCCCAAATTCCAAAAATTACAACAAAAATTAAGCCAAAAAAATATATATAAATAAAAAAAAAAAACTACGACTCTTTACACAACAACAACAACAACCACATTTCATATCGTTTCTCCCTAGTGTGCTACAAAACAAAAAAAAAAACAAAAATAAAAAAAAAATACGCTAGAAATTCTATTTTCAATTTTGAAACAGAAATATAAAAAAAAATATACCAAACAAAAAAAAAAATATCTAAAATTAAATCGAAACAAAAGCGTTTTGTCAACTTTCTTTTTATTTAATTTTCTTTGTTGTTTGTTTAATGTTTTTTGTCGTACGTGGAACGCTGCTCCGTTGCTCTCCCATTTGTGGATATTGATATTGATATTGATTCAAACACGTTCCCTACGAATCGAAACGTTACGAATAATTCGAATGATTGGTCTACCTCAATTACATGCCAAAAAAAATTGATACTAAAAATGCTAAAAAATACTGAAAACAAAATTTGAAAAAAAAAAAACAAAAAAAAAACGATCGAATATTCACAATACGAACTGAAATATATCGTATACGATAAAAGGATTTCGAGGTATTGCAATGAACAAATTTCTTGTTATATTTGAATTTAAATTTATAAGCAACTATTCTTCTTTAAGCCCCACGCCCCGCCCTCCTTATCCCATACTCCCTCACGCCCCCTTTAAAAGCCAAATTTTGAGTTGGAAAATTACAAAAAATATTTTTGTTTCCTTTTTTCTCCATATTTCAACTCACTTTTTGCGTTTCCATTTACGTTTTTCTGTTTCAAAACAAAAACTAAAAAAAAAAAATGGCATAAAACTGTTAAAGAACCAAACAAATTTGTAGTTGATATATTTTTGAATTAAATAATATATATATCTAAAAAAAAAAAAACAACAAAACATAAAGAACTATGTATATTATTTATAAGATTTTACGTTTTTAGATAATTTTGTGATCGAAACTGTTGGTTGGATGGTTGGTTTGTTTGTTACGTTTGAAACAGAGCCGTAAAACTTCTTGTTCACGTTTACCCAAACAAAACTCTCTGTCTCTCTCTCTCTCTCTCTATCCCTCTATGATTTTCATTTCGTTTCAATTACTCACATTTTCTGTTTCATGTCCAATACCTTTTAGAGGAACTAATACAAGCACTAAAGATTCATATATATACATAGCATTAAGTATATCTATATCTATATATATATCTCATTGCTTGTGTTGTTCTACACCTTTTTGAGTTCAGTCTCTTTCTAACTCTCTATCTTTGTCTATCTGCCTCTCTCTCTCTCTCTCTCCGCCTATCTTTACACTCAGCAGGCTACACATTGTTTTTTTTTTCTTTTTTGGGGGTGGGGCCACTCAACCAGTTTTCAGCATGCGCTGTTCGATTCATTTGATATCGATAACCATAACGATAACGATAACGATAACATTCTTTTGCTGTTTTTGCTGTTGTTCCATTTACACACTGTACAGCACAAATTTCCCAGTGCATATATACTTTTTAATACTTTTTCGATTCTATGTCAGTCTGAGCTATGTTTACCTATATGTTAAACAGTCTTCTAACTGAACGTAAATCCGCGCATGCTCCACCTGGTTGCCAAACCCCTGCACACCCACCCACACACACACACACGCGCACTACTACGCCTACACTATACAACAATTGATATATTTTGTATGCTCTTTGCAGAGAGGAATAGAAAATGTTTGTGAACTCATGCATTTGATGGTTATGAAGAGGTTGTCTAGCGAGCCTTGTCTGTTGGTCTGTCTATCTAATTATAGAGATTCATTAGTTCGTTTCACAGATTTTTGTAATCTATTTATTTTGTTTTTTAGCAAGTATGATAAAGTATAACAAGCCAATGAAACAATACAACTTGATTTAGTATTATATTTCTTGGTATTTAAGCAGTTTAGTATTTTATCAGTATTACATTTGTGATCAAATTGTTTGAAAAGCTCAAATCTAGAATCTCTTTATTCCATAACTCAAATATATGTATTATGTTAAAGTCTGCAAGGATATTTCATCTTCGGCTTGACGAAGATAGTTGTTTGATCTTATTTTCATTTGACTTCTGGTTGGCACTAGTTCTTTAAATGTTAACACACTCACACACAGACACCTACATACACATACACACACACACATCTCTACACACATACACCCAGCTATCTGCCCTACTAAACAGATCTGTTCACAAATTTTCTATATAGTCTAACATATATACATATATATATTTATATGTATATATACATATATATACATATATATATAGTTTGTAGCTGTAGCTGGTAGCTAAAATCTAAATTCTATAAAATAAAAAAAAAAACGACCCCAAATTAGTTGGGAACTGCTCGTTGAGCAGCTAAATCAATTAGAAATTGCAATTTCGTTAGCTCAGTTAATCAAACAATTTGCTCGGCTTGCCGAGGAATTGCACCAATAGATACTAGTTTGACGGCATGTAGTTCCAATATTTTCCAATAACTATATATACTATTATTCCTACCTAGTTCGTGTTAAAAAAAAAATATTTAAAAAAATACCAAAAAAGAAAGACACTCAAAACTTTGATTATATTTGTTTTACGTTCGTTGAAAGTGCGCTTGCTGGTTGCTCTATGAAACTTGGAACCATACCACTAAATTTTAGCGTAACCCCCAAAACTCTTCCCAAAAAATAAAAAAAAAATTATCAAAAAACTACTTGTTAATGTTTATAATTTTTGCTTGTGTAGTTTTAGTTGTAACACAAAAGTCTTAAACGCAAACTGTAGTTGTAGCTGTTTAACAAACCAAAAAAAAAGAAAAAAAGAAAAATTCCCAAAAATACCAAAAAAATACCATTTATGAAAACGTGCAAAAACCAAAATCCTAAAATCTGATTATTGATAAGAAAAAAAAACTGAAAACTTTTCATATAAAGTTTTGAACCTTTAAAATTCGTTTGTTCCCCCAATTTTTAAATATTTATTTTAAGCTCTTGTTAGCTTTCCACGTTTCTATCTCTCTCTCTCTCTCTCTCGCTCGCTCTTTAGCTAGCTAACGCTCACTGACTCTTTCGCTCTTGCCTCTAACTGTCTTTCATTATAGAACTGTTCTTTACTCTCTCTCTCTCTCCCTCTCTCTCTCTCTCTCTGTGTCACTCTCTTGTCTTTCTTTTATGTTTCATTCCTGCGTTCCACTTGTTTTGCAAACGTTTCATTTGTTGTTGTTTTTCGTTTTCTTTTAGCCATGAAAGTAGTCGAAATATATATACTTAACACCAAAAATGATTCTAGCGCTCTCTCATTCCGAATCGCCCGTTCCGTTCGACATTAACCAAAGCATGTTGTTATTGTGAATTACTCATAACATTTAAGATAATAGAAAAAAAACCCGAAAATAAATCACAAAATCAATTATAATTTCCCTATATATGTTATATCTTTATCTATATAAGACTGAGCGTCTATATATGTACACCCCCGAAAATATCTCACAAACTATGAAAAGCCTACCTCAACCTCCTGTCCACATTTGAGCTCTTTTTATTTCCATTTGATTCACTCACATATATATACTATATATTATTTTTGAATTCACACACGCACACACAACACACACACACAACACACACACACACAGCCCTAGTTCCCTTGTATTAGTGAAAAAAAAAACAAAATTGAATTGAAAGTTAATTCCAATTAAATAGTTCGACTACTTAAGCCCCCAACCTATTAGTTTATATATATGTATATATATATATATATAGTATATATATATATATTATATATATATATATATAGTATATATATATATATATATATATATTATTCAATTCGAAAGCTAATTTATGAACGACCATCTCACAAGTGCTAATTAGAACAATAAACTTAGTGAATCGATATTAACCGATCAATTTATCGACCTGCAACAACAACAAATATATATATATATATATACATATAGACTATATACTATGTATATATAAATATATATAGAAATGAAAATCGTTTCACTTGTTTTTGCTGCGTTTTCATTTCGATATTCAATTCCAATCGTTTCGTTGTCATTGACCCTATGTGAAAGTGTTTCATTTCCGTTTGTTTCTTATTGATTTATAATATTATGTTCTATTTGTTTTCCTTTCTTCACCTTGGTTTGGTTTCCATTCGTTTTCTGTTTTCACTCTGCCCTCTGAAAATACAGTACGGACCACTTGTTTTTCTCCCAGTGTATAATTGAATGTATATTATTATTAACCGTTAACCGCTAGCTGGCTGCTACGGCACTCGCTGTTGCTTTTGCTTTTGCTTGTTTGCATGTCTGCTTGCTTCTGCCTGGCGTTGCTTGCTTCTGCATGTGCTGCTGCTTGCGTAGTATTTAGCTTTTGTTTACCAGTTTGTGTTTCAATTCCGTTTCGTTGCGTTGAATGTTAGTACCACCCACACACACTTGAACAACCCTCACACACACGAATAAACACGTACACACAAGACAACACGATGAAATGATACCGAGTATAAGAACAAACTCCAAATATCTGTTTTACTTTCCCTTACAATATTTATCATTCTCTCTCTCTCTCTCTTTCTATATATATATATATAACATACATATATACTGCAAGTATATCTATATATATATATATATATATATATGATTCTTATATATATACATATATGCATCTGTTATTTATCCTATCCGATACTTGATTATGAAATACTTTCCACAAACTCACTCTAACTGTGTTACAAGAATTGAACTGAAAAGGAAACTATCTGTGTTTCACTGCCGTTGTTTTCCCCCCGCTCCCCCTGTTTTTCATTTTTTGTTTTGCATTTCGTTTCGTTTCGTTACGTTCCGTTACGTTACGTTTCGTTCCACTTTCTGTTCGGTACGAAATTAATTCGAAAATATATTTTCACATATATTTCCCCTTTTCTCTTCCCAAAAATCAAATTAATTTCAGTTCTTTGTGCGTTTGGATCATATACGCAAATGTTTTACCCAAAAAGGCGGCATTTTCGTATTGGAGGAGTACAGTAAGTAGTTGACAATATGGCGGCAAGCTTAATTGTTTCACTAATTCCAATCGTTCCACTCGTTTCGCAGATCCCAAGACACGCAATCTCATACAGCGTAAATATCAGTCGAGCATGGTAAGTGTCTCTCTCTATATATATATACATATATGTATGTATATATATATCTATATTTCAATTGTCGCTCTGCACCACATGCATTCAAACAGCACCATTATTTTGAAATTCCAATATATATATATATATAAAATATATATATATATATAAAATTTTTGAATTTTTGAATAACTTTTGTACAAAATTGAATCGATAAAGCACTTTGTTTGCACTTGAATTCACATTCACATCGCATCGCATATGTGTGTCAGCATATATGTAGGTATTACATACACTGTTTCATTTTCTTCTGTATATAAATATAAATATATAACACAATAATAATATGAATATACATATATATATCTATATATATATATATATATATTGATATATATATATATACATATATATATATTTAACTGTGTTTGATTTGCCTTACCTTTTTTCTATTCGTTTCGTTTCGTTCTTTGCTGCCACTTTCGTTTCGTTACCTTGTCAACATTTCTATGTATACGACCAACAACAACAACAACAACAATTACTACTACTACTACAACAACAACAACAACAAACAATATGCCTGCAACTAACACAATCACACCATCACACCATCAATCAATCAATCCACCAATCATTCACTGCATAAACATAAACACATGCTGCAACAACTGTACAATCCTCGAATGAAACGTGAAAATGAAACAAATTTTTCTATACAACAAATTTTTCAATAATTTCTAAATAAATATATAAAATATTAAAAATTTCAAAAAAATAAAATTATTTAAATATAAAATTATAAATAAAAAATAAATAATAAATAATAAAAATAAAAATAAAAATAAAATTAAAAAATTACAAATTATAAATTTTATAAAACAAAATTTAAAATTAAAAACTTAAATAATAATAAATTAATATAATACTAAAAACTCAATTTATTAAAATTTATAATTAAAAAATAAATTAAAAATAAAACATATATGTACATAAAATCAAAATTTAAAAAATAAATAAAATAATTAATAAAAATGATGTTAATATAAAAATGTATAAAATAACAAATTACAAAATAAAAATTAATAAATTAAATATGAATAATTCCAAACGATATTATATCGAATCAATCAAATAAAGGCCTCTGAAATTGTGCTGAGCTTTCATCGTGTGACGTCCGTGCGCTTTGCATACATTTGTCATCTGAACGGCAAGCAGGAGCAGCGGATGCTAACGGCCCCGGGCAACGGTGGGGACAGTGAAGCAGCAGCAGTGGCAATGGAACACAGCCAACAATCGACAGCAACAGCAACAGCAACAATTTCACATGTTCCAATTGAATAAAAACAACATAAAACATAAATAGTCAAAAAGAAAAACCAAAATACTTTTTGTAAATAAAATTTATATAGCAATTGTTAATACTTTTTTTTTATTTTCTTATTTTTTACTGTTACGCCGTTCACATTGGTTAAAGAGTTTCATGTTGCTTTTAGTGTCTGATCATAGAAAGGCATGGAGAAACTCTGTAACAACTGCTTACAGTTTGACAAGCAATGCTTAGAGACCTCAGTTTGAGAGTTCATATTTAAATAGCTATTAGTTATATAGAGCTTAACAATTCTAGTTTTTAGTTTAGCTTAAATTGAGAACAGTTCTTTGGCTTCGGCACTCAAGCTCATCAGTTTGAGAGTCACTTATTGCTACAGTTAGACATGCTTCGTTGATTTATAGTCAATATCAGACAGAGTAATAGTTTATAGCATAATTGAGCTATGTTACAGTTTGACAGTTAGTGTATAGAGAGAGTTGCTTGGTTGATTTTTTTATCCATTTTAGGCAGAGCAATAGCCTATAGCAAACTCCTCTTTTACAGTTTGACAATCACTTCACTCAACTTACAGTTTTATAGCTAAAAGTTTACAGTTTGTCAGTCACTGGTAAAAGTCAAAATCATTTCGTTTATTATGAACAGAGTTGACTTAAGTCTTCTTGACAATCAATTTTCATTAGACTAATCATAGTCTCAGATTAGACTTAGACTTAGTTGCTCTAGTTTACAGTTTTATAGTCACTTCCTAAGGATTACATCTAATACACACAGAAATAGTCAAGAAATGTGAACAGCGTATGTTTTAGTCGGTTCGATTCGTCTAAATTGCCTTGTATTTGTATGTGTGTGTGTGTATGTGTGTGTGTGTATGTGTGTGTGTGTATGTGTGTGTGTGTATGTGTGTGTGTGCCTGTGTGTGTGTGTGTAACAACCACAACAACAACAACAGCAACAACAGCAGCAACAACAAAATCACAACATGCACAAGTTGCACACACACAAATTGTTGTCAGTTCTCTCACGCTCACAAGTTTTGTTGTGTTCCATTCCATTGTTCCACAATGCATGCTTTTTCTATATAAATAAATATATATACGTATGATTTTTATGGGTTCGTTTGTGCGTTCGTTGGTTTTTGATCAAACACCTCAATAAGTACACCACCCAAGCCACCCAACCACCCAACCACCCAACCACTCAACCACTCAACCACTCGCTAAAACAATACCAGCCAAAAAAAAACAAACACAGTTAACAACAACTAACGTAACGTGTGTCATGCAGTCGGATCAGATATGCTACTCGGTGCTGTGCGTCTTCAGCTATGTGGCCGCTGGCCAAGATCAGAAGAAGAATCCGGTGGTCATAACACCACAAATCCAGGACATACACGCACAGCAGAAGCAGAAGCACCAACAACAGCAGCAGCAGCAGCAGAAGAGCAGCGCAACAGCAACAGGAGCAACAGCAACAGCAGCAACAGCTGCAGCAGCAGCAACAACAACAGCAACAACTGCAACAGCTGCCACAACAATTGCTCCGACAACAACAACAATTGCTGCTCCGGCTAGCAGACAGCAGCCAGGCCATATAACTATACGCCATACCGTGCCCATGCAGAAGCCCAGCATCACCATGTCCACAGTTCAGCCGCAAGCGAAGTTGCCACCGGCTTTGGCCACGCCCAGTCCGCAGTTGCCGCAGTTGCCGCAGCTACCGCCGCGCGTGCCCTCGCAGACCTCCACAGAGAGCAGCTCGCCGCCGGCAAAGCTGCGCGGTCCGCCGCCCGGGCCACCACCAGCCATACCGCCACGCACGGGCGCCATAGCGCGCAGCGGCTCAGTGCAATCGTCGCCGAGTCGCAGCTTCGTGCGTCAGGCTTCGGCCAATTCAACGATGCCGCAATACACGCCACAGCCGCCGCCGCCATTTGTCATCCCCAAGCGCTTGGCACGCGCCTCTACGCTGACCGCTTCGTCACAGCAGCCGCACCAGCAGCAGCAGCACCAGTCGCTGCACCACCATCAACAGCTGCCGCTGCACCAGCAACCGTTGCCCGAAACCGGCTCCAGCTCGAGCTCGCATTCGCCTCAGGCGCATCGCAAACACTGACGAAGGAGTTCGTTCTTTAAGTTCAGTGGTGCGGGCGGTGGAGGCGGCCCCACTGGCGAGGAGCCGCATCTGGAGCCGCACAGACGCGATGTTTGTCGCACCATTTGCATACCCTGGCTGTAAGCTAGCTAACGAATCGGGCATGCACAGCTAACTTCGGCCAGTCGAAGCTTTCATATCCTTGCAGAGTTTCGTTCAATTAGTCTAGAATTTCCTTGTTTCACACACATAATGTTCCTATAAGGCTAACAATCGTCCGATATATAAAAATATATATATGCATATATAGATAGTATATATATCTAGCTTAGATTCTGTTGAAGTTGATTTTAGCTGTATGGCTATATATATATATATGTTATATCTAGTTAAGAATATGTTCCAATGCTGTTGATATCGCTGAATATACTAGATATTCCTCATATAACATATATAAGAGATTTTTGCTTCTAGAATACAGTTCTGTGGGTTTGGATTGGATTTCGACTTAGATATGTGCAGGATAACTTTGAAAACTTTCTCAGTATGTAAAGTAAAAGTTCTTTCTGAATACTTTAGATATTCCTGAGATATTTCGTATATAATGTATTATGTGTTAAAGAATAGTTGGAGATTTCTGATATACTTGATATATATGTCGAAAAATGAATATTTTGATATACTTCAGATATCTGATAAAGGTTGAATGGATATGATCTAGATAGATATAGAGGCTATATTTGGTCTATATATTTATCCAGACTATATTAGGTCTATATATCTATCTAGATGGATATTCCTGATAGTTTTCCCACATCTATCGAAAGTTAGATGTTTATTCCGTATATATCTATTCTATATATATCTATTGAAGTTGACATTGGTATTCCTAAGGTATTTTATATATCTGCTGAAGATAAGTTGTATATTTCCGATATGCTTCATATATGTGTTGAAGGCTATATAGATATTTCTGATATACTTTATATAACTATATAAGGTTAATTGAAAATTCCTGATGTACTTATGACTCTTCTGAAAATAAGATATATATTTCAGAGCTTCCTCATATTTCTAGAATAGCTTAAGACATATTATAGACTCTTCAATCTCTTCTACTGTAATCCAAAGGCATATTATCACCATTTCGTGTCTAGTTATATCTACATGATATAGGTAGTCATTTAAATGTATATATGCAAAATGCAACTTATATCCATATATTTTAGACAAGCTCTACTACTCTAGTTTGAGCTCTTCCACTAAACTCCACCCGCAGAATAAATTCTAGATTATAGCACTTAGAAGAAATTCCTGAAATTCCTGAAATTCCTAAAATTCCTGATGCTTGCTTTACAAAACATATATATAAATGATCCGATCCGCTCCGATTCGATTCGATTCGATTCGATGTCTAAGCCCTCGCTTGTTCCTACGACAGCTGTCGATCCGTTAGTTACGAGTTATATATAAAATATACCATATTTAAATATAAATATAAATATATATAAAGTACGATTTATCGCGAATATAATTGTTAACTATATAAATACTTGTTAAACAAAAAAACTATTCTAACTAACCTGCTGCAAGGGTATTTTGTTAGTTAAATTAAGTGAAAGGAAGAAGAAGAACCCCTTGTTTACACTCTACGATATAGACGTATATATATATATATTATGTAACTGCGTATATCTACGATATTTGATGTTAATCGATGCTAGCCTAGGCTTATCATATCATATACAACTCGCTAACACATTTAGCTGGTTGGGCATTTCGAGTATGTGTTGGGCGATGTATATAGAGGGATTGATATATATATATATATATCGAATATGGGCACAAAATATAACAACACAAAAGGTAATTGAAGGCAATCTAGATAGGGAAATGTAACATACCAAAATAAAAACAAAAAAGAAAATACTAATTATAGATACCCTATATATATATATATATACATATGTGTATAACTAATCCAAATGGAAATGAAGAATGAGCAGCAGCTAGCTAGCTGAAAAGGACTCGCAAAGGAGTGTGTAGCTTAAGGAATTGTCAGGGAACATACTATATGGTAGCATCAAAGCCAGCTAAGTTAACAGAGCTTTTACAGAGTTGGACAGCAATAAAAATGTGTATGTGTGTATGTAACAGAGATTTAACAGAGTTCAGCATTAGTATATCTATATCTATATATATATATATATATATATAGTATATATGTATAACAATAACTTATCCATAACTATGACTAACTAACTATATATATATGTACATACACATATAACCATATAAATATATTTTTTGTTGTTGGCTTTAGATGTTAACAGAGTCACAATATTATCCAAAACATATATACATATACATATATATATATATATATATATATATGTTTATAACTTATACGATTATGTCTTATCTTACATCAAATAAAACATATATAAAATTGTATTTTCCATAGTTCAAATAAATAAAATACTAAAAAATAAACAAACAAAACTATGAGCTGTTGTTTACCTTGGCTATATATTCTAAATTTGGCATAACAAAATTACTTTTTTTTTTGTATATTTATTTCTATTTTTCTAGCATATATTATCAATTCAGGTTTATTTGCATGTTTTGGTGGCATTGATAAGCCGTCAGGCGGCTTTCGCTCGCCTTTCCTCATTCAAAGTCTAAGGCGCCTCATAGAATGAGTTTGCAAAATATCTATTTATAAAAAATACTCGTATCATACCACAGATTGTTTACGAAAATAAAATGACAAAAAAATATAATAAATAAAAATAGAATCATAATCTTAGGAAGGCTTTGGGGGCTTTTGTTAGCTTTTGTCATAGCCTGTTTAGCTGAGCCTCTTATCACAGCTATTGTTCAAGGGTAATTAGTGTAACGAAATGTGATAAGCCGCATTTCATATATGAATATGAAGGGGCAGATTGATCGATTAGCGAACGGCTTAAGTCACGAAACTCGGGTATTATGAAAAATCTGTTAACCTTTACTCATTGAACTCGGCTATTGTCTGACGTAAGAGCTATGGAACTTGGTATAGTATATACAACTAACCCAATGAACTCAGCTGATGTCTGAGCCTAGAGCTATAAGACTTTGTATGAATCTTATATGGTAATATATATATATCTATATAAGCTCCTTATAATACCCCATACATATTCGCATAACTCAACGAACTCAGCTTCTAGTTGAGCTAGAGTTATGCAAACTGGTACATATGTATAGTTGTTAGCTGGCTATATACACACCGATATAAGCTCCTTATAGTACCCCATATATTGCCATCTAACCATTCTTATAGTACGCCATATATTACCATCCAACCCAATGAACTCTGCTGCTGTCTGAGCTAACCCAATGAACTCAGTTGCTAGTTGAGCTACAGCTAGAAAACTTGGCATAGTTATCTGGCTGAGCTACAGTTAGAAATGTGGGTGAGCTCTTTAGTAACCTCTATAGACAGTTAGTAGATGTTTTATAATATTATATGTGAAAAGAGTTCGAATAGTTCTAGCTCAATTTGAGCTGGCAAAGACAAAAATTGAACCCATTGTGCATGGGAATTCGAGCTATAAAGTTTATTATTTTACATTTTAAAATACTAGAAGAGGGAAAGTAAAGTTAGCTGTAGATTCATAGATAGAGGTTAGCTGGATTGTGGGCGTGGCTGTATGCGAACCTGAATACCATTGCCGCTCTTCATGACCAGCTCGGCGAGCGGCACTGGCTGATGTTCGGCAACGGGCAGGAATTGATAATGTCTCAGCAGCATGGCGAGCGAACATTTCAGTTCCAGCATGGCAAACTTTTGACCTGCAAACACAGTAAATAGATAGTTGAAAAGGGGGCGTGGCATTGGAAAGGGACTTGAGCTCGTCACTGACCTATGCAGTTGCGCGGACCCGCACTGAAGCCGGCAAAGGCGAACGGATGCAGTTGATTTTCGTTGAGATAAAATCGATCAGGATCGAAGCGTTCCGGATCGGGAAAGCTGTCCGGATCGCGATGCAACATATAGATGAGGCAGCTGACTGCCGCACCCTTGGGCACCGTCACCTGGCCCACCTGCAGATCCTCGAGCACGTTGCGTGAGAAGAACGGCACCGACGGATACAGCCGCAGCGTCTCTTTGATAACAGCCTCCAAATAGGGCATCGATTCCTTTTCACGCCCCTCCAGCTCCACGGCCTCCTCGTAGACACGCTGCTGCACCTCGGCGTGCTTCGACAGCAGACTGATGGCAAAGGCAATTGCCGAGCTGGTCGTGTCGTGGCCCTCGAACATGAACGTGTCCACCTCCTCGCGTATGTCCACATCGCTCAGCTCCGAGCCGTTACCCTCCAGCTGCGCCAGCAACAGCATGTCCAGGAATGCCAAACGCCGCTTGCCACCCACGTCGTTGTCGTCTTGCTGCTGCGCAGTCGCCTGCTCCGCTCTGGCCTGCTGCAGCTGCTTGCGTCGCATTTGGATCACGCGATTCGTCTCACCGTGCAGCACGCGCAACGCCGCATTGCGTTCTTGTCCCGCCGCGGACAGATTGAAGATAAAGTTGAAGCGCTGCCAGAAGGAGAAGCTCTGATGATGCAGAATCCGGCAAATGCTAAGGAAGTGCATAAAATTGGATTAGCTAGAGCAAAAGCTAAAGATGAGAGCTATACAGCTATATATATAAAAAAAAAACATATTCATTCCTATTCATATACATATATAATAAACATATTCATTCTTATCAATCACATATTCATACAAATATAGAGCTCTGTCTGGGTAGAATGCCAATTAGTCTATCAGAAATTATAGACTGCGTAATCGGTTTGCACACCCACTACAACAATGGCTATATTCACGCGAAAAATGTTCCGATTTGGCACGCCCCAAAGGACAGACTGTATAATAGATATATCTAGATCTATTTGTAAAGAAGATCCAGAAGTGATTCAACTGCAAAACTCGATAGTTCTAGCTCTAAAAAATAAAAATTATATAATTCTTTCGAATTTACCCCAATTGTAGCATGGGAGACGGATTGCACTAAACCAATATACTCTTTTCACTTCGTTGACCTTTGACCTTCTGCTTCTTTCGTCAACAAATTCAACTATCAAACAATATTCTATAGAACCAAAGATCTTATATGATATAAAGATATAATTCTTTCCAATTTACCCCAATGGTTGCATGGGAGAAGGAAATTGCACTAAACCAATATATTCTTTTCACTTCGTTGACCTTTGACCTTCCGCTTCTTTCGTCAACAAATTCAACTATCAAACAATATTCTATATATAACATCTTTCACTGTCCTTTCTCGCTCACTCGCACTTACGTCTGCACTGCTCGCACATACTCCGAATCGCTTTGCATTTGGGCATGCTTCTTGATGCCCATCGCCGTCTCGCAGATGGCGTCCAGGGCGAAGAGCGTTATGTATGGATAGATGTCGAAGGCCTCACCATTGGCTTTGGCACGCAGGCGACTGACCAGAATGCGGCAATTCTCCTCCATGGGCTCCTTGAACTCGCTGAGTATGCGAAAATGGAAGCCAGGCGTCAGTAGCTTGCGTCGGCGATGCCACGATTCGCCGCCGTTCGTCAGCAGACCCTTGCCCAGCCAGGGCTCCAGCAGCTGATAGTTGCGCGACTTGCTCAGCAGCGTATTGTTGCCCAGCAGCTGTTTGATGTCATCGGGCGTTGTGAAGAACACCATCAGATCTTTGCCGAACCAGATGCGAAAAACGGGGCCATGCTTTAAGCGCAGCTCCTTCAGCCAATTGAGTATCTCTGCATGAGGGCCGAAGAAGAAGAATTTTAGACTCGAGTTGGCTAACTAATCACTAAATGTCTATATTTCTTACGGCCTTTCTTAACATTGGCTATCAGCTCGCCCACCGTGGGACCTGGCAGTGTGCGCCCGAAGCGTTGCAGCTGCAAGAACTTAAATATCTGCGGCAAATAGCGCATGAAAAGCGCCCACAAAGCAAACGCAATCAACGTCCAGGTATTCATAATGTAAAAAAAAATATAAAATAAACAAGAAAAAAAAAATATGCTTTTGTTTTTTTTTTTTGCTTTTTGCTTGTTCAGCAAAGCGTTATTCGCAACCGTGCTCTTCTCGCTAACTTGCTAAACTAAATTCACTTTAGGAATCAACGTCGGCTCGAAAGAATCGCCAACTGCGCACTATCAATGGGTGTATACACTAACAAGAGCCGATCTAGCGATCGTGATCATGTCAGATAGCCAACGAAAATAATAAGAAGAAAAAAAAACAAGATGCAAATGTATTTGAGAGGTATAATTTGAAATTGTGGTATGTAGAGCATAGAGTAGAGTGGTTTAGTGATAAAAGATACAGCTGTATCTGTGAGATACAATATGTTTTGCGTTGTGTAGAACATTGAATATGTTGCAATAAGAATAAGGTACAGACAAAAGATACAAATGTATCTGTGAGTTACAATATGACTACTGGACAGAATGAAACGGTATATTATATAAGATACTAAATACAAAAATATCTAAAAGGCATTTAAAATACTTACAGCTATGCTGTAAAAGATACTACCATGAAAAGGAACATATAACAAGTATTATACAAGATACAAATGTAGCTGTAAGATATAATATATGAGTTCAGGGCATGGGAGTTACTAAATACAAAAGTATCTAAAGAACATATTGAATAAAAATTGTAAATACATTCTTAAGATATAATACATTTTATCAGATATGCTGTAATAATAATATAATATAATATAAGATACACAGATAAAAAATATGCTTCCATAAGAAATAAAAGATACTAACGTATCTGTCAGATACTATATGAGTTCTGGCCTAGTTAAAAGGAAATACGACATTGAAGATACAAACCTATCTAAAATACATACAAAATACAAAATCCAAAACTAACTATAAAATGTAATATATATATGACATATATGAACTGGATATGGTATAAAAGATACAAGATATGTATTTAGAAGATATAAAGATACAATACAAAGGATACTATTAGGATACTATATAAAAGTTAGAAAAACATTAAAATTGTATCTTATATTTCAGAAATCAAATATAAGTTATAAATGTATAGATATGTATTCTATTAGATACATTTAAAAAGGTAGAAATAGTTACTATATAATAAGCTGATCTAGAATGTCTAACCTAAGGGCTCATAGCTACGAACTATTGCCTGTCATGCTCTATTAGCTATAGACTCTACAAAAAAGTATCATAGATAATAGATCTATTTTTAGTCTCAATGATGATCAACCGCAAGCAGTAAATGTCAATCTATCGATAGGCCTTTTTAGAGTATCAGCGCTAGTGTATTGCAATGCACATAATGACAGTAATGAAAACTCATATGAAAACAAAATAAATAAAATAAAAGCGTCGCGACTGACCTACATGAAAATTGCAAACACGTCTGGGCGGAAGGCCGTTGCGAATAGTAGTTGCACGGCTCTAGGCTCCAAGAATAGCTAGAAATAAATTACTCGCAGTGAAAGAGCGAGAGAATGAGTGAGAAAGAGAGAGAGAGAGAGGGAGGGAGACAGAGGGAGACAATACCTCTGTTTAATCATAGCTGTCAAACTAGATTGAATAGGCGATGCTTAAGTCTGGTTTCTTCTTTTGTAAGAGCAAGTTTTTTTTTTAGTTATTTCTATTTTTATTTTGTTTACTTCGCTGTCATTGTCGAATGCAAGAATCGCGAGCGTAATCTGTTTTTGTTTTTTGCACCCCCCCATTAACAACGTCAGCGACGCTTAATTTAGCATCCATAATGCTCTCATATTTGACAATAATCATGCCAAAGCTCTTGTTGTTTTCTAGTACTATTTGCGTCTTAGCAAACACTTTGATAACAATGTGCGTAAACTTGTTCGGATTTGTGTGTGACTAGCCAGATTCAGTTAGCTTACAGTATGGACTGGGTGTTGGCAATTCATCAGTCAGTCAGTTAGTCAGTCAGTCAGTCAGTCAGTCAGTCAGTCAGTCAGTCAGTCAGTCAGTCAGTCAGTCAGTCAGTCAGTCAGTCAGTCAGTCAGTCAGTCAGTCAGTCAGTCAGTAAGTCACTCAGTCTATCAATCAATCAGTTCATCTAGCAATTAATCAGTCAGTCAGTTAGTCAATCAGTCAGTCACTTCCATTAGTCAGTTAATAATTCAATCAATCAGTCCGTGAAACTGTCAGTCAATCAGTCAGTCCATGATTCAGTCAATGCATCTACCAATACATAACTTGTCTATTTATTAATCTGCTACTAGTTTCCCCTATAATTTATTACTTCTACACGATATCTTCATGATGTTCATTATCATCATCATCATTAATGATTGCAATTATATTAGTTTACAGGCATTGCAGCGATAAGAATTAATATAATCTTGGACTTTCGTTTGACCCATAAAGATGCGTTTACCTTGAAAATGAGTTTAGCTTGTCTGAAGCTTTGCATACTTTTAGGCTGTTTTTCAATATTCATAGTCAAGAATTGTTAGCAGTCCCTTTAGGAAGTCTTTTAAATGGGTTGCGTGCTTATGAAGAATTTTGTTGTTTACGGAATATTTTTATTCTGTCCGAAACTTAAGCTTTGTAGAATTTTCAAGCACAAGCTCACATTCACATTCTACATTGATAATCCAAAAAGTGGTTCGTGTCCGAACTAAGCAGTTTTTTCACTTTCAATGACTAAAACTAATTGGGTCAAATTTTACTCGATTTTCAAAAACTGACGGATTAACTTACTGATATCTTAGAGATCATATCTAATGATAGGTATTTAAGGGTTGCCAAAGGTGGTATTCAAAAAAAAAAAACGATTCTGAGTTGAATGAATTCTTAGCCAAATGAATATTGATCTGTCAAAAGTTTACAATTTATAAGGATCATCATTATCGATCACTCTCATGAACTCCTTATAAAAATTTTGTTACAATTTTAAAAAATTTAAGATAATCTTTTATCATTAGTTTTTCTAATTTTAGATCGACTCCAAATCAGACATTTTTGGTAGTTTCAATAATTTAGACTAGATCAAATGCTAATCAATTGTCGAAAACTATTCTTACTCCAACTCGTCGGGATGCCTATGCATTGGCTAATATCAAATGGTGAAAGATGTAATCTTTCCGAAATTTGACTCGATTTCGATTTGAAAACCTTTCAAAGTACGTTCATTGAATATCTTATAAAAATCGTTTTTTTGGGAACTGTTATCGCCCCCCACAGAAAGTGCGCACTTTGCAAACTTTTGCCCAACGAAAATGGGATCAAGGTCGTCGGTCGATTTGGCACTGTCCACGACGCTGGACAGCACGTGTGCCAGTTGTCAGCTGTCAGCTGTCCATAAACGGCTTGGGGGATGCCCAATGGACGCGATGGTCGTGTTGGTCGCGCTGTTCGTTGCTCGATCCAACAATTGCCCAATGTGTCCAATGTTCGAGCTCGAGCGTGGATTACGCACTTGAACGTGTCTGCACGAACGTGTCGCCCGTTCGAGGTGGTGGAGTCTAGAGTGGCCAATAGTTGTAATAAGTCCAACGCGTTGTGTTCACTTGACATGCGCTTATTAATCGTGTTTAGTCAGCTAGACCAAAAGTTGATAAGCAACAAAATCTAAGCAAGTTAACGACTGTTAGTTACCCTGTAAACGGGTCGTATACTTCATAATTCTAGATTCGATAGATGCAGGTGATTTTTATATTGGGTAATAATCTTCTTGGTACATGGCTTGGGTGGTACATGATGGGATGCATGTTTTGGTACATGTTTTGGTACATGTCTTGGTACATTTATATACATAGTTCTTTGAATTGGTAAATTTATGTTATATTTATAAGGTACATTTGAATTGATTTGGTATTTATATTTGGTACATTTGAGTAGGTACATTTTTATGATAAATTTATGTGGTACATTTGAATATGTAAATTTGTATGATAAATTTATGTGGTACGTTGAATTGGTACATTTGATGTGGTACATTTGAATTGGTACATTTGAAATGGTACATTTGAATTAATACATTTGAATTAATACATTCATGTGGTAAATATAAATTAGTACATTTATATGGTACATATAATTTGGATTGGTACATTTCAATTGGTACATGTCACATACTTGTTTAGGCACATTAATAGGGTAATACACGGTACAGTACATTTATACGGTAAATTAAAAAAAATACATTTCTATGGTACATACTACATTAACTGTAATGATACATGTTCTGGCACTTGGTACATTGTATTCATATGGTACATTTCTAATTTCCAACTCTCTAGTGCATTTGTTAGTATATTTGATAGTATATGGTAACGGTACACATGGTACTTTTGCATGATGTACTTACATGTTACTTGGCTGCTATGGTACATGTTATATTCCAAACGTAGGGTACATAATACAGGTTATATAATACAAACTGCACACTCAATCGTAAGATCACTGAATCTTTAATAAAAACTCGTCATGCTTGCAGTATTTTTTTTTTGACATCTTCAGATCAAGCGGTTAAAGTATTTTTGTTGAGTAGCTAAGCAAGATATACATTATGGTCACAGCTTAATGGCCAAGTCGACCCATCGACCCATTAAGCGCTCCCCTTTGTACACCCAATACCTTGGACTTCGCTTAGTTCAGCATTAAGTAGTATATATATTTAATTTGTATATTTATATTTTTTATTTAAGTTGAAATTAATTATTTTTTGTTTATTTTTTAACATCATGCCAAGTAGGTTAGATCTGAGAAATGTCGCATTTCAGCGCTGAGGCAGCAGTTAACCCCTCCCCTTATAAGCAAAGCAACAAAAAATTGTTAAAATGAAATTTCAATGTGAATGCATCCAAACCACATCAACAACAACAACAACAACAACAACAGCAGCAGCAGCAGCAGCAACAAGGCGTCGCATTGGATCGCATCGGATTTTGACCTTGGCATACCAAAAACGCTGAACAGCGCACGCTCCACAAATGCAGCTGCTGCCCAGTTGGGGGCGGCATCAGGGGAGGCGGTGCAGCAGGTTAGGCAGGCTGGGGGAAAGGGGAGAAGCAGGAGGAAGGAGAAGGTATATATCAATATGTTGACGATTTGCATGCGTGTGATGACAATAGCCAATCTATGACCCATCGAAATGATCGAATAGCTGTTTGACCCAAAGCAACGTTTGATACACAACATGATACCCTATCAATAAAGTAAGTGGGTGTTTTAATGCTGAGCATACATATATAGGTAATAGAGTTAAGCTCTAAAATCTTTGACCTCATAAGTAAGTCGAGTTGAATTGATATTGTCAAAGACCTGTCTGTAAGTTCATCTCTATCGATAGATATCGAGCAATCGATAACAGCTCTTCGAGTACAGAGTATCTTCAAAGCGTACTCTGGCTAAGCTCTCCAGCTTACATCTTTGGGCAAACCTGTTTGCATAAGACTTTATGCTTTTACAACAATTTCTGCATTCGTTGGCTTATCAGATGTTGGAGTACCTGACATTGAGTCACAATGGCTACCTGTGCACATATAGATAAAGTCGGGTGCTATTTGATTAAGCTATGGGAACCTAACCTTGACTTATGTTTACAAATATATCTATATAGATATAGATAGATATATAACATACTTAATTATAATTAATCTGGGAAATCTGTGTAATGGATATGGAAAAATTGTTATTCCAATTAACTTGATTATGCATTAATGAAAAGTATCATTTGATTTACGTTGTGTGAAAAGCATTATCAAAATGTTAGATCAATGAAATTAGAAGCGAAAATATGTATGACTTAAAGTGTAAGTACAGTAAAACCTATGTTTAAAGAACTGTTGCATGGCATGATCTAAGGTCAAAATTGGATTCCCTTAAAGAAGTGTCTTCAGTAAAACTTTTAGCTTTGCAGAGCTTAAGCTCTGCGCAGTGTATTGATCTTCAATCAATCAATCAGTCAATCATTAATTTATCTTGTTGATTAAAGTCAACTATAGCTGAAGCTTTGCCTTTCCCAGCATTAGCTTATACCATTAGCTCATTTATTTAATATTTAAACCTTTCAATTCTTTAATATAATTTGTTCTTCCCACACATTCTTTGATGCTCGCTCAATAGCTGAAAAGAGAGTATATTGGTTTGGTTATGGTCAATATTTGATATATAAATAAATTGAACTGAGAAAAAGTATGAGTATTTTACAGTCGTCTACCCCCAACTGCTACGTTCAGTCACTTCTCTATCTTCGATATTTCCTGAGTACTTGAATTTCATTTGCAATTGAAATACACCTGCCCCCCGTACCCCCGCTCGCCAGGTGAGACCAGGGCTTGTAATATTTGACTAGTGCGACAATCCAATTGACGGCTCAACGTTTCGCCAAATAAGTTGCTTAAATATTTGAAGAGCCCAAGCATGTTGGACAACTGCAGAGACGAGCCAGTGAGGGGGAGGGGGGAGGGCGGAAAATATTCAGCTTAGTTGGGTCAACAGTTGCACGAGTGGGCATGAGTTGGCACATTTCGATGGAGACAGGGGGCGTCGCCAGTCGGTCAAGCTCCATTGCGCTTACTCTAAGCCAGTCTGAATCACAATTCGTGTCTAAAGTTCAATATCTGTGGAATTTGGATTTCGGGTGGATCTGTTGACAGACGACACGCCTCAGTGCCGCTGCGTTTAGTTCCGGCCAAAGATAATGCATATATCTCGTTTGCCCCTCTTCAGTGGATAAACGCAAATATTAAGTAAGCTGAAGGACGCAGCTTTTAGATTTCAACTTGGCTGCTCAATTTGCAAACACTTTGATTACACTGTGCAACAGGGAAACGTTTCAATTGCCAGTCGATCAGATTTGAGAGAGACATATAGATAGACTATCAGCAATAATTGTGGATGGCTTTGGTATACAAAGATGGTTCGATGGACAATTTTCGATATCCATATCGTATGTAAACAGATCTATGTACATCAAGAATTATGATTGAATGTCTAGTAAAAATCTTGGATCTATCAAATCTGCTTAAGTATATGCAGAAGTAAAGCATGAGTTAAGTCAGCTTTGTAGCTGATTCAAGCTCACAACATTTTATTATTGCAAGCAAACCCGTTTTGGCACTTTGCTTAAATTGTATTTTAATTGGCTTAAACTTTGCCTTATGGAAGGAAAGAAATTGAAATTCGAATTGGCGTACTCCCAGTTTTACAAATTAAGCATATAAAGTCGGCTTCTTTCTGGCAAACTTCTTAGTAACTGCGACACATCAAAACAGACGTAAAATCAAATGGCAAGTCTAATTGAATATTTCAAAAGCTTAATGTTATCATTAACTTCAAAAGCTACTGAAATATCGTTATAGAAAATAGTATCACGCTTGCTTGGTCACCCCATTTTCCAGGAAGTCGCATGGCACTGCCTTCCCCAACAAAATAAAAAAAATTGTAAAAAATTAAAAAGATTATGCAAATGTCAAATTATTGCTGACTTCAATTAAAAACAGAAAAACAAAATACAAAATAATAAAATTAACTTTGAAACAACTTTCAAAAGTATTAAAAGCAAACACATCCTAAGGCAAATAATTGTCCATTTGCCGCTCAGATTATGATTAATTAAGCAGTCAGAAGAGTTCGCTGATAATTTCTGGAAGTTTAAGCAAAAGACGAGCCTTTAAAGCTCAATGAACGGCTCAAAGGTCAGGCCATAAGAAAAAGAAACAAATAAAAGACCGGCCGAGCAGCCGGTTGGAGGGCGATTGGCTAGAAACAAGAAACATTGATGTAAGCTAGGCTAAAGAGTAGCTAGAGAGAACGACTAGTGAATACCTCTTAGAATGATTTCTAATGACTTACAAATGATTTTTATACTCGATCCTGAAGTGAAGGGAGGAATAGGATTCTCTCAAGAGATTATGCCCTTTGGGGCATGTCATATCTGGAAATATTGATTTTTGTATACATAAAACTGTTTTTGGACCGAGTATTATGCAGTCGTTCATGCCTGGCTGCAATTAATTTACCTATTTGATATGACTTTTTGAATATCTTTGATCAGGACAGAAGTCAGAGATAGACTTTGCTTCCAACAATTTATATATAATAGCCTCACTCATCATGTCTCTCCTCTCAATATACCCCACTGCGATTTCTTGCAACTATTTAAAAATTTGTGGTATTTTAATATAAACATTTTATCATAGTTATTTCTTATTTTTTTTTTACCTCTGATTTTTTTGCGCTTTGCAAATTGTAAACACAAATCTTTGTATTTCTGTGTGCTGCGGTTGCCTTGAACTTGGGCATGTTGAAGAGCTGGAGAGAGAGGGGGAGGGCTGATGAGGCTAGTTATGGTTAGTACAACGTTGAGCATATGTTTAAGACAACACACCTGTATGTATGTGTGTGTGTGTGAGGCGTTAAATATGCGCACATAAATCGCTCTTATGGCATTCAAATGGATGTTGACTCGTGTTGTTGTTGCTTATTGTTGTTGAAAATAGTTTACATTTGTTTATAGTTGCTTTATCTATGGCATATTATAAACTTAGCTCTGACAACTGACTGTACGCACTGCTTCTTGAATTGCTCGCACTTGTTTCCTTGTTCTTTAAGTATCTGCAAGTGTGAAGAGACAACCCAAACAACAACAACAACAAGGGTAAAGCTAAAGACAAAAAACAACTAGGGAAATTACCAAAAAAGGTGACAAAGTAGCTGTTAATTGAACAGGTTCTGTAGCTACTTCTAAAATCCGCAGAGGACAATCTATTTACTCAACAGCCACAGAATCAGTCAGAAGATAAATATAAAAGTGATTGGATCTGAGATACTCTACTATGTAAATGATAAAATATTAAATTTCATTTTTTACTATCAGCTAGAGTACTCCATATTATATTTGATTGGTATATGACAGTTGTATAACAGCAGCATAGACTCTATCTGATATTTTAGAAAGGAAAAAAAGCTTCAAAAACAAATTAGATAATGTGAGCTAATGCTATAAACTGTTATATGATAGTAAATACTAAAATAACATATCGAATTCTAATCAATTTAAAATGTTAGAGTATCTAAGAGTCACTATTTGTTGTCTACTTAAGATTTGAGAAGAAAGTTGAACAAGTTTTGAGTTATTTAAGCTGAATATTGATGACATTTGGAATTTTTACAGTTATAAACAAGAGAACGAGAGAGAGTGATAGAGAGAACTGGGCGTGGGCTTCTTATCTTACAGACTTCGACGACAATTTGTTATTCTTTTCTGTTCGTTATTCTTCTTTCCAGCAACTACTGGATATTGTATTTTTTCGCCTCCTAATCCTTAGTTCTTTACAGCTCCAACAATTATGTCCCATTGCTGGAAGACTCGTCGTCAGCTTTGAACTTAATTGCTTCCAAAATTTATGACACTGAAAAATCCGTAATTAAATTAAAAACTGAAGCCATTTTATATAGATTGGCGAAGATTTAATACCCTAGCGATCATATAATTTAATGTTGATGATATAATGATGATTATATCATTAATTTAAAGCTTAAGCAAACTGTCAGAAAGTGGCATTTGGCATTTGCACTTGGGAGCTGGCATTTCAACCAAATATATAACACTTTCAATTGGTTTATAATTTATCGAATCTAAATGCAACATTTGAACTGCTAAACAGTATAACAGACTAGTATAACAGTATAACAGTATAACAGTATAACAGTATAACAGTATAACAGTATAACAGTATAACAGTATAACAGTATAACAGTATAACAGTATAACAGTATAACAGTATAACAGTATACCAGTATAACAGTATAACAGTATAACAGTATAACAGTATAACAGTATAACAGTATAACAGTATAACAGTATAACAGTATAAAAGTTGTATAACAGTATAACAGCATTACACTATTCATTATTCTTTCTTCAACATCGTTTAATGGACGCTCAAAAGCATTGTTGTTTCGGATTGACGTTTCAAACTATTTGACTTGCCTTAGTATACCCCTTATACTATATAATTAACTTCGTCGAGGCAGTGCACAACTATTAAGAAAACAAATTTAAAATTCTGGATAATTTTTAAGAGCTGCTTTATTTTGTTTTTAGCTAGTTAGTTAATTGCGCTGCGCAATTTGGATTCGTATTTAAATTTGAAGTGCGGCATTAGCCGCGAATTAGGTATTACCGCCTGTGACTTGTTAATTGAACAAAGAGCTGAAATTAAGACAATGCCCAATTATGACGTCATCTGGGTTCGGGTTTTAACTGGGGTCTCGAATCAGCTGCAGTGGGAAGGGGGCGCTTGCTTGGAGTGGATTGGGTTGGAGCAGTCGTAATGCCCTTCGAAGAGCCAACCAGATGTTCCATAAAGCGTATAACACAACTTGGACAATCGACGCTAACAACTGAACAACAACAAATGGGAGTAGGGGGGCTACTTAAAATTCCAGATACGAATCATTGCAGTCGCTACTATTATAAATGGCTGAACAATTGCCAAGGTCGTTGCAAGACATATCGAAAAAAATACCAAATGTGCATATCAAATATATCAATGCATAAATTGCAGGCAGACGTGAACGCCGGCGCGCTACACTTTCGGTTTTCCAACAACAACAAAAAGCGAAAGAAAAACAAAGCCAAATATGAAAAGCAAAACAAAACAAAAGACTTAAGCGAGCAACTTGATGGCAAAAGACTTAAGCGAGCAACTTGCTGGCTGGCTGGCTGACCAACTGTGCATCCATTATCAGACAGCTGGGCGGGCAAATCCCACCACCACCACATGCCACACAACACGCCAGTCCCCCATGACCAGCCCCCACTCCATCCCTGCCTGCCTGCCTGCCTTCCCGTCTGGTTTCCCACGGCTGCCAGTTGTTGTCGCCGCGTCTTGACGAGTTTCGAAAGTTCTGTGTTTTCGGCTCTTGGCACTTGGCTTGCAGTTCGAATGCATTTCGAACGCCTTTTTTTTGTTGGTTTTGCAATGGATGTCGACAGGCCGTCATCAAGTCCGATGCGGCCTAGACATATAATTTTACTCATTGCTTTTTTTTTTTAAAGCCTGAGCTTATCTTAAGATTACCGAATGACATCATAAAAGCTCAAGCGCTAGTTAAATTCAAAATGTTTTAACTACATTTTTTGAAAATTTATTGATTGAAAATTGAATTTTGATTAATTTTTTCAATATAAAGTTTAGTTTTTAAACTTACCAGTTAGGAAAACTCTGAGTGCAGCCAGTGAAACGTTTAGGAATGCCGTAGAAGAGGCAGAGTAAGATTTGTGAATTGAAATACTTTCGATATGACAAGTTTTATCTTTTTCTAAGTTATATAAAAGTCTAGAAATAATATTTTCCAATTCAGACTGCAACAGATGCTGAGATCTCAATTGCTGGACAAGAAAACAAACATTATTCTGTACAGCTTACAATTTATGTTTGATAATTTTCCGAAATTTTACAGGGTATACACAGTAAACAAACAAAATGTTAACACATGCTGTGTGTTTGTCTGCAAAACTATATTTTTTTTGTTGCGGCAGGTCACGTTGCGGCTTTTGGTCAAAAGGTTTTTAACGTGAAAAGCAAATGCAAATGCAAATGCTGAGCCCTTTACAACGGTCACAACAACAACAACAACAACAACAAAAGCGAATTCAAATACAAATGCATTTGAGAAAGGCAGGAGCGGATGCGGGGGGGGGGGCGGTCTTGGAGGGAAGCTGTAAGCGGGGGGAACTTTGTGGTCTTGTAGGCAAACAGTTTAACACTGAAATTTGTTTTGGTCTATTTGGGCTACAACGAGCCATAAAATGTATTTCTGTGAACGCCATAAAAAAAGAAACCTAACAAAGTTGTCAACAAAAAAAAAAGACATGATATATTTATGCCTCTAACTGATCTATTGATCTAACCAGAAAATGTCACTGCAGTGCGATATTTTGTAACTTTATTTGAGTATTGCCTAGATAAAGATTAGAGCTCAAAATACTTAATATATACCACTACGAATACTACTATTACTAGTATAATAATATATTAATTAAATATAAATAATATAGCTGGCATTACTCTAGGCATAAGATCTAGAAGTGACAAAGCATCCCTCCAGTCTAGTTCAGTAAGTTCAGTCTATAGATAATCAATTCTTAGACTACTTCCATTTCAAACATTTCCATAGATTGTGCAACATTACTTACTAGCTAAGGGGCGTGGTCATAAAGTGCGTAAGCCGCCCCCCCTAAAATGCTGAAGATTTACAGTTGAGGAAAAGCACGCGAGACGCTTTGGTCAATTGCATAAACTTTAAAAGACAGTTCCGAAAACTGCAAATTGCCACAAAATACCGACAACAACAACTCTTTCAATTGGCAATAGCAGCTTGCCTAACAGCCAAAAAGAAAAAGAGTTAAGACAAACATCAACTGCAAGAAAGAAGCGATTTAGCAGAATATTGAATACCCTTGCCAAGATTAGACTGTTAAGGGGTCATACAGTAATACAAGGAATCTCGATATATATACATATAGTCTTATATATAGTTCTGTTCTCAATCTATATATACTCTACAATATATGCTGCTCAATACATGACGCAAGTCGTATGCCCCCTCTCCACTGATAGTGTATTAAAGCTGCTAATACTCAGCCAGGGGCAGCTTAAGAAGCTTAAGAAGAGGGGCGGCTAGCAAGGCAAGGAGCTGGCGGTTGAGAGGGGCGGCTGTCTGGCTTGCTTTGGCAACAAATGTGGCCGCAACTAAATCAAGTCGCTGTTGCAGTTGCATTCACTGGACGTTGGCTGTTGCCGCTTGCTGCTTGCTGCTTGCCACTTGAAAAGTGTGTGCAACATGTTGAGCACCACCGACCAACCGCCCCCTCTGCCGCTCTCTCTCCCCCCCGACTGCAACTAATGAGTCGCTGGTTCCGCGGAACCGAAAAGAAAAACTCGTTCAGCGTTCGGATCGTTGAATTGCCACATTCCTTCTTGCGGCCCAATTCGCAATCAGAAAGAGAATGTTTTGGCTAGACTTGCCGCTTGCCGCTTGGCGCTTGGCGCTTGGCTCGACTTGGCTTGGCGGTTGCTGGTTCCGTTTGCAATTTGGCTTGTCGCAAGCAGGCAAGCAACAGGGTATTGCTGCTGCTGTTGTTGTTGTCGTTGTTGTTGTTGTTGTTGTTGTTGTATTATACATTTTATGGCCAAGCGAGCTGCAAATTGTTGTTGGCAGGCTCTTGAGTAATTTGATATTGGCAACCAGAGGCTCACTTTCAATGGATTTGCGTCAGTTTTGTGTTTTTTTCAATTATTACTATGACTATTTGTATACCCTGTAATGTAGTGTGTAAGATGGCAATGAAATGATAGACAGTAATAGAAGTTAGCTTTTAGGCAAGCTGAAGTCGTGCGTAGAGCTGAGCTGGGGGCGCCTCTTGCGCTATAGCTAATCGATAACTACTTTAACTATATGATATCGATAGTTGTCGATTTGAACAAAGGGCTCTATTTAGATTGTATCATAGATTAAATGATTTAAAGATATTAAATTTTGTATTAGGAGTCACCTTGTTGAAAGTTAGTTTCAAAAACGAGAAATATCTATTTTGGATATTTTATTGATCATGAATCAAAGTTTCTATTCGGACTTCTCTTTTTAACTCTAAAAAAAATGTTATTTACAGGGCATGTGCTAGTCGTGCTTTCTCTCTCTATCTCTCTCTCTCTCTCTCTCTCTCTCTCTCTGTGCACCTAGACCACTCTTACTTCTGTTATTTCATTAAGCACAAGTGACGAGTCACTTGCCACCTGCCAACTGTCACTTCTACTGCTGCTGCTGCCTACCTCTTCTCCTTCATCGTCTTCTGCTGCTGCTGCTTCTTCTTCTTCATTTGGCCAATTTACGAGCTGCAAAACCTTTACCCGTTGCCCAAGCCTAATTAGGCTTAGCTTGGCCGCAACGTCATCCCGCAGAGCCAGCTAAAAAAAAAACATAGGTAAACAACATTCATAGGCAAACATTGAACGATTCTCTCTCAGATCGTTTATACCCTAACAATTTAGCATATCGTTTATGGTAGTCTGTCTGTGACATGTGAAATTTGGACTTGGTTATAGTGGGAGGTGATTAAGTGGAGTTGAAGAAGGTTGATGATGATTGAAATATTTATGATAATATATATAGTATTTCTCATTTCATAATCCATAATGAGTAGCTAAAACTCTATGCTATATACTCTATATACATATTTGTTAGGGTATTCAGTATGCTGCTTAAATATTTCCTTTAGCTCTCTTCTCGATTGGAACTTGAAGTTTTTTCTACTTCTACGTAGGCGCCGTAAAATAAAGAAACAGAAACAGAAACTCAAGAAAAAAAAACGAGTTGCTGTTGGCCAATATCTTGGCTATAATTATTTGTAGGCATTTTGCTAGTTGAGCGAAGTCAAGCCAAGCCAAGCCAGGCATTTTGGCCAATTGCCAAATCGCTTATCAACGCTTGGGGAGACCCAATGTCTGACAACTCGATCGGCTCAACTGAACTAATTCTCCAAACTCCAAATGGTTGCCCGCTTCTAGTTGGCCTAAATGTAGATTGGCCAGAGTTTCAGCTGTTGCTGTTGCTGTGGCAAGCACACATTAGACTAATAATATAAATAGAGCTCTATTAGGCGTCGTAAACCTCGATATAAATCGATCGGTATTAAAGAATATAACTATAATTTATGCAAAATTACTTAGGAGAGCGCTCTTTTTGTTTGGTCTTAACTGAACTCTGAGCTAAGCTATTTATTTAAGAATTTCTCAATTTGACATATGAGAGAGGTTATATAATGCTTGATCAGCTTTAATGATTGAGGGTTTGACTATGACTATGCATTGCAAAGTTATCTCTTCTGAATGCTTGCTAAATGTGGGGTAATATGTGGGTTCTTACTGATTATAATAAGTAGAAGAACTAGATCGAATTGAATTCTAGAAGTACCCAAAGTAATTTTGTTGATATTCTAACTTGATTTTAGAAGTGTTTAGTATAGTCCCAGAACTCTATTAGAAATTGTGTTTTAATGAAATATGAAATGTAAATCCAATAAAGAATTCGTAATAAAAGTTTTATATGCTGAGTTTGTATTATAAACAAAGCACATATGCATACGATATATATATATATATCTGATATGAATATGCTGAACATGCTCCCATATGCATTCTATATAGAAAGAAAGAAAATACTCCCATGATTACATTGTATATATATAAAGTATAAAGTATAAATAAATGCGATATTATCATTGCTCGATCTGTGAGAATTAAGCGAGATCAATGCAAAGTTGCATTGAGCAAGGGATGGGGGATGGAGGGTTTGGGGTATGGGGGGTGGGCAGTTGGGTAGTTGGGGAAGCTTTAACTAAAATAAACAAAAAGCAACAAAAATTTCGTATTCGCGTCACGAAACACAATGCAATCGACGACGATTCTTGACGACGAGATGTGCAGCCGCTCAAAATTCGGTTTGCATTTGGTTTTGAAATGTTTTTCGGTCTGCGGCTAAAAAAGACCAACGCGAATACACACAGACAGAGACAGACAGATACAAAGAGAGAGAGAGAGAGAGAGACATACACACACACACACACAGAGACACCTGTTGAACCGCCGAAAGCGCTTGGCTGAGCGGTCTTCGTACGCTTCGCGGCACTTGGACAATCAGTTGACGTTGAATGTTAGGTCTTGGCGGTCGCTGAATTAGTCGCTGGCAAACAGCAGCAACCAAAACTCCCTCGCCGCTTCGAACGAACTGCAAAAAAAAAACACATCAATTCCTAATCGAAGAAGAATTAAGCTAAAGAAATTTCGATCATATTTCTGTGTTTTTAAATCAAATAATTTTTTTATCGCTGTGTTCTCGCCGCGTGTGTTCGATTCAATTATTATTTTTGTTTCTGTTTCTTTTTGTTTTTTTGATAATTATTTTTGTGTTATGTGCAGCTGATTGGCTGGCTGATTGCATGCGCAAGGAACAGATTTGCAGCGCTTTATTCGGTGCCTCGTTTCCTGCTGCTGCGATGCGCTGCCAAATGCTGACGCTGTTGGCGCTGCTCTGCAGCTGCCTGGGCACTAGCTGCTGCTGCTGGGCGCTAGGTGGCGCTGCCGCCGCTGTCACCCATCCCACATGCAATCTGAAGGATAATTGCAATCTGGGCGAAAATCTGCTGAGGGTGGCTGGCGATAGTGATCCCGTTGAGACACACATCGCGTCCATCTTCGAGGATAAGGTCAATTATAGCCTTAAACTGTTCGCGGATGATGCCAATGCGGCAACAACAACAACAACGGACAGCAGCAGCGCCACAACAACAACTGTGCTGGACGTGCTGCACGATGCACTCGCTGCGGGCAATCTCAGTGAGCTGCATCATCACTCAATCAGCAACTATACGTTAAGGCAGTTGAGTGACAGGCGTGAGGAGGAGCAGGATCAGTCGGAGGAGGAGGAGCGCGGTAAGTGGGAAAATTTTGGTATTTTTAGGTAATATTTAAGTTAAGATTTGATTTTTAAACAAAGTCTTAAGTAATTTTTAGATGTACGGGTTTCTACGGGTTTCTGGCAGATCAAACTCGTTATGCAGTTTTGCGTATTTGAATCTCAGCAAATTATGACTGCTTAAGCATTCAATGCAATCGTTAAATTTCCAACAGTCCCAAGTAACTCAGGAAATATCATTGTTAGAGTTTGTAAATTTGGTATGTGGATATTTTCTTTTGTCTACAGCGAAGTGATATCATATTATGCAAATTTTGTATAAGACTTGAATGGGAAATGGGAATATATATCTATGTATATATACATAAGTACGATCATATTTATAGAGCTCAGTTTAGCTACAGCCCAGGGTAACTTTATGTGCAGCATTTGACACTATTCCGATTTACAATTACAAAAAACATATTTCGTATGGCTAAAAATGATTTCAAATTGGGACTTTCTCACGCCACCCACGTAGCGCTCGACGCAATGGGCCGCAGGCGAAGTTTGTGATTCGATTTCAATTACAACTGTCATTTGTAGCTGTTAATGTTATTAAGCACAGAGAGAGAGGGAGAGAGAGAGAGAGAGGGTGGGAAAGAGAGGGACAAAGACTTGGAGTGGACAATGATACCAACGGAGTTCAGCTGTCCATTTGCGTACTTTTGCACAACGCAAATGTTGCATAAAAGTTGCGCGTGCGTTAAATAAAATCAATTGCTCGATTATATATATATATATATAAGTATAGAGAGAGGGAGAGAGAGAGAGAGAGAGGCAGCAAGACAACGACTCTTTGTGTCTTTGACACAGCACAGACCTAACACGTCCGCCATCAAGCAAGTTTAATGGTCACAAAGACCTCCAGGGTCAGCTGTACGTGATCAAATCGAACCCTTGAACAAGAGCCGCCCACAGCCCAATTACAGCAAGTTATATGAATCGTTATATGAATCGGAGTTAACCAAATGCAACCATCATCAAGTTCAATTCTTGAGAATCGTTTTTAGCTTGTAATGCGACGAAATTTTTGCACTTATTTTACAAGTTCATATGAGAGCTTGTATACCAAATTACAGAAATAGTTAGGCAAGTTTTGTATATACTCGCAGAGAGTATTTATTTATATACTCACAAGGTATTAAAGAGTCTGCATACCAAATTTCATAGTTCTAGTTATTGGAGCTTCTGAGTTACACTTGGGTTTGGGCAAGTTTTGTAAATATCTATATGATTGTGCTGTAGGTTCATATAGCTAATTTATTTTCATATAAATAAGTTGCTTAAGTACTTGCATACCAAATTTCACAGTCGCAACTCTTCCAGTCTCTGAGTTATGAATAGTTTGGGACAAGTTATTTAAACATATACCCTAAGTTTATACCTTTGTAGAATGTATTTATATTTATATACATAAGGTACTCAAGTGCTTACATACCAAATTTCAAAGTCTAAACTCTTTAAGTTTCTGAGTTATGAATAGTTAGAGCAACTGCCCTATAATAATTCATAAAAAAAAAATTCTTTTCTTTATGATAACTATATCAAGATTGTTGTACATATATGGCATGTGTTTATTTTTATGCTTATAAGGTACTTGAGAGTATACATACCAGTTTTGAGGGCTCTACCTCTTGAAGTCTTTGAGTTACAAATGAAAAGCAACAATAAATAAAAATCATATTTTTAATAACTTTTGTGGGCAGCCCACATACGATTGTCAATACGATGATATGGCTTTTATGATAAAGGGCACATGTGTGATAAAATGCTGATGTAAACTATTTGTACGTAGGCCGAGCCAATTGTTTGGCCTCAACTTCCGGCTCGATGCGTCACGGTGCTCCACTCATTTAACATCTCCAATTGGCTGGGTCTCTCCAGCCTCGACTCACTCAATTTCAATTGTTGCCTATGAATTCTTGCTAAAAGGTTCGGCCTCGGTCTTAACACTTAAGTCAAATAAACGCAATGGAAAAAAAGCGAACTTGATTTGAATTTATTCTAGTTATCTATCTGTTTATGTATCTATCTGTATCTGTATATCCCCGATATATATATATAGCTCAACTCTCGGATTGCGAAGAAATGATCTAAGTAATTCGTACACAAACAATTAACTAATTGTCAAATACTGTCTGCTTGTTAAGGCGTTAATTAACACTAGACTAAAAGTTCTAACTCTAATTATATATAGTCTCTCTCTCTATCTCCCTCTCACTTTCTCTCTCTCTCTCTCTCTCTGTATACATATATATCTGTATATCCATTAATTATAGTCCCCATCTCACTTCACTCCCCGCATAATTCATTTGCAAACACTGTCTGCTCTTTGGGCGTTAATCAACACTAGATTGAAAGACCAAACTATTGTTACATGAGATTTTTAACGCGAATCTCAATGCGCAACTGTTGACAAACTGTTGTGAGTCACGAAAGTGGCTAACTAATTGTAGGCAAACAGTGTTTGGTCTGATTGGCGTTAAACAACACTGGACAAACATTACATGCATGCAGCTCAGCTCATGCTACTCGCTCAGCCTCGCAATCGCCATCGTGACTTTGGGCTTTTGGTCAGAAAACTAGTTGCTCGATTCGCATGCCCAGGCATCGGGTCATAAAGCCTCAAGAGTACTTCGTCTCCAACTCTTTGATTATTGTTTACGATGACGATTACGATTATATTCATGATGACGATGATGATGATGGTAATGATGATGTGGCAGAATGGTTGCTCAACACTCAACAGGAGCGCATCAACTGCAGCGATTATTAGCCATAACAATCAGTGTTTAGATAGTGCAAATAGAGTACTCAGAATTCGCAATCAAAGTGAACGGTGATCGTAACAGTAGCAATCACTTATTGAGGTATTGCTTAGCTAGAGTATACCCTGGAGTTTACTATTTGATATTTAAGATTTCTGTTTAACTAGAAAAATGTTAAGAAATCTCATTTGAATTTGTCCGTAGAGCATTACTTGATCTATAGAAGAAATATTGACTGCATAGCTCTTATAACTTCTGAGTTCTCAGAATGCCTTCATATGATATAAATCTAATGAATAGGCATATAAAGATAACATACATTTCCCAATCTACTCACATTCAACCCTATATCTAACCATTTGCTCACATTTACAGGGTATATCAGTAGCTTTAACTGCAAATTTCTTTAGCAAATATTCTGCACAAATATGATACTAAGCTTAGGAGTAATGCTAATTGGCAGCTAGAATAACAAAAACACAAGAAAAGAATAGAAAAAAAAAAACAAAATTCATTCATTCGATAAGCCAAAGATCGATAAACAAACAAAAATGCGCAGTCATGATCAGTTGGCTTAAATGCTGAAGAGAACTTGCAATTCTTGTATCATAAATCAAATAATGTGAGAATGAAGAGATGATAATGGGAGGGAGAAGAGAGAGAGAGGGAGAGAAAGAGAGAGAGCTGGAGAGAGAGAGAGACACAGACAATAATATATAGAAGTAGAGAGAAGGCGAGAGTGAGAGTGCTTCTTAAGCTACGTTTTAAAGTCGATCTATTTATGTATTAATAATTATCTTTAAATATATATATATACATATGTCATATATATCCATTGATATTTTGTTAAAAATTATTGAAATTTCTTTAACTTGTTATCCATTCATCGATAATAATCGATCTATGCTGTATTACGCAAGCTCTGCCTATGCTCAGCTCATTTGCAATACTTTAAGTACTTTTATTTCGCCAGAATTTTCAATTGACTAGACGTTAGAAGAGGAAGAAGAAGAGCAGAGCAGAAAAAGCTGCTTGAAACTGTTGCCTACGATCGCTGCGATCGCATTTGTCATGCGAGGCACATCGTTTGGTTAGCCCAAACTAAAGATTTACGAGTACCGACTGGTCATAGAATTGTCAATTCTTCCTTGTCTATAGGTATATATAGTCGGGTATGATTAGACAAATGTGAGCATATATATATTCTATACACTGTTCACATACTGCCGAGGGCTAGGTCTTTTAAAACAGTTAGAAAATTAAGAAAATTTAAATTGACATCCATATATATATACTATCATATCGATTAATGTTACAGGTTAATATTTATCGATAACAGCAAATATATTTAGATACATTTATCGATAACTATCAACGTTTGACAGTTTAAGAGCAGCTGCTTCGGTCTTTGAACAGGGCATATGTCAGTCGCCTACACCCGTCCGTCTCTCGCTATCTGTCTGTCAGTCTCACAGCTGCTATTTTAGATTCCATAGCGGATTATCGCATATATGCATATAGAATATGACGACAGGGGCTAAATAAGATTCCGCAGTCTTCGCTTGTCGTCGCGTGTCTGACGCATTTTCACTGTTTGGGGACTGCCCAGTTGAGCAACAACGCCACCGCCAGCCTGCCAGCTGCCCCTTCGGCAGCCCGCGATCTCCTTTACCAGCCACGCCTGGCCTGGCCTGGCCTGGCCGACATCGACAGCCCCAAGACGGATGCAGGCGGGCAAAATATATGTGGCTGACAGATTTGTCGAAGCGACTCGCGCACGGAATGGCAAATGAGTAGCTCGCTGAAGATTTTAAGCTTAGAGCATAAAAGCAACAAAAACTGAATGAGAAGCAGAAGAAGAAGAAGCAGAAGTAGAAGCAGCAGCGGCAGCAACAGCAGGCGACAGTTTAACAATGATAATGATAATGCTAATAAGAACAAAGCTCAATAATTGCGTACTGCATGCTGATCGAGATCCAACTGGAAGGCGAATTCGAATTCCAATTGGAATTGGTATAGAAATTGGGCTGGGGTGTCTGCTCAGCGTTAGCACGCACGCAATCCCATAGACGAATAATAAAAAATAAAAAAACACAAAAAAATAATGAAGGCAGCCGCTAGCAACAGAAGAATAAGTTTACTGGCAACCAATTTTCGTGGCGCCTCATTAGCAGCCATTTCTATGCAGTCAACAGCTGTTGGCCTGCAGCGGCTTTGCGTCGCGTTGCCAACTGCGGCTGACATCAGTTCGCTTCCTGTTCGCGGGCACGCGTCGCTTTGGCCAAAAACGCTAGCAACGATCAATCAATCAATTTATCAATGAACTAAGCGTTACGCATATAAGAGAATCATAAAAATAAATTAATTAATAAAAGCTTCTGCTACAACATATAGTCATTCATTTATTCATTCGCTTAACTTTTGAATTTAAATTTCAACTCCTTTGGCGCGTTATGCGAAAGCTGGCAACGCCAAGAATTTGCAGTTGCTAAATGCAGCTTGCATTGCCTGCCGCTAGAGGGCCTTAGGTCTAATTAGACTGGAAATTTGCATGAAATTTGAATTTATTTTAATTTTGATTTAATTTTTATATATATTTTACAGTTTATTTGTACAACATTGGCAAACGCTTCTTGGCCATTTCGCAGCCTTTTGATGCCGCTCGTAATCCGACTGCCTCGCCTCTATGCCGCGCCCACATGCGACGCTATTTGAAGGCGTTAAACAATTTTGATCTGTGGGCCTTGAAAAGTGAGTATCCGAGTGCAATGTGAATGCGTATGTGTGTGTGTGTTGTGGCAGCTCGACTCAGAATTCGAGTCATTGCCAACCGGGCCAAGAGGCTGGCGAGAATCGCAGACGCGACGACATGAATTGAAAGAGTGCAAAGTCAAATGAATCAAATAATCAAGTTCTGAAATTGCAAACACACATACACACATGCATGTGCATGTGTGTGTGTGTGTGTGTGTGTGTGTCGTGCGGCTAAAGTGAAGGTCAAGCGTCGAACTTTACCCACATTTGCGCGAATCAAGCAGCGACAGCCGCCCCAATGCCAAACGCAACAGCTGAATTTAAGCCAACTGCAGCAAATTGCAGTAGCAACAACAACAACAACAACAACCACAACAACAACCTCAACAACAACAACAAAGACTGTGCGAACTTGGCCCCAAACTGCGACCAGCTGGCTGCTTAGAACTAGAGCTGAGCGCGTGACACGTGAAAGGCACGAATGATCGTTAAGCTGTATAAAAATATGCGCAAAAAATAATGTTAAAATAACTGATAATTTATATATATCAATATTGATTCTAAATCAATATTAAAATTATTTCATTCATATATATATAATTAAAATTATGGCATTGCTAATATATCGAAGCGCGCGTGCTATCGGCTCGTGCATGTTGCTCTTGCTGTCCATCTCTAATCAGAACGCGATGCGCTCGCGCTCTCATTGAAATCACAGTCAAGGTCGCAGCTTTGTTGTTGTTGTTTGTGCTGGATCAGTCGTCTAATAATAAGCTATTTCTTGCAGTGCACGATGCTAGCGGCAAATTGAACTCGGGCATACTCAATGGCAACATCAACCAGCCGGGCGACTTCGATCAGTGTTTGGGCATACAGCAGGCGTTCGATGACGGCACTGATGGCAGCCCGGCGAATTCGCCGCTGCGCGGCCAATACTGTTTGGCGTATGCGCAGCCCGTGTTGCCGCACAAATCGAAGCGACTGCAGGCATTCTTCAAGCTGCTGCAGTCGCACGGGCCCTTCCGCAGCGAATTCAATGACGTAAGTAGAGCGAGCGGGAGCAAGAGACAGGCATATGCAAATGGCAAGGCAGTTGAGCGAGTGAAAGCGAGATACATACATGCATATGTAAGTGTGTATGTGTCAAGTCGCGCGCGCATTTTAATTTAATAAGATGGCTGTCATTTACAGAATTCCCCAGCTTATCTGGAGCTTAACCTAGGTTTTTATAAGTACTTATAAATATATTTTATGCCTTTTATGTGCAGCGCTCAAGTTCGTTGGCCAATTGCTCGGCTTTATGCACTCGAAATGGCGCGCTAAGCACGTGACTGCGATTGCAATTGGATTAAAGCCATAAATGGCGTGTATAAACACGCACACATACATAAATACACATATATTTATATATGTATGTATGAATGTGCGCTTAGGCGCGGCGACATTAAGCGCTAGAAATTACCTCAAGAAAGTTCGCTGCGCTTTCGTTCGCACAATTTCGCCGCGTTGTGTGTGTGTTGGCGCCACCTATGCGGCGAGCTCGACATTGAACTTGGCGAAAAATGCGAGCAAAGCGAAATATTCGTTTTGATTTCGCCATAAAAGAGCAAAATAGAAAACAAAGTAGAGAAAAAGCTGATTGGCATAATATGCTAATCAGCGACCAGCCAAACGGCTTAGGTTCACTGAACCTCATAAAGCGGTTTCTATTTTTTTTTACTATTGCTAATTTGCTGACGCTTTGATTTTGTTAGAAAGAATTTTCTTTGCAATTCTAAAAAGACTTAAGCGACAAACTTGTCAATGAGCAGGGAACACCCTATCTAGCTGTCTCTTTCTTGCATTCTTATTAGCATATAGTTAGAATTAATTGCAAGAGGCAAACTTGACAGGATTTGATTGGACGCACTCTATATCTATCTATCTCTCCCGCTCTCGCACACTTTTAGCCTGGGCATCGTGTGCCTCGCTATTCATTGGTCAATTGGGGCATCTGCGTTCCATCGGGCTGCACGCACCGGGACGTTGAGTACAGCGTGGCCGAGTATCTGCGCAACCAGACCGCCGCCACGGGCATCACGTTCAATGTGCGCGTCGAGCCGCAGATGTGCCAAGTGCGCGATCCTCAGCCCTGGGACCGCAACACCACCTGGGCGGTGCGCTTCTTTGTGCTGGTGCTCTGCGTAGCCGTGCTCTCCACGGTGTACGATCGCAGCACCAAGACGCAACCAAAGCAGAGTAAGAGCAGCAATCAGCTCTTGAAACTTGCATAGATATCATATCCCTTCTTTGTATACCCTGTAGATGAATGGTGTACGGCCTTCTCGCTGGACAAGAATCTACGCTGGCTGTTCAGCACGCGCAGTTCGCCCGGGGACATCGAGGCCGTGCATGGCATTCGATTCCTGAATGCCATGATGCTCATCTTCTCGCACAAATCGATGGCCATGTTCTTCAATCCGTACAACAACCGTACGGCCATGTCAGAGAGCCTGGGTCAGCCCTGGACGGTCATCGGACGTGCCGCCTCCCTCTACACGGATCCGTTCCTACTCTTCAGCGGCATGTTGACATCGTATTCTCTGTTCGGACGTCTAATGAAGCATCAGCCGATACGCTTGAAGAACGAGTACATCAGTCGCCTGATGCGGTAAGTTGGGAGAGTTCCACATTGATTTAAGTTCAGGGAATTTCCAACATATTATTAAATGATATAACATGTAGTTAGATCTCTCAGCTTTGCAGGGTATTTACTAGTCGACTACTTCCGCTTATTTTCTTATTTTATGACTCTTCCCCCATTCTGATACCTCTCCAGCATCGTGCCGCCTCTGGCTGCCTTGATACTCTTCTGCACCTATGTCCTGCCCCTCTGGGGCTCCGGGCCGCAGTGGAACCTTGTGGTGGGGCATCATGCGGACATTTGCAAGCAGCATTGGTGGCGCAACCTGCTCTTCATCCACAACTACTTCGGGTTCAGCGAGATGTGTCTGACCCACACCCATCATCTGGGCATCGATACGGAACTGTTCGCCGTGGCGCCGCTCTTCATCTTCGTCCTCTGGCGCTGGCCACGTCGCGGCCTTCTCGCCCTGCTGCTCCTCTGCACGGTGGGCACGGCGGCACGTTACTATACGACCATTGTGAATCAGCTCTCCAACTATATATACTTTGGCACCAAGTGAGTAATACCCTGGATACATTAACTACTCCGGGTATACACCTTTCGTAATGAATCCCCTTCTTATAATCTGTCTATATTGACCTCTCTCTCTCTCTCTCTTTCAGCATTCAGCGTCTGTTCCGTACCGCCGACTATATGTACTCGTTCCCCCCGCACCGCTCCACGGTCTACATAATGGGCATCCTGCTGGGCTATGCGCTGCGCAAGTACCAAGGCGCCCAGCTGAGTCGTCTGCAGTTGCGCTTGGGCTGGCTGGCCGCGACCGTTTGTGTGCTCGCTTCCCTGCTGGGGCCCGCTCCGATGGGGCATATTAGCTACGTCTACAACTCGACCCATGCGGCGATCTATGCAGCCTTTGCGCCGATCGCCTGGTGCCTGTTCTTCTCCTGGATCGTCTTCGTCTCACACAATGGCTACAAGAGTGAGTCAATTGAGATGCAGCCACTTCACTTGCTCGACTAAACAATACCCTGTACATATATTGCAGATAAACTAACCAGACTGTTCAGCTGGCGCGGCTTTCAAGTATCCACGAAGCTGTCCTACGCCATTTACCTCACGCAATTCCCCGTCTTCTTCTTCAACGTCGGACGAAGGCGTCACATACATCACTACTACAACTTTGTCTCGATTATTGTGAGTATATATTGGAGCTGATCAGATCGCACTATTATAAGTTCTATACTGTATTGGGAAGAGTCTATAGCTGACGCATTATCAGATAAGCTCAAGTGTTTAGTTTATAACTTTGGTCCGATATCTTTCATTCTTCCTCAATTTTTTGTACATAACTCGAAAACTATAAGAGCTAGACATATAAAATTTTGTATACAGAGTCTTATAGAGCATACACATCAAACTGCTAATATTTTCTTTGAATATCTCAACCCATTCCCAGGGTATTTCATCTACGAGACAGTTCATATTTTTACCTTTTCATTTTTCTAGTTTTACCAAGTATTTTTGACTAGAAGGAGTTACCTAATACAAATGAGCTAATCGTCTATTGTTTACTTTCAGCTCGATACCAACGAATTTATCTCGATCTTTTTGGCCTCCGTGGCGCTAACGGTGCTCTTCGATGCGCCCTTCCAGAACCTCAAGAAGCTGCTCATCAAGCGTCCCGGCAGCCCGGCGATCAAGTCCAAGGCGCCGGCGACGACGCCCAGCACTGCCACCCAGCTAACAGATACCCTACACTCGCAGGAGCATCCGCCAACAGATCCGCCTCCGCATCTGCATCCACATCCGCATGCCGATTAGCCCGTCAGCTGCTGCTGTCTGCGTGTATTTGTATTTTGTAAATTTGTCTTAGCATTTAGTCGCAATGTATTTAATTCGCCTAAGCCGACGCCCGTTCACCCTACCGCCCATTCCTGTGCGCATACACCCACTGCCCGAATACCCTACCCTTAGTCATAGTGAAACGCTTTATACATTGTAAATCGTATTTTTAGTCATTCCGAAAAGAGAGAGATAGCAATAGCTTGTTGTTCTTTGTTTTCATAGTCATAAATTAACCGATCGCTGCTTGTTTTTTTTTGTATTGTTTTCGCAACATCCTGCTTTGCTATAAAGTCTATATATATATACGATATAACTAATTGTAAGCCAGGTCGAAAGCGCTTTATTTTATTTTTATTTTAACTTTTACTTTTTTTGTTTCTCCTACTCTAATAAAATCGTGGAGCACGTACATATACTGTACTTTTGACTATATCCGAGTTGTTTGATTTCTATATAGTCTACTTTTGGGCGAACTGTTTAAATGGGGATTTGGGATTGATGTGTGAAATGGGTTTGCCTGGCTTACGAGTGGGTTCATTTATCAGCTAAAACTCAAGTTTTAGCGTTCCCTTTGTAATGCCGATATCTCATATGATACAACGTAAGATATGACCGCAGATATTAAAGTTATCAAATCTATCCTTTACACACTCTATATAGCAAACCTAGCTAGTATTTCTTATGATACCCAATATATGCTGATGGCACTGCTCTTACTGTCTCAGACACTAAGCATAATAGTCTATAAAGCCAATATATATAATATATAGATATATGTAAATATATCAATCAAGAGCTTAAATATTAGCATCAACTGCCCACAAGCTCATATTAATGGAAATGACAGCTCTTCCAATATATCAGTCAACTATCTGCGCTTGCAGAGAAGAAAACCTGAGACAACCAGAAATCAATCAATTAATCAGATTACTAAGAGACAATTTACATATTGATCCCTAAAAACAAGCTCATACTATATAAAACACTCAAAACAAACAATATATCTGTATTACAATGGTTTCAATAGAAACTGCTAAGACTGGTGAATGCACAATGGATTACAGAAAAAGACCTAAACATACCAAGAGATCGCGAAGAGATCTCCAAAAATAGCAATAGTCACTTAAACAGACTAGAAAGGTATTATATTATATAAATAAATATTATTTAATATAATATATTACACAATATAGTACTACAAAAAACCTTTTTTAATTACCAACTGCTCCAATTCAATTCTTGAATTAAATAACATTTAAATTTGTGAATTTATCAAAAATCAAATTATATAGTTGTATAATCACAAGATATATATACAGTAAATTTCTATTTGAATTTATGTATTTATAAAAAACCAAAGCATAATCCTAAATAGTAAATTTCATTTTACTCCATTACAAAGCAACTACCACGGATCCACTAAAATCAGTGCCAATTTTCCTACTGGGTATTGTGTTTGTTTCTTTCTTGCTTTCGCTTGTATCACAACTTTACTTGAAATGCTGCCGATGCTCGTTCTGCACTGCTCTAGCACTAATCGACGTTATCCTAGTTGCTGTGAATCGAGCGAGACGAGGCAAGGCAAACAAAGGCAGTGCGAGCGAGCAGGCAACATAATCTCACACAAACATGTTCGCCTATGCATTCTAGCAGAATTCGCCACAATGTGCTCAGGCACATCCAATTGGAATACGCCAGGCATGGCAACGGCAACAGTTGGAAGGTAGCTCAAACACGTCACAACTTGCATGCCCTTAGACTCTGACTGCTAATCCAGTGCAGCTGTAAACCAGAGAAGGTTGCGCCCCCCTCTTAAAACGTAGCACGGCGAAAAAAAAGGTTGCCGCAACAACAAAGCTGTTCATTAAGCATTCAGCTAGAGCAACAATGCCAGTTCACAGTAAAAAAAATAACAAAAAAATAATATAAATAAGAATCAAATAAAATTAGCACATTTATGTAGTCTTTAGCTGTTTGCACTTGTTGTTGCGGCGCCTTTTGCGCCTGCCACATTTTCTTCTTACACACAAAACCACAGAAAAAAAAATAAGCACAAAAACTTCACTTAATGAAAAAAAAGTTAATTTATTTAGTCCAAGCGAGTGCTGGAACCTGAATTTGTATGCTGCTGCTGTTGCTAATTGTTGTGGTTGTTGTTGGAGCGATTGCTGCTAGCTGAATTCGCCTTGCGCCTATTTGCTGGACTGAGCCTTCTTGGGCTTGGCCTGGGTGCCCTCGCGGAATCCGTTGCGGAAACGACGACGCACAACCTTCAAATGGCTCATGCGGCCGGTGCCAGTGGTCTTCCTCCTCTTGGCCTTCACGGACCAGTTGTCTAATGAAATTGAACAAATAATTAGCATTCGCATATATGGGTGGCGGGTATGTTAGATGGGGCGGACTTACATGAACGCAACTTGGCTGCGGGGTAGCCGCATTGGGCGCAAGTCGACTTCTGGATGTGGTAGGAGGAACGGCCACAGCGACGGCACAGGGTGTGCGTCTTATTGTGGCGTTTACCAAAGCTCGAGGTACCTTTCGTCTGTAAACAAAGAGGGGAGTTTTATTAGTATGTTGCAAGACTGTATAATTAGCGGTGCCAATCGGTCAATTTCAATAAGAGCACGTCTAACGAAAATCGCGCCAAAAATGTGTTCGGTTTTGATTAAAAAATATTCGCGGATGCTTAAAGAAATTGACGATTTTATTTTGGCTTTGAACGTGGATAAATTTTTTTTCAACGCACCATCTTGTATGGCGAACGCTCGAAGAAGAAAGAGCGAAAGAGAGGCGCAGCGAGCAAATGTCAATTTGACAGCAGTTGTCATCTAAATATGGCGTGCTGGCAGGGTTGCAAACGCAGCAGCGCCATCTGTCGGCCCAAACTCACTTATCGACAATGCGCACACATGAGTGCGCGCGCAGCCAACTTCAAGTGAGAGCACATTGCGCACATTTGATTTGAGTGGACAATAGATGGCGTGTTGGCGAGCCAACGCGCGTAATTTAAATTTTTGTGAATTTGAAAGCAACACACACATTGGTTGTTTGTTGATAGATGGCGTGCTTGCACTTGCGCGCGCAATTCAAAATAAATAAAAACAAACCAATTGTTTATTTAGTTAAAATGATCATTGTTTTATTTATGAAATAAATTATTATTATTTACATTGGAAATAATGCACGAAATACAAATAATATTGCATACTCAGCGGCTTTTGCATTCAATATTTATGTATAAAAAAAAACACAAATCTTTCGCCTACTCCAAAAAAAAAATAGATTTACACACTCAAAACAAAACACGTTAATTACATATATGAAAAGAGTAAACTATATAAAGAAAATGTGTGTGTGTGTGTGTGTGTGTGCGTGTAAAATGGAACTAAGTGCAGAGATAAATGTTAAATGATTTCGAATATATTATTTTAGTGGGATATTTTGTTGTCGTTTGCTTTTCTTGCCTTCAATGGCACACGTACTACAATATTATTAATTGAACTTGTGATTTGTGTGAGCTATGGTTGGGGTTTCGGGGTATGTATAGGGTATCTATATAGGGTATGCTACGTAACTAAGTAAGAAGTTGCGACTATGCGCAAGTCGATTTGGCCTAATCATGCTGTAGGCGCTTTAGGCTAAACCAAGTTGCACATAATTCCTGCTGTGTTGGACTAAGGATCGGTTGATTTCGGTATATTATTTGCGGTGCTTCTTCTTACTCTGCTCTTCAACTAAATACTAAGTTATATAAAAAACCGCGCCGCGCCGCGCCGCGCCACGCCTCGCTCCGCCTCGCCTCGCCTTCATTTACCTTCGCTTCTGTTTTTATCAACTAATTCATAAAAAATTTTAACTAAAAACGAGGGGGAGGGGGGACTCAATCGAAAACTAGCTATGATTATATATAGGGATATTCGAGTATATCTATATATATATATATATATGTATATATATATATAGTAGCTATTGACTTTTGCAAAAGTTTCAAGAATTCCTTAGGCTCTAATATGCATCTCCCACTTCTGCTTTTCTTTCTCTTCTTTCTCACTTTTTTTTTTAGTTTTTTGTTTTTTCTTTTTTGCTATAAACAGAAAGTTTTGAACTACAATCTAAAGCTCAATTCGAAATCCGACAAAAAATTACAAGCAAAAAAAAAATAGTATAATATTAATAGAAATTTGTTCAGGCTCCGTTTGCTTCGATTGTTGCGATTGCTTCTATTGCTCCTCCACGCTGATGGTGATTATCATGGTTGGTCAATAGTGTCCGCCACCGCCGCCGGCGCCACCACCGCCGCTATGTCTGTGGTGCTCGCGCCGTCCGGCGGACTGATCCCTGTCGCGATAGTCGCCGTTGCGTGAGCTGCTCTTGTGATGATGGTGATGATGGCGCTTCTTCTCGCCCTTGAGGCACACGTCCGAGACGACCATCTCCGAGTTGTCGCGCATGCCATAATTGTCCCGGCCGCATCTATCAATGGAAAGTCATGTTTAGTTTTTGTAAATGATAGTGAGTTGTAGTCGGGATCTTAACAGGCACTTTGACATACAGTTTGACATTAAGGTTAACTATTTGCAATCTATATAGTCAAATGTAGTTCTTGAAGCCCCTAAAGGTATTTTAGCATTTAGTTTAACATTCCGCTTTACATGCAGGTTACAGGTTTTTTTATATTCAGTTAACATTCAGTTTGACATGTACTTTGACATGCACTTTGAAATGCAGTTTGATAAAGACTTTAAACATGCAGTTAAACTTAACTACTTTTCAATTTCAAAACATTTGGCATAATCTAACTAGACAGTTTATCTTGTTGTCATCCTCTCGTCAGTCTACTCACCTATCCAGATTCTCGCGGGAGCGTTGCATATTGTCGCGCAAATTGTCGCGAGAGCGCGTCATGCTGGGCGGATCGAGCGTCTCCTTGCGGCGCAGCGCATTGTGTGAGCTGTTCTTTGAGGCGGATTCGTGCAGGTTCTCCCACGCCTGGCGATAATATCTATAAGATAGATAGAGAGAGAGAGAGAGAGAGAGAGATTGGGAGTAAAACATTTAGCTGTGAGCAGTTTGGTTAAGTAACCAACCTATTGAGGCCATTGCGAGAGCCGGAGGTGGAGCTATCGAAGCTGGCGACCGTGTTGCAGTCGGGCGAGGCGCGATGGCGATAATGCTGTGTGGTGCGGTTTCTAAGAATGAGAGAGAGAAAGAGAGACAAAAAACGAGAAAGAGACAAAAATATTTTGATTAGTTAATGTTCAGAGCTGAGAGGCAAGTGCGAGAGGGCGCTACGAGGAACACAACTAAAGGATGTTAGTTACACAAAACCGAGGAGAAAAGAAACAACACACAAAGACAGAGAGAGAAAGAGAGAGAGAGAGAGAGTAAGAGAGAAAGAGAGTGAGTGAGAGAGAGAGAGACATAGGGAAAGAGAGAGTGCAGGAGATTAGATACAAATAACATACAACAAAGTTAACAATGTAAATGAGATGAAAGAAAACGACAGGAATAACGTGCAGTGTAAGAAAGAGAGAGGTAGAGAGATAGGCAGACAGAGATTGATAGACAGAGAGAGAGAGAGAGAGAGAGAGATAGAAAATGCAGGCAAGTGTATGTGAGTGTGCGTTTGTGTGTGTGTGTGTGTGTGTGTGTATGTGTATGCATGTGAGTGTGGCCCGACAACAGCTTGAGCTTGATTGACTGAGTGATTGATTGATAGATTGATTGATTGATTGACTGATTGATTGTTTCATTCATTGATTGATTCATGGATTGATTGATAGAACGATTGATTGATGGATTGATTGATAGATTGATTGATTGACTGAGTGACTGATTGATTGATTGATAACAGCAAATAACGGGCAGCCTCCACAGCATTAATTTCCAAAGCTCTAAATATTTTTGCTATTGTTGTAAATTGGCTTGATTGACTGACTGATTGATTGATTGGTTGATTGAGCCTGTTGGTTGAGCGTGTTTTGTATATTGTGTGGAGAGTATGTGTGTTGTTGTTGTTGTTGGCTGCTTACATTTGTGTGTTAATATGGCCGTGTTGCGGTTTGATTGAAGGCACACTGTTTCGTTTCGATTGACTGTTTTGATTGATTGTTTTGTTTGAATTGCTTTAATTGATTGTAGTTCGTCTTTGGCACACGTTCACGTTAGGTTCGCAGGTAGTCTTCGGTTTTGGTTGCTTCATTTCACATCGTTTCGTTTCATTTCACATCGTTCCGTTTCATTTCCATATCATTTCACTTCTTTGGCTTGAGCTAGTTGTATCTTGCTCATTGTTCTTAGGTTGTTTTTCTTTCTCTCTCTCTCTCTCGCTCGCTCTTTCACATGTGACTGCTGCTAAAGAGACCCGCTCGCGCTCTATAGCCACGCCCATAGGTGCTTAGCTCTCGCCGCGCCAGCTTCTGGTCCTCGAATGGGAGCGCTAGCACGCTGTACCATAGAGACGGTGCCGCCTCGCAGCGCGTGCTCGAGCTAATGCTGCCATAGCCATCGCCAAAGAGTCGCATGTGATAGCCACCGAGCAGGCCGCCACCTGCACCACCTGCACCACCCTTGCTGCTGCAGCGCGTCAGCTGCGCTGTCGAGGCATAGCTGGTGGCACTGGTGGCCGTGGCTGTCGCATAGCTGGGCAACCGATTGGGTGGTGCAGCCCGGTGGTGCGACTGCGACTGCTGCTGCTGTTGACGTTTGTGGTGCGGATGGGATCTCGACTGCGGCTGCTGCTGGTGATGATGCTGGTGGAGCTGATGGTGCCGCTGCTGGTGGTGGTGGTGGTTGTGTTGATTGTAATTGGTAAAATGTTTGGCTAGGTGGCGCCGTTTGCTGTTCGGGGTGCTGACGAATGATTTTTGCCGAAGAGACAGAAGAGAACGAAAACGAAAACGAAAAAAGAGAGTTGTACAACAAAAGAAAGAGAAAGCGTATCGATGTATGTGTGTGAGTGTGTGTGAGTGGGTGTGTGAGTGTGAGTGTGTGAGTGTGTGTGTGAGTGTGTGGTGCAAGTGTGTGCTGGACTGAGAGAGAGAGAGAGAGAGAAGGAGAGCGAGAGAGAGAGAGAGAAAGAGAGCGAGAGAGGGGAGCTCTGCTCTTGCCTTGAATATATACAATTATGGGAGATATACAAATGAGAGAGTTAGAGAGAGAGAGAGAGAGAGAGCTTAAGAGCTGTATGAGACAGAGAATGAGAGATAGAGAGAGAGACAGAGAGCTAGGCCAGTTATAGTAGGTGGAGATAACAACAACATCAACATCAACGACAACAACAACAAATTTGTGAGAACACAACACTGGAGTGGAAGCAGTTACAATTACAGGGTATACAGTTGGAAATGGGGTATATAGTTTGGTGTCAATTTTTTGTGTGTTTTATATATAATTTTTTTAAAGGGCACTTAAAATTTATATAAATATAAGTCTAAAATTCTGCACAGCTTAGACTCTTAGGCTCTCTGTGGCTTATAGATAACTTCCTTCAACTGCTGATTGAAAATCTTGCTTTCAATTTCAATGTTCAACTCTTAACAAAGGCTAAGCAAAGAATCAAGGCCTTCAATTCTCTTTCTCTGATGTAAATGTTACTAAATATTGTTTTCATTATCAATTTCAATATACGCTTTCAATTTCAATTTAAATTAATATGCTTTCAATTTCTACATTCAATCTCTGTATTCAATTTCAATTTTCAATTTCAATAAATTTTATACAATTTATATTTCTGCCTGAAATTTCTTATTCAATATTTATATCCAGCTTTAATTTCACTTTCAATTCCAAATGTTGAGCTGCTTTAAGACTCTGCTGTCAATTTCTGCTTTTAACATAAATTTCTATTCAATTTCGACTTCAATTTCAGCTGATTTAATCAACTTTTTGTTGCTTTTTCTTTTCGAATTGCTTTTCAAGTTTCAATGGACATTCTTGGCACTCACCTTCTGACCAGAATGACGATTGTCGTGATGACAGCAGCCAGGAAAACGAAGCCACCGAAAGCACCCAAAGCCACAATTGCACCAAGATTGAGCTTGGCCTCTTTGGTCTCCTTGCGATCGGGATTGTCGACGGCAAACGGAATGTTGACATTGGGCGATTGATTCTGTCGAATGTTGACGCTGTCCGCAATCTCATTGTCCTGCGGATGCGAATTGAGGATGATCTGTTGCGTGTTCCGCGTGGTCGTCTCCAGCGTGGGGCGTGTACGCGCCGGAGTCGGGGCGTAGGTGGAGATGGGTCCAGGCGCATGCTGAGTGGTGCTGCTGCTGCTGCTTGAACTGGAGCTACTGGTGCTGTAGCTAGTGGGTGGCGTGCTGCTGGGCTTCTTGGGTATGAGCACGGGTCGAACGGTGCGACGGGGCGGAAACTCTTCGCGCACAGTGCCAGGCACGGGCACATTGACAATATCCTCTTCAGAGTCAGCTGTGGAGGTAAGAAACACTTAGAAGCCGTTCTTTCTTCATCTCTCTTTATCTCTCTCTGCTGCTACTTACCTTCGCCATTGATCTCCACCTGTGGCGTGCTGTGTGGATAGCTGGCTGCAGTGCTGGGCGTGGCACTGCTGCTGCTGATGGAGGGACGATAGGCGGGCGTGCGACTCGTGCTGGCCGTGATCTTGGGTCTAAACGGTGGCAGCGACGATGTCGCAGCCGTCGAGGGTGGTGATGCGGGCGTGGCCAGGGTGGAAGGCTCCAGTTTGATGCAACGTGGCAGGGCGCTGCTCCACTGACCCGTGGCCAGGCAGCTGAGCACACGCGGACCCTCCATGCGATAGCCAGGCGGGCAGCTGATCTCCGCCTTGGAGCCGTAGTAGGTGCCGTTCGGGGCGCTAATAATCGTGCTGTAGTAATTGTCAGGCAGCGTATCGCACTCGACAACTAAGAGAGAGAGAGAGGAGCAGGATTAGCTGAGACTTAAGCTACGCTTGCTTGAACTTACTCTCGCAGCGTGGCGGTGGTCCGTTCCAGCGCTCGTCAAAGTCACAGGTGAGCAGCGCACGTCCAATCATCTCGTAGCCCTCGTCACAGGCATATTTCACCAGGCTGAGATAGCCGACAGTTCCATTGAGCAGTCCATACGAGCCATGCGCGATGCTGGCGGGCAGACCGCATTCAATGTCTGCGAAGGGCAAGTCGAAGATGTTAGATTGATTGGGTTGATGTGAACAGAGTATTGGGTATAGCGGGTATACTCGACTAAAGTAGCTCAACTTGTGATGAGCAAATGTAGACGGACGTCCGCAGACGTCGGATGGACGGACGGACAAATATTTCAGACAGCTCTTGGTAGTCTAATAGTCTTAAGTACTTACATTTGCAAACAGGTGGAAATTCGTTGTAGAAGCCAGTTTCGAGGCAGGTGCGTGTCGCTGGTCCCACAAGCAAATGATTCGCATCGCAGCTATATTTGATCTGGGCGCCTACTTCATAGCCGTTGAGTGCAATCATCGTGGAGTTGGGCGGCTGTTCGGGTCGGCCGCAAGTCTTAGGCTGATGCTGACAGATGAAGTTGAGCAGAGTATTGCAATTGGTGTCGCTCCACAGCCAGCCCTTGGAGCCATCGAAACGGGCGCAGTCCTCATCGCCGCCCGGATGATTCCAGAAGGAGACGGTCAGCTCATCGCCGTTAACCCACTTCCAGCTGCTGCGATCGCTGCCATCGCGCACAGCGCCCATCCAATACTGGGAGCTTACGTCGCTACGATGACGGCGCCACAGCTCCCAACTGATGAAGCCCTGCAGGGCTGGATTGCTCTCGCTGATGAGGGTGCCGCCGCGCGAGCGACAGAAGGACAACGCATCGAGGAAATTCAAAGGCTGGCGATTGTAGAAGATGTAGCATTTGCCGTTGTACGAGGCCAAGGCGCCTGGTGGCTGATCCCGGAACGTGGGACAACGTTCGATGGGCAGCGCCTGATCCGTGTAGACGAATGCCTCGCATATGGACAGCGGATTCGGTGTATTGTTCTCCAGATGCACGCTGACAAAGGCGCCCGGCATGGGCGGATTGCAGGGCAGGAAGAGCGGTTGTCCGGCTTCGAGGAGGCCGGTGAAACGATTGCATATGGGATTCGTGCCCAGGTCTGGGCGATTGTTGCCAACGCGCACCACAATTGTAGCCGGTTTGTTGCCTGTGGCAAAGAGCAGAGCAGAAGACACAATCAGATGGGCAAGTGTGTGGCATGCAGCATACAGCATGCAGCATGTGGCGGGTCAGCCAAGTTCAGTGCGCAGTGAAAGTAATCATAAATATTCGGCTTGCATTCGGCCCCCTACGTCACAGCCGGGCCCTGCCCGCTGCACCACTGAGCCACTGCAAAATCACATAACACATTTTTTTTTGTCTGTGGCTGCCACAACTTGTTGCAGCCAAGTGAAAGCATTTGCCTGACTTGTTTGTCTACCCTTTCTCCCTGCCACTCTCTCTCTGTCTCTCTCGTTCGCTCGCTCGCTCTCTCTTTCTGTCTTTACCTCTGACAGTTGTTTGCCTTAGCCGTGAGTTTTGGTGCTACCCTTTGGTGGAACCTGCGAACCCGTCAGGCCACTTCGTGCCGCATTCGCATTCGCCATTTGGCTGCAAAAACCAACCTGAAATTGGGCAGCTAAGTGAGCATTCAATCTGGCTGACTGTGCTCCACTTGAAGTTGATTCAATTTCGCCGTGAATTCAAATTAGAATTCTCTAATTGAGCTAATCGAGCTAATGGACATAATATTTGTTCGAGCAGAGACTCGTTTTCCATAGGCAAACAGTTCTTGCACTTAGTTCGAATCAAACTGATGCTATATATATAGATAGTTACATAGATTTATATATATGTATATATAGATAAGATATAGTAAGTCTCTTTTCTTCACTGACACAGTTATCACTTAGTCAACTATCTAAGTGAACCAAGGGCAAGCTTTGCTCTACTACAACAGCAAAGCTATTGGCTCTACTATATGCCCTAGTTTAGTACCTTCCATAAGCCTAAAGCTCTCTTTAACTGTAAGTTTCATTTGCTTCTCTGTCTTGCAATTGTAATTTTGTTTTTAGGACAACTTACCACAACAGGATTTGCCAAAGTCCAGACGCACCAGCTGCACCATATATGGCTCCAGCAGATTGACATACCACCAGGGCGAACGTTCCGGCTTGGTTAGCGAACAGGTCTCCGGGGTGAAGAAGGCGGAGGTGGAGCCATCGATGGCCTTCTGTGGTGCACCGGCGCCATCTGTTGATATCTGCATTGGCGCCTTGCCTGCAGCCACGTTTAGCACTAAAGAGATGAGAAATAGTTCAAGAGTTAAGATTAAGATTTCATACGTTGTTCGAAGAGTGCGTTTGGCTTTTGTTTTATTGTTGATATTTCCCAGACCAAGACAAGGTTCATAGAAGTTTGGCCAGGGCTAGCTGTGTGTGCTGTGGCCCTGACACGCTTTCGGGACGGCAGCAAAAATCAAACAACAAAAAAGTTCTCTCTGCCTGCAAAATTTGTCAAGTTAAAGTCACAAACTCGACAGACCTTCTACTAACTGGCTAGTAACCAATTAGCCAAAGGGGTTAGAACCCAGCGAGTGTTACAAGGCCCAAAGCTAATTGTGTGTGCGAGTCGGCTGCATTTAACTTAGAGATTTGCCAAACGATAAGAGATAGCCTCAAAGCGAATCGAATTGAGTTTTAGCCAAGACTAGGAAGATCCATAGATCCAAGACGCCATAGGGTCCGTGGGCTTTCGTCTATCAAATTTGAAAGGATTGAGTTAGGTATGGATAGGTTTTCATTTATAGAAAATGTTCTTGGAAGTCGATACTTATCGATAGTATATAGAAGTTTGTCAAAATATCGATAGATCTTTTATTGGATTATAGAAAAGAAAAGGTAAAGAATCTCGTTTAAATGGACATATCTGTATATACATCTCCTTTTCTACAACCCTTATCCCTGCTTGCCTGCCCACACTCACTGCCAAAAGAGCTGCTCAAAAACAGTTTATCCAATGTTTAATTAGTTACAGGGTATAACACTTATTTAAGCAAAAGTGAAATTTGTTTTTTTTTCACCAACTTTTTCTTTCAACTGTTTTGTTGCTCGGTCTTAATTACATTGCTACGCACTGTGTGCGAGTGTTTTCGAGTGTGTGTGTGTGTGTGTGAGTGAGTGTGTGTGGCAGCATTGAGAGATTCATTAATCAGATGCATCTGTCGGATAAAAAAGGCACACCGGCTCAGTTGGCTCCACAGCTAGGCAGGCAGCGGCTCATGACGCGCTCTCAGATCGCAGATCGTAAAAATCTTCTTCTTTAGTTTATATTTTTTTCTTCTTCTGTATTTTGTTTCAACAGACTTTCTACAGTGAGCAGCAACTGCTTCAAGTTATCTACGCTTATCTGGCTGGCAGGTGCCGCTCTTGGTGGCACTTCCAGCTCCATTTCCATTTCCATTTCCATTTCCATTTCCATCTCCATCTCCATTTTCAGCTACAACTTCAAGTTCAAGTTTCAACGTTAATTAAGTTCCCAGTTGAAGCGAGTTCTTTGTTGTTGACAAATGCATTCGATTTGGTTGAACTATTTATATTCAATTTCGTTGTGATTTGAGATCTTTCAAGATCTTTTTCTATATTGTGCCTCACTTAAAGTCTGCAACTAGTTTCAATTACAAATTCATATACTCTTTCAATTTAATCTTGGATTAACTTTACTTTTATATTCTTGATCTTTGTTCAATTTGGAAGACTTAACCTTTTCAGTTACTCTTTCAACTTTAAACTCACTTTTCAACACTTTCCATCTGTGACAAATGCCTGTAGAAGTGCGCCCTACTTCTGTTTCAATTTCAATTTTCAATTAACAACAATTTCCAATTTGATGTTGGGCTCTAGACTTTGGCGTTTTGTAGCCTGCCGCCTGCTGTGTCATCTGGTTCCCAATCATTGCATTCACATTCAATTTGGCGCTATGCTCTTTCAATTCTCATTCAATCCAGCCATTGTTCAATTAATCAATGAAACTGACGATTCGTACCGCCGGCTGTGGGTTGCCATCATTCAGCCGGCTGCCGCAAGCAACGCCAATTTGTCTGCAGGGCGCAATTTACCACTCGAAAATCAGTGACAGCCGTAAATCAACAAAACAAAACGAAACGAAACTAAGAAAAAAAAACCGTTAACGCTCTGCGAGCAAGTCTTACGAATCTGGGAAACGTAATGACAACATTTGACATACAGACCAAATCGAACTTTGAGCTAACTGAAAACCGAATCCAATTGACTCCATCAACAATTAACGCAGTTGTTGATGGATAAGCATAACTCGACATTCGCTTAGCTTAAGATATGACTGTGAATGGGGAAGACTTAGAATTCCAGAGGAATCTCTTCCAGTTTTCAGTTCTTCTAGACCTTAGCAACGGCATCATTTGCCTGCCTTGCTTTTCATTCAGTTGCAGCTCGACTCAAAACTAGTTCGCCCAACGACGACCGAAAATATGCCTCAAAACAGTTATGTAAACTAATTCATGAGGAAATGAAAAAGAAACTAGTTTCGCGTTGCGTGGGCGTAGCTAAACGATGCTTTGTGAAGAACTATTTGTCAGAGCCATTGCTTCACACAGAGACAATTGCTGTCGAGCAGATGGGCTGCTTAAGTAGCCGTGGAAAGGGTCAAGGCTGTCAGACAATTGCTCATTGAATGGAAATTAGATTGAAATTGAATGGCCTGAATGAAAGACTTATCTGAATACTAGTTTCAATTAAAACTTATTTCATTGATATTTTATGCAATTTTAATTTGCTTTCAATTTAATTGAAATTTGTTATTTCTGCAGTTTTTAGTCTTAATTATTTCTATTTGTTTATTTGATTTCAATTTAGATTCAACTTCAATTCAATTCCTTTAAATTATTTTTTATTTATTTATTTATTGTTTTCATTCAATTTTGATTCAATTCTAATCAAATTTTGATTCAATACGAATTTCCATTGAATTTAAATGATTTACTCTTTAAGTATCTTAATCTAAATTTGATCAATTCAATTTAGGTTTAATTTCTATTGCAAGTATCGTTTCAATCTCAATTTCAATTTATATCAATTTCAACTAACTTCAAATTTATTTTAAGTAAATTTTCATATATTAATTTCAACTAAAGTTTAATTGAAATTAAACCATAATTAAATTTCTATTTAATTTCAATTCAATTTGATTTCAATTTCAGCTTTCAATTCGATCAAATTTTAATTGAACCTAAACTACATTTGAAACTAGTTTAATTTAAATTGAAATTTCTATTTTGTATTTCGTTTCAATTTCAATTCGAATTCAATGTGCGTGAGTTGTTGCTGCTGTCAATCAATTTTCACGTTGTTTGCCTAACGGGCGGAAGTTGTTGTCTAGTCTAATTCACTTAGAACATTATTTTTGTTGTATCTCTCTTTTTTCACTATATATATATATATATGTATTTTTCGTGGCGTTTGAGACGAGTTAAAAAAAAAAAAGACCAACAAACGAACTACTGAAAATGTGGGTCAAATCGTTACGTTCAATGTTCGACTCGCATTTCGATCGGACATGTGGCTGTTGCTGTTGCTGTTGCTGTATGTTCCGCCTTTCATCGAGAACACACACACACACACACACATATACATACATACTGGCCAAATTGTGCGTCGTGTTAATCATGTTTCACTTTGCATTTGGAATTGGATTTCGTTTTTTTTTTTTTTTTTGGAAATTGGAATTCCGATGGCGCGTGTATCATTGAGAACGTTGTCGTTGTCGTTGTCGTTGTCGTTGCCATTGGTGAAAGTTGTGTGCACATATGGAGAGCACATGCCTTCGTTTTCGGCAGTCAGCAAAGTTGAAGATGTCGAAGAAGAAGATGATGATGATGATGATGAAGAAGAAGCAGAAGAAGGTGCTAATTGAAGCTACAACGGGCCAATTGACTGCGGCAAGTTTGTGTCTTAAGTCTTTTGTTTACAACAGGCACTTCACAATAGCCTTTATCCAAATTGAAAAGGGTTAGAGGGTGGGGTCACGGCATCGTGTAATATAAGGCAGTAGTAGACTCTTGTTATACCCTATAAATATGAAAAATCTATCTATGCTCAGATAACAGATAGTTTTGTAGGGTATATAGAGTATCATCATTTATTAAGCTATTGTTGGTTGTTTGTTTGATAGCTAATTCTACTTGATTATAGGGTATCTGGCAATCTATCAGATATAAAGTTTGGATATGTTTCCCAGAGTTGAATGCTCAACGATATTGATGTCTCTTCTAACAAGACTAAGAACTTTTTTACAGGGTATCTGGACGAAAATGGTCTATAAGCTATGCAGTTTGCTTTATTTGTCGCTAAATATCATTTCAATTAGGTTTTATGCAGGGTAACTGTTAGTCGTGTTGTACTTACCACAGAACGGTATACCCTCTGGCACCCATTGACCCTTGTCGCAGACACGTCGTGCGGGTCCCAACAGCTCAAAGCCACGCTCACAGCTGTAGGAGGCAACGGTGCCCTGCGTTAGATTCGCGCTCGAGAAGACAACGCTGCTGTGCGCCGGAGAGCCCGGAAAACTGCAGCCATCATCTAGAAAGAGAGAGAGAGAGAGAGAGGGAGAGAGAGAGAGAGAGAGAGAGAGGGAGAGATTAGTTAAGTTTAAACATATTTTGATAATATTTGATTAAGCATTAATATTCATTTATGCATGAGAACTTCGAGTCGCATATTAAAAGTTCATCAATAACAAAAAGGTTTTGGCCTTTGGGTCTTTATACAATTTCATTTAGTCTTTTCTGATTGATTTCTTAATTTAGCTGATTAGTTGATGGCTTAACCTCTTTTTGAATTGGAATTTAAATTGAAATTATTATGGGTCTTGGAGTGTAGACTTAAGTGAGTTTAAGCTTAGTGGGTTGAAGAGGGTGACGGGATCAATCTATGTTATCTAGATGTGTGATACAATAGATTAACAACGCCTTCAATTTGACGCTTAGCTTAGCCAATCAAGTTGTTTAGTTATGCTACACTTTAGCTTAGGTATGAAGAACTAACTACATCTGCAAGGCAGCTCAGACATATTTTACTCTTTGGGGTGAAAAAAGAGTGGAAAAAAGATGATTTTACCGATTGCTTAAACCTTTTTCCGAAGTAGGATGGATCTCTTAGAAGAAGACTTCCATCTCAGACCGAAGCTGTCTCAACACCAAAGCTTTGCTATTTGAAAGACAAAATATGATTAATTTCACAGCTAAATTAAAGCTGCATTTCATGAGTTGCAACTGGGAATTCCATTCAGACTCTCAGATTGACAACTCAAGTGCTCAGCTCTAAAGTAGTTCGATTAACACTTAACACTTTTCAATTGGCAACAAACAAAACTTCAAATTGCACGAAGCTAATTTCATGGCGGATATTATTTCAACAGGTGTTCAGCATTAAAATGCATTTTCAATGCAGATCCTACGGGCTGCGTAGTTGTGGGTAACTCATAAAATGCGACGATGTCGACATTTGTCGGCCAACAACCTGTCAAATTCCCAAGCTGGCCAACTAGCCAAGCTGGCCAAGCTAACTGGCTAACTGGCTAACTGTGGCCAGAGCTCCCCAATGGCTTTTGCACTGGGCAATTAAGCAAGTTCCGTTCCAGTTTGGCTGTTGTTGTTGTTGTTGCTGTTGTTGTTGGGCATTTCGTAGCTTGACTCGCTGGCGTTAGCGAAACGCCTCAAAAATGCCAACAATTCAGCATTGCAAAATGTTCTCAGCTCGCCGTTGTTGTCCGCTTGCAATTGCTGTCAATGCAAAGCGTGAGAATCTAGCTGCAACAACAACAACAACAACAACAGCAACTGTCAAGCAGCAGGCAAAAGCTTCTAACTGCGCGATACTCTGTTAGACACCATATGCATAGGGCTGTTGTGTGGGCGTGGCTGGAGCGAATTATGATTGCATACATTAAAAACTTTAGCTATTCGTGCTCAATTCACTTCATTGAATCCATATGCATATATTGATGGCAATTAAGTGAGATTGAAGTGGAGTGAAGTTGGATACCCAGTAAAAATAGTAGAGATCAAAGGGCTTTAGTAAGCAGGCAAAGGAGTTTTCATACTTTGACAAGGGATTTTGGTTTCTTATTGTACTTAAACTCTACTTGAAGTAGTGGAAATCATATGAAACTAAGCAGAATATGCTAGAAGAGTTGCATTAACAGTTTATGTTTTCAACTATGTTATACCCTATACAAAATTGAAATACTTGAATTGAATGCTGAATGGTAATTAATCTTAGTTTCTTATCAAGTGTTTTATGCTAAGATTCCAGGGCTATTGTTGTTGTTGTTGCTTTCTTACTTCATTAACAATCAGCAGCTGAGCCAGTCACCCGCCTGAATATCTTAAAATCTGTGAGATTTGCAAACAACATAACGTATGCAAAATATCTGACAATTGTTGCTGCTGCTGTGTTGTTGCTGCTGTGTTGTTGTTGCTGCTGCTATTCAGTGATTATATTTGCAATTCAGTTAGTTCCCAGGCGCATTTGCATGTCATGACGTCTGAGGCGTCTGTTCATCATTCGGCTTTGAATTGCTGCTGACCGCTGGCCATAGATCATGATGTTGCTGTTGTTGCTGCTGTTGCTGCTGCTGCTGCTGCTGCTGCTGCTCCATATGTGAGTCAGTTAGATGTTGCTGTCGTGTCGACTGCAAATTCCAAGCTAAACATTATCATTCAACCGATGCAGACAGTGAGCAGAAGTTCTGAGCAGTTGTTGTTGCTGTTGCTGTTGCTGTTGTGTATGTCATTTCATGCTGCACACAGCTGGCAGCTCATTAGGCAGCGCTTGCTTTATGGACTGTGCACAGTCTTGGGCATTCAGTCATGCCATAAATGCTCGAATAACTGCAGCATCATTTGACCAGTGCAACTTTCCAAGCAGCTGCAGCAGCAACAGCAATTGTTGCTGGCGTGTTATGGCCAGTTGCAAGTGGCAGACAGCCGCTGCTTATACAATCAATGTCGAGCAATTTCATCATAACGGTTGCCCGTTGCCTGGCCCCCCTTGTTGCCTGCTGTTGCCTGTTGCTGTTGCAAGTTGTCTGTTGCTTGTTGCCTATGGCTGGCTGTTGCTAGTTGCTGGCGGCACTAATCAAATCAGTGCAGCCAAATTTAAATTTATTAAACAAAAAGCAAAACATAGCGGAAAATGAACAGTGCAAGAGAGATAGAGATAGAGAGAGAGGGAGAGAAACAACAACAACAACAGCAAAATTAAGAAATCAAGTTCATGAATTAATTTTCAATTTCAGTTTCAGTTACAAAGCCAGGCTTCACTGTAACTCCCACGCTGTGCGCTCAAACGAACCGAACACAAAAACAAAAAAAAAAGCGCAAAGAAATTGGAACTGGAACTGAAGCTGGAGCTGGTGAACTGAACTGCTTCCCGATGTGAGCTAGGAAAAAGGTTGAGCCAAGGCGTCAGCCAAGCATGGAAATTGTGAGCAGAAGTATATACATATATATATATATATATATATATATATATATATATATATATATATAAGTATATACGTGCTACATAGGGCCAGCTGTTGTTGTTGTTGTTGTTACCTGCCGCAACGTGCAACGTTTTGTTGTCAGCTTTTTTGTTTGCTTTTCGTTTGTTGCCTTTGCTTTCATTTGGCTTTCTACGTGCGCCAACCTAGTGAAAGTGATACCCCGCATATAAAGCTATAACTATATATATATATATATATATATATATACACTCACACACACACACACATACACACTCTAGTGGGCAGTGACAACAAGAGCAATTTGTAGAAAACAAAAGACGCAGCAACAACACTTTTTTTTCTTCACTTTTTTCTTTCGAGTTTTTTCGTAAATGCAATAAAAATCAACGCATATTATTCATAATAAACACAATAAACGTCATAATAATGTTAATCATGTTAACAATAATAATGAGCCATAAAAATATAACAGTTAGAGGCAGCTGTTGCTGTTGCTGCTGCTGCTACAAATTGGCCATCAGCAACAGTTGCTTTGTTGCTTTGAAAAATCGAATTGTTTGCCCAAGCCCAAAAAAGAAGTTGTGCGTGTGTCCAGTTAGGGGAAGGGGGAGGAAGGTAATGTCAAGGGGTGGGGTGAGGGTGAGGGTGGGCTTTTGGGCAGTCAGTTAAACAAATTACAGATAAAAAGCATTCAGCGAGCGAAGAGAAACACAAATAAAAAGCGAAAGCTTCGCACCGTCCAGTCGGGTCAGCAAGGCCACAAACAATGCAGAAGAACATGGGCGCCGGGGGGTGTGGCCGAGGAGGCGTAAAGGGTGTGTGGTTTGTGTGTATTGCTGTTGCCATTGTTGTTGCTGTTGCTGTTGCTGTTTGCTGTTGATGTTGCTCTTTTCGCAGGTGAAATGTTAATTGCATGTGAATTGAATTGCACGTTGATCAGTCAATTAGTGTGAACTGTGGAACTAGTTCAATGAACTATGCGCACAACTGTGTGAAACGCAACCAGTTGTAGTATGACTCAGTCAGTCTATGCAATTAGTTGTGAGCCGTAGCGAGCCCCGCTAAGTTCAGTTCAGATTAGCTAAACGGAGTTAGAACAAAGAACTAGTTTAGTTGAACAACATGATATTTCGCAAACTGGTTAATTTAAGGTTTTAGCAAAAGGTCTTAGTTAAAGAGTCAAGAGTTTTCCAGGCACTTACTTAATTTGCTAATAATACTTGAAAAAGAACTAGTTCATGTGGGCAAAATATTTCAGCTTGGGAGCTCGACTGCTTTGTTGTACAGTAAAACAAATGTGCAGAATAAGAAAAACACCTAATGAACTAGTTCATTGAAGTCAATGCTCAGACCTGTAAGCTTAGATATATGAACTAAAGAACTAGTTTTCTTAAGAGAAGTTGTGATGAGCTATGAACTGATTCATCTCAGCATAAGAAGATGCAATTCAGCAAAATTGTATGCAAAGTAAATAACAAATTGAGATGAACTAGTTCTTTAGTTCATTTAAGCTTCAGGCCTGATCTCGCGAGGCAACAGCCGCTCTTCAGACTGAATTTTTAAATCTAAATGCTGAACTTTAATAAGCAGCTGTTTGGTTTGAGCCATTTATCTCCCGGTACACCTTGGCTTGCCTTGCGCTCGCTTCATAAGCTAATTGCTGGTTGCACGACGCTTTCTATTTGCTGCCAAATGGGCAATGCAACTTGTGGCAGAGAGTCACAAAACAATTCGCATTCCATGCGACGACGACAACAATTTGCGTATGGGTCGCTAAATTTCAACAACAACAGCAACAGCAACAGCGACAGCAATAAGAGAAATGCAGCCTAATTGCCTGAAGAGTGGATAATGAGCGCGGGGGTAGGGGTTGGGGTTGTGGCTGGGGGTTAGGGGTAAGTGGAGCTGTCTCTGCCTTGCAATTAGCATATTTTCTGGCCGCTGTCTTCGGTTTGCGTGTGAATTTGTCAGCTCGTTTGACCACGCCCAGCTCTACACACTGCTTGCGGGCTAATAAGATAGGGGGCCACATGCAGATAGAGAAAGAGAGAGAGAGAGAGAGAGAGGGGGATAGGGGGGTAGATGGTACTGGGGGCAACTACTGTGCGACTTGCAGTAGGTCGCGTCATGCGCTGATTGCTCAACGCCCACGCTTCGGTTGCTGCTGCAGAAGCAGCACAAAAAGTTTCAGTTCCGCTGCCTCATCTGCTGCTTCTTCTTCTCTTTATCATCATCTTCTTCTTCCGTTTCTTCTCTACTGGCTTCAATTACGAAATTGAAAAGTGCAAGTGCGGCCAAAGGAAAGCAAACATTTGCCTTGGCTGATGACCCAATTGAGATAGTTCAGCAGCAACAGCCAACAGACAACAGCAATACACAGCACCAGCAGCAGCAGCAGCAGCAGCAGCAGCAGCAGCGGCGGCGGCAAGTGAAAAGCGCAGCATGTCCAAAAAGATGCGCCCATTACAAAGGTTTTCCCTTTTCTTTTCTGGGCTGCCCACAGTCGGCTCTCTGCTCAGCTAAAGCCAGCAACATATTTGGGCCAGGGAACAGAGGGCAGCGGCAATAGAGAGCTTTGCTTGTAAGCCGCAATGATTCATGGGCCAACTAATTTTTAAGATATCGTGCTGAGCTGCGCGCGCTCGTAATGCCGCTATATAAAAGAGCAGCTACATAGAATGAAGCATGCACGACTAGCGGATGCCCTAGAAGAGGAATTGGCAAAGCCTTGGACTACGGAAATGATCAATTGTCATCATTAATTAACATCATTATCAAATTTCAATATCAGTGTCAATTTCATTGTCAATTTCATTATCATTATGATTATCATTATCATGTTCAATTTCATTATCATTGTCATTAGCATATTTATTAACATTTTAATTACTATTATCATTGTCATCATTATACTCAATTTCATTATCATTATCATTATCATTATGAGTATCATTAACTTTATCAAAATCTATCATTGCCATTCTCATAATCATCAACATTCTAATTACCAATATAATAATCATTATATATTTCATTATCATTGTCATCATCATTATCATTATCATAGTCAATTCCAATAGCATTGTCCTTTCCATAGTCAACTTCATTATCATTCCCATTGCTAATTCCATTATAATTCTCATCTATCATTATCAATTTCATTACTATCATCTCAATCATTGGCTCTGGCTTTCAATTTATATAATACGACATCTAAAGACTGTCTGGAAAACCGGTTTCACGATTTTCATTGGCCCAATTATTCAGGCAGCTAAGACAACTCTTCTTTTTGGCTTGCCAATACAGTCAACACTTGGAATTTCACTTGTGCATTTTGAGGTTATTCTTCTCTCCATCAAATCTTAAAATTATATAAGAACATTGTGTCAATGGGCTTTGATCCCATTAAGTTGGTTCACGAACTGAGTACCAAGTTTGAAGGCCTCTAAGTTCGATTCGAGAAGTGTTGCATACCCTTCTTCCCTTGTCTATAGGGTATGTGGAAAACAATTTTCTTAGGCAAAGCTAAGCTACGCGCTTCATCTTTGTATTCCACTTCGAATGCTGCTGCTGCTGTTGTTGTTTGTCAAATCAGAAACGGTTTAAACCGTTAGACTATCAGCGCTCATAATGATCATAATGATGACGATGCTGTTGCTGCTGTTGTTGCTGTTGTTGCTGTTGTTGCCGTTTGAGGCTGATTGGTTTTGGATTTACATAAATTGGCGCGTTGCTTCACTTGGCCGGTTTTCGAGAATTTCATTTAAGTTGCTTCTTGAAGCAGACGCTGCCTGACCCAGTTAGAAGTTGTTGGTGCTGCCGCTGCTGCTGCTGTTGTTGTTGTTGTTGTTGCAGCTGCATTTGGTTGCTGGCGGGCAAAAAAATTAGCAGCAGCTCGTTAAAAAACCATTTCGCAATTGCCTTTTGTTTCTCTGTGTGTGTGTGTGTGTGTGCAATGCAAGTAATTGCAAGTTCGTTGCCTAAGTCTTTTGATTTGTACTTCCGCTCAAGTTCAGAATTGAGACATCAATCGAGAACAACACACAGAAAGAGAGAGAGCGAGGGCGAGTGAGAGAGAGAGGGCCAGCTAGTTACTTTGTAGCATGTCTAAGAGTCGTTGTCCGGCTAAAAGCTGTTAAGCGCATTAAATAAACATGCGCTGACTTGTCTTGACTTCTTGCTGTCTTCTTCTTCATTGTTGTTGCTGTTGCTGTTGCTGTTGGCTGTAGGCATTTATGTAACGGTACGCACAACAACAGCAACATAGGCGGCCAGACGCAGACAACAACAATAAACTTTTCATGCTTAAACAGTTATATAAAACGCACAGACTAAGAACCAGCAACAGCAGCAGCAACAGCAATAGCAACAGCAATAGCAATACCAAAGGCAATAGACAATGACAGCATCGAGCACAGCAGCAACATCTTTCACCTGCGCCACAACTGTTGACAAGGTCTCGCTGGAAAGTAGAGCCCAGACAGAATATAAGAGAGGGAGAGAGAGTAAGAGAGAGAGAGAGAGAGAGGGCTATGCATATAACAGGTTCGATACGATTTTGCGGCACTTTTGCCGCCAAAGGAAACGCTTGATTGCCGCTAAGGCAGCAAAGCAAGGCCAAGCAACGGCAACAATTGGCTACGACATTGACCAAAGCTCGGTTGCCAGTGCTGTTGCTGATGCTGTTGGTTCTGCTCGCAGCCGTTTGCCAGTTGACCGCATTCCAAGTCAAGCCAACAAATCAATGTGCAAGCGCGGAAAGAAAGGTGTTGGCAGCAGCAACTGTTGCTGCTGCGGCTGTGGCTGCTGCCTGCACTCGTCCTTCTCTGACACAAACTGGGTCAAGACGAGCCCAAATGCACGCGTGTGTGTGTGTGTGTATGTGTGTTTGACAGCAGCAGCTGCGAAAACACCTGCAATTGCAGCCAGGCCAGCAAAGGCAGCACACGGCAGCAACACGCGGGGCAAGCACAGCAGCAATATCTAAGCTCAGCTCAACTCAGCTCACTTCACGGCTCGTGCGCTGCGTGTGTGTGTGTGTGTGTGTTGTTGTTGTTGTTGTTGTTGTTCTTGAGAAGCGTTCTCGTTGCAGTTGCTGTGTGTGCCGCATTGTTGCTGTTGCTGCTGCTGCGCGCCAGCAATACATCATTAGATGTTGCTGTTATTTTTTTTTGCATTTATTTTTGGTTTGTGCCTAATTTGTTGCACACGCCGCAAAGATTTTTTTGTATTGTTGCTGTTGTTGTTGTTGTTGTAGTTGCTTGGATTCTTATTTTGGTTAACTCTTGATTTTTGTTGCTTTTTTTCTGGCATTTTTTCTGGCATGTGGTTTTGTTTTGGCAGCCGCCGCACAATTTTTTTGTTTTTTCTTTCCTAAATGTGGGAACAACGAACAGCAGCAGCAGCAGCAACAACATATATGAATTTGGCTGTAGAACTTGGTTGGCTTGCTCAAACAATTTGCATAAGAGTCAAGCAAAAGGCATTAAGAATTACAATCATAAAAGCAACAACAACAGCAACAACAGCAACATAAATATAACAAATGTATTTGTTGTTGTTGTTGCTGTTGCTGTTGGCCTTTCTCCTCGGCAAAGTTCATAAAGTAAAAACTTTTTGTCAACGCGCGCTATGCAAATGAAGCAACAACAGCAACATCATTTACAACAACAACAACAGCAGCAATAGCAACAACAACAACAACAACAGCTGGCAACGCCTTGGAGTGAAAATTAGAAGCAGTTTAGCAGTCAGCGGACAGCGTTTCGAATTATTATGAAAATTTCACTTTAGTCGCTGTTGTTGCTGTTGTTGCTCTTGTTGTTGTTGCTGTTCTTGTGCTGCTGGCGTGCCTTGATTATAAAATAAATGTTATTTTGCTGCCTTCATTGCTGCTGTTGTTGTTGTTGTTGTTGTTGGCGCTTTAGTTTTTGTGTCCACATTCCAATCGCTCGCTATTTACCGCTAGACAGTTGCCGCTGGCAGCAACAGCAACAGCAACAGCAAACATTATGAAATCAACAACAACAAGCCGTTGGCTGGCTGCAGCTAAAACAGACAGCAGCATAAACGCCCCATAACAGCAGCAACAATTGCTCATGTGTGGCAAGTGTTGCTGCCGCGTTTATTGATTGGAAGCGCAGCGTCATCCACACTTCCGATTGCTGTGGATAAGCCAACGGCCATTGAACTTGCTAACATTATGAACAAACCAATCATGATGATAATGATGATGATGATGATGATGATGATGATGATGATGCTGTTGTTGCTGTTGCGGCGCAAGAGCAATTGCTCAGCATTAGCCATGCATTAGCTAGAGTCCAAGTGCAAGAGCATGTATGCAATTAGCTGGGCACATGCATGGGTATGTATATGCATACACACACACACACACACACATATATATCTCTATAGATATATATACTCGTATGCACTTCTTAAGGCAACGTCCTATTCAGGCGCTAATCTATGGCAATTGTTATTGTTATTGCCAAAGTTGCTCAAGCAGCAACGGCAGCAGCAGCTGCTGTTGCACAGTGGTGCAAAATCAATTGGCTTATGCCTGATCAAGTTATGGCCATGTCTATAATAGTCACATGTGTGTGACTCTGTGTCTGTGTGTGTTTGTGTGTGTGTTGCTGTGTGGCATGGGCTTGGCTTTCACCCACAACAAGTGCGGCCCAACATTCTTCTGACTTGTGTGTGTGTGTGTGTGTGGGCGCGCTTCGCATTGTTTATATATGTGTATATATATATATAAATATATAATTTATTTTTGTTTTTTTTTTTTTGCTACCTGTTGCTGTGAAAGTTGCGATATCGAAAGATCTTTAGCAATGCGAACAAACAAACTAGCGAGCTCAACTCTGGCCAAATTCGAATTTGAATTGACTTTTGACTAAAATAGGTTTTGATTGTTTTTTTAAAATATAAACTAAAGAGTAAAGCTAGAATGAAACTAGAGAAGGAGATATTTAGATAGAGGTATTAAAAGATAAAGCTATAGAAGTTTATGCTAGAGATCTAAGCTCTGTGGTAGATAGGACTTTAGTTTTAGTTTTGAGAAATTTTGTTGATATTAAAACTCATATATGAAGTTATTGAAAAATTCGACTTAAATATCAAATTTTTTCGAATACAGCTGAACTGTACAAGACTGAGTTCAAAACTTTCCATGTAAATCAAGTCAATGGGAAAAGTTGAAGGCAAGCAAAAAACTGATTAAGTTGTAGTTGTGCTATAAGTGCCTAAGTCTTTGAGCAATGCTTTTAGCTTTGAATCAAATGTCTGATAGTAAATGAAGAAAGATTTCCTTTACTTTAAATCTATGAACAAATCCAATCGATATATATATATCAATAATTGTAGGCAGCTGCTGTGCTTCAACTTCAGCTTCAAGTTCAATTTGTAGCTGCAACGCGTTTGGCAGTCGATTTTATGGCAATTGCAGCAACTTGGCTTTTAGTGGGCCAGTGACGAAACGCACACACACACACTCAGACACACACACACGCACATCGAGCATTTAAAGTTATTAACAAAAGGCAATTATTTATAACAATTTCGATGGCGTTCGCCTTGTGGCATTGATGGCTGCGAAACGAGTCATGAATCAGGTGCCACTCAGCCAACGGGCCAATTGTTGCCAGCTTATTTCAAAATGGCAACAGCAACAGCAACAACAACAACAACAGCAACAGAAACAGCAACAACAGCAACAGCACACACATTCATTACAATTAATTAAATTAAAAAGCGCATAAATTCTGTCGTCCAGACATTAGCTACACCTTTTTTGCCTTTCAGCTTTCATGTTGCTGGCACGGCTGGTTGTTGTTGCTGTTGTTGCTGTTGTTGCTGTTGCTGCAGTTGCTGTTGTTGTTGTCATTTAAATGCGCTACTAATAGCAAACAATTTCATTTATTTATTAGATGCTTAGTTTCACTTTCCGCGCATTTCACTGCGACACACATTACAATTTCTTCGCACAGCGCCAAACGAATGACTTAGGCAACGAACGCGAAAGTTTTTACTATGCATGCGTGTGTATATGTCACTGTCTGTGTGTGCAGGTGTGTGTGTGTGCTCATCAAAATAAATATTCAACTGCAGCTGATATTTCATATGGCTATAATGAGCATTCCATACAAATGAGCTGCACCTCACAAAAATACAAAAACCTCAAAACTCGACGGAATGCCAAAGCAAATGCATAAAGTCAAGTATATATATATATATATATATGCATCTTATATATATTTTTATATCTGTCTGTAGAGGCATATATATATATATATATATGCATTAAAGCTTCTTCTTTAGTGGGTTGACGTAAGTTCAGCTTTATAGAAAATATCTGTTTGATAATCAGGCAAATATATATTATATGTAAGCTATAAATTTTTACAAATTTGTCTATAAATATGTGATGATCATATAAAGTCTGTATATATATTATACTCTAAACTCTATAATGAAAACTTTTTCATTGTCAAATTTACAATTGATATGTGTTTTTCTAGAGTTCTGCCATTAACACTCTTATTCCTATAAGCTTTCGATCAGATCTTCAGCAAGCTATAAACTTGTTCTCTTGAGAATTATAAAAGTTAGTAGATCTCGATCTAGAAAAGATATACATACTATAAATTTTGCATATATATTTTGAAAAGTTTTGTCATAATAAAATATTATTATTATGCAATCTTCTTGAGGCTCATTGCATAAGATTGATCGTTACTGAACTTTGATCTGCCTGAACAAAGACAACTTTTGTATAACTGCTCGAGTTTTCATTGATTAAAGCATTTCTATGCATAGCTTTTGTCTAGCTTATGGACTGATCGTGATTCTTTTGATCAGTGATAAAAGTTTCATTATGTCTAGCTTTGAATCTTATTAATCTATAGGTTTCGATCATCGATTGTCTAACTTTTATCTTTCTTTCTTGCATGTGCTCAGGTGTAAAAAGAGAATACTAGGAAAAGGTAATGTGACCTTTTCGAAGATCTTTTGATCTTTGATTTTTAGTTCCATTTATCGACTTTTTGTGAGTCAGTTCCCTAGCTCAAACTTATTTGATTGAACTAGATTGCTTTGCTAATCCTCTATCGAGAGCTGCCTTAAACTGTGAGCCTCTGTAAAACTAAACCCACTCACTCTCTCCCGCTATGAGTTCGTATCAATCAGCGACCCACACAAACTGTCAGCTAAATAAGTGACGTCTTTTTTTTCTCTTTTGGAGTCTCTAGCAAGGCCACTTTGCAGCTTGCGCAAGTTGTGCAGTGCCTCATTTCCATTTTCATTCGACACTTGCCCCACTCCACACTCCATACACATAGATCGTGCCCCACTCCCTCACTACGTGCCAAGGCGTCTGAAGATTGCACCTGAAATTTATTCAAAAACCGAAAAAAAAACACACACAAAAATGAACTCAAATTGCGTAAAGTTGTGATGTTGAACATGCGCGAGTATTGAGAGGCAGTCCATGGAGCAAGTGCGCGACAATTGCGCAAAGCTTTTGCCCTCGACACTTTGTCGCACTCCCCAAATGAGCTCATTATCAATGAAAACACTAATCAAATTCATTAAGCGCTGATTAACGTAACTCCCGCCAGAAAAACATTGAAATGTTGTGCAAGGTTAACGAGCAAAGTGAGCTAAACGTATTTTCGTTCTTATGGAACTGAGGATCTGTTAAAGTTAGAGCTATTAAATTTGCTATGTAACTAGCGTATAAATAGATAGAGTTAACTAATGCTATAAACTTATTGAAAAACTTAAAATACTTGTGATTATCAATAATGTTCTCAAGGAACTTAGGATCTGTTTGAGCTAGAGCTATGAAATTTGGTATGTAAGTTGTTGATAAAGAGATGTTGCTATAAAATGCTGTTTGCTTATTAGAAAAGTCATAATACTCGTGATTATCAATAATGTTCTCAAGGAACTTAGGATCTGTTTGAGTTAATGATATGAAATTTAGTATTCGAATACTGAGTGAAATGACATAGGTAATTTATACGATGAACTTACTGAAAAAAGTTAATAACTCGTGATATTTCACTAATAAAGTTTTTGTTCTTAAGTAACTCAGGAACTGTTTAAGTTAGAGTTTTAAAATTTGATATATAAATGATTGCTATGTTGAATTTGACTTTTTTCTATCCTAATCAAGGAATTGCTATAAGGAACTGTCAGCACCCATTGAACTGAAGAGCCGTGCGAGCAATAGCTATGCAAAAACTTGAAACATATTTAAAAGATAGTTAATATTTTTGCGTATCTTATCTTTACTTGTGGATTGCATAACAGCTGGCTTATGCAAGCCAACTAGTTGGTAATGGATGTGAGGTAAAGGATACTTTAACATCTGGTCTGAGGCTTATCCCCAACTCACGTCTGGGTTGCGGTGGCCGCGAGAGGGAGAGAGAGACAGAGAGAAGAGACTGAGAGACGCAAGTGCGGTTTGTCTGGTTGAAGTGCGTGATACACGCCTACGGCAGCCGCCTTTTTGGCTTCCTCAACTCAGTTTGTTTTGACTTCCTTGTTGGGCCAGTTTGTTGTTTGGCAGCGCTTATGTAAGGGCAAACGGGCAGCCGCCGCCTCGTTTGGGGGATTTTTGCCTCAGACCGCAAAAATAATATTAATAATATGATGAAAAGCAAAAACAACTGATGTTTGCACGCATGCGCGCACAATGTGCCACGCCTCGAAAAAGATGATGTGTGTGTGTGTGTGTGTTGCACAAATGAGCCGTGGCATCGACATGGGGCATCAACATAATAGCTCTTGTGAGTTATGTATCTTGGCATCGGTTAGATGCGAGCTTCGCTTTTCGCATTGCAATTAAAATCGCACAGCTTCCGCAATGCAATTTAATGATCATTACGTTAATGATGAGCATGAGCTGTGGTAGGTACATCAGCCCTAACCATTATCGTATAGACCCCATAGCAGCCCAGTCATCCCATCATCTAATGTGGAAGGTACGTACGTAATGCGCCGCCTCAGCTGCAGCCTCCTCGCTCAGCTTCGGCCACAATGTGTTTTTTTTTTTTTTTTGCCTTTTCACTTCACTCTGTTTGCACTTTTACTTTTCTTATTGTCAACAATATGAAATACAATTGTGCTGAGAAAAAAACTAGATATATATATATAGGTATTACTATATATATATCTATGTGTATATATATTAAAAACTTTCCCATTTGAGGCGAATACAAAAACAACAAACTCGAAGCTTTTTTTCTTTCCTTCTGTTTTATTTTGTTGTTGTGAAATTTTTTTGGCTGGTCGTAAATTTTATTTTAATATCTTGTACAATTTGTTATCGTTGTTGTTGTTATTAACGTTGCTAACCTCACTTTTTTCTATCTTTCTTTCTTTCTATTCGTTTCGTTTCTTCTTGATTGCTTTAGCATTTTCTTGCGGGTTTTTCCGTCTCTTGTTTTTGATTTGTAATTTAAATTAATCTCTTACAAAGCATTTCCCACCGTTTTAGTTTTTGTTTTTTTTGTTTCACTACGTCTAACGGCTTTTCGGCTGCGCTGATAAGATTTGAATTTTTGGGACAGTTTTGTTCGAGCTTGATGCATGCTTTTCCTTGCTGTGCTTTCCTTTTATGAGGCGACAGCTATTGAGTTATGTTTTAATGGACTCGTAACGAACCTCCAAAACAAAACAAAACAAAAGAAAACAAAAACGTTTTTTTTGGGATAACAGTAAAAGTTAAAGTCGTTCGTAAGCTGTTCTTTGTTCTCAAGTTCAAGGCGTCGTCTGTCTCCCCCACTCTTTAGCTCGCTGTGCTTAACTGTAACTCGATCTGTTGCCACGTGCAGCAACTCGGTTTGGTAATTGGAGACAAGAACGGCACAACAGGTTGCGCTGGTTGCCTTTCAGGCAGGTGACGCTGCCACGTGCAGCACCAACAGCAGCAAGTTTGTTGCCTAAGTCTTTTGTATTCTCCTTCTCTTTTGCTTGTGACACATTTGGTTGTTCAGCTCTCAGTTGTTGCTATTGCTGTTGCTGTTGCTGCTATTTCTGCTTGCTGACCCAAACAAATATCCGTTTCCTGCGGTCAACATTGCCGGACACGCCCACTAGCCAAATAGACTCGCATACCCAGAATGCACAGTGTACACTGGCTAAGACGAACAAGTTAAGTAAATGGTTAGAGTGCTCTTTCAGGAGTAGTGTTTAGAGATATATATTATATTAGTGAAGAAATTGAGAGAGAGATAGATGGAGAGCTAACTATTGTTCCAATTGACTAAAGATTGGCTAGTTTGCACTATAGAAAGAAGCTCTTTATGTTTCATAGCTTCATTTCTTATTATCTATAAATTGTAGTTAAGCAATTTGATTTCACAGATTGTGTGCATTGCATTTTTATACAAAACTCATTTATCAACCGATATTTGCTATATATATAATGCGATTTCAATAAGATTTTGTAGTAAATTATACAAGAATTCTAAACAAAAGGTTTTCTCAAGAAATATTGAAAAACAAAGAGAACAGTTTTTCATATCTGACTATAATATGGGATATCAGTCTATATAATAAAGTCGACTTTAATATATGTACTATATGGAATAGAAAGAAGGATCTAATCAAAGTTGAATTTAGTTAGCATAAGAATTATTATGAAGATAGATAAGGTTGTGACAAGTCGAGTGTTAAGTGATTCATTGAGATTATAGAGGCATATATATATTTATATATATATATATATTATATGTAGTAACCGTATATAAACAAACAATTTTGAAAATCAATAAATTAAATGTATTTCTCGAAAAATTAAATAAAATGAGTTGCTCGAAACTTTTTGCATAATAATTATATTGAATTTTCCCTTATACAAGATGTTTGCTGTACATACAATATAGTAAATAAAACTTTAAATGGCAATATCTCTCATTCTCTTCCTCTCACTATACCCCCTCTATATCTTTAGAGCCACCATGTAATTGAAAGTCAATTCATGCTAGGATGTGCTCACTGTACTTGCAATATGCATATGAGAGTTGCGGGGCACTTTTGGCCGTTTCTTCGTTTCATTTGTCGCGCGTATCCCACGAAACAATTAACGAGCACAAAAGCTGACCGATATAAAGCGAGCAGCAACAATAGAAACAACAACAACAACAACAAGTTGACCAGTTGCCGGCAGTTGACTGGACTCTTGTTGTTGTTGTTGCTGCTGCCGCTCGCTTTATGAACGTGGGAAAAAAAGGTGCACAAGCTTTTGTTTCGAACAGAACCGGAAATAAAAAAAAAAAAAAACTCAGCGACAAAAGTGTATGCAAAAAATTGACTTTTTAAGCTCCCCCCAAAAAAACAATAAGATGAAGCCCAAAGCAGCAGCCGCAGCAGCAAGAGAAAATTTGTTTGGTATTTTTTTGTTGTTTTTGTTATTTAGCGTCTTGGCAGCTGCTTCTGGGTTTCGCCGCTTCTCGGCTTTTCGTCTGTTCGTCTTTTCGTCTTTCGCTTGACACACTCACCTATATTCTGCGCCTGCGCCTGCGTCTGCGCCTGCGTCTGCGTCTGCGCTGATGTTAGCAGCAGCAGCAGCAGCAGCAGCGGCAGCGACTGCGTGCGTTGCATTTTGTCGCTCACTTGTTGATCTTCAGCTGTTGCTGCCTCTCGTCCTCTTCTACTTCTTATGTTTGTTTTATTTCGTTGTTATTTTGTTTTGTTTTTTTTTTTTTTTTGAAACTATTTCTCCTTCTTAGAATTTGCAATTTGTTTTCACACCAATTTGTTATTGTTGTTGTTGTTACTCTTTTTTGCAGAATTTGTATTTTGTTTGCTTTGTTTACACGAAACTCGTTATTTAATGTGCAAAAGTTATGAATGTTTTCAACATGCCTGTGCAGGGAAGAAGAAGAACAGGAATAAGTCGAAATTGAGCTTGCGATTTGGGCAAACAGGTGCGCGCGCCTGGAAAGTGTGTCAGTTCGCGCTCAACTCGTTTATCCTTTGCCACACAGTAAAAAAAAATTTAAAAAAAAAAAAAAATATTGAAAAAAAAAACGAAAACAAAAAAGAATTTGCAATTAAATGAGCACAATTTGTAGATCACTAGGCGCGTACCGTTAGGCGCGTCAGACCGTTAGACGCGTTTGAAATTCGTGTTAAAAATGAGCAAACAAGAAAAAAAATAGTAAAATGATCGAACAGCCGCGTTCGTTCCGTTCGCTTCGCGTTCTGCACGGCAACTGAATTCGTGGCCGAAGCCGAAGCCAAAGTCGAAGTCGAACTCGAAGTCGCTGTCGAGCTTAAAGCGACTTCGCTGCAGCTCTCAGCGCGCGCTCTCTCTCTCCCTCCCTCTCTGTCACTCTTTCAAGACGAAGCGACGCACGCGCAACCGCAGCTAAGCCGAAGCTGAAGACGTTTTCTTTCACTTTTCACGTTTCGCTCTCTCGACTCTCTCGCTCGCTCGTTCGCTCGTTCGCTCTCTCTAGTTTGGCAACTGCTGTTTGGTAGAAAAAAATAACCAACCGTCGTCTTGTGCAGCTCGAAAGCAACTGAAAGTTTGCGCCGACGCGTTGTGCGTCTTGTAAGCTGTAAGCTGTAAGCCTGGCACCGACTGCAGGCGAAGCGCTGCCAGCTGCGCTGCCACTTGCTGCGCTTTTTTTTTTTTTTTTGGCAAGTGGCAAAGCTTGCGAGCCACGAAGCTTAGGGCTTTCGATGCGTTTGCGTCTATCGATCAATGGCAAATTGTTGGCAATTCGCTGGCCAAGAAAGTTGCTCGTGGATGCCACAAAACGGTAATAACAACTAATACAGGTTATGCAACTGTGGCAACTGTGGCAACTGTGGCAACAGCTCGCCAAGTGCACCAAATTGCAGCCGCAGCTCGAATAATTCTTGGACTCTTGCAGATGCTGCCAGCCAGCCGCATGCTGTGATGCCGTTGCACAAGCATTTGCATGCCACAACAACGGCTTTAAGTATGCCAAATGGTCAGCAAATTGGAGCAGCCGCCATCGATGCCACAAATTGGATCGTGCCACAAATCCCGGTTCAGCCAACGCACAATTTTTTCGTATGTGGGCCAGCTGCTCCAGCTTCTGCCCCTGCCCCCGCCCTGCCAAAAAGCTAATGTGGACGAGGCCCCCGCCTCGCAGTCGCAGTCCAAAAAACAAACGAAAAACCAAAACATGTTGCCAAACATGTTGCATGGCCATATATATAAACTGATTTTTGTTGTTGCTGTTTTTTTGTAGCGCCTTTTGCGGCTTAAAATGTGGCAATGGCAGCTGCTTAGAACTTTAAGCGAACCGATTAAGATATAAGACAAGTGGAGCTTAGGCAGATCAGAAACACATCTATTATCTAGAAGTCTTAGCAGGGCATTATTATATCAAACTAGAGGTAGGTAGAAAAACTCTTAACTTCTTTGGTCTTATAAGAAATACATATTAGCTATATATGCTTGTCCTTTTAGTAGAACTTGATCATTGAGATGCATAGTCAGTCAGCATATAGCGGAGCTCAAACAATCATTTACAGTGAGCTTTGTCAGGTAGTTAACTAGCCAGCTATACATATGTATGCCTATGTTAGTTTTTCCTTTGCTTTACAAGCTAGAGTAACGAACTTAATCTTCCTCTTCTACTTCAGCTCATAGAGAACACACCAGCTCCAGCTACTCCATATAAGCAACTCTGAAATGTACTAGAACTTCTTCTGCTGTCAAAGCGCCGACTCATTCCCCCTTCGGAGATCATCTGTCATTTGATTGAGCTAATGTGCCAAGTAGCTTAGCTTAGTTTAGTTTATGGGCTGTTCTGTTCTGTTCTGTTCTGTTCTGTTCTGTGCTGCTGGATCTGTTCTAATAACAGGAATGAGCCACATCATGATTTGAGTTGAGTAAGTGAGTTTGGCCCCGCTTGGATGTGTCTCTTGCTCAGCTCTCGAGTCGCTCGCTTGGCGAATTGTCATCACATTTTTGCGTGTCGTTTGTGCTTTTAACCCAGTTTAAAATGCTGCTGCTGCAGCGAGACAAAAATATAAAAAAAAAAAAAAACAGACAATGACAGCTTTGCCGCAAGTGATGACAACGACAACAGCGACAACAACAATTGCCTCGCTGATTGCAACATTTTGTTTAGCCAGCAGCCACTCATCAAGTTGTCCAACTGCCAATAGAACTGGGCGCAGCAGCTGCTCCATTTCAGTGTTAAAGTTCGACAAAAAAAACAAAACAAACAAACAAAAAATGTTCTTCTTTCGATTCCAACCTTATTCTGTGCAGTGGCGCCACCTGTTGTACGTTATGGTGAACTACATTGGAGACGGTTATGTTTTGTCAGTTTACCATCACAGCTTACTAATCCAATTTGTAGGTTGACTATATTTTACTAGAAGTAGTCCGATTCTGTTCATTCCTAACCTCAACTGGTAGATGGCGCCATCTACCGTATATTATGCTGAACTTTTTGTGATATGGCATTGTTTGGCAAAAATATCAATTCCATTCATTCCCAGCCTTAACTATTCCTGGCTTTTTCAAAATGTTCAGAGTCATCTTGAATTACTACCAAAAATAACAACTTTTTCACCATATTTCAATTCCAAACGTTCCTAACCTCATTTACACACAACAGCAGCTCATTCTTCTTCATCTTCTATACTTTCTCATATTTAAAATCCACTTTTGGGGTACTTAACTAAGATCTTTCATTGAATTGAACAATAGAATATGCTTGCATTCAGTTCTAAGCTGGCATCTGTTGTCGGCCGCAGAGGTTGAGGTTAAGCACACTGAATGCCCAGTTAACAGTTAACTAATCAAACTGTGTCTATGACTGCAGATCCATTTAATTAGACAATGAGGAAACGTCTTGTAACAGTCAAGTGGCAGGGGAGTTAGAGGCGGGTACTGTTGATGGGCTGGTGGTGCCACCGCCCAATTGTTACGCTTGGTATACTGTTGATGGTGCTGGTGGTGCTGCTCGGTGTTCAGTGGTCAGTGGTCAGTGGTCACTGTGGTTGTCTGCAGTCCGCCACGTGCGCCCATCGACGCCCACCCAGGAAATCAAGTGAACTGCGCACGCAACATCTTTTGGCCAAGAATGTTAACCAAGACCCACTACAAGCACTCTCCATGCCTTTGCCCCAGCACCTGCCTCCGCTCCACCTTGTGCCACTCGACTTTGCCGCAGCCGGCCAAGCACAACGAATTGCTGCATTTGCGTTCACGATGCTCAATTAAGAGTAAGCCCCGTTTTTGACTTCACTGCTCTCCTCTTTCTCGCTCTCTCTCTTCTCATTGGCAGTTCCAAAGAAAAGGAGAGGGAGAGAGAGTCTATAGTCCCCCCCTCTTTCATCCAATCCTCGCTTCATTTTCTATTTAGTGCTTTATTATTTTTAATTTCGAGCAAAGTCTGAAGATTAATGTTCTGAGTCGCTGCCTAACAGCTCCCAACTCCAACTACCAGACGTAGCGTTGCTTCTACTTCTAGATCTGCTTCTTCTTCCACTCGACTGTTTTCCTCTTTTTCTCCCATGGCTGCATGTGCAGCAGCTGCCCTGTAGCTCCACTGACTGCATTGCCACGAGCCAAATGCTTTGGGAAAAAAATGGGCTTACAATGTCTGCTCCATTTACATTTCTATTTCGGGGAGGGGGTAAAGCACTCATCGAAACTATTGTGAATTGTTTGTGGTGCATTCAAAATAGATAGTAGATTAGGCTGGAGGTAGCTTATAACATTACTATTAAGAGAAGACAATGTAAGAAAGAACTCTAGCATATACTGTGTAGATATATACATTTAGAAAGCTCTATTCACAATGACAAAGTATGGAAGTCTTAGTGTTAAACAATGCTGTATAGACAGTGGACAAAATGACATTGTTGAGAACTTGATAAGGAATTCAATATGAATTTCGAATAGTTTTCTTTAAGTCAATTACTCAATAAGCGATGGAGGCATGAAAGAGCCCCAGTCGGAAGTGCTCGACTAGACGATACCCTGAAGAGAGAGTGTGGAAAAATGCTGACCGACAGATGGACTTACAGATAAATATACAGAGATATAGACAGACAAACCCAGAGAAGGACAAACAGAAGGACGGATGGAAGGTCGGGCGAAAGGATGGACGGATGAACGGACGGATGGATGGACGGAAGGACGGACGGACGAACAAATAAATAAACAGGCTGAAAACAGACAGATAAATAGGCAGATATATACGACCAGATACTCAGATGAACAGATGGAAAGGAGTACTGGCAGGAAGATTTGCAAATGGATATACAGATCTGTAGACAGGCAGGCAGACAGATGGACAGACGGATGAACATGGCTAGATCGACTCTAATCGACTTTAAGGCGATCTACCATGCCTCCTTCCGACTGTTGTATACTTGTGTAGACTTGCTTAAAACAGTGTTGGAAAAGCGCAAATTAATTTTAAGAGTTCATTTAACTTAAAGTCTTCACATCTACATTGAAGTGGACTCTCGCTTTTGCACCACGGTGCGCCCACAATGTGGCAAGCGTTTTGGCCCAACTGTGTGGTTGGGTTGCCAAATTCCAAATGCCAAAATCCAAATTGAAAATTGAAATTCACAGCCACAGCTTCCCAGTGGCTGGGCGTGCGCTAAAGTGAGGCCAACTCAATGTGGTTATTACTTAAACAGTTTACGGAAAAAAAGTGGGGCTAAAGCCCAAAAAAGTGACTGCACTTTAAAGAGCAATTGTTGCACAAAGCACATTCAAGTGAAATGAAACGAAAGTAAAAATGTTATTATTGCTTTTGGCTAGGCCCTAAACAGCAACAACAACAACAACATCAACAACAACAACCACTGCACCACTGAACCACTCGAGCTGCCTGCTGCCTGCTGCCTGTTACAGTTGTAAGTATTTGCAAACATTTGGAGCTTTTGGACAGCGGCACTCGAGCAGGCAAACCACCCAAGTGAAATGCCTGCCCAGCGCAGAATTCAACAGTGTTACATAAACAACCGCAGCGGCAGCAGCAACAATTGCGTGTGACAGCGACAACAATAAACAAAACATTGCAAAAATATCATAAAATAAAGTAGGCAACAAGTGGTGCAGAGTGGTGCAGAGCCACCGGCCGGCTGGACAAATCTACAAGTTGCGTTGGAGTCTAGATTGACTTGAAATTTGCAGTGGTTGTTGCTGTTGTTGCTGTTGTTGCTGTTGTTGTTGCTGTTGTTGCTGTTGGTTGTGTCATACTTAATAATGGGCCAAGCAACTGTAACAGCAACTCATTTCATTTCGAACAAAAAGATGACATTTTTTTTTGTAGTTTTCTTTTCTTTTTTGTTTTGCTAGCTTTTGTTTTTCTTACACAAACAACGAATACATAAATCACATTTAAGAGTCAAAGACAACGCATTGTGTATGCCCTAACCCAGAAATAAATGAATATAATATATAGTATATACTATATATATACATATTATAAATATATATCTGATATTCATATATTTAAAATATTATAATTCATGGACATTTTTGTAGTTTGTTTACTAAAACTTTTCCTTTGTTATCGATAAACTCGCCTCGCCTTAGCCCATTCTCTTGTTTATTATATAATGAACTTCTTTTCTATATAATGTTATAGGAACTTAAATAGTATCTCTTATAGTTTACAAACTTGATCTTGGAATTTAGAGCGGTCAATGAAAAGTTGCTCAAGTTGAAACTGAAAGTAAATTTCAAACAGAAATTGCTTCAGTTTCAATAATTTTGCAATTTTCATCGATAGTTTTTATCGTTACTTAATAAATATTTACAATTATTCTAATAAATATTTAGTTAACAATTTTATTGAACTTAATTTATATATTTTAAAAAGTATTTTTCACGAAACATATAAAATTTTAATGAGCTTCTACATGACTTGTGTCATCTTTAACTCTTAGTAGCAGCAACATTGATCGTTAGCGATATTTATCGATAGTTATCGAATAATATATAAAGTTTTTTTCATAAGCAACCAAATATATAGTATATAATTTTTATACTCTGTACATTAGTTTAACTTGATATATTTATAGATGCCCCTTTATTGCTCTGACATTTCACTTGTTATTCAGCTTGCAAAATCGATGCAACTCGCGCTACTTGCAACAAGTTGGGGCATTAGCTAAGAGCATTGGCTAGGGCTTTGGCTTTGGCTCTGGCTCTGACTCTGGCTCTGGCTCTGGCCTTAATCATTGCTGCAGTTCTTTGGCTGGCCAGGAAACTAGCCAGCACTTCAGCTAAGGTTCTGCGCAAGTTCGTTGCCTCAGTCTTTTGTTTTTTTTTCTCTCTCTCTCTTTTTGCCTTGTGACGCGCCTAGCTACTTGTTCATGCTGCGCACGTGGGCCACGCCCCAAAAAGTGCCAGCCAGCCGTTTAACCCCTATGTGCGCCACGGCTCTTGCCAATTTGACAATTTTATTGATGTTGGCTACGTGCTGATCGGCCGACTCGATGCCAAACTTTCATTTCGTTTAATTCAATTTTGTGGAATGAAAATATTTTTTCCCTCATTTTAGAAATTTTTCGTGCAATTTTTGTAAGCACTTTCGTTGCCAAATTGTTGTTGTTGCTGCTGCTGTTGTTGTTGTTGTTGTTGTTGTTGTTGTTGCTGCTATGCCTAGTTAGAATTTATGGTTCGTTAGGCTGGTAAGTGCTTGGGCCCAGAGCTGAGTTATTGGACTGCCAACACCTGATGCGATCTGACCGAGCTTCAAGCTCTGCAGCCTAACTGTTTGTTTTTCTTTTCTTTTCATTTCGTTTTTGTTTTTGTTTTGTTGTTTTTTATATTTCTTTTTCTGGCTTGGTTTCTGGCCAACTGGCCGGGCAATTAACGCATTCCACGCATTGCCCAGTGACCCGTGCTCCCATATGGATCCCCGGCACGCCCCCTGCCCATGTTTCCCTAGCGCGTTCAGCGTTGCTTGAAAAATGTATGAAATCAAAGCAAAGCAAGTGCACTCAGTGGAGTGAGCACAACGGGGCGATACCCTGTAGCGAGTAGAGCGTGGCAGATACCCTGTAGCTGAAGTTTGAGTGAGTAGTTTAGCTCAAACTTTGAAGCAAGCGCTAGTTAGTGTTAGGAAATATCTCTCTTATAGAGTATGCACGTCTAGCTAATACCCTGTGACGAGCATCTCGAATAATCAACACTCCTGTTTGAGCTAATGAGATATTTTTATATGTTGCTTAAAAGTTTAGCAAGACAAAGCTGTCTTTCAGAGTGTGCTCGACTAAATCATACCCTGTAGTAGGCATAAAGAATGATTGGCTGTTGCATATATGCTATACAAGAAAACAGTTAGATTATTTCTATATGAATTGAAATTGAGCACGTTATGGACTGAGAAATATTTCGTTTAAAGAGTATTAACGACTAATCAATACCCTATAGAGATTTTTTGAGCGTGGCTAGCGGTAACTATGTTGTTGACTGCTTGTTTAGTAAAAGTGATCCTATTAGATATGAGAGAATAAAGAGGAATGTGAGATTTGCAACTGATTTCATCTAAATATGCATTTGGATACCCTGTAAAGATTCAAATACGCTTGCATATACATACGAAATATGCCCTAACTATCTATATATGTACAGGGTATATAAAGAAATATGCAAATAAATTTGGTATTGCGTGAGTGTGTGCGTGGAGAGTATTCAAGCTTAGCTTAGCTTGCTTGCTGCCTACTTGGAACTTATGATTATGGCCTGGCCAAAAGGCAACAGCAACAGCAACAGCAACAACATAAGCAAAAGAGTTTCTAAAAGCTGCTTTTTCGGCGCTGTTGTTGCTGCGGGTCAATAGACGCACGTCAAGCGACAGCAACAACAGCAACAGCAACATCAACATCAGCAGCGACAGCGACAACAATTTGTGTGTCAATAATTTATTTTAGGAATCGGAATCGGAATCGCGTTGAACTAAACGAGGTCGGGAGAAAGTCACTGCACAGCAGCAACAGCAACAGAAAACACTTGTCGCTTGTTGTTAAATTGGCTAAAATTATGATTAGCTGCTGTTGTTTCTGCTGCTGCTGTTGCTGCTGCGGCGAGGATTGCAAGTTGTCAGCGAATCGAGACGTGTGACGAATGGCCTGGAAGTGCAGCCAGTGCAGCCATCTGGAGGAGCAGCAGCAGCAGCAGCAGCAGCAATAGTGATTGCAACATTTCCGCATCGGCAGCCGTGAAAGCTGCAGCTGAAGATGGGCCGCAAGGTCAGATGCAAAAATATCCCGTTGCCAAAATGTCAACGTGTTTCGCTCCCAGTCCCGCCCAGGCCTTGTCTAACCCCCTCTCTCTCAGCCACTCCATTCCCAGCCGCAATCACAGCTCGGCAATTGCGCTTACGTTCGAAGGCCCTAAATGCTGGGAAAGACAAACAGACAACAGCGACAACAATGCAGCAACAGCAACAGCCACAGCACCAACAATTGCACCAACTAGCAGCAACTCTTATCATTGCAATATCAATAAAAGCCGAAATGGAGATGAAAATGAAAAAAGCAACAATGCCAATGCAACGTACACTGAATGCTCTACACAAATTACTTCATAAATTAGTGGCAGATGCGCTAGAAGCATTTGTTTATAATATGATCTCTGAGAATACGAAAGGAATTGTGATAATCAACCTAGCTTGGATATTAAAAAGCTACTCTTCACACCATCAAACATATATATCGATAAACGATTGTTTTAGACTATCGATAAAGATCGAAACATTTCAACATTAAGTATCAAAAAGTAATAGAAAATAATGAAAATATCCCAGAAGTCGATAGCTGCAATATAGATGGATATTATGCATTGCTAGACCATCGATAAGCTAATATTATCTTTAGAAAATATAGATTTCACTTCTATATGCCCAACTCCCTGGCATTACAAACTGTACGCAAAAATTGGACTAGCCCGATTTTGAAGGGCTCGATGGAACTGTGGAGCGATAAACAAAAGCTGCAAATGCCACAAAATACACATGTGAAAAATGAAAATGAAACCTGAAAAAACAAAAACATTGTGCAAGTGACAATTGCTAAGAGTGTGTGCGTGTGTGTGTGTGCGTGTGTGTGTGTGTGTGTGTGCATGCGTGTGTATATTGGTGTTAGTGTTTATATGCGAAATGCAGTAAATATAATTTACGACATGGCCAAATGTCGCCTTGATGACCCGCTCATTAAAACTGTGGCAAAAACAAGCCGAACAAGTGGAAACAACTGGAAATCTGGAAAACTGAAAGGGGCAGCAGCAAAGCAAAAACAAAAACAAAAACAAAAACGAAAACAAACAAACAACAACAACAACAACAACAGCAACAAAATCATCATCATGACAAATGCGTGAGAAAAGTAACTTTTTCATGGGGTCCCCAACGTAATATGCTCCATAAATTATGAAGGAATGGTGAAAAGCTAAGTCTACAATTTGCTAAAAGAAATTTGTCTACAAGTTTTTGTTTTTGTTTTTTTCATAGAGGCCCGAAATTGCGGATCAAAGAAATTCTATATATACTTGAGATGAAAATGTGAAGATATGAAGTGGAAGAAGTGTATTCTAGCTCTCAATGATAAGACAGATTAATTACCTTTTTGTCTTTACATTAATTTGATCTCTATAAGCAAAGTTTCATATTCAACGGCTATTGATCTTGTCTAATTGAAGATCTTATCTTATCTTATCATCATATATACTCTATATATACCATAATCATCCATAGTCAAACATCCATTTAGTGCTTTTCCTTCCACACATAAAAGAAAAAGTTGAATGTAATTTAACTTAAGATCAAATATATAGATATTTCGCTTATAATGTGCGCAAAAACGATTCCATTATGCTCTATAAATTATGAGTCGAGTAGGCCCTAAAAATTACAAAAAAAAAAACCAAAAAAACTTTCGCTTAGAATACCGAACAAAAATATGCGATTGCAGATCGAAGAGTTAAGATTGGGCTCTTGATGACGCTGAAAGAAAGTGCTGGAAAACGAGAGTTGTAACGGCAAAAATGCTTTGATGTGGTTCGCGGCGTAGCTGTGACAAAAGCTGAGAGCAACAGAGACAGGCAGGCAGGGCGAGAGAGAGAGAGAGAGAGATAACTGAGGGGGGGGGGGGAGAGGCAGAGTTCAAGACACATAGAAATTTACTCTGGCCTGAAATTAGTTCAATCTATGCTGATGATATTTATCTGTAGTGCACGTACACTTAATGGCATGTATAACCCCTACCCCCCAGCGCCCTTGGCTCTTAGTGGCCCCCCTGCCACAGCCTCTGCGCTTTGCTTGCTGCCCTGATTAAAATGCGATGGCATTTTTTTGTGTGCCAAATGTGCAGCCATGAGACTTAAGTTCTTTTTGACTAACACACACACGCGCATAGTGAGCAGCAGCAGTAGCAGCAGGTAGCTGCGCCCCCCCTTTGAGAGAGTCTTTTGCCCCCGTCTCTGCTTCACTTTGAATATGGCTGACGTTTAATTGTTTCATTTGCCATTTGCCGCGTGCTTTCTTCAATTGTTGCTGTATCTTTGGCAGCATTCCGCATCCGCGTAGCTGATGTACTTATACATATACATATATATATATATAAATATATGTATAACTTATATATCTTTATCTCTGAGCAATTGACAAGTGCCGCTGCTGCGGTTGCCGTTCGTTCAAATTACTTAATAAAAGTGAAACTAACTGTCAGAGTAGACCGCAAAACTAGTTTCCGTTCAATTCCGACAATTCGACGATTCGAGTTGAGTCTTTCAACTAAAGAAATGCGTCTCTTCTTCTTCTACATCTTCTGCTTCAGCTTGTTTTTCATTTCTTTTCAACTTCTTTTCGAAACGGAAAACGAGAGTGAAATCTTCAACTGCAGATTACGACGGACAATGTGCCATAGTTTTATTTATATTTTCAGTCCGAAGCAAGAACAACACGTTTTATGGCCAAAAGCGTAGTTGAAAGCTGAAAGCGTTTAACAATTGATGGACTTGGGTATACCCTGTAATCATTTTATGCAGTAAATCTATTGTTTTGAAACATATTTGCATTCAAGCATATATTTATTATATTACTTATAGTAATTTTACTGGACTGTGAGCATGCTGGACTACAGTATACCCTGTATTCAAATTGTATCTTTAATATACCAGTTGAAAATTTGTATTTATTATATCATTTCACTCCACAGAATTGGGTTAGGCGGTGAGCATATTCTCCATTATATCAGTGCAGTGTCAATAGTCAATCAGATCGACTAGACTATACCCTGTAGCCCAATATGTCATACTATTTGAACCCAATAGCTAGTGCCATCTGCCTGTCATCCATTCCAATTTCCAAGAATTTGTAGCTTCATCTATGACCAAACTAGCCATGAAATTTGTCAAACTCTAATAGATGCCGTGGTTACTCGAACCCTGGCTAAGTGCGAACGGAAGAGCTAATACACATAGAGAATCGCCTGTTTAGCTCATGATAAATACGATGGCGTGCTTTAAAGGCTGATGTATGCTGCTCTTTATGAGCACAACAAATCAACGAGCGGAAATGCCAATATCAACAGCGAGTTTGTGTTCTAAATCTTCTGTTTTGCTCCACCCAAAATTAATTTTTTTTTTGCGGCTGTACAGCGGAGGTAACTGACCAGCGCGCAGCTTTCGTCGCCTTATTCACAGCATTTGGCACCATTGCGCGAGGGCTCAGCGCACATGCGGTAGGGATCGGGGTAGGGGAGAGGGCAAGGGAGGGGGGCAACTTTCACTTACAAAAATGAAGACGACGACGACGCGACATGGAAATGAAAATTTATTAGCAAATTATGATTTCTGTGGCAAGGCAGGCGGCCAGTTAACCACTTGACCACTTGCTCAGCGAACAACAACAGCAACAACAACAATGGCAATTGAACGGCGAATGAACTCGGGGCGGAACAACAATTCAGGGCAGCCAAGGAACGTGACTGTCGCCAGAATTGAGCTCACGGATGAAAGAAAGTTTTTTTTTTTTGTTGTCTCTCGTTTCTGAATTTCGCTGCAGCCATCGAAGGCAGCCTAAAACAGAAGAAAAAACAAAAAACTTTGTTTACAATACCCTGTAAAAAGTGAATGTGTGAGGCAGGCTTGAACTCTTTTTCGAAATTTAAGTAAAAGCTAAGCTTCAAATGGCACTTTGAGCTGAAAAATTTAGTTAATATATTATTATATTATTAATATATTCAATATATTTAAGAAAAGTTGTTTTTAATGAAACTTTAAGCAAAATCAATTGAACTAAAGTAAGATCTGAATTCCATTATTCTTTGAATATATTTTGACTGATTCTATACAAGTCTTTTAAGGCAGACTTAGCTAAGCAGCAGCTAAGCAGAATCATTGAAGTTCTTAACTTTTTGCTCTCTAGCAAATAATGTTTCATAGATACATACTTAAGTGTTGGAACTAAGCAAGTTCTTCATACAATATAGTTCATGTATAAATTTAATAAAAATATATATCAAAGCCTCGTTGTATTTTGAACCGATAATCAAGTCATTTGCAGCTTTATAAAGCTGAAAAACTATTTTACCTTTTGTACCTTATTCATATGTCTTTCATATACAATTTTTCCAATTTAAATTTATATTTAATTCATTAAAAATTTGCCAAATAATATTATAAAAATTGAAAATTATTGCCAAACTTCATCAGTTTTCATATTATATATATATATTTATTTTTTTTATTATTATATATTTTTGCTGCTATTATTTTGAAAAGGACAATTTCGCCATTATTATCATTTTTTACATAAATTAATAATTGAAAGAAGTTTTTTTGATGAAGAAACACTCTTATTTTGTTTAAAATTAAATATAAATACAAAATTAAAAAAAAAATATATTGATCTGTAGTCATTATGATATTATTTATCAATCTTAAAATCAGAGCTTATATGCGCTGCTATTATTTTGAACACAGCTGTATGTAGGCATAGAAATGCTTAGTAAGCTCTATAGAGCCTAAGCAAGCTCTATAAGGCCTTCTCAAGTGCTCTACAGGCTATTTGCTAGTCGACTACTTTGAGCTGACGTACGCTATGCATTGAGCTTTTTGTTTTTTTTTGTTGGCTTTGGCCTTTGAGTCATGCGCTGGCAATGCGAACGCGAACCATAATGAAAACGAAAACATTGCCCAGCAGCAACAACAACAACAACGACAACAACAACAACAACGACAACTGTGCAAATATATACACACAGCCCAAAAAAGCAGCCCAAAAACAATTTTCTCAATTTCACGACAGGTTTTTGTTGCCGTTGCCGTTGTTGTTGTTGTTGTTGTATTTTTCCTTTCATTTCTTTTGGCCAGGCAAAATATTTGCTCAACAATTTCTACTGTAACAGCTCAAAAAAGAAATACATATTTATTTACTCTTCTTTTTTTCCTTCTTGCTTGTCTTTAGATATGTTTTTACCGTTTTATTTAATTTTTTTTTTGGGTCGACAATAATGCACATTAATTGTGTGTTCAGAGAGTGTGGGGATGGGGGTGGGGCTGGCGGATGTCCAACAGCTGGCAGATGATGAAATCGATGTTGAATATGTAGAAGCAGGCACAGAGCTAGGGCATTGTCTACAAAACTCTGTGCTTCTCACTCTGCCTCTGCCTCTCGCTCTCACTCGCTCGATCTCTGTGGATGTTGTCACCCACGTAAATGAGGCAGAGGCGCTGCATGAGTCAAAAGAAAGTGAAACAGTGGGCGTGGCGGCTGTCCATGAAAAGAAATTGAGCAACGCATGAGAAGAGGATGAAGAAGGAGAAGATGAAATGAAAGTGAAATTGATGCCGCCGCTTGCTAAACGATGATTCAATCAACTACTACGCGAACAGCTCAACACGCCACGCCTATCCGCCGCCTGCCGCCCAGCCATCGGGTTATCGAGGCATTGGTCAAAGCTTAGTCATAAACTTTATTGAGCCACAGCAACAACAACAACAGCAACAACAACAAACAACGATTCACAAACAACCAATTCGCTTGTTGCACTTCAACAAAAAATCCCAAAAATGCGAAAGTTTTCTTATCACATATGCCATAAATTGAACCAAGTCCCCTTCCCTCAACGCCCAAAGACCACCTCAGCACAAAACACACGAAATTCATCTCATCACATCAAATCGTATGCAAAAGTGTGCCATAAAACTAAATGCTAACGATCCCAATCGCGTTTTTCACACGTTTCTTTAAGCTTGTTGTGCATGGAAATTGATGAAATAACCCGATTTTATATATATATGTATATATCGAAACAACTTTAGATCCATCCCGGGGGGAGGGGTGTAGAGTGCGAAATGGCAGATGAGTTAGAAATATGATATATGGAAAATTATCAAAAAAATCCAAAGAGGAACTTTTAATTGTCAAACGCTGAGTGGAAGAAAGTGAAACATGGATGAATATGTAATTGAAAAAGGAAAGTGATAAATGGGAGAGAAGAATATTTTATGTGACTTGTATGAGAGACATAATGTAACTATGGAATTTTTATAATTAAGTAGAAAAAGTGTTGAAGTACAAGAGAGACTGTGTGAGAGAGAGAGGCATAGAAGAAGGCAGCGAGAAAAAGAGAGAGAGAGAGAGAGAGAGAGAGAGAGAGAGTGAGAGAGAGAGAGAGAAAGAGAGAGAGAGAAATTGAGAAGAAGACAAAGATAATGAAAGAGAGAGAGAGAGAGAGTGAGAGAGGGAGAGGGAAAGATATGAAGGTAGTAAGAAAGAGAGAAAACGAGGGACTATGAGACAAAGTGAGAGAGAGATAGAGGGGTAAAGAGGAAGAGAGAGAAAAAAAACAAAGAAGACAGAGAGACAGATGAAGATGGTTACAGAGAGAGAAAAGGAGAGGTTATGAGACAGATAAAGAGAGAAGTCAAAGAGAGAAAGAAAGAGAGTGAGAGAGTGGAGATGATAAGAAAGAGAAAAAGATAGAGTGAGGAAAAGATAGAGATTTTGAGAGTGAGAAAAGGAAAGACTCATAGAGGCAAGACTCATAGAGGAGAGAGAGAGAGAGAGAGAGAGAGAGAGAGAGAGAGAGGGCATAAAGAGAGACAATGAACTATAGTAGAAAGAGATTGATTGATAGAGAGAAAGAGATATATATTGAATATATTAAAAGTAAAAGAAGAAAATACTCCAGAGCAGAAATACAGAAGTGAAATGTTGATATGAAGAGCTGAACAAATCTTGTATTACGATCTACAAAGTCTGAAATAAGCTCATAAGTTCCTCACATAAAATAACATTCGATCTAATTGAATTTTTTTGCTTATCCTCTTCGTGGCATATTCTTAAAGGTTTTAACTGGAACTGAAACTGCAACTATCCATATTCCAATTGGAACTTGCTGCAGCAGCCGTTTTGTCAGTTGCAGTTGCTTGACCTAGTCGAGCTGGCTGACTGGATGATTGGTCAACGGGGCTACGCTTTGGCCTCAAAGTTGGCTTAGCATAGAGCTTGAAGCTATGGAGTTACGGCTTTTGTGCTCATGGCCCAAGCAAATGCTGATGGATGAGCCTTGACAACGGCATCCAGTTGGACTCTGACTGGCCTGTCGATGTCGAAGCCGTTGAACGGCGACTGCGGGCCGCGTTTACCGTTTCGGTTTTGATTGGCAATCGGCGATCGGCGATCAGCGATCGGCAAATGGTAAATGGTAAATGGCAAATGAAGAGAGAATTTACAGCATTTGGCATGGCAGGCACGCGCAGCGGGAAAACTCATGGAAAAGCATGGCGCATAAATCGACGCCAGTTGTCAACGTGTCGCCCCAGCCAATTGGCTCCTCTCAGCGCTGCATGCCAAAGCGTGGAAAATGCTTGAAGAGTGCCTGAAGGGGGTTGGGATCTGCATGAGCTATGGAGACTTGCAGCTGGAGCGCGGCCAAGCTGTGCGTCAAGTGTGCGCCGCACATTAAAATGAGCCGTTACGCAGCAAAGTGCTTGCTTGGTGGTGCGGTGGCTCAGTGCTGCTCATTGGTTAGCGGTGTGTGATCGATGGCGCCTTTGGCTATGCGGAAAACAATGAGAGCAGCTAGCCCAAGTCTCTATGTCAGCTGTAGCTGTCAATAGCTCAGCCACTGGCGTTTGGTCTCAGTGTCAGCCTCAGCCTCGGCCTCAGCCTCTGGTCTTAACTTCAGCCTGGAGGTTTGAGCACCGCCTTACTATTTGCTTTAGCTAAGAAATTAACTTTCAAGCTAGCATCCATTTCAGAATTGGGTTCTTAGTTTCCAGCTCAGCTTCAGCCTCAGATTCTAGTCTTAAGCTTAAGCCTCTAGGCTTTTTCTTCGCCCAAGCTTTGTCATTAGCTTTCAAGTCAGCCTTCACCTCAGACTCAGCTGACTTCTGCTTAGTTTCCACCTCAACCTCTGCCTCTGTCTAAGACTTCACATAGGTTTTCATCTGAATCTCAGTCTCAGCCTTTGTTTTTTGGTTTTCCATCTTAGTCTCCGCCTTGGCTTCTACTTTACCCATCAGCTCAGCCTTCAACTTTGCCCTAGTCTAAGACTAAGTCTTTCAACTTCATTTTAGCCCTTTTCTTCTACAAATCAATCTTTGACTCCTATCGCAATGCTTTGCATGTGCGTGGGTGATTGTCTGGTATTTTAACGTCTTCTACGATTACTGCTCATTACGCTCCATAAATGCGACCGGCCTCGACCAACTCTAACGGCAGCTGCAGAAGAAAGCGTTACGCCAAAAAAAAATAAAATAAATGAAAACAAAAAAAAAATATGAAATGATATAAAATGAATCCATTGGAATTGCTTTGAGGTCATTCTCTATTATATATTTTTTTTTTGTGTAAAAAGTCAATTAAGCTGGCAGCCATATGCGCACTGCGCTGCGCAGGTGGTGCGGAGGTGGTGCGCAGGTGGTGCAAATGCGTTACCAAGCATTTGCCAAATTGCTGAAGCAAAGGCTGTCAACCACAGTGCACACACTCACACACACACACACACAATAGTTGACAGACAAGAAGTAGAAGAAGCATTAGTAGAAGCAATCGGTGGTGCGGTGTGGTTTCTGGAGATGGAGACGTTGCCACCGGCGGTCGACAGTTGATGTCGATGTTGCTCGTGTTGGGAGTGTCGCCTCTGGCGGCTGCCTCGAATTCCACAGCGTAGACAACAACAAAAACAACAGCCAACAAACACTAGCAACAACAACAACAACAACAACAACAACCACATTCAGTGTGGCGCAAAAGAGCGGCCCGAAAGAGGTTTACATAATCCAAACGCGAATTATTTATGGGAATTATCGTGCGGGCTGCATTATCAAATGGATCAAGCGGATCAAAAACAGAATAAATGACAGCTACACAGACTGAGAGAGACATAGAGAGGGAGAGAGAGAGAGAGAGAGGGGGTATACTTGTAACAGGTAGAAGCAACAGGCTGCGAGCCAGACAACGGGAATCAATGCGGAATTTTGCCAATATAAATAGATTCCATTCGACTGCTGAATGACAGAAATCTACGATTACGAATGGAATGCTAAAAGGTAAAAAGAGACAGTGATGGAGAGAGAGTGAGAGAGGAATAAAGAGAGTAAGAGGCAAAGAATTGGTGATACCGAGAGAGAAAGAGAGAGTGATTGAAAACAAAAGAGAGGAAGAGAGTTACAGATGCTAAGAGGGAGATGTTATAGAGTATGAGTGTGACAGAAAGAGAGAGAGAGAGAGAGAGAGAGAGAGAGAGAGAGAGAGAGAGAGAGAGAGAGAGAGAGAGAGAGAGAGAGAGAGAGAGAGAGAGAGAGAGAGTAGAGAGAGAGAGAGAGAGAGAGAGAGAGAGAGAGAGAGAGAGAGAGAGAGAGAGAGAGAGAGAGAGAGAGAGAGAGAGAGAGAGAGAGAGAGAGAGAGAGAGAGAGAGAGAGAGAGAGAGAGAGAGAGAGAGAGAGAGAGAGAGAGAGAGAGAGAGAGAGAGAGAGAGAGAGAGAGAGAGAGAGAGAGAGAGAGAGAGAGAGAGAGAGAGAGAGAGAGAGAGAGAGAGAGAGAGAGAGAGAGAGAGAGAGAGAGAGAGAGAGAGAGAGAGAGGGAGAGAGAGAGAGAAAGAGGTGCTGTGAGAGAGAGTCGGAGAAAGAGGTGCTCAGAGAGAGAGCGAGACGGTGAAAGAGGTGCTGAGAGAGAGAAATAGGAGGCCAGCGAGCGGGTAGAGGGCAGACTGAAGTACAGAGTGTTAGAGCGAAACAAACACATATTAATAATAATATTAAATTCATAAATATATATTTCATTTAATACTAGAATAATATTGTAATCCACCTGACAACTGAGATACTTTCTAAGAAACAACTATTTAAATTGCCGTTTATGCTGTCTAAAGAAAAGCTTTCGCTTTGGTCGTCTTTCAGGCTTGAAAGCAACTTTCATTCAAAGAGCTTTTCTTTAGCTGAGACACAAGCACAAGTAGTTGAAACTGATGCAAGCTTTTCACCATGCAAACAGCTGACGAAACTCTACAGAAAATGAAACGTGTAGACTGGAAGTGGACTGTGCTGTGCACAGACTAAAATGCACAGCGTTGCCAGACTGTTCAGAATTTCAAATCAGCCGACAAATTCAAGTGAGTTTTGGAAAAATCAAACACAAAATATAGAATGAATTAAGTTTTTTTTGAGAATTTGCCTCTTTTGTTTGCTGGCAAATGTAAATTTGCATATCAAATTTTTTAGTTGAATGCAGTGGCCGGAGTCTGGTCACACAGCGCTTAGCGGAGACAGCAACCAGGCGGCGCGTGCGCAGCTACCAAACGATGCTTCGCTGTCGACGTCGAACGTCGCCGTCAACAGCTGTGAAACGGCGAAGGCGGCGAATCGCTCGGCCAGTCGTCCTTTTAGACCAAAGGATGCGATGCGATTTGCGCAGTTTGCGTGCGGTTTTCGAAGCTAAAGGACGCAGCAGCGGCAACGCCAACGGATAAGCCAAGCGCCAACAAATCATACTAGAAAAACAACAGCCGTGAGATAAAACTCCTCAACCACAGCACCACCAGCTCGCACTTACCTACCCCACCTCAACCCGTTCCACTCCTTCAATCATTTTTTTTTTTTTTTTGTTTAATCAAGCAAGCAAGCTGAAGCCGCAAAAATAAATATTTAGAATAAAACTTGTTATAATATTAAACAAAATAAATTAAATTAATAATTTAAGAAGTTAAATTAAAAAAAAAATTTTTTTAAATATTATGAGAGCCTAAAAGAAAGTTTTGAAAAAATTTTAAACTATTTTAAATGCTTACAAAATATTAAAAACAACTTTTAAAAATTTATCAAAATTTAAGTGAAGATTTGAAATAATTTTTAAAAAAAGTTTAGATGTTTGTTAAGGAATCGAAAAAGTTTTAAATATTAAAAAATATATTAAACTAATATTTTGAAATATTCAAGAAAAATTTGAAAATAAAATTTAATAAATTTGTATTGAAAGAAAACATTTAAAATAAAAAAAAGTTATATTTTGAGAGCATTTAAAAAGATTAATAGCATTCGAAAGTTATGAAAACTTTTTTTTTTTTCAAAAATATTAAAAATTTTTAAAAATATTTTTAAAAAATATCTTAGATTAAAGTTTTTTTTGTAAAATATTTTTTGCTTAAAAAAAAAATTTGTAAAATTGCGCGCGCGTTTTGTGTTTTGTTATTGTTGTTGCTGTTGCTGTTGCTGTTGCTGCAGCTTCCGCTGCAATTGTTGGCGTTGCGCGTGCTTGTGTTGCCGGGCGTGTCGCGTGTTGCAGCTGGCCAAAAGCCAAGTCTGAGCCAGTTTTCACACCAGCAATTACTTATTTTTGTTCCAGTGCTAAACAAAACTATTGTGAACTGAGTGTGTGATTGTGATTGGCACGCGAGCTAGACTCAAAGGCTGCGCAAGGACCCTTGGATTACCTTGCGGGGCCCAAAACGAATATAGAAGTAGAGGAAGAAGAAGAGGAAGAGGAAGGAGGAGAATAACATCAGCAGCAGCAGCATCTTTTGCCGGTAAGTTAAACACACTTCACTGTTCACCTTCTTCTTATCAAATAAACATAAAGAACATTTGTTGTTGTTGTTGTTGTTGTTGTTGTTGTGGCTGTTGTTGCTTTGCAGTTGATTTTGCGGTTTTGTAAATGGGCAAAGTGCATAGCGTTAGGCAGCTGCCATTTGCTTAGGCTCTCGATTTTGGCCCCAACATTGTTTTTCGCCCAGCATCCACCATCCAGCATCCAGAGTGCTGATGGGTAGGCCGTTTGGGTTCAGAGCAAAGAGCTAACCGCAACCTTTTGCTTGAGGTTTCGCCTGATGGCCGGGGCCAAGGGTTGAAACTCGAAATCGAATCATTTGGCAGGCTTTATATTTAATTTGCATCGCATTTTCGGGTTTACAACCAAAGACAAAAAGCAATAAAAAGTTCCCCCGCTCCACTTGCGGCACACATAGCAAACGAGAAAATTGGAAAATTCGTATTTCTATGGCATATTTTGTTTTCATTTTCAATTTCTCTCCCCCCACTGTCGCCCTCTCTCGCTTTGTCTCCATCTTCAGTTTGCTCTAAACAAATAACTTCACACACTCAAAGCATCTCGCATTTCATCTTTCGTTTTTCTTTTCGCCTGAAACTGTGAAAATGTGAATTTCCTTTGTCGTGGCATTAAAAATTATTGTTTTTTGCCTAAGAACATATAAATCAAAAATTCTCATCAGGTCTTTATCGTCAGCTCAGAGAACCACTTGACTTTAGTTTGAGTTTTAATTTGATAATAGTTAAAATCTATTATATTTTTTTTGTAGTTCTTTAAATTGCATTGAGTTTGAGGTAATCTCTTAAAGACTCATCTGGGCTGAGTCTAGAACAATCAAGTAACAGTTAGAGACTTACAACATTTTAGATATTTTCAAATTCATGGAAATGTTTCTTAAATCATTTCTGTTTTAATAACAACTTTTTTTGCTCAGTTGCATGTTCTTTGGCCTTGCCTTTCATTAGCTTTAAACTGGCTACGACTCACTTTGTATACAGCGTCAGAAAGTATCTCAAGAGTAAGTAAACTTTTGTATAATTGCTATGGCAACTAATCTACGTTTTCACTCACATTTTTCATGAGCTTTCAATCAGAAATCCTGAAGTTCCTTTTAGTGCACTCTTTCGTTTCAATAAAGAATTGTCGCACTTGCGCGGCTGAAACGTTAAAATCTGAATGGGCATTTCAGTATTTAGGGTCCATTTAAGTCTTAAACGGTCAAAACCTTATTTTATGGGGGGGTGTTCCGTTTTACGTTTGCCTAGTATAGAAAACTCAAAAGTTGTAGACTAAAAAATGAATATAATTAAAATAATAAAATAAAAAATAAAATAAAAATATAAAATTACACAGTAAAAAAATTTATAAAAATTATATGATATATATAAAAAATAAGTTTAAAAAAAAAAAAAAAAAAAAATATTTCAAAAATATAAAATTTTATATTTAAATGAAGTATAAAGTATAAATGAAGATAACATCATAGAGAATATCATACCTAAACAGACATAGAACAGATAGGTTTTGCCTTCTAGATTTCTTAAAGACAAGCTAAAGTTATGATAAATTGTTTTACATTTACTGATATTTCGATGAAATATTGCTAGAAAAGAAAAAAGGTAAGTTAAAATTAAATAAAATAGATTTTAGCTACAGATGTTTTAATGATATAGTAGTTCGATTCGCTAGATCAAAATGCACAAGAAAGAAGCTAGCTATAAAGCGCATAGACTAGACTAGCAGAAAAACCAAACATACAGCTAGACAAGCTAGGGTACATAATGAGACTATATGAGATATGCATCATAACTATATAATAGAATCACGTTAATTAATTGGCGAATTGTAAGAGAAAGCGTTTTGTGGAGCTTGCTTAACTCAATTTACAGGCTTTATTTATGGTCGTTATTTTAACTTCGCTTTGTGCTCTACACTCGACTTTTCTTCGTCTTCATCTTCTTTTGCTTCTTTTCATAGCATACTTTGGCGCGTCGTTGCATTACTTTTTATTGCATTGGCAGCAACTGCAACAGCAGCAATAGCAGCAGCAACAGCAGCAGCAGCAGCAACACTCTTGTTGTTGCAGCATATTTCGTTATTTTAAATTTCATTTCCACTCAAGCAGAACTCATTCGAAGCGCAGAGCAAAGGCGAGAACAGAGAAAATAAAATGAAATAGCAAAAAAAAAAACAAAACAAGTAAGAGTGCTGTAGTCGAGACGGCTCGACTACGAGATACCCTGAACCCTGCGAAGAGCCAATCTTCAAAACATTATATTCTTATTTAACGTATACAAATATTGCGAGCAACACACACACACACATGCATACGCACGCACGCATATGCACGCGCTCTGCTGACTGCGCAGTCAGCGCAGCGACTGCGCTCGGGCTGCAAGTGCCTATTGTATGGGAAATTAAATGTTTAATAACTTTTTTTGTGGATGGACTTTCTTAATCAAACTTGCGCAGCGTAATCATGTCATTCATATGTATGTATTTGCCAAAGCACAAGTCTCTAGTATTTGAAATACGAATTTTGCAAATTGGGGGCGAAGGGGGCGTGGCATCCAAAATCCAAAAATTACAAATTGTCCGCATTCATTACACGGATCTACACAGTAAATTTGGAGTCTCTAGCTCTTACGGTATGCTTAACGGAAGAAAAGTTATCGAATTTTATCGATAATAAGGAAACGGGATGAGTTATCGAAAATCTAAAAAAAACTCGTACTGCGTAGGATACACACGAGTATATACTGAAAATTTCAGATCTCTAGCTTTTGTGGTTTACGAGATCGCTGCGTTCACACGGACGGACGGACGGACGGACGGACGGACGGACAGACGGACAGGGCTATTTCAACTCAGCTCATCGAGCTGATCAAGAATATATATACTTTATGGGGTCTGCGATGTCTCCTTCTGCCTGTTACATACATTTCACAAAAACATTATACCCTGATTTCCCATTTTCAATGGGTTCAGGGTATAAAAATAGAAAAAGAGGAGAAAGAAAAATACGAAGCAGCAGGCGAAACGCGCCGCGTTAAGTGCTAAAAGCAGCAGACCATTTTTTATTTTATGCCTTTATTTCCCTATATATATATACATATATATATATATATATATTTTATTTGTATCTTGAAATTTGTGTGCCAACAAAGAGAACGACGCCCGCCGGCAACACCAGCAACAGCAGCAACAACAACAACAACAGCAACAACAGCAGCCACCGCAGCAGTTGTAGCAGAGTCCAAAGTAAAGCCGCGGCGCTGCAGCCGCAGAAAATGGCCGCAGCAGCAACTACAACAACAATAAGAGCCACAGCAACCACTCAACCAAGAGCAACTGCAACAGCATATTGAGCGAATGAATGAGAGCGGCGACAGCTGCGACGGCTGCGCGGATTGCTGAAGATGTTGATGAAGATGAAGACGAAGATGCCGAGCAGCCTGAAGTGCAACACGACAATGCCAAGTGCCAACAGCAACAGCAACAATAAAGGAGGAAATTAAGTGCCAAAGGCAACAGCAACAGCAACAGCTACAGCAACAGCAGCAACAGTTGCAGCCGCAACAGCAGCAGCGAAATCAAAACTAAATTTACATAAGAAAACACGAAAGCACGAGCCAAGCACAAAGCATAATCAAAATAACAGCAAGAGCAAGAGCAACAACAGCAACAGTAACAGCAGCAGCAACCACAGCAGCAACAGCATCAGCAGCAGCAGCAGCAACAGCAGCAACCGCAACATGGCAGTTGCTACATGTAGCTGCAGTGGGCGTGGCCATGCAGCTATCGCCCTGTGGTTAATATTGCTGCTGGTCGGCGACAGCAGCAATGGCCAAACGCAAGCAGCAACAATTGCTGCCACAGCAAGCGGAACAGCAACACAGCGTTTGCAGTTTGGTGTTGCGGGCGACACGCCCACTTTGATGGCAACTACAAAGCATGAACAACAGCAGCATCAGCATAACAGCAACACAACGGCCGCAACAGCAACAAGAGCAGCGATAGCAGCAACTACAGCAAGTGCAGCTATAACCAGCACAGCAGCAACAGTTGCTAATGCAAATAGCCAGTCAATAACCACCGCAGCGCCAATGACAACAACAACAACAACAGCAACTACAACTGTTGACAATAGCAACAGTTTGAGCTCTCACGAGCCGACGCAGTCGGTGGATGCGGTGGTGCGGCTGCTGGACTTGGAAATGACGGCAGCACCACCAATTGGCAGTGGACACGATGGACTCAAGCTGACCAAGAAGAAGCAGCTGCAACAGCAACACTTTGCACCAGCAGCAACAACCACCAAGAAAATGGATATAGATACCACTAGCACCACCACCACCCCGATCAGCAGCAGCAGCAGCACCACCACCACCACCACCACCACCACACTCGAGAGCAGCACAGAGCCTGCGCTGTTGCCCGTTCCGAATGGCTATTTGGGACCCATTTTTATGGGCGAGAAAACGTTTAGTGTGGCTCATCCATTAAAGAAACCACTGGCACCCAACCACCAGGAACCACCGCATGACGACACCATTGAGCAGCAGCTGCGCGAGGGACGTATTGTGGAGATCTTGGCACCCACTGCACTGCTCGAATTGAATGTGGAGAGCAGTTCACAGCGGCCGGCAACCACCACCACAACCACCCTGCCGGCTGCACCACACACGCAATCTGTATTGTCGACAACAGTTTTTCAGGTGCCGGAGGTGCAGAGCAGCACCACCCGTCTGCCCATGGCAGCGGCTGAGATTACTGTGGCAGGCTCAGCGGTGCTGGCACCACCACCGCGCACCGAGTCCAAAATATCCGATATACAAATCGAGGTCTACGACTCGACTGTCGATTCGATAGTGGCTTCAACGAATTTCCGTGACACGCAGGGTTACTACCCGATGCCGCTGGAGCCAGCGGTGGGCACCACCAAGCCACCTAGCTCGCCCATGGTTCAGGAGCGCTTCACCCAATACGTTATCGATCGTGCCGATGTCTCCACCCAACCTGCAGCTGGCATGGGCCAGGCTGGCGTGGGCGTCGGCGTGGGTAAACCGGAGCCAGCTGCTATTGAGATTCATATCAATGTGTCGGAGGCCTTTGGCAATGAGAGTGAAGATCTGGAGTTCTCCTATCGCCAGCCAGCGATCAGCGATGCGAAGGCCAACAAGCCCAACGATGAGATACTCGTTGTAGAGATCATTGACAACAGCACCGAGAATATTTCCAGCGCCAGTGCTGAGCATTTGAATCTCAGTTCCATGTTCAGCTACCCGTATCACTCGGATGCACCACCGCCGGCAGTGCGTCCGCCACAGGATGCTGCCGACGAGCTGTTTATGGCGGATACGAAGGGCCTCGATCGTGTTGATTTGCCTAGACCGCCACCACCGCCGCCTCCACCACCGCTGCCACGTAAGCCGAGCATCGATCGCGACTCTGATACCATCTTCTATATATCGAATACGGAGGTCAAGGTGGGCGAGTCTCTGCCCACAGCCAGCCCCAATAGCGAGCAACAGCAGCGCAAGCTTCAGTTCGAGAATCAATTCTTTCCCGCCAGCTACAGGCAGGATCAATCGCAATCGCAACGGATCTCAGCAGTTACAGCACGTTATGAGGAGGACATTATACTTTCGCCGCAGCATCATACAGCCGATGCGCTAAAGATTTTGCGCAGTCCCAGCTCTAGTTCGGATGGCGCACCACCGCTGGATGTGACCTATGTGGGTGAATCGGTGATTGAGGTGGAGCAGCAATCGGTGCCACCACAAATCCTTGTCAGCTCTCAGCAGCCGGACATAATCATACAGCCAGCAGTGTTGCCCGATCTGGCAATTGGAGTGCCTGTTATTGGGGAGCTGCCGCCGCAGATAGAGCTCAAGGAAATCGACTATATGCCGGGCGAGCTGATCGGCCAGGGTCGCAGTATCTATGAGAACGACATCGAGAGCAACGGGCTGGGTCTGTCCAATGATCCGGATGTCATTGAGAGCTCCATCCAGTATGGTGGCGATCTGATTGACGATGGTGCAGGCGGCGGCTTCGATGGCGTCGAGGGTTCCTATCCATTTGAGAGTCCGACGCATCGACTGCAGCAGCAGGATGCAGAACAGGCCCAACACGGACTCAGCCATCAGACGCTCAATCATGGCTTCAGCCATTTACATCGTGACGAACTTCCCATTGCGGAGCTACTCAATGCCACGCTACAGCTGCACAATGAGAGCATCAAAGGCACTAAGTCGGGCGCTGCATCTGCCATGGCACCACTGCTGCATGGCGAGCGCATGGGCAATGCCACGGCACTGTCCGAGGATCCACTGGCCAACTACGATGGTGAGCAGAATCTGATGAAGCTGTCGGACTTCTATCTAACTCAGCTTCTCTTTTACTTTCCATATTTATAGGTTTCCTAAATCTCTTTGCCGTTTCGATGGGTCTCATTATAGTCGTTCTGCCCGCAGGACTGCTGACGTCCATGTACTGTGCCGTACGGTAAGTAAATGCTTCTATTAAATAACAACTTATGTAGGTCTAAGAAGTGAGCTTCATAGCTTATCTTAGGGGTAAATTGCGCTATGTGCTGTGAATGAATGTGCATTTTAAGCCCTTTAAACTTAACTTCAGCTGTAACCACATATAAAAGCTCGTTATGGCAATGCCAAGACTCTTAACTCAGCGTCTAACGTGTCAGCTTTTCGTGGGATCCCTCGGAAATTCTTAGGCATTGCTCAGCTGCAACGTGCATGAAACTCGAAAATAATTGCGAATGCTCAATGAAGCTGAACGAACTGACAGACAGAAGTGGGTCGCGGGGAAGATATTGAAAGCCAAATGGTGGCAATTGCTGCAACAAGCACGCGCGGCAAAGACAACGTAAAGCAAGACGAAACTACCTACTAATCCGAAGCGCTGTTTATTATACAAAAAAAAATGGAGGAAGGTAGACAGAAGGCGGGGTAGAGGGCAAGCCAGCTGCAGTTGCTTTCAAAGTGCCAAAAGGGTTACCTGGCAGAAGCAGCAGCAGCGGCAGCTTGGTTGGACTAATACCCACATGTCTCACACACACACACACACCACCATAGAAATAAGCATAATACACATGGGAGTTGACTTGGCTTGGGTAGGCGTGGCAAATCGCATTTATCAGCTTCATTCTGGCATTTTATTTCTCGCAGCAAATCTGTGACTTAGCCAGAACTTGGGTGTGACGCAATGTCAGCACGCAACATCCTTTCAAGCAAGACCTGTCCCTGCCCCTGACGTTGCCTCTGACACTGCTGGCAACCGCGCGCACAGCCTCCTGCGATACACATTAATCTCGAGCATGCCACGTAAATGGGAATTTGTTGCCGTTGCTTTTTATATGCGGGCACTAAATGCCAAACAAAATGAAGGCCATGCGTGGCGGCTGGCGCTGGGAAGAGAAACAGAAACAGAAGCAGAAGCAGAAGCCGAAGGAGAAGCCGAAGGAGAAACAGTAACAGGAACAGGAACTGAGTGAAGGGCGGCATGGGCAGGGCGTTAAGATGAAAGCTGCCCCGAAAATATAAAGGCGCCACAAATCAACGGCTGGCGCGTCGACAGACAGCGCCGGAAGCGGAAGTGGCCCCCAACAAGGATAGATTGAGACAGACACAGAACGGAGGAGAGAGGGCGAGAGAGAGAGAGAGACAAGTGAAGATGATGAAGATGGCAAGTGGCATTGAAGCTAACAAGGCGGCGGCGGCGGCGCCTCTCGCCTTGTTGCAGGCCCCAAAGCAAACGCATAAAACGTCAAAATGGCAACCGCAAACCAGTTGCCAGTTGCCACAAAAAGGTGCCACACGAGATGAAAGTCGACAAATGCGCAGCGGAAATACATTTTTGCCTGCCTTTTTTATGCCTTGAACACATCGAATATGACTGTGGGGGTAGGGTATATGGGTTTGATTAGGCACATGAAAGCAGTACTTAGATCAATCTTCAACCTGAAACTTGATATGTATGTGCATATCTCAACAGCAATTTGCTATCGATATCTCTCACTCTCTCTTATTCCCGGGATATATATAAATAGTCGAAAGTGTATTTTTGGCATAACTCGAGGAGTCCTAGAGCTGGAGGCATAAAGCTAATCGTTCAAGAAAGAGCTTAGACGATTAACAGTAAACTTCATAAAAAACTATAAAAGAACGATGGTATATCAGCAAAACTTGACCAGAGCAGGGTATCTGCTAGTCGAGCACTGGCCAATGATGTATTCTTACTGTTTTTCAAGCTGCCAACTGTGGTCACACACAGGGGCAAGGGAGCTGAGGTACGCATGTGTTTGGCTGAAAAAGGAAATTGCACAATAAACTGTCGAGACGAGAAATTAGTTGTGCGTGAGTGTGCGTGTGTGCGTGCTTGTGTGTGTGTGTGTGGTGTGTGGGCGACAATTTGTACAAATGTTTGGAAAAGAAAAAAAATGAAGAAAAAAACGCATTAAATAAAAAAAAAACGAGAGTAAAATGCGAAGGTCTCTCAAGTATGCCAAGGGTTGAAGGATGTTTGAGAGGGGGGGTGTGGGGTGGCTTAAGTGGGGGTTAGGTTAGAGGGGTCTGGGCACGTAGATTAGGGATGTAAACAACATTTGCTATTACTCATATGCAACACACCTTCAGCTGCGCTTGTTTTTCATGCATTTTCCAAAGCACTTAGCTCAGAAGAGTGTGTCATAAGCTCGTTTTTTTTTTGCTTCGTCTTCTACTTTAAGCTCCGTGTGTTGGCTGTCAGCACTTCTCGGACAGATGGGCAGCACTTAAGTGGGATGTCATAGTTGTTGTGGATACCAATAAACTGCTGTAAATTAGGAAGCTTCAAATAGTTTGCATACAATCGATTTACAAATCCTTAAACATTTCTCAGCGCCAACAGCTTGTGTGAAGTGCTGCATCGGAGCTTTTTACAGCTAATGGGCAGCACTTTTTTTTTGCATCTGTGTGGACTCGAAGTTTTTCTGTGTGCATTTGGTAATCTCGGCTGAAAGGTTTCCTGAGTGGCAGGTTTTTGAGTATTAATCTCTGCTACGTGTTTCTTCTTGCGTTGTCTTGCAAATGTTTCATGGCAGGTGGGCAGCATAGAAGGTGCAATTTATTGTTCACAAAGTGTATAATCAAAGGATTTTCTTTCATATTACAAAGGATCAAATATCGTAGAAAATAGAAGTAGAGCTAGAGACAGTTAGGCTGCCTCTTCTCTGATCTACATATCATCTTTATCCAGCTTTAACCTTATGTAATCTTAAAGAGCTGCATTGCTCTCTCCCTTTCACTGCTACTAAAACTCTCTAGAGCTTAAGTATAGTTCCTCTGAGCAAATGGGCAACACTGTACAACGTATCAATCAATTATCAATTTTAAGCAACAAGTCCAACTGGGCATCATTATGTGGTCTATCATACTTATATATAGTTTCCATAAACAGCTGGGCAGCACTTTCTGTCTGGCTGTGTAAGCAAAATTGGCAGCACTAAGGCAAACATTTATGATTGCCACGCAAAGTAGGCAACAAATTTTGTTGTGCAATCCAACTGCACATTCTATATGCATAGGATTTTACTTACTTATCTTTATCTCTTACTCATATTAACTTTCTCTCTCTTTCTCTCTCTCTCTCTGGCGTTCTCTTTGTTGTCTTTTCTCTTCGCAGTTATTTGCTGAACAAGAATGCGAATTCAAGTGCCGCTGGCGATGACAGCGAGCAGGGCCACGGCCAGGACTCTAAGCATGAGGTAAGTGCCCAACTAGCTGCTTTTGATGATGATGATGATGATGATGATGATAATGATGAAGCAGCATAAAAAGATATAGTTCACGATGATGACGATGATGATGATGGTGATGATGAAGGCGCAACAGCGAGCAGATGATGAAGTGGTTGATGAAAGACGCAGCGCCACGAAAAACTTCCAATTTGAAATTCGGAGGCAAATGCCGTCAAGTGTTGGCAACTTTTAGCTGCTTGCCAGGCGAGGTGGCAGCGCCACGCCCATCGCCCACCGCCCAACAGTCGCCCATTCGCTGCGAAACCTTTAAACAATGGCAAAAATGTTGCGTAAATTTGTGAACATTTCCAGAACGTAATTGAAATGCATTCAAATAGTTGCGGCAACTCGCAAAACTAATTCAAGTTTGGCTTCTCCACTCTGCTCAGCTCTGTTGTGTGTGTGTGTGTGTATGCGAGTGTGTGTATATGTGTGTGTGTGCACTAAAAGAAATACTGAGCACTCTGTTACTTTGCAGTCGTCGTCGTCGTCGTCGTCCCCGTCGGTCGCCTCCTTCCCGTCGCCAACATCGCAGCTGAGCAATCAAGAAGCAACAGCCGCAAATGCAATGCCAAATCGAAATTCTAATCCGGAACTGAGTCTCAAGTCGAATGCATCGCTCATTCGTTCCATGTCACTGGCGCTGGCCAGCGGCGTGCAGTGCATTGAGTTTCAATTCGAGACGAGCCCCGATATTTTGACGCCCCCATCTACGGGCGCTGTGACGCCCACAATCTCTGGCGCCGCGTTCGCGTTCAGCGGTTCCGTCACAAAGATGACGCTCAAAGATAATCATCTGATTGTTGTCACCGAAGAGCGACATGTAAGTTCAACTGTGAGCAGCTTAAACAGCTGTTAGTTAACATCTGCCTGGCCGACCTGTTACTTAACAGCTGTTAAGCTGCTCAACTGTTTGTCTTGTCTTGCCTGTTGTCGTCTCTTTTACTCGCACCAATGTCATAAGACTTGTGAAGGATACACACTTGATCGCAGCAAGAGTTGTTTACCATGTGAACTAGTTCTATTGAAACTATAGATCGTCTCTTTAAACTATGTATCTTAATATACTACGTTTCAGTATTGGATTCATTTGTTTTTCAATAAGCAAACTAAAACAGTTCCCTAGAATGTTAACTTGTTCAGTGAACTTTCATTTAAAAACAGTATTTTAGTAAAATTTTAATGTAAAGTACAAATTTATAAATTCAATTTGATTTTAGTGTCGTGAAATATATATATCAATATCGGAAAACTATCGTTTTTACCTTTCCTTAGACTCAAACAGTTCACATGAAGTAGTTCATATACATAGTTATTTAGCTAGTTCCGAACTCTTTCTGTGAATTTAGTGTGCATCTTTAGAACTGCATCTACTCTTTGAATATCTTTGTTGTCTCTGTCTCTCTTTCTCTTTCTCCTTCCTTCTGTATGTCATTATCTGCGTCTTTGTTGTAGTATTGAGTGCCCGATTGATTGATTGATTGATTGATGTTGTTGTTGTTGTTGATGTTGATGTTGTTGTTGATTTTAATGTTGTATTGTTGATATTGCCTGCCTAAACGTGTCTTAATGTTGTACTTTAGCTGGTAACTAGATATAGTTGTCTGTCTCTTTCGCTCTTGAGTAGCTATTTACATACACAGCTGTCTCTGTTGCCCTTTTGATTAGTTCCATAGCTGTGTCCCTCTCTCTCTCTCATTCTGCTCAATCAATGGTGAGCTCTTTTAGTTAACTCCTTATCATCCTTGTATTGGAGTACAGAACCAGGGACAGCTTCATTCCATATATATTCTGTCTTCTTTCCTGTTACCTGATGCATGAGCAGCCGCACATCATTAGCTGATTATCAGGCTAGCATCTAGCTCTTGTCTCATCAATCAATCATTGAATAGACCAGAAACTGGCCATCAATCAAGTTACTCATCGAGTGCGAAAGAGACAGCTCTGTCTATAGCATTAAAAAGTGTGCTAAGCGTATGTTTACCCCTCTTCAATTTAAAAACTTAAATTCTTCATGTCACCCCCTCTCGCCCTTTCGCCTTGACTGTGATCGATCCTGCGCAAGTGCAGCTGATGCATCTGTTATAAAATCCTTTGGCTGACATCGTTTTATATAAACCTGTCCCAGTGGCTCCCTCTCTTGTTTGGTTTGTTATACCCTGTACCCAATGAAAATCGCTTGAAAGGTATTTTGAATTAACAGTTAATGCTTAGAATGGACAGAGGAAGATTTATTTCTGTCCAAAATATTATATATTAATTATGAATATAATTGATGTGAAAAACTAAATTATCTTCCTAAATCTTATCAGTTCGATATTTATCGATTTTAAGCTTCAATTTTTATAGTTTATTTCCAATATATAAACAATTTCAGATATTAATATTGCTATTAATAATGCCTCTCTCAGAGCGTAGAAGTACTTATTAAAACTTCTTTTTTTTTACAGGGTATTATTCAGTAAGGCTCATAATCATAATATCATATATATCATATCATATCATATGAAATGAAAGTTATCTGGAAAGTCAATTTCATCAAGTCCATTTTAAAATCTCTTCCCGTTTATATGGGGTAACTTCTAGTCGAGCAGCCTCTTTCAATTACTTCTAAATCGTTGTCTTGTCGTCCTTTGAGCTTCTTTGCCACACTCTGACTGCAGTCGAGTGGCAGTTATTTGTCAAGCAGCCCAACTCTGTCACACCTGTGTAAAGCACTATCTCGCTCTTTCTCTCTCTCTCTCTCTCTGTCTCTTACACCCTGTCCTCTGTCTTGTTCTGTGTAAGGTGTAAATTTGTCATGGGGCAAAGCATATGCAAATGCAATTTTCGGCACTTTCCGCTTGGCAGCCACTCGATTTGTCTCCTGGCCACTGCTGTCAAGCATTTAGCACTCCTTCCATCTTCAGCTCGAACACTTCAACTCTTCCCTTTTGTCTTGCTCACTCAAACTGTGTCTGTATCCGTTGCAAGTGTTGTCCAACTGTTGGCGCTCCGTAGCTGATTTGTCGCTGTTTTCTCTCTCTCTCTCTCTTCTTTCCGTCATTCAGGACATTTCGCGCAACGCCCGCGAGACGAAGATGCACACGGACAAGGACGGCGTCTTTGTGGTGGAGGTGGCACGCGGCATTGACTCGAAACAGCCGCCGGATAGCCCCGCCGCTGGCGTAGATATCACCGAACTGCCCTTCGATACTAGCAACAAGCTGTCAACGCTCGAGGAGCGCAGCCTGCCGCCCAGCCATGAACAGGTCCAGATCCATGCACCGCCCAGCGACTTTGCCAATCAGCCAGCTGCAGTCGGAGTTGGAGCAGCTGTTGGCCTGCACCTCATTGAAGAGGAGCAGATGTTGCCAGATGAGGATCATGACATTGACCGACAGCAACCCATACAGTCCCAAACAGGACTCTCCCAGTCTGACTTAAGTTCCACCTCCTCGAGCGACTCGAACAAACGCTACTCCTATGGGAACCAGGAGCTCTATGTCATCGAACAGCCCGGCTATGCCAATAACTCGCCCATGATACTTAGCTCTCAGCTGGAACTTGGAACTGACAATGTACCGCAAGTGCAGCCGGAACGAATGCTGGAGCAACAGGAGCAACAGAAGCAACAGGAGCAACAGCAGCAACAGCAGCAACAGGAGCAACAGGAACAACAGGAACAACAGGAACAACAAGAGCAACAGGAGGAACTGGAGCAGCCGGTGCCAGCACCAGCTGCCTTTGGCAATGTAAACGAAACCGAGGCTGAGCAGGTGACTGAGAATGTGGAGGAGGCTAAGGTGCAGCAATTGAAGGAAGAACCAGAGAATAGCTATGACAGCTTGATGAGTCTGCCGGCGCCGCCCTCAACCGAGGAGATCAAAGAGCTCAATGATTTTACGCTGATGGAGTCGAATCAATTGGATTCATTGCCACCACCACCGCCACCGCTCAACGAGACAGCAATTGGAAATGGACACCAGCACAACGAGGAGAAGGAAGAGCAGCAAGAGCAGGAGAAGAAAGAGAACGAGCAAGAGAAGGAGAAGGAGCAGCAGAACGAGCTAGAGAAAGAGCAGGAGCAGGAGCAGAAGCAGCTGGTTGAGCAACAGCTGAAGCTAGCCAATGGCAAAATATGCGCACCACCAAACACCGCTGCAGCCAATGGAACTGACAATGGGCAGGAGCAGCCATCGACATTAACGCCGCCAGCTTCGCCGCCCGCCTCGCCTAGCGGTGCGACATTGTGCGCTGGCAGTCTCGCCAACGGCATACATGCGGTGCCGCAGCCTATGGCCGTCGATGTGAATGGCAGTTAAGAAGAAGATGAGGAAGAAGAAGCAGTCAAAAAAATAATGAAGAAGACGCAGAAGAAGAAACTGTGTAAGCAGTGGAAAAAGGTATGCTATACAAGAGTACTCAATATATACTAATATCTAAGCTATTTAGAAACTCGATCAAAGTGGTGTTGTTTTTTTTTTTTGCAAGTGGTGGGTGTGGTGTGCCCCACCCACCCACACACACACACATACTACACACACATGTGTGTGTGCGTGTGTGTCAAATGTTTAGGCTAGACTAAGCGTTAGGCAGCATAAAATAATCAAAAAAAAAAAAAGAAATGAAAAGAAAAATACTAAAAATAAAAAAATAAAAATAAAAATGCTAAATGAATTTCAATTTTTCCACTTAACTGTTTGTTGATTTTTCAAATATTGATAAAAAAAAAATAATAAAAAAAAAACAAAATGAAAAACATAAGAAAAAGCGAAAAAATAATATTTAAGAACAATTCAAATGCGATTAATATTACAAATAAAACATAATTAATTGTTTGTCTATTTGCGGCTACAGCTATTTCAATGTCTATCTACAAATAACTAACAAATAAGCCAAATACCGAAACCAAATAATGTACCACTCCCCAGGCCCCTCTCCCCTACGCCCCCACCATGGAAACAATGAAATACAAAATATCCGAAACACAATTAGAGAATGCATAAATAATACATTTCAATTGTTTGCACACAAATTGTTCAGCTATTTATTGATTGCGCATGCTATTAACAGGGCAAATTACTATGTGAACTCTGCTTTTGTATCGAGTTGGGTGTGCGAACTGATTGTTGCTGTTAGTTGTGCCTATTTCATATTTTTGCCAATTATAACAGTACTTAAACAACTGAGCCCAGAGCTAGAGCTATCAAATTCATTTAAATATACCATCATATGGTCAATTGACCACATAACTAACCCAGTGAACTCAGTTCCAATAAGCCGCACAGCTTTGAATTTTGGGCTACAACTCGAACTCAACCCAAGCTAAGTAGGTGAAAAAGTTGAACAGTAAGGCTCCACTATTTCTCGAGCTAACCCAGTGAACTCAGCTGCTACAAGCAACACAGCTTTGAATTTTGGTATACGAACTAAGCTCGATCCTAGCTCCATAATTGCAATAGATCTGCTAATAAGTCCTATTATTTCTGCCACTAACTCAGTGAACTCAGCTTCTATTAGCAACAGCACTGTCAAATTCGGTATGCTATCATTTCTAAGTGTCAACAGCTTGCATTCAAGTATTTCTTCGAATCAATATACATTTGGCATAGATAGACACTAACAGGTGTGAAGATGCGTGCAGAGCGTATCTACAAGTCTCGTACTCCGATATTTATTGACATTTATTTTCAATTTTCTTTGTGAAACGTAATCAAATGTGCCGAAATTTATATAGAACAAGACAAGAAAACACAATTTACAATAACAATTTATACAATATATAAGAACTTTACTTATACAAATACGATACGCGAGCAACTTGTGTACTCTTTGAACCACTAGCGACTAGCTAATAGTTTTCTTTATGATAAAAACACAAAAAAAAAAAAAACAAAAAACTACAAAGAAGAAATAAGAAAGATAAAGAAAAACAAAACATAACAGAGGACTTCAAATTCAGAACAAAGCATGAACTATATATGTATGGATGTACTAAGTATAACTAAGATAAACAATTGAATACTCCGAAAAAAAAGTAAATTAAAGAAATCAACGTAAACAATTATACAATACAAGCGAAAGAAAACAAAAATAACTCTCAAAATAAATAGACGTAAAAACATTTATTACGAAAAAAAAAACAAAAAAACTCAAGATTATAGGAAAGAAAAAAAGAAAAAGAAGAAGAAATATTATAGAACTAAAAGATAAATGATAAATAAATCAAAGAAAGAAAATTAAGAGAAATACGTGCACTGCAAGTGGTACGTGTTTGTTTTTTTTTTTTACAAGTAGAGAATTATATATGCAATACCCAAAGGATATAGCAAGTTATATAGATCGGTTCCGATCGGTTCAACAAACGAACGAACGAAAGTTTTTTAAGTTTTTTGTTATCTCTCAATTGTTTTCAATTGTTTTATTGACAATTCGCGGTTTTTAAGGAGCAGGCACAACATAAACCTAAAGATAATTAAAATATATATAAAACTGATTAAATGATTTATGATATATACTTAAATAATCCCAAATTAGAATTTAATATTTAGGCCAGTGCCAGAGTCTTTTTTTTTTTGTTTTGTTTTTCAATAAGAAAAAGCCAAAAGCAAAAACAAAAGAAAAATCGAAAAGTAAATGGAAAATGCAAAATGAGAAAAAAAAAACAGAATAAGTAAATGTGATTGTTATTTAACTTAAGTTATGCATTAAATTGATAATTGATATGAATGTGTATGTGTATGTAAGGTATGCCAAAATACATATATATATGTATACTCGAAATATATGTATGTATATATATATATATATATATATATATATATATATATAAGCCCAGTTAGCCAAAAGATTGACTCGATTGAGCGTGGTACAGTAAAAGCTGAACAGATCGAATGGTAACTACTAAAGGCAACTAAGCTATAATCTGACCTATATGTATATATATGTATATACATATATATATATACATGGATCTACCAGCGATTGGAATAATGAATAAACTGAAATTCAAGATATTAAGAAACCAATTCTATTTTCTTATCAATGTGGATTTCTTTACAGATTTGCAAAGGTAAGTGGATGAGCTTTGAAAACTCAGCTGTGATCTCTAATGTTTTCAAAGGACTTTCTACTGAGATCAACAAATTTCAGATATATAATGTGGATGATCTATAAATTTAACTTATATGTCATATATTCAGACGACTTTCTGAAATGACTGAATTGGGCTGTCAAATAATCCAGATATACAATATAATATGTCAAAACTAAGGCCACAGCGTTGTTTTCGAGTTGATGAACAACACACAGAATTGCCATATATTTGTCTTAAATTTGCAGCAATAATATTAATAATACACGCAATAATAATATCAATAATAATTTGTAATTAATATTCGTACATAATTATTTATTTTAATGAGATTTTCATACATCTGTGGCCTTGTTTGTTAATTGAGCAGTCGACCTCATTTTCATCTTGTGCATTCTGTCACACACACACTCTCTCTCTCTCTGTCTCTCTCTCTGTCTCTCTCTCTCTCTCTCGCTCTCTCTGTGTGTGTGTCAGTCTGGCTGTTAACATATCTTAATTTGATGAAATTTTCAGCTCAATTTGCTCAGTGGCCAACTTTGCCTTTGACTTTTGGGCTATGCTTGGCTTGGACTGCAGTAGGTCAGCTGGTGTGGTTCTTGCATGCCAATGCAGGCCACACACACACACATGCACACACAATCAGGCACACACCACACACACACACACACATAAATTGGTACACATCCTTGGGGGCTCTGCTTGGCCGCAACATGTGTCGAGCATGTCAACGTCGAGTGCCAATGCACCACTTGCTCCAATTGTTGCCAGTCAGCCGACTCCCGTTGCCTCAATATACCACGCCTCCTTATCTTACGGAGCGGGGGCCTGACAACATTCGATCGGGCGTTGGTATCAATAAAATTAACAAGCCCTTAACAGCCCACTTAAGCGGCTTGGCCCGCACGCTTTAAGGCCCATAAAGCGGGCCCAACACGAACATAGTGAGAGAGAGAGAGAGGGAGAGAGAGTGGGGGCGAGCAAAGGGTGTTGGTAGCCTATAAACAGCGAGTGTGAAGCAACTGGATAGCCGTCAGCGGAGCGGGTGGGGCTTAGCCAGTGGGGCATGACCGTGCGGCCAGTGTGGCAAGTTGTCTGTAAAACGCTGCAGTTTAGTTGCACGTTTTGAGTTTCACAGAGAGGCGACAATACCCGGGAATAACAGCTCAACAAGCGCTCCAACTGCTTGCCCCGAAAAAAAATACCCTCTAATTATGCTGCACGTAAAAGCAAAGGAAAATCTCAAATTATAAGCGATGTGAGCGGAGTTGACCAAATACGTAGTAGGGCCTTGACTCTAAAAACTTAATATAAATTTATTTTAATTTACTTTTAGCTTGAATTTCATTGAATTTTTGTTTAGTTTTAATTTAATTTAAATATCTTAATTTATTACAAATTTAATTTAAATTACATTTCTGTTTAATTTTATTTAAGTCTTATTTTTAATTTGAATCAAATTTAAAATTAATTTTAATTAAATTTTATTTTGATATTAGTTTAAATTTTAATTTTAATTTTAATATAATGTCAGATAAATTATAATTATATTTTTAATTATAATTTTATATACAATTAAAAAAATAAAATAATTTTAATTTAATTTGTTTTTAGTTTTAATCAAATTTAATTTTAAATTAATTTTTATTTTTATTTAAGTTGAATTTAATTTAATTTTATTTTTAATTTAGAATCTTTTCCCTGCAAAGTGTTTGCTTATTTTTTACAGGGTATTTGGCCTGCTATTTGCTTTACGATGTCGAGCATTCGCTTGTTTTTAATTGCAGACCAGCTCGTGTTGCTCCCATTTAGTCAAACCTCAGCCAGCCTGGCGCACACTCAACCCTTTGCCCCTCGAGGCAACTCCTCTTCCGACCGCTTTCTCTCTCTCTGCCTCTCTGCCTCTCTCCACTCCCATGTAACTGCCCCCTCCTCGTCCTACCCTTTGTTGCTGTGCTTTAACATTTACTAATTTTAAATTGCTGTCGCTTTCATATTCGCATTCGCTATGTGTGCTGGGCGGTTGGGCGTGTCTGTCAGCCTGTTATGCATCTGTGTGTGTGTGTGTGTGTGGCACAGTTGAGTTGACTTGAAATTTTAATGAAATGCGCTCGTTTTATTGTCGCTGCACGTTTTGGCGTCTGCATTTCAAATTATTTTTAATTGTCAATTTCTGTGGCTGCCTGCAACACTTAGCTGGCTTCTGCCGCTGTCGCTGCCGCAGTCGCTGTCGCTGCCACTGCAGCTGCATTTGCTACTGCGGCATGTGGCAATCAAAATATTAATGCCACGGGCAGCTGATTAACCGCAAACGAAACAAACCGAAACAATAACAACGGCAGCCAGGAGTTCAGCCTCAGCCAGCGTTACATAATTAAAATCAAATTAACTCACACGCACACATACACCCGACACACCTACACACACACACACACACTCACACACACTCACACACACATGTATGCACTCTCTCAATTTGTGCAAATTTTAATTGACATTTTGGCAGCGACATTCGGGCACATTCAACGCATTTGATCATCAACAGAATTTTACTGCACCTCAAACACACACCAAGCGAGGTCCTCCCTCCCCCTGCCCCTTCATGCCCAGGCTCGACCCACACGCATTTACATTTGCTGCTGGTGTTGATCAAAAAATTGCATTAAGCCGCAACCAAAAACAGGAATCAAAGTAACAACAACAACGTAATCCACAAATCCAACAACAGTTCAATAAATTTTGATTCCCAATTTACCGCATGGCTGACCCGAATTACATTTTATGTTGAATCTATCTCTATCCCCCAACTCTGTGTCTATATCTATCTCTATCTATATATCTCTCTCTCCTCTCCTATCTCCTATCTCCTATCTCCTATCTCCTATCTCCTATCTCCTATCTCCTATCTCCTATCTCCTATCTCCTATCTCCTATCTCCTATCTCCTATCTCCTATCTCCTATCTCCTATCTCCTATCTCCTATCTCCTATCTCCTATCTCCTATCTCCTATCTCCAATCTCCTATCTCCTATCTCCTATCTACTATCTCCTATCTCCTATCTCCTATCTCCTATCTCCTATCTCCTATCTCCTATCTCCTATCTCCTATCTCCTATCTCCTATCTCCTATCTCCTATCTCCTATCTCCTATCTCCTATCTCATATCTCCTATCTCCTATCTCCTATCTCCTATCTCCTATCTCCTATCTCCTATCTCCTATCTCCTATCTCCTATCTCCTATCTCCTATCTCCTATCTCCTATCTCCTATCTCCTATCTCCTATCTCCTATCTCCTATCTCCTATCTCCTATCTCCTATCTCTTATCTCCTATCTCCTATCTCCTATCTCCTATCTCCTATCTCCTATCTCCTATCTCCTATCTCCTATCTCCTATCTCCTATCTCCTATCTCCTATCTCCTATCTCCTATCTCCTATCTCCTATCTCCTATCTCCTATCTCCTATCTCCTATCTCCTATCTCCTATCTCCTATCTCCTATCTCCTATCTCCTATCTCCTATCTCCTATCTCCTATCTCTTATCTCCTATCTCCTATCTCCTATCTCCTATCTCCTATCTCCTATCTCCTATCTCCTATCTCCTATCTCCTATCTCCTATCTCCTATCTCCTATCTCCTATCTCCTATCTCCTATCTCCTATCTACTATCTCCTATCTCCTATCTCCTATCTCCTATCTCCTATCTCCTATCTCCTATCCCCTATTTCTTATCTCCCTTTTATTTTCTATATATATATATATAGTGCTTATAGGGTATTCTACAGTGTAATTAAAACTACATTTTAAAAGTGAAATTTATATTTGATTAATTGTTTACGTTTTTCTTTTTGATAGTGATTGATTGATTGATTGTTTGATTGATTGGGTCAACGCTTGGTCACATTTGTGCAAAATTTATTGCGCAGGCAGGCGCATAATTGAATTCAATTATTAAACACGAATGCAATATTTAAATGCCAATCTAAATGGTTACGAGCTCGAAATGCCAAAGCACACAAATCCATCAATCATCGTGGGCTGCAAATGGGTCAACTTCGCTAATTAACGCGATTGAAGCTAGCAATAAACTGAGACTTAGAGCTGCGACTGCAACAAACAAAGGTCAACGTCAACGTCAGCGGATAGGTCTTTCTTAGACTAACTCAAACTTAAGTTCTTAAATTTGTCTTTTTTAGACTGGAATTTGATGTGTGTCTATGATTTGCCTTGCGCACAAAATTTTACATTGTTTTTATGGTCATAATTAAATGCAAACCTCGAGCTGTTTGAGAAACCACTTAAGTGAATGCTTTTAATTGGGCAAATCAACAAGAACTTAAAGTTGATATCCAAGAGATAGAAATATTGTCGGAAATTGAGCCTGAAATTTGAAGCCAGCTGAAGAGGCGCTCAGACCACTCGACTCTGTCGCTTCCTAAGTGTCTAAATGACTTTAAGATGCCAGTGGCACAGACTGAACGAACGGGTCAAGCCACAAGGTGTGTGTGTATGTGTGTGTGTGTGTGTGTGTGTTTGTGGCATCTTTGAAGTTGTGTCTGGATTTGCCACCAATATTGGCTACATGTAGCCAAGGATATGTTTGTACAACGAGTTCAATTTGCAGCTACACGAAAAAGGCAAGTCCAGTTGAAACTTCACACGCCCTTCCCTTTGTGCTCATCCGCCCACGCCTCGCTCGGCTCTCCATACCTTCGACGAGCGAGAGAGAGAGAGAGAGAGAGAGTGAAACGATAAAATTAGCAAACACATCGAATGCCCCACGTTGGGCGCCACTTTGCATAATCACATAGCGGGTCAGAGAGGGAGAGAGAGAGGGCGGGGCGAGGGGTTTGGATGGGTAACTGGGTCGCGTGCAATTCAATTAAATCGTTCGACGTTTAAAAACCGAATAAAAAGCCAAATAAAAATCAAAATTAAATTCATGCCGAGAGTTTCATAGGAACAGACACAGACACATCCACAGACACATCCACAGACACAGACACAATCACACTGACAGTCACAATCGCAGTCACAGTGACAGTCACTGTCACAGTCACAGCTACGGCGGATACGTTCAATGTGAATGCGGATGTGAATGCGAATGCGAAACGGAACGTCCATTTGGCATTTCAATTTGATTTGCTGGCCATTCGAGTTTTAATGTGCAAATCGTTTCGAATTGTTTAAATCAATTAATTTTTGCGATCATCCATGTGAATTGGGCAGCGGTGGGCGTGTCACTACTGAATGGCACTCATTGTGCTCTTCGAACAGTTGCTAAATATGTTTATAACGCTGCACTGAAAGCGTGCTGCGAAATCGAATAGCAGTTCAATGGAAAAGAAATTTCAGTCGTGGCCATTAAAGCGAAATAACTTGAAAGTCGTGAATATTTATGAGCAGCGAAATTGCTAATTAAAAGAAAATAGACTTAGAGAAAATATCGTTCAAATGAAGCACAAGAAAAGAAGATGACAATTTCACAGAGACTCTTTTATATTTGGGGGGAATATAATGTTTAGATCTAAATTTCTTTAGAGTGTAGAAAGAAAGTAGCTTAAGGCTTAAGCATTATTTCTATATATGTGAATAAGCATTTGATTGAAGATACTTGCTTGAGATACGTTAAGTTAGAGTTTTTCCTAAGAACATAAATCATCAAATTTGATTGACTGATTGATCTACCTTCTTTATAGCACTTGAGCGTATTACTGATATAGAGGCAAATCACTTGGAATAGATTTACTCTAATGATGTATGAATGAGAATTTGCTTGACTGATTGATTGATTGACCTTTATAATACTTATAGCAAAATTCATTACTAATATAAATGCAAATATCTTTGGAGTAGATGAAATCTATTAACTCTAATGCTATATGAATGGGAATTTGACTAACGCTGCATTCTCTTTGACTTGATTGATCTTGATTGACCTAAGTCATCTATAGTACTTATAGTAAATGTAAAACGAATGTAGAGATAAATCCCTTTGGAGTAGACGGAATCTATTCACTCTAATGATATATAAAAGAGAACTTGATTTACTCAGCTTTCTCTTTGATTTGATTTATCTTGATTGACTGATTGACCTAAGTCATTTATAGTACTTATAGTAAATATATTCCTGATTTAGAGTTAAATTTCTTTTATGTAGATGAAATTTATTTACTCAAATGATATATGAATGAGCTCTCTTTTTGATTTGATTGATTGATATTGAAACGTTTATTTGATAATTGGCATGCAACACATTTGTATTCCAAAGAGAATTTATGTATATTATGCTGATTAACTGATAAGCATTAGTGGTAAAAAGACAGTTCTCTTTAGAGAGGATATATGAGACTGATTTCATGCAGTTTCAGCCATAATTTAGCACTGCGCAAACTACGTTTTCTGCTACAATTCTTGTTCCAATTCGAATTGTGAGAGATAAGCCTTGGGGTTGAGCTAATGGACTAATACACTGTGCTGAATTGCTACTAAACACCTTGTATACCCTATGCATATGGTAGAACAGGGTATATATATAGTCATTCATTATGAATATATTCTATATGGCAAAGTCAGTTATTCATACTGCAATTCTCTTCGCTTCTCGCTTTAATTTTGTTCTTCTTTCTTTTCAATTAGTCCCAAAGTGTGCAGCGCATGCTACCCTCTTGCATTGGCTGTCAACTGTTAGCATTTGATATTTGCGAAATCTGGATCTGGCTCAATGTTTCTGTCAGTTGTGCAGCTGTGTGTGTGCTTGTGTTTGTGTTTGTGTGTCCTGGACATGGCGCATTGCGTATCCTTCTGCCCATTTATCATTTGTCATGTTTGTGAATCTTTAACCAACAACCGGGCAAATACTCTCGCCCCCAACGTTCGTCCATTAAGTTCTGTTGCTAGTTGTTGCCGCTGTTGTTGCTGCTGTTGTTGTTGGCGGGGTCAACGAAATGCTTCGCAGTGTCAGTCAACTTGCGCCACTTCCTGCTCCCCGGCTGCCCTGCCTCCCCCTTCACTGTCCTCCATGGATAGACACAAACTGATTCCCATATACTGCGTCCATTTGGCTGGCTTTATATAATCGAAACCTTCTGTCATTTTCTTGTCGCTTTTGTTTGTTTGTCTCTTTTTTTATTTGTATTTCCTTGTTTTTTTTTTTTTTACTTTTTTTGCGTGTTGTTGCTGCTGTTTTTAATGCATTTCCGTGGCATTATTGCGTCGTGTCCAACGTCGCGTATACGCAATGTGCACAGCAAATTTTCATTTTATTTCTTTTTCGGTTTGCAGTTAACTTTACGTTTGCTGCTTGTTCTTGCTGCAGCTGTCGAGGTTGCCATCCCTGTTGCTGCTGTGGATGCTGCTGCTGTTATTATTGTTGCTGTTGCTACACCAAAAATGTGACAACGCACAAAATTTTGAAGCGCAACTGACCCCATTTTTCGGAGCTCTATCACTCTACCTCTACCTCTGCCTGTTCCTGTCTCTGTTTCCCCTCATTTACCTACTCTTTCTCAGCTTCTCTCCATATCTCCCTCTACTTCTCCCTCTCTCCCTCCCTTCATTCTCTTTTTGTCTCCTGCTGCGCTGTGCCTTTCTTGATTCCTAGTTTTTTGGCCCAGCATGTCCGTCTAGCTGAGTTGAGCTGGGCTGGGCTGGGCGTGGCATTTCATGCTACTTTGGCATTTAATTGCAAATTTTACGTTTGCTCTAAATTTGCCGCACACTCACACACACTCAAGCATACACACACAAACAGACACTCATATTTACACACACACTCGCACAGACATTTGTGAGTGCATTTCATAATTGCCAAATGCACTGAGTGCTGTACGAGCCATAAACTCTGCCTCTCTCCCGCTTCCGCTCTGTCTCTGTCCCTCTCTCTCTGTCTCACACACAACACACACTCTCTGTCTCGCTCTCTTTAGGCATGTGTGTGTGCCGTGTTCATTAGCCAGGGATTCTGCTTGGCTCTTTTGAACATTTTTCAGCAGCCGCAACAAAATGCAAAGCGCTTGTGTTGCTGCTGATGCAGTTGCTGGTTGTTGTTGCTGTTGTTGTTGTTGTTGCTGCTGCTGGTTGCTGTCGTTGCTGTCGTTGGTGTTGTTGTTGTAGTGAAATTTATGATTTCAAAAAAGGAAACTGGCAACAACTGAAGGCCAAACCTTAGCCCATAGCTGTAGCCGCAGCTATAGCCCGAGTTGTAACCAGCATTGCCAATTCCAGCAGCAACAGCAACAGCAGCAACATATAAAACGACGACAACAGTTGGTAATGGTAATCACTGGCAGCAATGTAGCCCGCATCATGCGGCCAGTAGATGCTGTAGTTGTTGTTTCAATTCATCATTTTGGTAAAGGGCGACGGAGGGGGCGGTCGAGCATGGCATTGCATCAAACGCATTTCACGCAGAATATCTAACGACAACAGCAACAACATCAAGAGCAGCAGCAGCAGCAGCAGCAGCAGCAACTGTTGCAACTGGAGTGGCAATCAGTTGGCTGGAAACGCATTACTCAAAGTGTGCTACATGCAGGCATCTGTATGCGGGCATAACTAAAGGCGTTTGGGCGCGTGGGCGTGGCAAATTGCTACTCAAAATGTTGACAATCGCAAAAATGTTGACGTCGTTGCTGTTGCGACTGCTGCTGCTGTTGGGGCTGATTTAGCTAATGGATGTCTATTGAAATGGTGCTTAAAACTAATGTGAAATATAATCTGTAACTGTATCTGTATCTGTATCTCTATCCTCTATCCTCTATCCTCTATCCTCTATCCTCTATCCTCTATCCTCTATCCTCTATCCTCTATCCTCTATCCTCTATCCTCTATCCTCTATCCTCTATCCTCTATCCTCTATCCTCTATCCTCTATCCTCTATCCTCTATCCTCTATCCTCTATCCTCTATCCTCTATCCTCTATCCTCTATCCTCTATCCTCTATCCTCTATCCTCTATCCTCTATCCTCTATCCTCTATCCTCTATCCTCTATCCTCTATCCTCTATCCTCTATCCTCTATCCTCTATCCTCTATCCTCTATCCTCTATCCTCTATCCTCTATCCTCTATCCTCTATCCTCTATCCTCTATCCTCTATCCTCTATCCTCTATCCTCTATCCTCTATCCTCTATCCTCTATCCTCTATCCTCTATCCTCTATCCTCTATCCTCTATCCTCTATCCTCTATCCTCTATCCTCTATCCTCTATCCTCTATCCTCTATCCTCTATCCTCTATCCTCTATCCTCTATCCTCTATCCTCTATCCTCTATCCTCTATCCTCTATCCTCTATCCTCTATCCTCTATCCTCTATCCTCTATCCTCTATCCTCTATCCTCTATCCTCTATCCTCTATCCTCTATCCTCTATCCTCTATCCTCTATCCTCCATCCTCTATCCTCTATCCTCTATCCTCTTTTCTCTATCCTCTTTCCTCTATCCTCTATCCTTTATCCTCTATCCTCTATCCTCTAACCTCTATCCTCTATCCTCTAGCTCTATCTCTATCTCTATCTATATCTCTATTCTAATTAAGCTCGCATTATGAAATTCATATTTGAATATTAATTGACGTCCACAACAATGGATGACTCAGTCGAATGTCTGATGGGCGTGTCAACTATTTGTGCAATGTCTCAGGTAATATTATTCCGACAGATTCAGTAAAATCTCTTTGTGTTTGGCTTAATGGCTGCGCTTTATTGAGGCTTCAATTATTGTAAATTAATGCAAATATGTGAATATTTTAAGCTCAAAACAATGAACATAAAATGAAGAAGTGACGAAGGCACGACTAACAGATACCCTGTATACATGGGAGATAAAGCTGAAGTATAGTAATGAAATGAAGTCGCTTCTCTGTTAATCAATAAATAGAAATAGTTGTCTTGGATGAGAGGGAGATAGATAGAGAGAGTGAGAGAAAGAGATAGATAGGGAGAGAGAGAGAGGTCATCTAATAAGATTTCTTTGTTTATCTATTATAGTTTATATTTGAATCCTATATACCTAACTGGTCGGCTTTGCAGGGTATTTCATTTAAGGCCACATGAAATGTGCAAAATCAAAACATGTATCTGTGACAGCCCATTTTATATGCCAGTGATATGCACTGACAGCAATTGAATACATTTACCATGTATCTGGGATTTATGTATCTGCTCATCGGCAGCGCACGCCCTGGCCTCGATTACCCGCCCATTGGACATACGTATGTTTGCATTTGAATTGAAGCATTGGAAATAATCTAAATATTTGCGTGCAACTAAATTGAAATGCTGCCGGGGCCCAGCAGCTGGGCAAAATTCCTATTGCAATTCAAATATATATTGCTGATGCCACAAAAATATTTAAAGCACTTGCAAGCCATTGACCCGGCTCCTGCTACTCCATATGATAATCAAAATAATTATGCTGATGGCCAAATATATTTATATTTATATATATATATATATGTGTGTGTTACAAAAGCATTCGCAAAAATATCCAATGCTTTCTATCACTAGTCAATAGTCTATGGCTATCATTGCATAACAGTTATGCACATAATTGTTATGGAGATGGACACGAGATTTGCATGAGGCATGAAAAACGACCTGAATTTGGGCGTTGAAAGCGCAGCAGAGCATTCAGGTGCAAACTGATTCCTCGGGCCATAGCCAAGACACCAGCTGAAGTGTGGATCATTAAATGTCGCATTTAAGCACTTACGTTATTTCAATTAACAGTTTAAGTTTTATGTGGATGAACTGGGTATATTGGTTATGTGTTAAATTATGTGACAGGCAGGTATGATGTGACGGCAGATTCATTGGGTATATTTTTATATAAAGTAAAATTATTTAAAGAAAATTTTAAGACATAAGAAAAGGGTTTTAGGATTTCTATTTGAATAGGAATTAATTTTCGAACAAAGCAAAAATCATTTCAGTTTATGCAGCTTGGAAGTGGGAGACTATGGAGTCTGTAGGCTATACAGTTTAAGTTGAGTGGTTTCAGAAATGAAATTAGCCAAGCGAGATCCCTTTTGAATTTATCTTAATAATTTAATTAGCATTAAGAAAAATTAGCTAAAAATTAAATTTCGAAACTTAAATTGCTTAAAAATTAATTTTTTGTTAACAAAACTATAATTAAAATTTCTAATACCGATCTCAAACAAATTTAGATGCAGAATCTAACTAAATGATAAGCTTAAAGCCAAATGCAGCGCACCACAAAATTGGCTTCAGTTAGGACAAAGCTAGCTCTATGCAAACAGAAGCTACAATGTGCAAAATGACGAAGGTATGCAAATAAGATAAAAAAAAGATAAAATGCTGCAACAATTGCATCAACGTTTTATAAAAAACAATTCACTTACAAAATATGATATATTCAAAGCGATGCTATTCAAGAGTGAGAGGGCGAGAGAGAGACAGAGAGAGAGAGAGAGAGAGAGAGAGAGAGAAGTCGAGAGGGGACTAGCACACAATGCAAGTTTATTGAAAGTGATGCGAGGCGCGGGCGCAGTTGAAGCCTGGTCAAGTGCTTGGTGGCCCATTTCGACCAGCGAGAGTCACTTCACAAAGCCAAAGTGTGTGTGCATGGGTATGTGTGTGTGTGTGTGTGTGTGTGTAAGCTGTTTTTTTTTTTTTTGCATGTGAAGTGCCAAAAATTGTTCTCGATTGCGTGACAAAGCAAAGTGAAAAGCTAGCAAAACTAGCAAAGCGTGCATTGATAAAGAGCTGGCAAAGCACACACACACACAGCTAGGCAAAGCAAATGCTGGTAAGGCAAGTGGAGTGGGCGTGGCAAAGGCAAAGGCAAAGGAATGCTGCTGCTGCTACTGCTGCTGCTGCTGTTGTTGGCGCGCTGCCTAACGATCTATTTACGTTGAGAGTCCATTGAAGCGTATTAATTCTTTTTAATGCCAAAATAATAACGACGCCATTATGCCGAGCAGCAGCAACTGACAACAACAGCAGCAACAACAACAACAACAACAACAAGCGCAGCCGATTTTCATGGACGTCATCAGTTTGGCGACCGCCCGTCGAGCAGAGTTTTTGCGAGGCGGGCGCCAAAAAGTCTGCTACGAAATGTTTTCCAATTGACCAAACAGCGCACAAATAAAACCCAGACAACTCACACACACAGAGCGAGAGAGAGAGTCACGTATGGGGTGTGTGTTGCCCTGTGTGTGTGTGTGTGTGTGTGTGTGTCGCACTTATAAACATAAAAACTGATAACGAAATCAAAACGCCAAGCCAAACGATTTGGAAATATATATCGATAGCCAACAACAACAGCAACAGCAAACAGCAAGCAGATGTGGTCAGAGTTCATATAGCCGCACTCTATATACCCTATACTTGGCTTGCATGAAAGTTAAGGTAAGCAATTGAAGCATAGCCTGGGATAGGTGAACTAGGAACAGATGCTTCCCTTGTTCTCTTGAGTTCAACTCAAAACTTAAGAGAAGAAAGGAAGCATCTGTTCCAAGTATCTTTATCCCTAGGCTACGCTGAGAGCTGAGTTCACATAGTACAGTTGAGCTTGGACCTAAAAGTACAATCATGTAATTCTCAAATAACATTCAGAATATAGAATATTAATAAAAATTATTATTATTATATATTCATTATAACTTTTTTTCTATGGCGATCTCTTGATATAGTTACCTAGTTCTTACAATTTTCACATATTTTCAACTTAAGCCAGTCAATAGCAACTGTACTAATTTCCAGTACGATATCCATACGAACCGCTCAGTTCACATGGGACAACTGCAGCTAAATGGATAGAAATCCTTAAGCTAAACACTTTAGCTCAATCGTAGTCAGGGAAGACATGTGCCTTTGGTGAGAGCATGACATAACAATGAGTAGCTACAACAAAACACTGTCCGGCCGTACAATTCGACGGGTTGTCCGGCTGTCCGGCTGTCCAGCTGTCCGGCTGTTCGGTTGTTCGTTTGCTCGGCCGTAACGGGGGCAGCCAAGCAACATCAATGTAACGGCCATACGACATTATTATCATCGCAAATGGCAAGTTAGACAAACACATTGAGTGCCCATTTAATGGCCCAGCCGACAAACGCCCAGACCGAGAGGCCGGAACGGCCAGCCGTCCAGCCATTCGGCCAGTCAGCCAGCGAGCCAGCTAGCCAGTCAGTCGGCCTGTCTGTCCGTCCAGCTGTCAGTCTGTCCGGCGGACAGCAGGCAGGCACATAATGACCAAGCTAAACAGCAAATGAACTTTTAAACGTATTGAATTGACGTGCCGGGGGGCAGCTAGTCTGTAGGTGGCTAGGATAGGCGCATGGAGCCTATACCTTTTAATGGGTTGTCCGGGCAACCGGAACAACAAGCACAACAACAACAAATAGGAGAATGGGTGGCCATAAGCATAAGAATACTAAATGTTAAATACCTAAGTAAACCAAAAAAGACCAAAAAGGGGCGTCAAAGAACTGAAAGTCTTATGCAAACTAAAGAAGCAAATGGAAATGCTAAAGCAATCACAGCAAACGTGCTGGAAAGCCAAAAGAAAAATATCTATATATAACATATATTTATACATTTATATATTTATATACATATATATATTAAGTAAAGTTAAATGTCAAATAAAATTTCCTTTTAGCATTTTTGCGAGTGCTGTATAATTCTGACAGACAGTCGCTTCAGGTAGTCAAATAGAGTGTTTCCCAATGTCAACAATATGGCAGAGAATATTATGAACATTATTGCTTGGGGGGATTGAAGCGTGTAGCATGTGTTGGCTGGCAAACCAAATTATTTGTAGTCATACAACAAATTTAATATGCTACAAAGACGATTTTGCTTGACATGCAAAACTTTGCGCTAGTTCGAGCTGAGTCGAAATGAAGATGGCAGTTGGCTTAAGCACACAATAAGTCAGTCACTCAATCAGTTAGTCAATAAGGTATTATGGCATTGCATTGCATTCAGTCAATCATTGACGAAGTTAGTCAACCAATCAGTCATATGGCCAAGCATTCACTCAGCCAATCGATCAATCAATGAATCATACAGACAATCAGCTCATCAATCAATCATTTTGTAAGTCAGTCAGGCACTATATCAATCAATTAGCTAAACAGTCAGAGTTAGCTCATGCAGTCAAGCATTCAGTCTACCAATCGATCAATCAGTCAATCATTATTACAATTGATTAGCTAAACAGTCAGAGAGTCATTCAATCAATCAGTCAGCCAAATGGACAGTCATTCAGTCAAGCTCTGAGTAAGGCAATACATCAGACAGTCAATATCATACAGTCAGTCCGTCAATCCATTAATTTGTCAGTTAGTCAGTGATGGAAATCAATCAATCAGCCATCGAATCATACAGCTAGCCAGGTTCATAATCAATCCGTCAATCAGTCAATCATTAATCAGTCAGTCAATCATTCAATCAGTCTCTCTTCTAAAGCACATCTACAATATCTGCATCAACTTTGTCGCCTATCAAGTATTTTTATTGGAGTAATCATCAGCTGATGAATATCTATCCAAAGTGTATTTCTATCTTTGTCATCTCTCTCCAGATGTCTCACATATGTATATATAAATCCAAGCTGAGATCTTTGCCAACTTGACAAAATTTCATTCCGTGGTTATGTCAAAAACTGATTTGAGCATCTGTTGCTCGACGAGTTGACAATCAGAATTTACAGCCATGCCCCGGGATGGGTATCCAATTGTCAATTGGTCACGATCGACGGGTCACATTGTCGGTTATTTTTATGGCGCGCCGTGGGCGTGGCAGGGGTAGCAGTTGGTGCTGTGACGTGACCCAAAAATGAAAGCGAAAACTGGAAGCGGAGCCGGAAACGGAAACGGATATAGATTTCGATGCGAAACCTTTTGACTGCGAGTTGATTTAGATGATGCAGCATCAGCATCAGCATCACCAACAGCAGCAGCAACAGCAGCAGCAACAGCAGCAACAGCAGCAACAGCAGCAACAGCAGCAGCAACAGCAGCAGCAACAGCGGGCAGATGAGCTTTTGATGCTTTCGACGCTGCGTTTTACGAGCTGCCAAATTGTCAAACAAAACTAGCGGGAAAAGGGCCAAAAATTTGTGCCGCCAGCCACACGCATAATTTAACAATATGATGCGGGAGAAGCAGTCAGAATATAAGGGCCAAACTGTCTATGTATTTGTGAGTGTTAGTGTGTATCTGTCTCTGTGTGCGTGTAGGAGTGGCATCTTGAAGTTCTCCGCCCACATCAGTGAGCTTCTGTTTGTGTTTACATTTCATCTTAAGCCGGCTACCAATGCCACATATCAGTCACATGGACGCCACTTCTACAAGCCCCACCAAGCTGGCTGGCTGGTTGGGTGGTTGGGTGGTTGAGAGTGTGGGGGGCACAACAATCGTCGAGTGGATATCACATGAATGCTGACTGCTGGCTGCTGGCTCGCCGGGCGGGCAGGCAGGGGCGAGGAGTGTCGTCGTGCAAATAACCTTAAGCCGTGAAGCTTGTCAAGTGACTTTGGCAGCCAATGTCTACGCATTTGCTTGGCCCCGCTAACCACACACACACACACACACTCACACACACACGCACGCACACGCACACTGTAGCTTAGGCTTTGGCTTCAGCCTGCTGTCAGCTCTCCATCTGTGACTTTGTCGCTGGCGTATTTGCATTTTGTGTCACTTAAGCAGCAACTTTTTATACCCTATAAGCTTGGCAGAGAAAGGGTATATGCATTATGTGTCATGTGACTTTTTATTCACATCAATGAGGGGTACAATGTTGCTTGGGTTGCCTATGTTAGTCAAATACCCTGTAAATTTAGTGAATTTGATGTAATAGACCCCGTTTTCCTTAGTGCAAGAGGGGCATATTGGCTTAGAGTCATGTTGATCTGTTTCTCTTCTTATATAATCAAGGGGATATATGTTCATATATAATGAAGAGCTTTAAAATTTTAGCATTTTTCTAAAACACTTCAAGTATTTAACCTCTACAAACATTTAACAGGGTATGGCATAGGCGGTCTGTGAGCATCAACTGGCAGCTTCCCAGTTTTCTTCGTTTTTTTGCTGTTACCACTGGCCGCAAGAGACATTTATTGCCAAGCAGACACACACACACACACACACACACACACATTTGTAGATCTTCTGCCTTTCCTTTCGCTTGCTAGTTTACATCTCTGTGTAGTCAGCTATGTGTGTGTGTGTGTGTGCTTTGTTTGCTACTCAAATGTTAACTAACGGTATTATTTGTGAGCTCAAGTGCGTCGGTATTTGCTGCCCCTACCAGCCCACACCTCTATCTCTCTCTCTCCCTCTCACTCCTGCCTGCTCCAGTTGACAATCAAATTTGGTTTCGGTCAGAATTTGCGTGGTACCGGACGGACGCCTACCCCAGCTCCCAAAGTGTGTGTTAAGTAGTCTGGCACACACACACACACACACACACACACACACACACACACACACACACACACACACACACACACACACACACACACACACACACACACACACACACAAACACACACACACACGCACACACACAAACACACACACACACGCACACACACACTCATTTACAGTCGTGTAGCACTCATCCAGCTTGCGCTCTATTTGACTTTCAGCTTTGCGACTTGACCCACATTTCGCCTGGTCTGTTTTTGCGAATGCATATGCCTTTCCTTCCACGCCCCCTCCGCCCCTCGCACTACTCCAGTCTCACCTCAATTAGAGCTCACTCACATTAGATCTCAATTGTATTTGATACATATATATCTATATATAGCATCGTTTAACTTAGCTTAAGTCGAAGTGCTATCCATTTTTGGATTTTGCCTTCATTCAATAATTAATAATAATTCATTAGACATTCCTTGCTTTCACTCAGTCTATCAGCATTTCCTTTCCACAACATGCTACACCCGCACACACACACACAATTATATTGATTGAATTCGTGAGAATCACTAAGAAGGGCAGCACTCGGAAATACCTATATGTGTACTTAAATTTTAGAACAGTTATCAAAACAGTTATATATATATATATATATATATATATATGAACCAGCTTCTTGCTTGCTTATGTGAATGTATGAGAATTGCAGTGAAAGGCTGTAAATGGAAATCTGTTTTTCATTGGATTAATTGCTTTTATAACTGCTGTAACTAGCAGAGGACAACTTAAGGACTGCTATCGATATGCTGATTAAGAATATATATATATATATTTAACAACGTTTAAACACAGTTGTGTTGATGAAGAGAATACAAGGAAGAGAATATATATATGGAGAAACTGTCTGTCTGATATACTATGCATTTCAGCCAGCCATTAGGTACAGGGTATCAGTGCAGACCAATTGCCTGGCCACTAAGCTCCATTCAGCTGGCTTTCATTCATACCATTTATCATTATATTCGAAATGGTTTTAGTCTCAACAAGACTGTACTTAAATGCCCAGCTCTCCGTCAAGCTGTCCGGAGAAAGCGCCTTTTAGCTGCTGCTCATTAATTAGATGCTGCTGTCTCTTGCTGGCATCGGTGCGGCGGACCCAGCAAAAAGGTGAGCCTGCAGCTCTATTGAGGTTGGAGTTGGCGCTTGCAGTTCGAACCTGAAGTTGGAGTTGGGGCTGGGGCTGGGGCTGGGGTTGGGGTTGGGCTTTGAACCTTTTTGCATGCGGCTGAATGGAGTTGAGGCTGCAATTTGTTTAATGCTGTTGTCGGTGCTGTTGGCCAACCAATTTCACTAACTTGCAACTCGCATCTCTCTCTCTCTCTCTCCCTCTCTCTCTGCCGCTACGTCTCTACCCTTTCGCTACGCTGCTGGCCAAAAGCCGCAGCAAAACTTTGCCAATAACTGCAAATGCAATGCATTAAGCCAAAAACACACACACATACACACACACTCACTGACTGAAAGCTGAAAGCTTTTGGCTGGAAAGCGAAAATCCACTTGGCCAACGGCACAACAAACACACACAAGCACACACACACACACACACCCAGGTATGGCCGCCTGCCCCTTTAGGGCGTGACCTGGTAACGCACCTGTCGCAAAACTGACATTAAATTCACATTACAAAATTGGTTGGCTGCATTCGGCGTATCAGTTTGTGAGCTAAATAATGCGGGCAGGGCTAGCCGACGGGTGCTCGGTGTTTTTGGGGGCGTGGCAGCAGCCAAAAGCCATCGATGCGCTCACCTGCCGAAAAGTTTGTTTTAATGGACAAAGTTGGCAACAGCGCTCGACGGGATTGCGGCCGCTGCCGCTGCCGCTGCCGCTGCCATGTTGCAATGTTGTTCAAGGCATGGGCAGAGGCAGAGGCAGAGGCAGCAATAAGGGAGGGTGGGAGGTAGAGCTGGACGGTGAGGGTGTTGGGGGATCTATGTGACAGCAATGCTGCAACATTTAAGCTATGAGGCACTCACCAGAGCAGCCACAGCCACAGCCACAGCCGCAGCCGCTGCCGCTGCCTTTAAACTTTTAGTCAACACAAATGAAATTATAAGTCGAGGGATCCTGTTGGATGCCAGGTCTGTCGTCGATTGTGGCATTAAGCATCTTGTTGCACGCTTGCACTCAGCTACAGCTCTCATCCCGCACTCACCCACCTGCCTCTTGTCAGCTAGGAGTGATTTTCTTGCTCGTTAAATTTTGCTGCTCTGACGAGCGACAACGTGGCGTATGCGTAATCTGATATCGACAACTTCGCACAACTTTGCCAGCCTTCGAAAGCCGCACACCCACACACACACACACCCACACACACCCACACACGCATGCAGCTGAAGAGCTGGGCGTGGCAAGGGCCGGGACTGGCGTGGTATCTGCTTACGTAAAGTTGGCAGCGAAACTGCTTCCTGCGGCCTAATTTTGGATAGTTGCAGCCCTAAAAATAAACCTCATTTACATATAATATTTTTTTGCATTTTTTTTTTCATGATATACCCTGTAAATTTGGTTGAGTAACAGCTCGGATATCAGTAGGGAATAAACTAATATAAAAGTAAATATTTACTTTAGAGTTGTTTCAGTTTTTCATCAGAATGAAACATTCAATTTCCCTAAAGCTTAGACTCACCTTTTTCGATAAGTATCGATTAAATACTTATCGATTTCCAGCATCTGTCAGATCCATGAATCGAAAGCCCTGCAGACATCAGCGCGAATTAAGCCACACAGCTAGCATGCGAGTCAATATGAAAGTCTACAGGGTATTTTCTAGTCTAGGCTCGCCAAGAGCTCACTCCCGCTAGTCTTTTTTTTACACATTTTTATCACTTGCACAAACTCATGAATTTTTTTAGTAAAACTTTTCGATTTTATTAAGAAAACTCTTTCATTATTACAGCCAAAGGACGACCAAAAAACATTTTTGTGAAGAGCTAAAAAAAAATTGAGATTTCTTCAGCAGTCTATGTGCTTATAAATACCCTGGGGAGTTAGGATTTGGGAGTATCGTTACGTTTAGTTCCCATTAAACAAATTTAAGGCCAATTTGTCAGAAAATGCTATTCATATTCCTACCTGGCTGGATTTGATCGTTTTGCTAGACAATCTTGTTTGTATTCCTAACTTAAAGCCTAGCCTTAAAGCCTAATTCCAACTTCTTTACTTCAAGAAAAGTAAGTGTAACTCATAACAAAAGGCTTCCAGCTGTTTATCTATGATCTTCGCATTTCCACGTGTAACAGCTTTAATTGGAATGCGAGCTTTCCGACCTGCTGCTGTGTAAAATGAACTAAAGACGTTTACAATGTCATTTACGTGCCTGGTCGAGACTTTGACGTGCCCGACATAATTGCTGCTGGCTGCATCTATTGTTGTTAATGTTGTTGTTGCTGTTTTTGTTGTTGTTGTTGTTGTTGTTGTTGTTCTAGATGTTGCCTGGATACGTCGAGCAGCATTTAACCGCGATGTTGTCCTTAAATGCTCGAGCGTTTAATGAAGAAAATTAGCAACGCAGCGCGCGAATGTAATGAAAACGAGGACAAGGACTGGGCAATGGGCGATGTAGAATGAGAACACAGCACGAGAAAACATGTCAAAGCTTAAATGAAAATCGTAAAATGTAAATATAACTGAAAGTTTGAAGGTAACCGACTGGTAGAAAGCACCACAAACGGGGCTTAAATTGAAAAATTATTATGCGAATAAACATCAGGAGAAATGAAACAGGGCTAAGACAAAGAAAACTTCCGAGGGATCTATAGATTAAGAATAAGGTAATGAAACTATGTATGAAGAAGACTAGATGAAGAACTAAGAGAAGATGACTTTGAACTTAAAGAGAGTGATGAATGAGAATGAGTGAATGAAGAGTGCAATAGACTGAGGCGCCAGAGAAGGTCAAGAAACCCAATCAAATGAAGTGTATGAAGAGAGAGAATTTGATAAAGTAGTCTATTATAGACTAATAGTTACAAAACAAGATAAAGAAAGTACGAATAGAGCTTGCTGAGAGTGGGCAGTTTCAAAAACTAAAACCACAAACTGAAGGCAAATGCCCAACGACAAAAATTCCGCCAAGGAAGCTAACTAAAAAGTAAAAAGTACGGACTGAGAGAGCTACAAAAATGGCTAGATTATTAAAGGCTAAATAAGTTGCACGGCCAAAGATTGAGAGAAAAAGCATGTTACACAGGCAGCAGTTGGAGCTGAATACCGAAGGATGCTGTGAAGGCAAGAATCCGCGCCGCACCATTGTATAGCCTGGCTGGCTGGCTGCGCAAAATGTTGCCAAGAACTTATAGACCACAGACGTCTCGCTCCAACCTATGCTCCTCTATTCAGCCGCTCTTCTCTGTCCTCCTCCTCTGCCGACACGCTGCTAAGTTGGCTGGCTACTGAAGCGTGCAACCAGGTTATGTTTTTCCCTTGAAGTTCATGAGCCAAAAATGTCTTAATTTCTGAAATGCGCAAGGAGCCCCTTGAAGCCGGGGCATGGACATGGACATGGGCCACGCCCAGTCCAGGTGTGCCGGAGCTAGTCCAGTTGAAGAAATGCAAAAATTTCATTTTAATTAATTTGCGGGCAAGGCTTGACGAGTTGGTTTCGGCTGCTTCAGTTGCTGGCAGTTGCACGGCGAGTGTCCTGGTCACATCCTGCGGCAATAACTCACAGCACTTTATGCGCTTAAGTGATTTCTAATGCAAACCAATTTCCGAAATCAGCAAAAGCACTTGAAGCCATTTCGACTGGAGCCAGGACGAGTCGCGCCAGCTAAAGGATATTTCGTTTATGTTTTTGCCAGCCAGCGAGACATACAGAGAGAGAGAGAGAGAGAGAGAGGAGTAAGGGCGAGGGAGAACGAGCACAGTCTGCCAGGCAAAGCAGGAAGTCAGCCTTGTCTATCAGCCAAATGACAGTCGCGACGGCTGCTGCCACTGCCACGCCCCAAACAGTCCTCCCCAGTCCTTAGTCCTTTAGTTCGTGCATGTCCTGTGAGTGTGTGTGTGTGTGTGTGGCTTGGCTTCGCTCTGATATGCCAAGGCACAAATGTGCACATGATATGCCACGCAGTAGCTGAAGGAGCACATAAAAAGGACATACACACACACATAGACACACACACACACACACATGCAGCAAAATCATAAAGGATAATATTGAACTTACTGCATGAAATGCAAATTTTTTGCACTGCAAAAAGAATCAAGTAAAAAACCCACTCAGAGAGTGAGATAGAGAAAGAGAAAGAGAGAGAGGGCGAGAGAGAGAGGGAGAGGGAGTAGGGAGCGTAACGTGTCCTTAGCGAGCTGCTTGTAATATCCTCCTCTACCCAAAAGCCAACAGCCCGCCACTGTGCAAAGGACACACTCACACACACACACACACACATATGTGTGTATCTTACTCAATTTTAATATTCATATATTAAAAATCAAAATTAAAGCATAAACAACAAAAAATTATAATCAAATATTAAACTTTTATCTAGCCAAAGGCCCCATGGCATATTTATACGAAGCGCCACCGAGGGCGGCTCGAAACGTTTCAAATATGCATGCGAAGTGTGTGAGAAATATGATGGAAATTTAGATGCGACTCGTTGAAGTATGTGCATATATGAGTGATAGAAAGGGAAGCCAATGAGATACCCTGGAAAGATATGAACAACGAAAAGACTGAAACTGAATCGAAACTGAACTCAAGTCTTATGCGAAGTACTTGGCGACTTCAACAATATTTTAATTAATATAAAAGATAATTTTAACTAACAAACATCTCTACAAGCCTTTCAAGCCTTTCAATGACTACTCAAACATTATCCGCTTAGACAACTCTTAAGACTGCCCTCGCTGCCTCGCGTTTGTGCCACGTAATCAAACATATTGGACGCATATTGTGGCAAACAGAGCCCGATGCTCGCATGTAATACGCTGGGCAATAAAATGTAATATTGCCAAATGATAAACAAGGAGGCTGAGCGGAGGCCCAATAGACACTGAGGTGTGCCAGTGTGGCCCAATGCGTGGGCGTGGCGGGCGTAGTAGGGGCGTAGATATACGGTATGGCCTGTAATAACCTCAAATGAAATGCAGCCCAGAGACGACTCTGCCAATGACAATCAAGAAAAAACAACAAGAGAAAGAGAGTGTATCTATGTGTGAGTGTATGTGTGTGTGTGTGTGTGTGTGTGTGTGTGTGTGTGTGTGTGTGGCGATAAAATTAACAATTCAATGAAGTGAATTCAAAATGGCAAATCGAGAAACGAAATCAAATAACGAGCCACATAACAAAGGCCAGCAAGAGCAAGAGAAAGAGAGAGAAAGAGAGAGAGAGAGAGAGAGAGAGAGAGAGCTAGCTAGAGAGTCATATCGAATACGCATTAGCCATTAAAGCAAATAAATAAAGAGCCATAGAGAGAGGCAGCATAGAATGCCAGTCGAACAACAAGTCAATAAAAATTGAAATAGGCAACAGCAGGCAAAAGTTTTTATTTTTATGGCCCAGACTGTAACAATTACAAGATTAAGGAGTCGAGCGACAGTTTGAGGCATAGCCTCATAAAACAGACAACGAAATACCCTGTAAAACGGGCAATGTCAATGCTGATGACAAAGCTGAAAGAATTCAATTTGAATTTGAAAGTAAGAGTGCTTTAGTCAGGAGTGTCCGACTTGGAGATACCTTGACTACAGCGCAGAGCTACTACTTTCATGCATATATAACAAGATATGGATCTAGATATTATAGCTTAAGCGCTCAGACGGACATATGACCTGAAGAACAGACGACCAGCCGGACTCTATCGACTCAGCTCGTCATCCTGATCAGGAACATATATAATTGATATGGCCCGCCACGCCTCTCCCTGCCTATTACATACACCTTCACAAAACCAATATACCCTGCATGCCCATATTTCAATAGATTGAAATGAAGGGCATCTGCTAGTCGTTCACTTTTGCCTGCATTTGATTAAAAATCAAGTTTTATTATTAACTCACATATTATAGAATATTGACTTGATACAAAATTCATTTATCCATGCAGTCTTCTTAGCTAGCACACACTGTAAACAGTAAACTTTACACACTTGAGCTTTGCTTATATCAATTTTGTTTAAGGCAAATTTCATTTCTGTCATTTTATGCTCAATATTATTTATTTTCTTTGCTTCTTCTTCTTCTTCTTTTTTTTTGATGATGGCATAAATCGTATTTTGAAACAGTTTTCGAAAAACATTTTCCTTGAAATTGAGTTGAAGGCAAAATGTACTCTTAATGCGGTGGGGCGGGGGTGGTGTTACCAAATAGGGGGCGACGACTTTTGCGCCCCTTGTGAATGCTTTACATTAACATATACCATAAATCTCTCACACTCGACGAACTGCCGCTGCCGCTGCTGTTGCTGTTTCTGTTGTTTTTTCTTCTTCTGCTTTTATACACATTTTATGATCGCATGAGTTACATATATCGATTTATGCAAGTGTGTGGGTGTGCGTGGGTGTGCGTGTGTGGGTGTATACCAAAAATCACAGCATACTTTTGGGGAGGGGCTTGGGTTGTGGGTGTGAGAGAGGCGAGCTGCCCCCGCTCAGAATAATCGAAAATATTTTCACATAAATGCAGAAATGAAGCTGGTGACACGGTGCGTGTGTGAGTGAGGGTGTGCGTGTGTGTATATATGTGTGTGTATATGTGCGTGTGTGTGTGTAACGTCTAATGAATTCATGTTGCTAGCAGCGACGTCAGCTGCGACGCCGACAGAGCAGCTGCCGCTAAAATGTTTACATTTAGTTAAACGCAAACTTAGCGATTGTGCGTGCATGTGTGTGCGTGTTTGTGTGTGTGTGTGTGTGTGTGTGTTCTTTAAGCATATGCTGGCAAATGCAAATTGCTGTCAAACTCAGCTTAAGTGGGCGGCAGCATGTGGGCGTTGCCTGGCTTGCAAATGCAGCTGTTTGAATTGTTTCATATTTTGATTAATTTCAGCAGCTGCTGCTTCTTCGTTGTTGTTTGCGAGTTGAAGTAATTGCGTAATGCACTCATCTGTGTGTGTATTTAAGTACATAATCGACAAACACAGACACACACGCACACACACACACATTCGCAGAGCAATTAAGCAAATAAAGCGCTAAAAGGCAAAAACTAAATGAATTAAACGATACAAACGCGGGGGCTTAGCAAAGGGCGCGGGGGCGTGGCAGTGCTGCAACACTTATAAGCCAACTGCCAGATATATATATATATATATATATATACATATATAAATAATGTGTATTTGTGTGTGTGTGCATCTCTCCTACTCTAACGCTCTAGTGCGCTTCATGCTCAGCCATAAAATACGAGATAATAAAAAGTGAATTATGAGCCCGCGAGCAGCGACGGCTACAAAAAAAAAAACAGAAAACAGAAAAAAGACAGTAAAAATAGCAAACAGCAGCTAAGTTGCAGCAGCGGGCATGCATGACTAACTGAATGCCCTGGAACTGTGCAGTGATTACAGATTAAAAAGCTTGCTTTAAGGTTGAAGATTCGATATACTCAGCTTAAAGCTCTTTTCAAAAACTCCGAACCTGTTCTTAGATGAACCGGTTCAAAACTGATCTGACTGAAGGCAGCTTTAGGACAGATCACAATTCCAGTAAAAGCTACTTGCTTAAAAGCTTTTCGATAAGTGAATGATTAGTAGACACGAGAGCTTTAAACCAGTTTTTAGTCGAACCAGTTTGAATCTCTTCTAACCTATTGCACTTATCTTAACCTATTTTTCATAACAGAGCTTTACGAAAAAACATTTCCAACTTTCTGTTACTCATCGAAAACTATAGCAAGCTGAATAACCTTTTATATATTCAAACTCTCTCGCTAACCAATTGTCAGCCGAAGCGGCTCAGACACTTTTGATCTCTAAAGAGCTTTACGCAAGGCTTACACGAGGTTTTCAAACGAAAGCTGCTTATGAAAGTGTCTCCCACTTAATGCTAACATGCCTTAGTTAGCATCTCAATTGTTTACAGGGTATTGCAGCTACAGCAACAAAAGCAACAACAACAATAACAACAACAACAACAACAACAGTAACAGCAACGAGGAGCAAAAAAGAAAACATTTAATTGCAATTGTTTGTTTTCCTGCTAGTTTTTATTTGCACTTTAATTATGAAAAATATGAAACGCAGCAGCAACTGCAGCAGCAACTAATTTTTACAAGTTGCAGTTAAAGTTAACAGGCGGCGCAGGGGCCGTTGCGAGGGCAGAAGAAGCTGTTTAAGTTATAAGCAATTTATAAGAACGAAGAAACACAACTGAGTCCCAAAGTAGCGAAAGCCAAGTGCATAAACTAACTGAATTTGGGTTAATCGATTTGCATTCGATTCACTCGGCAGCAAAAGGATAGCTTGAACGAGTTAAATACCCTGTAAAGATGGTCATTTGGACTGATAATCTGATAGAGTGATTGACAGACTAAGCTGATCAGATTGTGAGACTTTATTGATTGGCTGAATGAGTAGTTGAATGATTAACGGTCTGAGAATGGGCCTATGACTGATTGATTGATAGACTGGTTGACTGATTGATTGACCTGCTGACTAATTGTTACGATTGATTGATTGATAGACTGATTGATTAATAAACTGATTGACTGATTGATTGACCTGCTGACTAATTGTTACGATTGATTGATTGATAGACTGATTGATTGATAGACTGGTTGACTGATTGATTGACCTGCTGACTAATTGTTACGATTGATTGATAAATAGACTGATTGATTGATAGACTGGATGACTGATTGATTGACCTGCTGACTAATTGTTAAACTTGTCTAAGTCATTGACTGACTGAAGGCAGATGGACAAACAGACAGTAACCGAGAGAAAACTACTGGCCCTAATTAAATGATTGTACTATAGATTGATTGACCCACTTGACTAACAGGTTGATTGACCGACTCGATAAGCTGAGTGTCCGACAAACTGATGACTTATTTGACTGATTGATTCATTGATAATATTCATCAAATTGATGATTGAATGAGCTGCCCGACTGACTGAATGATTGACTGACCTTCTGACTGACTGATGATTGACTGATTGATTGATTAACTTGGCATTTGATTGATTGACTTGCTTAGTACTTGATTGATTTGACTGAATAATTGATTAACTTGACTTGATTATTTGTCCGATTGATTAACACGCTTAACTGATTGATTAACAAAGTGAAACAAATTGATTGACTAACTTCGTTGAGCTGAATTGATTACATTTTTTGGTCGGGTCAAGTGTTTACATGTGAAATATGACATTAGATCGCGTTCCGTATAAATTACAGTATTTCAATCATAATTTGAACATTTTTTTTTCTTCTTGTAATATTTTTGTCTTAATACAAGATGGCCAAAAGAGAAAAAAAATGTTTAGCGAACGCGTCAGCTTGCTAAATGTCGTAGAAAAAGGTATTTGATGTGATTCGAAGTAATTCCTAGAAGTTGGATGTTTCCTAGAAGTTGGATGCGAATTCCGTGTACCCGATTGTTATAGCGATGGTTGAGTGTTTGCCGGTTCGATTGCTTGATTACTTGATTGATTGATTAAGTGTTAGCTTGTAGTTATTTGCTTCAGTTGCTTGATTGATTGATTGCTCGAGTGATTTTTGATTATTGAAGTTAGTGATTCGTTGTGATTCGTTGTTAGCTTGAGTTATTGATAGATTGCTTGCTAGTTACATCAGCCGAGAGTTGGGAACTCAGCCTCATCATTCATATTGATCGGATCGGCAACGCTCTGTGCCACGGACTTGTTATGCGAACGTCCGCCCGCCCAGCCGCTGAGATAGCCGCTGCGACGACGATCGTCCTTAAACTTGAACTCAATGTTCATGACGCGCTGCAGCCGTCCGACGCGCTGCGGATACAAAGATGCATCATACTCCAGTCCCGAATCTGAGTCCAACTTCATTTGCTTCTTCTTAGGCAAGACAATCATTTTCTTCCAGTCCGGCTTGGCGACCTCCCCCTCGCCAGCCTTGCGTATATTGTAGATGGGCTTGGCACGCTCAACTCGCATGGCGCGCCATTCCTCGACAGTTATATACTTGGTGTCGTCCTCCTCAACGCCATTCTCGCCCTGCTGTTGTTGCTGTTGCTGCTGATTTTGCGGCTGCTGCTGCTGTTGCGATTGCTGTTGCAGCTGTTGCTGCTGCAGCTCGTTAAACGAATCATCTTTGTCTGTCAATATGGGATTCTTCATGGCACTGCTCTGCTCCTCGATGTCCTTGATGACCGAGCCCCAGTTGTGGGCGCCGCCTCCATTGCGCTTGACCACCGCCTTGATGCCCGTCTTGTCGGAGCCCGAGTGACGATCGAACTTGCTCTTATAGAGACGGCCATAGCCATAGGATCCAGTCTTGCTGCTATTGCTAATGATGCGGCTCACGACGGCACGTTCTCTGTAATGACGCTGCGGCTGTGGCGACTCCGGCTGCTGCTGCAATTGTTGTTGTAGTTGCAGTTGCTGCAACTGCAGCTGGAGCTGCGCGTGTTGCTGCTGCAACTGCTGCTGGCGCTGCATCTGCAATGGTTGTTGCAATGCCAGCTGCTGCTGCTGTTGCTGCTGCTGTTGTTGCTCCATGTTGGACTTCTTGAACTCCAGTTTCTGTCCGCCGTTAGGCATAAAAGTGCCGCTGTTCATCTTAGCGCGATCAGTCTTGGGGCCCGGCTCACCCTTGCCATTGATCTTGGGCTGATTTGCTGCCTTCTTGGCTTGCACAATTGACTTGATCTTCTCGCTGCCTGGCAGCTTGATGCCCTTGAGTTTTGCGTTGTCATCGGCCTCTTGCAGAGTCTTTTGGCCAACGCACATGTCGCTGGCCTCATCATCGATGAACAGCAGCTGATAGCGATTATTGTTCAAGGAATCCATTTTCTGAACGAAAATCAACTTTTTCACAATATTTATTCTCGCACGCCAGCTAACGCAATCGTATCAAAATAAACTCAACAGCTCATTTGACACACTCCCAAAAAGACCACGTACAAATTGGACTTCAAATTCTCTCGGACTACTAGCTCAGTCCAGACAGAGATGCCGACTGCGATCAAAAATATCCTTTCAGCATTATTTGATAATCTGGAAGGAACTTACCTGAAGTTGCCTTCAGGTTACTATGATCCCTTTGATCTGTCAAGACTGACCAAGTAAGAGCGATATGAAATGAATTGGTTATAAAATAAGTAATTGTTGAGAATATTATGCTTTTTCTAGTTTTATTTTGAAGCTATATCCATGCCATTTCTTAAGAAATAGCATTTCATTGCTATTCAGCATTGAATATGGGTGCTTAAGCATGAACATATGAACGACTCTGCATCACAAAAGCAAAGATGTTATTGCTGCGATCATTGCATCCCTCGGAAAACTGATCAAACATGAACATGGGAACAGCCTTAAGTTAAGGCTTATCTTGTTAAGTTATCATATCTAAAACTTCTAAGCTAAAACGATCGCAAATAGTATCAATCAGTCACTATCAATAGTTTCTACAGTCTCAATCATCAGCAATCAGCTCTGCTGTAACAACAGATATGCAGTCACATCATTCTCACATCACCGGCTGAGACAGCTCAGCTCAGACTCTTCGGATATCAGCGAGGCGTAAGCCTTTATGCTCTATGCACTAATTTTTTTTAAAGCTGGCGTTAATAACTTGATGCGCGCCCACAGAGCACAGAGCAGAGCTCAGACCGCAGACTTGGCAAGTTTTTTATATTGCGTTTTGTTGTTTTTTTTTCTGTTTTGTTTTGTTGTTAATTTTAACTCTTCGTTATTTATTTTCTGCTCCCGCTTCTTGCTTGGTTACATTAAATTGAACAACTGCTGCCGTCGAGCAACAACAAAAGCAAAGTCTATATGCTGAGGATGGAAAAAAATGTCTGTAAACTTTTTTGCGCGAGCCCCGCAATTTTCTCTCTAATTAAAACGGGAAGCACACGTTGGCTGTCAGTGGCAACGGCCACGAATTGAAGGTACTTGCTGAGCATATATATATATATATAGATATAAAAGTAAGTGTGGGTGTGCGTGGGTGTGTGTGTGTGTGCGTGTGTTGACTGGATTGCAAATTAAATGCGAGAAAAGCTGCAAGGAAAAAACTTGTTAAACAACACAAATCACAGGCAGTCCTGCTCCCTCTTCTCTCTCTCTCTCTCTCCCTCTCTCTCTCTCGCTCTCCCTCTCTCTCTCTCTATCCCTTCGATGATATCAATAATGGCAATTAGTTAAGCTTTTGACATACAGCACTAAGAAAGTGGCTAGTAAATTTTTAGATGTGCATGCTAGAACGCACAGCGTTGCCAGACAACAGCAGAAAAAAAGATGTATGAGGCGGCAAGTGGGAAGTGGCAAAAGGAAAAGTGTTTGCGCTTGTTAAAATTGATTGCCTGGCCGAGCAAAATCAAGTGAGAGCCTAGTAATGGGGCGCAACCAGCTACCTGATATTCGCTCATAGGAATTGGAAAGTTTTCCGTTTAGCCATGCTCCAGCAGGGGTATAGATTGGGTCTAATATATACATATATATCTATCATATCTATCAGCAGAGGGAATCACATTCTAAATCTATCAGTTAAGCTGGTCTGATATCTGATTTGACTTGTCCACTGTGGACTTATATCTAAGATCACATCAATTTCCGACTCTAGCCGTCATGCTGTAGATCTGACAAGCAATTGCCTAGGTACATTTAGAGGGATCAGCAAACTGATCTATCTTTTCCGATTAGCCATGCCTCCAAGTGTGCGAGCTTACCTATTTCTTAACACTTTTTATGAAAGCTCTTACAAATGTCCATACGAGACGAAAGAGAGAGAGAGAGACAGAGAGAGAGAGACAGAGAGAGAGAGACAGAGAAGAGAAATATCTAGACTGACGGACAAACATCCACATACCCAAACCAATATACTCATTTCATTGGCTGAACGAGCATCAAAAAAAGAAAAGGTAAAGCAAACCAAAGCAAAGCAAAGCTGCTCACACACTTTTCAACAGCAACAACAAATGCCAACTGTTTGCTTAGAGGCTACCTTTTGGGCTGCTAACATTGATTTATATTTGTATTGACACTTAAAGGATGTCCCAGCCCCAATCCTTAGTCCACGTCCACGTCCGTGTCTTTGTCTCAGCTGTCCATTGTCCGGCCGTCCTCTGTCTGTTTGCCAAGCGCACAAATTTGTCCCTGTCATTGTTTTACAAGCCCAAAAGGGAGCCCAGCACAAAGCACAAACGACGAAGACGAGAAACTCTTTCAGTTAAAAGCACAAAATGTATCGATTAAAAACAAAAACAAGATATCAGAGACAAGCTACGACTGACCGAAACGCGAATACACTTGAGGGTGGTTAAGAAAACGTATTGATTCAAAATATAAGAAACTTGATCTTAATGTTAAACTACTAAATAAATATGAATTGAGCATGAAGCTGTGGAAATGCAGGTGGACAAATCAAACCGATTCGAACCAGAGGTTAAGGCAGTGGCTCATTTTGAGCTCTGCAATAGATTGCGATAGATTTAGGCTACTTTGAATTTATAATACACATACATATATATAATGCATATATATAGTAAAGTATGACTGTGGCCTGCCACTGCTCTCTTAGAGAGAGAGCCAGAGCCAGCCAAAGCTTTCAAGTTAGCCAGGAAGATAGGCTACTGAGATGAAGATATCGATAGTTAGATGTAGTTGACTATAAAAGGATCTCTCTTATATATATACTATATACTACTCTACTCTACTCTGTAATATCATCAGCTATGCATTACATAATGCCTTAGAAAGTTATCATGCCCTTCGGCAGCGTATTAAAAAGATTTGCCTTTAAGTTTGGCAGGCAGCAAATGTGAAGTGACACTTGCAAAACAGACAAACAGACATACAGACATACAGACAAACAGACAGACAAACAGACAAACAGACAAACAGACAAACAGACAAACAGACAGACAGACAAACAGCCTGACAGGCGGACAGACGTGAAATATTGGAAAAAGCCAAAAAAAAACATTTCATGACTTAGAGCCGAAAATGGGAGGAGGAGGAGGAGGAGGGGGAGGAGGAGGAGTTCGTTTAGCTGCATTTGCATGCGCAAATCAGACAAGTTGGCAGCACGAATTAGCATTGATGAACGCAATTAAGTGAACATGGAGGTGAGCAGCTAAATGTCGAGCCAAACTGAGACGCATTAAAGAATACTTGAGTTGAATGCGAGTTCAAGCACAAGTAGAAGACCAAAAGAAATTTTATACAAAGGTTAAAGTGAACATGGAACATGTGCTAAGAGAGAGCTTATATTGTTAAAGGGAACATTGAAGTCAGACTAAGCATAAAGATATTAATTAGATATTATGAGTTATTTAAAAATTTATATATGTAATCATAGTCCCATAAAGCAAGCCACAAGCTGGACATCAAGTTGAAAAACTGAAGATGGAGGAGAGCAGACTGAGCATATGAATGTAAAGTAGACTGAGAGACATACTGGTTGCCAAAAGTTCGACTTAAGCTCTTAATAAAGTGAACATGTAGGTGTAACAAGTTGAAGGCCTTACAAACTTAACTTAAAATCCAACAGAAAACTTCAATGCTTTACCCCACTCTTCACTACTGAAGATAAGCAGACGAATAGAAATCTCTCTTTACACCCAAAGTGACCATGGAGGTGTGCAAGTCTGCCAAACTACTAATAGAGAGACGATCAGCGGGAGTCCATTTACATTTTAAAGACGTTAAAGCAAACATGGAGTTAAGTTAGAAACATAGAGATAATCACACAATATAGGTAGAAAACAACAAAGAGTCAGCTCAGCAGCTAAAAATAAATGAAAATTGAATAATGAAATAGTTTTTCGGTTAAGTGCTTAATGCGTAAATTTCATTTTCATTTTCATTTCAAGTAAACTTGGAATGAAAATGTGAAAATGTGAAAATGGGAAAATGGCATTAAAACCAAATGAATAAATGCGTTGAATCGAGCACAAATATTTGATAAGCATAAATCGAACTCGAAGCTTATTTGCTTAAGCCATTAAATAAACGAGAAATTGAATTGAGGCAAAGAACTGAACTGAGCTGGTTTGAGAGCTAACGATTCCAAAGAATGAGTCAGAATATAGTAAAGAGTAAATTGAACATAGATGTGGATGTGGGAGATTCGATATAAATTTTTAATTATTCAAAGGAAGCTAAACAACAACAACAAAGGCTGCAAATTGAATTCGATGCTTTGAATTGTAATTTTGATTTGATTTGATTTGATTTGATTGAAATGAAATTCCAGTTGATATTCAAATTATTTGCAGCCACACAGTCGAAGGCATTATTTATTTTTGTAGCTGATGAAAGACGAGCAGTTGAGGCTGAGCCGAGGCTGAGCAGCTTCTTGTTCTTCCTGCTTTTTTTTTCAACAATTTTAGAACTTAATCCTTGAGCAGCAGCTGCTGCTGCTGCTGCTCGGGGCCAAGTCAAATGGGCCAGAAAGCAAATGTGCTACGGTGTCTGCTCTCTCTCCTCTGCCATCTTTCTCTCGTTGTTGTTTGTTTATCTAACGAGTAAATACGATTTTAATTAAATGTAAATCACATTGTCAACTCACACACAGAGAGACACACGAACAGCAGCCCATAAAAGTGCCTTCACTTCAGCTAGCAGCAACAGCAGCAGCAGCAGCTGGAGTAGGACTCGCATCTGGCAATGGCTTTCCATGTGGGCCGCACATGAGTTGCTTATATAAGCACATGCGACTATTGTCTACCACAAGTTCACATTCAACACACACACACACGCACACTTGGTAACATGCATATGGCTTGTATCTTTATGCTTTGTGCCTTGCCTCTCTGCCCTTAGCTTCAGCCACTCTGCAAGCAAAAGCCGCAAACACCCTTGAGATTATTAATTAAAAGACAAGAAAACATAATTTCTAAATTTACACACATGCAAACAAACCAAAGAACACAAAAAGAAACAGAGACAGAGTGAATAAGAGAGAGAGACTGGAAGAGTGAGTGAGAGAAATAGAACTTTTGCCAATGCTTAGACCTTTGCCATTCCCAGTTAAAGGGCTGACAGCACGTGCGTCGCAGTGTTGCACAACATGTTAACATTTATGCACAGCGTTGTGCAACACTCTCACCCTCTTCTGTTTTTTTCGCCTGTCACGTTCAAGTCAGTGAAGTTGCCAAAAACTTACTTTTTCTATCATGGATCGCGATTCGGATACAAGTTCACTTTACGATGACGACGATGAGCCGATCCGTCATCGCGTCATGTTCGAAATGTCCGTTGAGATGGAGTCGCACCCATCGCCCCGTCCCGAAGATGTGAGTGCAGCGGTCTAGCATTTCTTCTACTTCTATAACTTCAATTATTTTTTTTTTTCAGAAAGGCGCTAAATTTCGTCGCTTTGTGCTGAACGTTGCGAATCCGACGGACAAGCGTCTGCTGATCGTCTCGCTGTTCAATGGCCCTGTCGATCCCAATTTCCATTCGCTGGTGGCCGAGCTGGGCAGCGGCCTGGATATTGCGGAGCCCGAAGTAGCCAAAACCGTGACGTTCAGGGATCAGGCGACATCAACAGATCCATCGCTTTTCGATGACATCGAATCGGGCTCCACCACGGACACCTCTTCCGAAACAGAGCCGTCGTTCAACGACAGTCGCTAGTACAACTGAAAGAGAGGAGCATCAATATAAAGCTGCGTAGCAGACCACATACATACATCCACACATACATATTCAGACGAATGTATGTACATACATATTCATACGTATGTATGTATGTATGTAGATTAATAAAAAGAATGTAAACTTCACTTGTTGGCAATTGATGCGCCAATCGAGCAGCTTAAGAGCCAACGGGCGCCATAACCGTTCCTCATTTATATATATAGTCTACATACATATATAGATAGATAGATATATATATCTGTCGGAGTGTCGGCAAAGTTGGCAACTTGCCCGATGCTCACTTAAAACGACATGCAACACCCTTTTTTCGCTAGCAAAAAGTTTATAAGCGCAGATTACAGCCAAAAGTAGTTGCGCATTTGATGCGGCAACGCGGCGGCGGCTGAGGGTGGCCGACGCCCACTTGGGCGTGGCTGGCAAAGGTGGCAAATATTGCTGCCACACAACGGCGGCAGCTGAGTTGGCATTTAAAGTTTGGGTAAGCCAAAAATCACTTTTGCATTGACACGCAGCCAAAAGCAGCTGATGAAAATGATCGCGCTTTTGTGTGAATGGCAAAAAGCAGAGGAGTGCAGAGCGATTGACCAATCAGAAAAATATTGAATAGTGTGAGGTGTTGGTTTGGGTGGGGAAGGGGGCGTGAGGCAAAGCGTAACAATTGAAGAATAAAGAGAATATCGATAGAACGATATAGAGAGTTAAATACAGATGGATAGATAGGCATAGAAAGGAATAGATTTGGAATAGACAAATGCAGATTATATACATGCATATGAATATAGATATAAGACAACATATATGTGCAAGACTATCGATAGTTTATAAAAGCATAGATAGATAGATCTTAACAGCGAAATAGCTGATTGCAGACATAAATTGATGGATAGATATATGAAATATGAAATAAGATAAACAAGTATCGCATAGATTTATAGATAAAGGTAGATAGCTAAGTATCGATAAACGAATATATCGTTAAACTAATATTAAAATGTATTTAGTTAACAATAAATGCATAAATAGAAAGAGTGATAGATTAATATAATAGAACAGCAATATATATATATTTGGTTGAATTATCGATATATATAGACCGACAGATGGGAACATAGATATCTAGATATACTAAAGTATACACATTTAGAGATAAGTAAAATACTTTATTTTAAAGCACATTGCAATAAGCTAAACTTCAAAAAGTAAACAAAAACAAATCAATTATCTTATAAGCAACTAGAGCTGCCAAACAATACTTATCGATATTTAGCTAACAAACTGAAAAGAACTCCGCTGAACAATAAAGTAAAGCCTTCATCCCAATTGTGTTTTGTATACATCAGGAAAACATCAATTGGAAAATATTCAGTTTGGGGTAGGTCACTCAATTCCAAGTCAAATCTATACAAATTATAAAACTATAAAGCTTACAGAAACTATCAAATCCATGGATGCTGCTCAAAATTCTGAAGGTGTATGACAATTATGTAGATTCCACACGTAGCCGGCTCCTAGGCCGATCGTGCCGAAAAGGGTTTGGCCAGGCATGTGGAAGAATGTTGCCCGGAGCGATAAAAAGCCAGAAACCAGGACCTATACCTGCACATGTGTGTGTGTGTGTGTGTGGGGCTGTCCCTTTTCATTTGAAAAGCAGGCAGCGTAACTTTGTGTCTCTATGTGGGGAAGGCGGAGTGGAAAGGGGGCAACAACTCAAAGGCAGCATTGTCATCGTTTATGCCGTCAAAGTGAAAATCCATGCGCAAAATTATATGTCGAAAGTTTTCACTTTTGATATGCAAGGCATTCTGCCTGGCATTGGCGTTGACATCATCTTGGCATTGGTTGTGGGGCTGGGGAGCTGCTCTGCATGCTCCAGTGACGCACTCTGACAAAGACACATTTTGCTAAAGCAGAGCGGTGGAGGAGAGGGTGGGGGAGGGGGGTCCAAGTAGAGCCCGTGGCTAGGGACGGGTCGGGAAGGAATCTACCAATTACTCGAGTTACTGGCCCAGTCGCTCTCGCTCGGTCTGTCATTGAAACGTATCCGGCCTTTTAGCCTTTCAGTCTTGTTCTTCTTCTCTTTTTTTCTGCACAGTTGCTCTGTGTGTTTCACGTTCCACGTTCCTCACTCCTTGTTCCTAGCTCTCACTCGTTCCGTTGTCCTTTTTAGTTTTGTCTATGAGACGGCGGCTTCCTATTCGACTGTTTCCTTTCTGTTGACTTTTCCTTGGGTTCACTGGCGCCAGTCGAGCCCGCCTCCCGGGCTCCCCTCCAACTTTATTTTTTCCTTTTTTTTTTTTTTTTTTTGCTGGAATTTTCCGGCATCTTGCCTGGGCATCGTTGAAAGAGCTATGTAATCTACCCTACTTTACAGTTGAGAACGCAAAGAGCGCCATCTGTCGGCTGCGGTTGTGGCGGCCTTTGCAACTGCATTCAATGCACTCGACATACCTCCCCTCTTCCGCACCCCTTTCTAGCTGCTTGCTCTTCCCCTATTCCGCCCTATTTTTCATTCCGTTTGCACACTTTGGTTAATTTGATTTCTTTGCAACTTGGCTTTGATTGCGGGTGTGTGTGTGTGTGTGGAGTATGGAGAGTGTGTGTGATCGCCAAGCCTTTTCTTCCTTTGTTCACATGCTCGCATTTCACTGTGAATGGCATTGTCCCAATGGCTAACAGTTGCGAAAAACAAATGCTGAAAACACTCAGCATAAAGAATTCCCTATTCAAATTTACAAAGGCCCTGTATATGGGTATTTGAAATATATTAAGATTAGCGAACGAGTTGGTATAGCCACTTTCCTATTTGTGTTTGTCCACACACACATACATGCGTACATATGTTTGCATGTTCATAGTTTTGTATATAAAGTAGTCCATTCGTACCTAAATAGTATCACTAACTACATATATATGTATGTATGTGCATCGATCGAGTCTACGAAGTTGAATGATATCTAATGCACAAATTTTAGATGTTCTTGATGTTCCATTAGTGATTTTACCTTAGGCATAATATGTTAAAACTAAAGTTCTTATACCAAAGTCCATTTGTCTTGTCCAAGAGTCTGATCAAGCTTATCACATACATACATATAACAAAGCTTAAAACTATCGATACTCTTAAGACAATGATAAGTTTAGCAACTCTTTAGAAAAAACATACATTATATATCATAAAGCATACATCATGAGACATCACACATCATATATATCATACATCATATATATAATATATCACATATCTTATATCACATATCATATACCATACACCAATACCTATGATATATTATGTCTTATATAACAAATTTCATATGCCATATATCATATATCCTCTATGATCTATTATATATCATGTATCTTATAACATATAACACATTTCATATATCATATATAATAATATCATCATAATAATATCATATATCACAAAAAGTATTATAAAATGAATATTAATTGAATCGCTTCCATTAAACATTGCAATTACTTAGATACACTTATATAAACATATCAAAATTTACAATAAAATATAATTATAATAGAATTCGGACAATATCTAGTACAGTTATGCTTAGCTACAGTCATTTACATATATGCTCTCTGCTTTCTAATTCTTTCCCTTTCTTTTTATTATGTTTTCACATTAATTCGGATTCTCGTTGAGTTTTTGGTCCAGTTTGAAATTTGAAGTCTCGCAGCTAGTCCGGGCGCAAGTAATTCATCTCTGTTCTAATGTAGTCGATGGTTGCCTAATAAACGCCGGCCGCCCTGTCAGACGACTCCAGAATTTATGGAGTCCATTAAACGCAACATTGGTTGCTCTGATTGGCAAGGGGTTCCGGCTCTAGCCGCCGCGTGACATCCAATTTATTGCTGGGCGGTAATTGGCAGTCAAAACGAGGCGAGGCGAGGCGAGGCGAGTTGAGGCGTGGCAAGTCGAGTCCGAGTCGAAAGTCCTTTAGTAGCTACAGCTCCTGCTCCAGCTCCTGCTACTGCTCCTGCTGCTGCTGCTGTTGTTGCTGTTTATTAATAAATTGTCACTTGCAACTGGCGACACATCCCGAGCTGCAGCCAGTTAGACGCCAGTGCGTTCTGCAGCTGCTTGCCTGCCTGTCTGCTTATTGGGCATTATTCTTGGCTGTCCTTCGCCAGGAGACAAACAGAGAGAGAGAGAGCGAGAGAGAAGCAGCGAGAGTGAGGCAGCAAGAACCACATTGCCAATTAGCTGATATCATCGTTCATCCGGGCGTCAGCCGTTGCCTAATCCTTGTTAAGCTTTATCGAAATTGTATCATTATCATATCGAGTGGCGCCATTTTACTTACCCTCTGTCTCTCCCATTCCTTATCCCTCTCTCTCTCTTTCTTGCTCTAATACCTGAGGGAAATCTGCTCAGCCGTATGACGATGTGACCTTTCTCTCTCTTTCTCTCTCCCTCTTTGCCATGGCAGCGACATACGCTTTCGATTGGGCGCTAACAAGTTTTTCCTATAGTTCTTTATACTTGCTGCTGCGCATCGACGCGTTCGCCTGGACTCGAGACTAAGCTGCTTATTATCCTTTGGGAGCTTCACACACACACACACACACACACACACACACTTACGCACAGACAGGCACAGGCACACATTGTGCAGCATTTGGCAGCGTTAATTGGATTTTGAAGCAGCTGCAAATGAAATTGGAAGCCAAAACTAAAGTATCTTTAATTCGAAGTGCCGTAAACCTAACTTGCGGCTGCGTAAGCTCAACATTTTCTTTTTCACTTTGCCGCTCACAGTCGACAATCGACAGTCGACACTCGACTCGAAATGCACTCAATTAGCACGTGGCGTTGCCACCTGACGCAATTACGACTTGGAGCGCATTGTTAGAGTTGGCACTAAGATCTATCGAAACAATTAAGAACATACATTGGGGGGTTTCCTTTAAGTATATTTGTACATAATATGTATGAAGTCAAATTTGTTATCTAAATTAAATTTCAGATAATTCACTCTGAGTTTTTTTTACCAACTATGCTAAAATTATTAGTAGATGTTATTATAAGAAACATTTTAAAGAATTCTATGTGTCTGTCTCTCTCTCTCTCTCTCTCTCTCTCTCTCTCTATCTATTCATTCTCTCTCTCGCTCTCTCTCTCTCTCTCTTTCTCTATCTCTCTCTCTCTCTCCCTCTCTCTGTTTATCATTCGGATTTTCTCACTCTGTCACTCCCTCTCTTTTGCTTTCTCTCCCTTCCACCCACCTCTAATGCGTCTCTCTTCCGCCTTCTCTCTCTCCTCTCTCGACCTTTCTCTATCCATCTTCTACCAGTTATCTATGTGTCTCCCTTTCTATGTCTATATCTTTCACTCTACTCTTCGCTCTCCATCGCCACCTCTCTGTATCTCTATTCATCGCCTCTTCCTTTCTTTTAGCACTTCCCAACACTAATCGCCTAAGCATAATTATTAAGAAAAATCCCCATATTTTGATTGGCTTAACTACATTTTTACAAAGACTCAACAAGCAACGCCTCGAGCTGGCTGGCAAAGTTTGTTCAGGTCGCTGTTTGCTAAGCGCTGCCCGAGCATAGAGAGCGAAAGAGAGAGAGTGAGAGAGAGAGAGGCGGACGCACGTTAAGTACCATGTAACACTGTACAAATACATATGTGTATGTGTGTGTATGTGTGTATAAGCTAAAAAATAAAATAAAATACAAAAAAAAAAAAAAGAAAGAAGAGAAACTCCGCTCTAATGGGAGCAGCCCGCGGGGCTGCATATAAAAATTAAGTTGGAGCTAATTGTGTAAACAAATTCTGTTTAAAATGCGAAATAAAAATAAGGAAAAAAAAATACAAAATAAAAATAATAATAATCGTAATAATTAACATAACATAAAAACTGAGTGCCTGAGTGCGTGCAAAGCGAATGAAATGTGCTTTCATTCTGTGCGAATGGCAAATAAATGTTAACTCTCTGGCAAAAGTATGGCCATAAATGTGTATGAATATGGCCGGCAGTTGCGGGTGGGGGTGGCGAAGGGCATAGGCCATGTCATGTGAAAATAGAAAATAGAAATAATAGTTGTCATAAAAAACTAACATAAAAGCCATTCACTTTTGTGTGGATGGCAAATAAATCCATGGGCATGGCAAGTGACAGAGGAGGGAGAGGGAAAGTTTGCATGAGGAGGTTTATTAGCACATTAGTCTATATCATATATAATTAATATAAAAGCTAATGACAGCATTTCTTATATTGTGTGAATGGCAAGATTTTTACAAAAAACTAAAAGAGCAATATGCAAATATCAAAATATAAATATTAGAATAACTTTTTTCATTTTGTGTGAATGGCAAAAGCACATATACGCATCAAATAGTCCGGCAACATTAGTTAAATGTTTAGTTAAGAGAATATACGCTATATGAGCACATTCCAATTGCCGTGTGATGGACGTGGCAGCAACGCCTATGCGCTTACATCTAATTGAGCTACGGACGAGGTGAAGCAGCTGGCAGACAAAAAGTTCAAGAAAACGCGCTCATAATTCATTCCTTCAGCCAAAAGAGAGAGGGAGTGTGGAGCGAGGAGAGAGGAACCTGGACTGACAGGGCGGGGCGAGCAGCTAACAAGCACATTAATAATATCTTAACCGAGAGACGCTGAAGTGCCAGCCATTCGTCCATTCGGCCATTGAAGCAGTCGCCCGCACTCAGTGCGATCGCCGACATTGTCCAGGACGTGGTCGAGCACAAAATGCAGTTAATTAATCATTTGAGCCAAAAGTAGTTTGGCGCTTGATTTATTTTCGGCCATAAGAACTGGCTGCCAGCCACAACAAAAGTTAAAGTTTCCTCACAACTCTCTATTTTTTTTTCCTTTTTTTTTTTTTTTGTTTGGTTTCTGCTGACAGGCGGAGCTGGAGACAGCCGCTGGCGCCACAGCGGAACTCCTTCTGGCCATGGATATACATGCATTAAAAAGCAGGCAGCGAAACCATTTGAAGGCAGCCATCAGCCCGAAAGGAAAAAAAAAAAAACAAAATTAACCCCAGCGACAGGAAGTCAGGCGAAATGAGCGCGCGAACAGTGAAGAGTGGGTTGTAAACGACTGCAGGATACTCTACACAAGCAAATGTCAATCAATATTTTGTATAAATGGAATGAAAGACTTGAGATTAACTATGTAATCTGACTTACTAATTGATTGATTGACTGATCAAGTGAATGAGATAGCTGTTTGATATATATGTATATATGTAAAAGGTATATTTGTTCAACTGATATCTTCATGAAGTTATTGACAGATTGAATAGATTGACTGCCAAAGATCTAATATGCATAGTTTGATTGACTGATTGATATATTTTAACTATCTGATTGACAGACAGGATGACTAACTGACTGATGAACTAATATATACATACCTACTCAACAAATAGCTGATTGACAGATTTATAACACGACTGACTGATATACAGATTGATTGACATGCTTTAACCATCTTTTTGATTGACTGACTGCTTGACTGACCTGTAGACATACTTTAACCATCTGATTGACTGTCTTATAGACATACTTTGACTTACTGGTTGACCAGCTAGCACACTGATTGACGCTTCAACTCGTTCGTTTGCTTGCTTTGATTGACTAACTGATTTGCTGACTAAATTATACAATTAATTGACTGTTTGATTTATGTAGAATTTACAGTCTTAATGCTAAAATTAATATGCTATCTCTTAAGCTTGGCAAGTGAGTGCTTAGAAAGAGTTTCAAAAGCTTCAAGCAGTTGAGCGCACGGAAGTCAATCATACCAATAGTTTCAGTACACAGCCATACATTATGAGCATTGCCTAAGACTCTACTGAAGGATTTGTCAACTTTGTCCGACTAGAACTTGTAGCAAGCATTGCAAACAATCAATCAATCAATCGGCTCTCTTTAACTTTCTGTACAGTGTATACAAATGTTTCGGATCGTATCGGCATTCCGTGCAACCGCCTTGGTATCGACTATGAGTCGATTAATTAAACCGCAAGCGTTTAAGCGGCAAACCGCAGCAGCGGTAATGCCAACAGCAACAGCAGAGTTTGCTTTAATTTGACTTTCACTTTTCCCAACACTCACACACTCGCACACACACTCCCACACACACACACACACACACTCACACACACTCGCTCGCTCGAATGGCAATCTCTTTTATAGGTTACATCCTGGGCCAGGCCCGTGTTGTCCCATCGCGGCAAAGGCAATCAAATTTCGTATTAATTATGTGCTTAACCAAACACCTCCCAGCGCAGGGGCGTCCTCTAGTGGTACGTGTGGGGGAGCAGGCCAGAGGAGCTCACAAAAAGAGGGGGAGCAGCCTTTGCTGCAAAATTGTAAACTGTCAGCTGGGTCACGTTGCCTGGGATTATGCGACAATGAGTGAGTGAGTATGTGAGTGAGTGAGAGAGTGAGCGAGCGAGCGAGAGGGGCAGAGTGATGCACAGTCTGTTGGCCATGCGGGTCAGGGACGCCGTGGCAATAATTCTTTGGTTTTCACATTTTGCAGCCGCTGTCGAAAATCCTTTTTGCGGCTTATGTTCCCAATGATGTGGCAGCGGGACGGGGGCAGCGGGGCTCTCGCCCCGACACATGTCACGGGTCAGTTGCCCGGCCAGGCTTACAGTGCGACACGCCCATTTACATAGATGTGCGTTATGTTTTGTATGTAGGGAGCGAGACACAGCCATGTTATCATCAGAGTTGTGCTTAATGCGCTGTCGAATCGTGTATTCTGATTTGCTGAGACGTTGTTGCGTCCAGTACAAAGGCTGAAGGATTACGTGATATGTCCTGCATTTGCGGAACATTGTTTAGTAAGTGAATGGACTACAGGCCTAGGGCATATATATACATATACATACATATGTTTCGATCGATCATTGTTTGTGCAGCGAGTGGCATAGAGTTGAATCTAAATTGATTTGAAATGTATATCTTTCATTGAATTTCGAGAGTTTAAGCTTTACTAGAGCGTATATTTTACAGCAGCATAGGAAATTTATCGATAACTATCGTATCAATTTTGCATTTATTTCAGCTTTCATGTCAACTTCAAGTTTCCTCTCTAACGAAAAGAATTGGTTTCATGCTAATCTTACCAATTCAATTGATAACTGTAAAAGAAAAGCTGAGAAAAGCTTCCACACGATATATCGATATATCGTAAACTGATCACATCATTTAGTTCATACAACCATACCCCAATTTATTTCGCATTTTCCACTTTCTATAGTTTATACAAGGCACAGTGAGGCCCATACGCACGCGCGCTGCCACAATTCGAACTGCATACGATCTGGCAACGCCAGATTGGGGAATTGCAATTGAGAAAGAAATAAACTGGCCAAGCATTTACTTTCTCTCTCTCTTTGCTGCTTTTATTGCGATTTATTTTAAGTGAATATGATTGCATTCTAATGTCAGACATAAATTAGCGACTCGCACGCCACATACTACAAATGCCACGCCCCTCTCACCGCTCGCCATGCCGCCCGCGCAGCTTGCATTACGTGACAGGAGTATGTGAAACTTTTCAACTTGAACGAAAATTTATATGTTGAAAAATATAGCAGAAAAAATAGAGATGTGTGTGGGTGTGTGTCTGTGTGTAGGTGTGTGTAGAATGTGTGAAAAATTCGCATGGAAAATGGCACTTGGCTTGGTTTGAGCGTGGGCAGCTGCCGTTGCTGCTGGGGCAACAGCAGTCGAAGTCGCACGGCATTCTGCTGCGGTTTCGCGTGCGACGCGCTGGCTGCTGGAACGTGTCTGGCGCCTGCTGTGACTTTCGCCAGCTGCAGCGACACACAAGACCCAGCCCAAGCCGAAGCACAGCTGCAACTGGCAACTGTGGCTGCGTGGGCGTGGCAGCAGTAAGTATGCTGCTGCCATGCCTGCAGATGAGAAACTGCCAGGGATTAAGCGCATATGCATGTGGTGGAGGGGGTGTTGGGGGCGTCATGAGTTTTTGGCAACACTGGGGGGGATTGCACAAAGTTTTGCCGCTTGATTTTCATGTTGATTATAATCTTTATTTTCTAACATGATCCTGATACGAAGGTTGCGGCTAGAGCCGCAGCTACACGGTTATAGCAATTGACTGTGCGCGGCTTCGAGTTGAAGCATGTGCGAAGCGCAATAATATATTTACTGCACGCATATATTTATATACATATATATATTACATACTAACTACATATATTTACTTAATATAATATATTTACTTAATAAAATAAAACTAAACTGAGCTGAGTTTTTGTTGTTTCATTTCATATTCATTTGCTGAGTTCATGCTGGGTGGGGCAAAAGTTTTTACTCCATGGCAAACGCCGCCATATGCCAATTGGGTTTTGACATTTGTAAAGCAAACAAATCGACAAGCCATGAATTGGGTTACTCCGCAAAATCGCGGAATAATGTATAAAGGAAGCATTTACGGGTCGCTTGAGCGCTTGTTTCTGGCCGGGCAGATGATCAACCGATTTAGCCGTGCCAGTCGAGGGCTTGGCGTCAATAAGCCTTAGACTCTTGAAGCTTCTCCAGATATGCGAGAATTTGTCGCTCAAAGTTCTGGGTAGAGAGTTATGGAAAATGCCATAAAATGAGCCCGTCGTATGTTCATCAACTCTAGCGGCTTCCACTTGCCAGATATCATATTGTTGCCTCGATTAAATAAGTTCTAATTAGATTACATATACAAATTTCGCAAGCAGAACTAAAGTTTTTTACAGCAAAAGAACATCGGGTGATTGCTTTTGCCCCACCCTGTATATCCTTCCATACTCCATATCGTCTTAGTTACAGTTTGAACTAATCAAAATTCTAACTCTCTTCAATAATTATATAAGAATAAGAAATAAGCTGTGTGTTCAATAATAATACATGTTCAATAAGTAACTATCGATAGATACAGTTACAGCGTATCGATATATCTTTGCCAAAGCTCGGAGATGCCTATATGCCATTATGACCTGACTGAGCAGATGCCAAATTTCTCAGCCCGCCTCATGATCAAATGGTAAATCATTTTCAATATTCCAACAGCTAAATCTTATTGATAGCTAAAAGTACTGCTCGATATAGCTATTGAAGATGATGACACTTATGACAATTGGTCAGCTTTTAATTTGCCAATCCATGAAATCAGAGCTAATACTGTTTTCCAACACTGTTCGGGCAATCGTATTGCCTGCGCATCACTAGCAACCGAGTTGACTTCCGCCCTGAAGCTAGACAGCTACGTTCTTTCACGCTTTGACATTGTGCGATTCGTAACTAATCTCTGACGAGCTCAAAATTTCTTAAATTTTCTCTTCGAATTGTAAGTATTTTGTGTGAAAATTAATGGCCATCTAACTGAAAATACTTCTCGATCAGGCTGAATATCGCGAACTCGAGCGCCATGTCTTTCGGTAATAGCTATGGCTTCAAGAAGCCAAAAGAGACCCCGCAGCCCGTGTATATTCATATACCACGTTCGGGAATCATCATCATGAAGCTGGGCAAGCAGTATCGTCGCCTCTACTTGGACGCGCAGCCGACGACACCGAGCGATCGTCGCTCTCGTGTGGCCGACGCGCAGATGGCAGCGGCGATTGCGCGTCAGGTTAATCCGAAACCGAGGTATACTGTAACCATTATAATCGGGCCCACCGAGGTGGTCTGCGATCTTGAGCTGCTGAAGAACAACTGCGACTTCTTTTGTCGCGGCAAGCATGGCATGGCCTACGGGCTGCCGGCTTGCGATGTCAGCGTTGAGGCATTCATGACCATTTACAAGTGGATGGCGAAGCCGACCGAGATCATCTTGCCGACAATGCTGATGAGCGTGTTCAAGGCGGCCATGTATCTGAAGATTCAGGTGCTGATCGATCAGTTTATGGTCGAGTTTCGTGATCCGTATACGGCTCGCGAGGAGATCGGCTTCCACATGTTCTACGGCTTGCACAAGATGAACGTCTATGTGCCCTTCCGCAAGACTTTGCGCGTGCACAAGTATTTCCTAACTCTGATTGGCTCACCGGACTACCTCCAGCTGTGGCCCAATGCGCTCGTCGCTCTGCTCAACTCGCCGTTCATTTGTGTCAACTCCGAGGTGGAGGTGCTCATCGCTGTCATAGTCTGGCTGTATCATGACTATCCGACCCGCTGCTCTCACACTGACCAGCTGATGAACTGTGTGCGCTTCGACAGCATTCCGCTCGAGGCGTTGCTCCAGCTGCGCCAGCAGTGCGCCATTAGCGGCATGGGCCGCCTGCTCTTCCGACCAGAGATCGAGAAGTTCTTGAAGCGCGCTCCGTCGCACAACAACAACATACGCTACTGTAATCGTCGCATCTGGATCTACGATCAGATGTGCGACTATCATCATGACGCCCATTGCCCCAAGCGCAACTTCATCACGCTGGACCAGTTCGATGAGTACCAGGGCCAACTGCGTCGTGCGCCCGAGCTCCACTGGTGGCATCGCCATCAGCTCAATCCCTATGTGCACAACTGTCGCCACGAGAAGTGTCGTCGTCTCTCCGGTCCACAAGGACGCCGTTAGACGTCGTACACAGCCATGCAGAGCAGATAGAGGTAACAGAGAATCAAGTTGGATTTCGCATATTGCCCTCATCTATCTGCACATAATCTCAATTCAGTATTATTCATTTACAACACTTAACTTTACCTTCGACCACACTTGTTACCAGTGCGTATTTCATAGTCTAGAACACTTTGTGCTTCAATTATGCAACACTCATTTTGACATCCGCTAAGTACTTATCTACATCGACCCAAAGACTCTGCATTCAATCCACTTAAATTTCATATTTACCAATACATATTTACTTTTTGATCTAATTGTACTAAATTGCATCACATGGATTCTTGCTATAAACTTCATTTCGATTTGACTTGTAAATGGTTTATTAAAAATACTAATAAATACTGAAAATACTGAATATACTAACAAATTGTGTGTGGTGTATGTAGTCTTAGTCGAGCACACAGCATGGGTGTCTTGAAGGAATGAAGACTGCTCTTCGATTCCTCGTGGAAAATAAGCATATATTCTGGTATAAACTAAAAGCTAAGCTGTATTATTAATGATCTGATCTAGATTAGGTTAGTTATAGAACTAAAGAAGTCTTATATTTGCCTATATCTATCTATAACTATAAATGCTTGGAGAGTCAAAGGCAACTAGACTTCAAATAGATTCAAAAACCTTAATGCTAGATATACTATAAAGTGTTTAGAATACAGTTAGTTCAGCCTATCATCAGCTAAATCATCAAATTTCTATTGTTTTTCCCTAACTAACTTAACTTTTTCAATTTCAAAGCCTTAAGGCCCTGCGTCGAATGCAAACTAGATATTGACTTCTCTCAAGGGAAATGCAATTTCAGCTCAGTTTCAGGGCGCTTCAGTTCATAGGCAATGCGGAATATGGCATAGAACGAAAACACTGGCGAGTTTCAGTTTCGTACGTATTTTTGGGCTTAATATCAAATGCTTGGGGGCCTCAGCTGCCAATTGCAGGATCTGACCCAAGACAAAAGGCAGAGAGAGAGAGAGAGGAGGTAGGCGCAAGGCACCCCAGGCTGCTGGGGCCTCGGAAATTTGGGCCATTGTCGCTGGCTGTTAACGAGTTTCTGTTGCCGATATTTTGCGCTGTTTGGCATCGCATTCGGAATTGGCATGCGAGGACAGCTGAGTGCGCCCTTTGATATATATATATATTTTTTCTCTGGGAGTGGTCTTGGGCGAAGGCCGGAGGGCGTTACGAATTGATATCCATTAGCGGCGACCTAAAATATTTTGCACTAATTGGCATCTGTTCGGCGGTCAAGGGCAGTCGTTAGTTGCTTCCTTTCAGTTTGTAATTAATCATTTTCTGATTTGCGGTATGCGGTCTCTGTTTTGGAGTCGGTAAGGTTGTGCGGGACGTGGAGTTGGAGGTATCCTTACCTACACATTTTCCGGGCATTTCACGCGCCGTTAAAGTTTAATCGAAAAAGTATTTTTGTGGCCAATGAAAATTCCAATAACGAAATTCCCGGCAGCCGAACAAACCGCAAAACAACTTCTTGAGTTTCTTTTATGTTCGAAGTTTTTATCCAGAGGGCATCCCACTCCCACACGCTCGCCCTCTCTCTCTCTCTCTCTCCCTCTCTGTCTCTGGCACAGTCAGGTAGCCTCCTGGCATATGATGAAGTGCAGCCTGCAATTGACACTGCGAACACAAAGCAAAAGATGTTGGCAAAACTTTGCGCCTAAACGCGCAATTAAAACAAATTCCAAATTCCAAATTTGATAATAAAATGGAAACTTAAAAGTCTGGCTAAATCGCATCATTTGATGGAGACACATGAGCAGAGGGGCAGAGAGCCAGAGGCAGTTGGCGGCGGCGGCGGCGGAAAAATACCTGCGAAATTTGACTCCAATTATGATGAAATGCTTTTTATTTTTAAGCTTATTAACGTACTTTGATGAGATGAATAAAGTTTTCCTCGCTTTTGCCGCAGGCAATTTATTCAAATGTCTCAAGTATAGTTTTCCATGTTGGACAGTCGTCGGCCCAGCAGGACTATCAAAATTTGACTTGAATAACTTTTCTCACTATAAACTTCTTCATTAACTTGATTACAGATGAGAAAGGAATAGTGAGAGGGAAAGAGAGAGACAGTTCGATACATAGCTAGATCGATATGGACTTCTGGTTGGCATCTGAGCCTGAGTTGAGTTGAGTTTTATGTCGTGCTAAAGAGAGCAGTCGGCAGGTAGCAGTAGAATCAGCTTCAATTTGTATAGTTTTTTGTTGACAAACACATACATGAACTGATTCTTAGAACAAAATCACAGATTATTTTTGGAACAGATTTTTGGCCATAGCGGGAGCTTCAATATAGCACGGAAAATAGTTTTGATGGGAGACAAGGCGAGCGCAGAGCCGTGCGCTAACAAGGCCAAAGCGCAGCCTAAGGCCAAGGTGGTGTCGTCCAAGTCGAAGAAGGGCAGCGTCCTTAACGCCATTGAGGACATACAGCGCATGTGAGTAGAGTGCAACAGACAGAAACAGAGTGAAGGCGAGATAATTGTTATTCTGTTTTGTACAAGTCAGGTCACCGGAAGCCATTTGCCAGGAGTTCGATCGACTGGTGGACCACACGCAGCGACACTTCAATCGCGAAGCCCACATGCCTTGCACGGCATTCGCATCGCAGCTGAAGCGGTGCCTGGAGCAGCATCGACAGGAATCGTTCAAATGCTTCAGTGCCATGGAGGACTACAGGCTGTGCGTCAGTGCGGCCACCCAGGAGCATATCGATCAATTGGCCCAGGAGCCGCAAGACGAGGACGCCGCGCGGCGTCAGCACCGGCACCACGAGCACCAGCAAGATCAGGCGCATTTGGAAGCGCTGCCAGTCGCGCCACCTCAAATAGTGGGCGTGACAGCGGTGCAAACGGGCAGCAAGGAGCAACGCCGGCGCAGCTGGTACAAGCCCTGGTCCTGGCTGCGCTAGGTCTCGGCACCACCATCCCTGTCCCCGCTGTAGTAAGCTTTCCCCTTAAGACGGCGACGTCATAGATACAAAATTGCAGTCAGCTGAGTTCGGAAGTTTCAATTCAGCTTCCCATCATTTGCCGACCGCCTTCGGATAAATCGTTTTACTAATTAAACGCAACGACTTGAACAGCTTCCATGGCTTCTACTGCTTCCACTTCTTTCAGCCAACAAGTCTATCTCTCTCTATATATATATACATATATATATATATGTATATATATATACTCTTGGTGCGCTTGGACTGCTGCCAGTTGTCCCAGCACTCATTCATTTGAATGTCTACATCAGCTCAGCTGCCAGCTGCCAGTTACATGTGCCTGTGTATGGCTGTCCCTGTGCCTGTGTCTGTGTCTGTGTGTGTGTTTGCAGTGCAAGGACCTGAACCTGGACCTGGATGTGGACCCAAACCTGGACGCATCCTTCCTGCGGCGCTGCAACTTGCAATAAAAGTAAATCTGCTGCAGCTGCCACCGCCGACGCCTTTTGCCAGGCAACCAAAGAGTTGACCCTATGAGATGTGCGCTCGACTTCAACCACGCCCAGTCCACCTGCTACGCCCAGTTTTGAAAGCTGAGCAAACCTTTGTGCGGTTACAGGTTGAAAGGCTTGCAAGCCACGGTAAGCAAACATTAGAATTTATTAAATCCAACTCAACGCCGTCGCCTGCCACACATATGACCAAAAAAGGCTGAAGGCAATGAGGCATATTCCCTTTGCAGATACCCTGTACAAGTGTTGCAATGCAACCTTAGGTATCTTTGGTGTGATAGCTGTACAGAGTAAAAGATTGAAAACTATATATATGAGGTATGTCAATATCATCAGTCGCAATTGGCGATTGCTTCTTTATCGAAATGAAAAATGTATATAACTTATCCCTATCGATAACTATACTAACAGTCGATGAATCAGTCCCAAGTCTTCTATACAACGAAATTCATCGTTATCATTCGTCTTTACGATATCTATCGATAAGCCAACACTAACTAAACTAAATCCTCGTAGTCTTCAGCATATCCAAAGTCAATACAATTTATATTTATCGATATATATATATCGATAATTTTAGATTAACAAGGGAGTAAGCTTCTCTAACATCATAAAATCTAAACTTAGTATAATTTTTCCTTATCTATAATAATTCAGATTCTACATATGCAAAACCTATTTTATGCCTCCCAACTACTCCTAACTCCATCACTATAAAAAGCGATACTATCCTGACAATATGTCTAGCAAAATCTGTAACATAATCGAGAGCCTCGTGTGAGCAGGGACTGTCGAGTGGCGCTTTATGGCCCTGCAGTTGGCCACTACATAAACTTAAGCCCAACTTAAAACCTTGCTTAGCCTTTCTATGAGTACAGGGTATAAAAAGAAAAATTATTGCATATAAAACTCACCTGGCTGGGGGGAGAGGGAGAGTGCGGGCTAGAAGATGTGGGGAGTGAAGTAGGGCAATAAACTTTTGCTACTGAGAGCCACGCCTACACACATATACGCATTCATGCCCAGCTAGAGATTTGTATTATCTTTTCACACACACCAACACATACACACACACACACACACACTCAGATATGTATGCCTAAATACACATGGAGCACATGGGGGCATATACCAATAATCCAACTTTGCTTTTAGCATTTTCCAACCAAAAATAACAAAAACAGAAAAAGAAAACATGCAGAAGTGCTGTAACACTCGAGTGTATCGACTGGCAGATACCCTGTAGCTATGACATATGGGGCTATATTAGTTAAGTGTGCTTCAGTTATGCAACTTATAAGTTTTCTTTATTATTCTATCTAAAATGTTATAACTTTAAAGTTCTCAGTTTATTAGTTAGGCAAATACCCTTTATTTTGATGCATAGAAATAGTATTTAATATATGAGATTCATAACAGAGAGCTAAGGGCAAAGCAACCTAGCTGAGCTTGGCTATTCGATATATGTACTTGTGTCCAAGTAAATATGCCCGCTTGTGGCTATAGCTCAATGTGTGCAGGGTATAACGCAAAACAACAGCCAGCCAAACGGCTGTGAATAGCCAAAAAGAGTTTTTGACCATGCCCAACAGCAGCAACAACAACAACAACAACACCAACAACAACACCAACAACAACAACAACAACAACATCAGCAGCTTCGGATACACTGACCAAAGCATATCGCAGATAGAAATCTTAAGATCTGACATTGATATAGGGGTTATTGAAGGCTACGTGCTCTTTAATCTTGACAACATTAAGCCAGGCACTTGGGAGTAGAAATTGGAAAATTCTATTCAACTTTGAGTCCCAGGGGATAGTTCAAAGGAAATTATAACTTTTGATGTAACAATGAAAGAAAATGAAAATGGAAAATTCAATGAATTTGACTGAAATGAAAATGGAAATGGAAAAATGATAGAAAATGTTAATTCTAATCGATAACTACAATCGATATATATATATATATTAAATATCTTTGGATACAAAACGTTAAATTGGATTTTCTTTCACTTTTTTTGTTCCCAATTTGAAATGTGTGTATCAAAGGTTAGCCCTGAATGGAAGGCACGCCTGCATTTTATCGGGCTTTGCTTGGTTTGTATTCAACTAAAATATCTTTAATCTATAATCTGCCAAACAAAGACAGTGAAAATCCGTTTTCCGGGTAGCCTTTTCAGTGAAGGGCTGCGACTTAATAAATACAAAAAAAGAAGAAATGGAGAGAAAAATAGCAAAGCAGAAAAGGAAAATTTCGTAACAGCAACAGCAACAACAGCAACAAAAACAAATCACAGTGTACTCGACTCGAACAACCTGTGCCGCCTCAACCCCCAAACCTCAACCCGCTCTGTAGCTCGCGTTCGTCCTGGTTGAACCCTTGAGTTTATGCTCGTTTAGCTGGTTTTTCGATGTGTTTTTTTTTTTTTTTGGCTTGGATTGAAGGGGGTTTATTTTTATATACTTTTTTTAGCTCTCGAAACATCGTGGCATAAAGATTATTATGAAAGTATTTTTGCTAAGCTTTCGCTCAGGCTCCGCACTTGCCGCCTACTTGGGCCGGGGGAAAGTAGGAGAGACAGAACATGTGCATATGCCAGCATTTGAGCATCGGGCATCCATCTGCTGAGTGTCAGGCACTCAGCTGGCTCTAAGTGAGCATGCACGACGACGGCATCTACTTGGGCTGACTGCACATTTGGCTTAACGTTATTAGCGAACCAACTTCAAGTTCGATCTCTCACTCGACGAATTAAAGCACAGCCACTCGAGCCGAATCGGTTTAAGTCCCAAGTACACATTGCCCATTGCCAGCAACAGACTCAACTGCTGTCAATGCTATCGTTTGCAACAGACTCCGTCCGTCTGTCAATCACTTGGACTGTCCGTCCGACCGTCTGTCCGTCCTTCAGTCAATCAGGCAGAGGCAAGCCGTCGGCAAATCACTCGCGCGCGTTTTCAACTTCAGTTTCAATTGAATTTCGCTAATGAGCGAACGATTCTTAAGAATGGAAATTAAAGCAACTGTTACCTGTTATTGATAGCAATACCTGCTATTAATAGCAATATAAGCAGTGAGAAACATCTATAACATATTGATACCGCCCACATTACATATTGTCGACAGTTTACTAAAGCATAGTGTAAAAGTCCATTAGAACATAGCTCATTATGTTAATAATCGGTATGCAATTAATCGATAACTTATCGATAACATTTACTTGAGAATCTTGATAAATATGCAAAGTGCGCACACTTAGAGCTTCGCAATAGAGCGAAATTGGACAAAAATCGAGAAGTCAATTGCTGTTTATCGATTACAAATCGAAACTGTTGCTGTTTAACTGCTCCTGTGCTGTGAAAATGAGTTGATTTCGCACTTCAACGGAAGCTGACGCAGCTATAGCTTATCGTTAACACATCTCGTCGTACGTTTGACGTCGGGCGCCATTTCATTGGATGCAAGGGGGAAATGTGGACAGGGACTAGATGAATGGCCAGAGTCTGGTCAAAGCAATTCATCAAAGCAGCTGTGTGACATCGATAACGTTGGAATTGCACAGAGTACTCAGCATAATGAAATGCTTATCAAGGACATATGCTATGCACACGCTCCAACTGCTGCTTTGTCTATCGATAACATATCGATTACAGCATTGCAGCCAAAAACAAGTAAGAACGTTGCAGTCGGGCGCTACCGACTGCGGGATACTCATTCACACCCCCACAGATCACACCCATTGCCACGCCCACAATTGGTTTGTACATATATAATTTTTTGGAAATCAATAGAGGAGATCAGCAGTAATATCTGTATATAATTCTGATTTTCTCACTGAGAATCGGAAAAACGTATAGTTTTTCCCGATTTGCCACGCCCCCAGTAGGCGTAGACATATAATTTTTGGCCAGTTCTTAGAAGTAGTGAAGGGTAACGTAAGTGTGAAATTTGGATGCTTACACTCAAAAAATGCGAAAATTACAGGGTATTTTTTAGCCGGGCATACCCCATAAGGGGCGTAAAATTTATTTTTGGCGCATCGATAGAGGAGCTCACCAGTAACTTACCATCCAATTTTGAAGCTTCTAGCTCTAAAACTGTAGGAGCTACAAACTTTTGCGGTTTGCCACGCCCCCTATGGGCGTAGATTTATCCGCCATATCTTTTCCAACTTGGGTTGTCAACCCGAGTATATATACCAAGTTTCAAGTCTCTAGCATCAATAGTGCTCAAAATATTACAGAATTTGAAAAATCACTATATAGTCAGATCCGATTTGCCACGCCCCTAGTAGGCGTGGATATATAGATTTTTGGTCGATCTTCATAGGATCGTATCAGTAACCTACGTGCCAAATTTGGGCGTTTTAGCTTTAAAACTGTAGAAGATACAGTTTTACCCGATTTGCCACGCCCCCAATGGGCGTAGATATATCCGCCATAGCTTTTTGATCTTGGGTTGTCAACACGAGTATATATTCCAAATTGCAACTCTCTAGCACTTCTAGAAGTAGTGTTTCTGAGGTATGGGCAAATGCATTTTCCGATTTGCCACGCCCCTAGTGGGCGTATCGGGAAAATCTTGACACTTTATAATTCGAGGGTATACACGAGTATATATTCCAAATTTCAACTCTCTAGCTTCAAAACTGTGCAAATGGTTTGCGTTCATACGGACAGACGGACAGACGGACAGACGGACAGACGGACGGACAGCGTGACGGACATTGCACAAAACCAATATACTCATTTCACTTTGTGAATGAGTATAAACAGCGTCAGTTTCGTTTAGTACAAAGCGCAAAACGACGAGAATAAGTTGCGCGTGGCAGCCCACAGTTTGCCGGCTGGGCGTGGCATGTGGCTTAGGGGAAAGCCAGCTCGAATTTCAAGCGGTTGCCACATTGCCCGAAGGCAGTGTAGAACAAGCCGCTTTTGCCAGTCGAACAATGGTGGGAATACGATTACGATTTCGGCTCTGGCATGGCATATCAAGTGCATTGGCATAATGCAAAGCTGTTGCATAAGTGCATTTGCCTGTTATCCTGGCGCCTAACCATGTATATCCAGCTCAGTTGTTTGCCGCCGGAGAATCAATTTAGCGTGAGTAAAGTTCTGCCTTGGCTTCTTCTTATTCTATATTTTTTTGGCTGCCTGCGGTGCCTTGTGGCTTGTCATGTGCACGAAGCTCGACTTGGAGCTGTTTTGTCTGTTGTCCTTGTTGCTGTTTGCTTTGTTTTCTCTTATTATTTTCTTTTGTTTTTTTGGGCATGTGGCGCAATTATGGCAGCCGTCGCGTAACGTTACCACGGACGGCCCAACTCCGCTCTATTAATCAAAAGTTATACAAAAAGCCAGCAAACTGCGCCACAAGAATCCGAGTGACTTGCCTCGGCGGCTGCTGCTGCTGCTGCTTGTTTGCAATTTAACTTTGCTTGAAGCGCAGTCTGGCAGTCGAAGTTCGGGATCAGGCTGGGCGTAAAGCAAGTTATAATATTTTATGAAGGCTACATCCTGTCTGGGCCGCCAACTGGGGTATTGGGGCCCAGCTCCGATTTCGTAGCTATAAATAAATAAACCAGCCCGACACACAATCAAAAACCAATGAAGCACACCAGCAGCAGCAACCGCAAATGACAACGGCAGCCAGAAGCAGCAGGCGAAGAGCTGGTCTTATCATCAGCTGCCCCATCTTCCTCATCATCATCATCATCAACAGCAGCATGCACGTCGTCAGCAGCGTCATCATCGTGTCGGGTTATCCTGGGCCAGGTCCTAGCACATTTTTGCGGCCATTTCATTATTTACTTTGTTGCCCGGCTTCCAATCGAAACAAATAACCAAAGCGAACCATCAAAGGACTCTCAGCTCAACTTCAATCCATTTGCCCGACTTAATTCATGTGGTTTAACTAGTTCGCTTTCTCTTCCTCTGCCACACACAGAGGGAAGACTGGAGAGGGGGGGAGAGAGAGAGAGAGGCTCCCTCCCCTCTGTGTGCGGCGCTTTAGTTGTTTGCTGCTTCAATTTCATCGACTGACAGCACTTTTGAGATATGCCTGACATCTATTTCTGTCTGGGCTTACTTCACTTTTGCAATATTTCAACGCTAGATGGCGTATGTGTTTCTTTTCAACTGATTTGTTTGGGTTAGCTACGCTCTTCTGATTTATTGGTCATATATTATGGAGCAAGCTTATATATGCAAACGCAACACAAATAATAATATTGATAGCTATGCGTATTTACGTTCAAATACATTTGCAATAAATTCAGAATTTTTGGTTAACTTCAAGCATATCCGATTGATGTATCGATATTTTTGCATTTTCAAATCGGATTGAAAAGTCTATTTTATTTATCCTCTTCCCAAAGGCAAGCAGCAGCGCCTTTGTTGAGTTTTGTAACTTAGTTTGAGAGAAGTTTTCTCAACTCTGAGAGCGTATCCAAGGTATTTAAATTTGTGTGAATAGCAAAGCTTTGGTTTGTGAATAGCGATAGTTGACAGTGTTGGAAAAGTCAATAAAAGTATCGATGATTTCGATAATCAGAAAATGAGTTATCGAAAAATAGAGATCAACTTGCGCTGTTACTATATTTAGCAGATTTTGAGCGTTGCAGATGGAGAGATTGGCTAGATAGAGAGAGAGACCTAAATGTGCCTAAAAAGGCTTTCCAGCTAAATGTGCAAAATTTAGCTCCCTCAAGATGTGTAATTCAGTCAAATCTCCGATAGTTACTACAAAACCATCCATATTCGACGATAGTACCATCAATAGTGCCGATAGTGCTAACGATAGGTCTCAACCTCTATTCCCTAGATCTTCTTCAATATTTATAGGAAATAATGTATCATACTTGTTCCCACAACTCTATATGTTTACCCAACATCATTATACCCTCAAATCAAGTGTCATTTTCACTAAGTTATGGAAATTTCAAGTTTCCAATCATATTGCTTCAATAGCCTTTGCAAAGGGTCGATAAAAATTTTAAAGTTTTGAATTTATAATTAGTTGATTTTAAAACTTAAGATGATGAGAAATTTGCGCTTCTTAAGGGATGTATGCGACGATATGTTGCACCGTCATACAAAACTTAAACCGTTTTCGGTTTGGCACACTCGTCATGCTCAGCATCGACGTCAATATGTGATCCAACGTTTGGTCAAGGACTGGATGCCGTGGTTCGTCTGGTTCTTTGTCGTTTATAGTTTTTTGGGACTGGTAAGATTCAGCAACGGCCTTATCTCATTTGATCTTTGTATTTCTTAATGCAATTATCTCGTTCCCTTAGGTCCATCATTTCATTCAATTCTTGCGTGCCAAGCTGGTCACGTCACGTCCCGTGGATATGTGGCGTGTCCGCTGCTTCTATGGACTGCGCGATGCGGTCATTCGTCAAATGCGCGTTATGGGCAGTATCGTCATGATTGTCTGCTGGCTGATGCTCTTCGTAGGCCTTTTGTGGGTTCGTGCTTATCTTTTAACACCAATTACCTTATGTGCGAATTATAGTTTTTGTCCTAGGGCAAACCCAAATATATGAAGCCTTGGCTGTCTGTAACAAGTGTGATCTTGCCTTTCGACTTGCTGCTATGGTGCTTGGAGATTATCTTCGGACGCGAAGAGTTCAGTTGGCAGGCGGTTCTTAACTTTGTGATGCCCGCCCTATGCCAATTCTTTCTGACATGCCTGAAGAAAGCTATCGAGGAACCCAATCAGAAACTATTCAAGGCATGAACCACTGACTAAGACAGTCGCTAGATAGTTTTCGATCAGTTTTAATAAAGTAATTTTGGTTTCGGCTTAAGCTAGTTGAAGTACCATTTGCTGGGCTATGGACTGAGCTGTTTCCTTCTGAGTCATCAACTTATATCAGCTTGTTCAACAACAGCTTTATTGGGTGCTTAACTCTTTCAGTTTCAGCTGTGTTTTGCTAGTTTATTTCAAGTGTTAGCTTTGCTGGAGCTAGTTCCACTTGCACTTTAAGCTGCTTTATGGCCCTGTTTTTAACCAATTTCATGGCTGCGCTGATTCAATTTTAATTACGCGACAATTTGACAATCCTCCACCGCCTACCACCCATCGTTACATCCTGCTTTCGTCTCCCCATCTCTCTCTCTCTCTCTCTCTCTCTGTGTTTTTCTGTCGTCGACCACGATTTGCCCTTTTTCTAATTTACTAAAATTGCGCGTGGTTTGACTTTTGTCCCGGAGCGTTGCGTGGGCGTCCAAAACTTAATAAACGAAATGAGCGCCCGGAATCGTTGCTCTCCTCCATCCTTCCCCAGTTTACCACTTCCGCTTATCTGCGGCTACGACTACTGCCCCTGCCACAGCGCCAGCGCCTGCTCCCATCACACTCCATCCGCCCAACCTCTCTGCGTTTGTGGCTCTTTTGCAAAGTTTTGTGTTTAATTTAATTTACTTTAACTCAATTTCGTTCTCATGAATTCGCGTTTAGCGCCTGCGACAACTTTTTAATTGCCAGGTGGCTCACATGTGACAACTGATGTGGTTCACTACGGCGCTTACTTACTTGTATGTATGTATGCATGTATGTGCGTTGAGCTCTTGTGAACAAATGTATTCAAATTGAGTTCATAAAATAGACACGCAGCCAATTAAAGTGGTTGCCTATGCATAATCATTGCTTGTTAGCTGAATGAGTGCCTAGAAAGAATAAGAGAGAGCGAGAGATATGGAGAGATAGAGAGAGAATGAGATAGGGACAGACAAAGAGAAAGATGCAGAGAAAGACACAAAGATGATGATTTTTCATTGTCATTGTCATTGTCATTGCCATTGTCATTGTTATTGTCATTGTCATTGTCATTGTCATTGTCATTGTCATTGCCGTTGTCATTGTCATTGTCATTGTCATTGTCATTGTCATTGTCATTGTCATTGTCATTGTCATTGTCATTGTCATTGTCATTGTCATTGTCATTGTCATTGTCATTGTCATTGTCATTGTCATTGTCATTGTCATTGTCATTGTCATTGTCATTGTCATTGTCATTGTCATTGTCATTGTCATTGTCATTGTCATTGTCATTGTCATTGTCATTGTCATTGTCATTGTCATTGTCATTGTCATTGTCATTGTCATTGTCATTGTAATTGTCATTGTCATTGTCATTGTCATTGTCATTGTCATTGTCATTGTCATTGTCATTGTCATTGTCTTTGTCTTTGTCTTTGTCATTGTCATTGTCATTGTCATTGTCATTGTCATTGTCATTGTCGTTGTCATTGTCATTGTTATTGTCATTATCATTATCATTATCATTGTCATTGTTATTGTCATTGTCATTGCCATTGTTATTGTCATTGTCATTGTCATTGTCATTGTCATTGTCTTTGTCATTGTCATTGTCATTGTCATTGTCATTGTCATTATCATTATCATTATCATTATCATTATCATTATCATTACCATTATCATTATCATTATCATTATCATTATCACTATCATTATCATTGCCATTGTCATTGTCATTGGCATTGTCATTAACATTATCATTATCATTATCATTATCATCATCATTGTTATTTCTATTGGACTAAATGTCAAATTAAAGTTTCTAATACAAACAGCTTTCAAGCCGTCGCTTTAAATTTCGTATTTTTGCTCTGTCCGAATAATCCCCTCGCTATCTCTTTTTATCATGCTTTATGAGGGGGGCAAGGGCCAAGCTTCTTGGTCTGACAGAGGCAGCAAGAGTTTCGCTGCCCGCGCAGCGCCCTCCGTTGGCTTTTGTCTTGCCAATTGTAGCTGGATGAACAATGTTGCGTTTACTTAATGCGTATACTTAATGTGGCGCGTTGCTCATACGCGTCGTTGGTATTGTTTGTAGCGGATGGTGGTGCTGCTCCTGCTGCTCCCGCTGTCGCTGTCGCTGCTGTCTTTTGTGAGTGACTTAAACGTTTGCACCATTTGACTTAATGAAGCTTAAAGACAATAAAATGCTAAAGCACACAATGTAGCTACAGTTGGCCCACGCCCCCGCAAGTCGCCCACGCTGTGCGTCGCCTGTCGAAGAGCAACGCGAGCAACTTTTGGCGGCCGCGCGTCATAATTTCTATGAAATTTTATACACTTTGATAAGCATTCAATCGGCATGCGAGTCACGTTCGAGCCAGCCAGTCAGCCATTTAGGGGCGACCTCGCCCCGCCCTTTACCTACCCAAAAGCCCGGTCAGAAGATGTTGTTTGTGTTGTAAACTTTTGGGTGTTGAGGCCGGCCCCCATGTAAATCAGGCCCGGAGACAATTAAACGCGCTGGTCACGACAACAATGTTAAGGCTAATGGAACTGAGAACTAGTAACTCGTAGCTGAACCAGGAAGTCGGAACTGAAAACTGTTGGCTGAGAACCTGTAGAACTGTGGAGTTGTGGAGCTGTGGAGGTGGCAACATGAGGCAAAGCGCACTTCCTTTTGCCATTTCCGTTTGTTGTCGCAAAGTGTAAACAATTAAATTTTAATTAGAATTCGCATTGCTTGTCAGACACCAAACGTTCAAGATTGAAGCCGAGCTGTTGGCCTAGACTTCCCCTTTGCCGTTTGCCGTTTGCCACTTGCCACTTGCCAATTGCCACATGCCACATGCCACATCCGAGGCAGCCAACCAGGCAGCCAGTCAGACAGTCAGACTCATTTCCGGCCTCGTCTGCTGCGTAATTTATTGTTGTTGCCCACCCATACCCCTCACCCCACCCACCCACACACACACCCAATAACCCCCTTAACCTGGCCCCGAGCACGCATTGGGGCTGTAAATTAAACTCTTGGCACTTAATAGAAAATGGCCAGAAGCCTCTCATTTGCCACATTCGGTTTAATAAACTCCAGCGGTTTGACGTATTGCCTGGCTTAGTTTTAGCCACTTAACTGCCAGCTGGCAACTGCCAACTGCCAAGTGCGTGCCATGCGGCCCATGACTACGATTTATGCTACCCAAAGGTGTTAATGCTACTTCCTACCTTTTAAGCTTAGGCGTTGTACCTCTTGCCCCCCTGATTGCCGCCTTTGGCCCTCTTGAGCTATGCGCCTTCGGGCCTGACAAGTTCCTAAGTCGCATGATTTGTGCTATGTTTCGTCAGGCCCAGTATTTATGCAAGGCTTACATAAATTATGCTCATAAATGTTTCTCAATATTCAGAAATGACATTGGGTGGGAAATTTTTGGATAGCAGCCAGTAAAACGTTTCTGAATGCGCAGAAAACTCTGTAGTCAAGATATTTACTGTTTGAAATCTTTAGAATTTGAATTGATAGGTCTTAAAATACATCGATTGTGGTCAATGGATAGAATTGATAACAAATCGTTCGTTAACTATTTGCTTACCATACAACTTGTGTTGAATGATCGATATACATATATATATATCGATGGACTGTGCTTAAGATTGCTTTTAACTTTGCATATTCCTCATCTAAGCGCAAACAATAGAAACAGTTACTAGCAATTGTTCTCTCGATAATTCTAGGAAATGCGATAGCATTATCGATATGTTGTCATGGAAAGCAGCTTAGCGAACGTGTCGCAAGCTCTTCTTCTATCGCCATCTACCTGTTATTCCCGTTGAATTCCTCTGCACTAACAATACCTTAACGATTATGCAATCGATACTCCTGCTTCGCTGAGCACAAGCTTTGACAGTGTAACGTACGTGTGTGTGTGTGTGTTTGTGAGAGAGAATGTAAGTGTGTGTGTGTAAGTGTGTGTGTGTGTGTGTAAGTGTGTGTGTGTGTATTAAACTCGAGACGCAAACATGTGTAATAATAGTCGTTGCGTGACAGCTGCCCCGTAACTTGATGCTGTTGCCATGTCGAACTACAATAACATCCATATAACTAGCTTAGCCACTTTAAAGCCATCCCCAGCCACCAGCCACCAGCCACCAGCCATCAACTGCCACTGCCCACCACCCAGCATCCACTTCTCATGGCCTCTGTAATTCCCTGAAGCCACCTACCACCCCCCCACCCGTTGGCTTGCTTTGCGTTTGCGATTTAGAAACTTCTGTTCAGCAGCAAAAGCAATAATAAAAAATTAAAATAACAAAAAAAAAAGTGCTCAAAGTGCTTGGCTAACACAGATGCCAATAGCCAAAGCCGAACCGGCTCAACTGGTTGTGCAGCACAGAGAATAAGTTGCACGAAACTGTAGCACAGACTTAAGCATGTGGCAACCGAGGTTCGCAAAGCTGCAGCTCAGCTCATGCATAAGAAGAAGAAGCTGAGTGGAGCAAGTGAAGCTGAAGCTGGACTCAGAGATAGCAGCTCAGGTCATATCATACCCTATTATGCACTCTATTGCTATTACAGGGTATGCATAGCTAGCAAAGTGAACAGAAAAAAGGCAAACAAAAATTGGCTCAGCTGCAGCAGCTGCCACGCCCACACTGTAGCGCTGGGCAGCTATGTTAAGCGGCAGCCACTCAGTTTTCTGGTCAATTTATGAGCAGTTGCTGCTGCACTTGCAGTTGCAATTGTTGTTGTTGAAACTTTTGCTGGCTAACTGCAACAGCAACAGCAGCAAGAGCAACAGCAACAGCAACAGCAACAGGAACAACAGCAACACAGGCTGCAGTTTATAAAGTAGCAACAAATAATTGACCACACACACACACACAGAGAAAGAGAGGTTAAGCTACATGAAAAAAGTGTGCCACAAAAAACACACCCACTCACACACACACACACACACACACACATGTTTGAATACGCGCTCAAATAGCCATCATCATGATGATCATAGTAGTTGTTGCTGCTGCAGCTGCTGCTGCTGCTGCAACTGGCAATTGTTGCCGGCAGCGACATGAATTGCGCCACGGCCACTGTGCAACACGCCTCCATTAACAGCCCAGCCGCATGCTTAAAAACACACATCACGTTCAAATTGAAGTGGAAATGCAACGAAAATCGGCTAGCAAAAAAAGTCGCGTCTCCCACATGAAATCCTTTGCTCGCCGAGCAAATAAAGCAAATGCGATTTGTTCCGAAATTAATTTCGCTCGCTAATCGCCAATGGCAATTGCAGCAAATATATATATATATATAAATAAATATAAAAACAAAAGAAAACAATAATTGAGAACTCTGAACTTCTGTTTAAATAAAAAAAAAATTTCATTATTGTTCAATGCCCGCAAGACTTGGCATTCATCAGAAATTCATTGGGAAATATTTAAATTAAGGTAATTTTTTTGTAATTTTGTAAAATACTTTTCAATTTCCCAAGGGCTTATGGATTAATATAATTTATATCGATAGATATTGCTTGTCATGTGGCCGGGGGAGTGGACGACCTTATGAAGTTTATATGAATACTTTTTTAAGATGAGTCTTGAGCTGTGCTGTTGCAGCTATGGAGCTGTAGATAGCTGTTGCGTGATCAGAGCTAGAAGAAGAATCTGAAGACCTTCTGCACCTACGGGTCTTGACTGAAAATATATCAAATATGATCTTAAGCTTTCGAAACAGACAGTCGATAATCAAAGTCAGCTTCAATCTTTGATTTTACAAAGGAGAATATATTAAAAAGGAGAATATATGTAGATTCTCCTATATACATTTATGGAGTTTTTCGTTAATTCTTAAACCCTCAAAAGTATGCTATAAAATATGAACTTCACTTCACTTGCAATAGTATAAAATTCAAAAGAAAACTTTCATTTATAAACTGCAATGTGAATGCATTCATCAATGTGAATGATTACTGCCTCAAGACTTACTGGACCGGATCTTAACTGAATAAATATCAAGTATCCCCTTAAACTTTCCAAACAGAGAGTCAATAAACAAAGTCAGCTTCAATCTTTGATTTTACCTGCAAAGATAAAACAACATATCTTCTCCCATATACATTTGTGGAGTTTTTAATTTATTCTGAAACCCTTAAAAGTATGCTATAAAATATGAACTCCGCTTCACTGACAGTAATATAAAATTCAAAAGAAAAATTTCATTTATAAACTGCAATGTGAATTCATTCATCAATGTGAATGCCTACTGCCTCAAGACTTACTGGACCGGATCTTAACTGAATAAATATCAAGTATCCCCTTAAACTTTCCAAACAGAGAGTCAATAAACAAAGTCAGCTTCAATCTTTGATTTTACCTGCACAGATAAAACTATATATCTTCTCCTATATACATTTGTGGAGTTTTTTATTTATTCTGAAACCCTTAAAAGTATGCTATAAAATATGAACTCCGCTTCACTGACAGTAATATAAAATTCAAAAGAAAACTTTCATTTATAAACTGCAATGTGAATGCATTCATATTGATGAATGCATTCATTTGCATTTAAGCTATTTATAGCCAATTAAAATTGTTTTTCCTTCATCAACAAAGGCAAAGATCGAAGAGCTTAAGTGAAATGCGAGACTTTTTTGGCACAGAGCAAGAAATGAATGTTGTTTTTATGACATGGCAATGAGGTGGTGCCGTTTCGGTGGCGCTGCTTGTACACCTCCTGTTCGTCTTAAGCGCTGTCAAACAAGTGCAATTCTGGATCCACGTGGCGTATGGACAATATTTATAGATATTTTCAACGCTCACTTGGCTCGTCTCATTTTTTTTTTTTTGCCCTGCGTGCGGCTTGGCTTACATTTTAATTGAGTTGCCAACACGATGCAGACAATGAAGCATAGAAAGAGTGGGAGTGGGAGAGTGGGAGAGTGGGAGATAAAGCACAGAATGGGACAAACAATATGTGGCATAGAGTCAAGAAATTGATGCGCGTCGGGTGCGAAAGACATCAAACACTTGAAATATGTTGTGTAAACTTGAGAAATGACATGAAAAGCGAGCGCCAAGAAATAACAAAGATATGTGCGAGGGTGGTTGGGCTGGGTGGTTGGGTGGGTTGGTTGGCTCCCATGTCAAGTGGTTGAGAGTCGAGTAAACAAAATGAAACGAAACGAAACGAAACAAAACAAAGAAACAAACAATTTGCGTAGCTCGCGTTGGCCCCACTGTGCCTGACATATGAGTGGAGTTTGAAGTGGTGCAGCAGCGGGTGGTGGTGGTGCGGCTGGCACTGGCACTGGCACTGGCATACATCTTATTTTTGCTGTGCACAGCGTGTAAAGTGCTGCCTCAAAAGATGATTGATACGCTTGGGAGATACAAGGCCAAAAGGGCTGAGCGGATGCTGCGCGGGCGGCGGCGCCCACGTCGGTTCGGTGGTTCGGTGGTTGTAGGCAGTTATTAAGGTGGTGGGTAGTTAGGTAATGAACCGGAAATCGATTTGGTGCGCGGCTCAACCCGTGCCGGGAAATCGCTTGCCGTCTGCAGGCGTGCGTGAAAAGTTTCATAGAGGCCGGACGGAGTGGAGCGGGACGAGGCAGGAAAAAAAGAAAACAGGAAAATTGAAGCGGGACGCAGTCTGAAGTCGGAGTATGATAAACAAGGGCTGTGCCGTACAAAGCGTAAACAAGGAAATATTAAGCAGAGCTGCAAGTGAACACAGCAAAAAAAAAAAAAAAACAGAAGAAAATATAACAAAAAGCAAAGAAAACAAAACAAAACAGAAAACAGAAGCTGAAGGCGAAGGCGAAGCTGAAGCTGAAGCTAGAGGAGAAGAACACATAAAAACGCCACGCGAAGTAAACTTTTTTCGACTGCTGCGTATAAAGGCAGAGCGGGTATATTAACTATATGAAGTAGTGTGTGCAATGCCCTTCAGGTTAGGCATTTTGTAGGCGTGGATTAGTTTAGAGTTGCCAGAGCTTCATATGTGAGTGAAAGGTAATTTGTAGACGTTTTACTGGGCAGACGAATAATGAATCTAGAACTGAGAGGATATATGGATAAATTTTTTGATTTGTAATAGATTCTTAATCAATTTATACTCGACTTGTATTAGATTTATCATCTATTTATAATCAATTTATAGTTAAGTTATATAGTTATTTAAGGATTGTCAAGCTACAGCTCAGAAAACTTTATTTTTTACTAGAATAAATATATTTTATTTAAAATAAATTTTAAGAAAATTCAATTTTGTTTCAAAATTTCATATAAAAATAATAAGTTACAGCTCAAAAAACTTTATTATTTATAATATATATTTTTTATTTTAAAATTTTTTTATTTTATATATTTTGTATTTTATATATTTTTAATTTTATATATTTTTATTTTATATATTTTTATTTTATATATTTTTTATTTTATATATTTTTTATTTTATAAATTTTGTATTTCATAAATTTTTTATTTTATATATTTTGTATTTTATATATTTTTAATTTTATATATTTATATTTTATATATTTTTTATTTTATATATTTTTTATTTTATATATTTTTTATTTTATAAATTTTGTATTTAAAATATTTTTATTTTTTATTTTTTTAATTTTATATTATTTTTTATTTTATATATTTTTATTTTATAAATTTTTAATTTTATATACTTTTTATTTTATATATTTTTTATTTTATATATTTTTATTTTATCTATTTTGTATCTTATACATTTTTTATAAATTTTAAGAATATTAAATTTTATTTCAAAATTTCAGTTAATGTTAGTGTACTTAAACTTCTGCATGCTCAACCTCTTTGTTATGTTTTTTATTGTTTTTTTTCTGTTTGTGTTTTTGTTTTATTTTTTTTATACTCATTCACAAAGTGAAATGAGTATATTGGTTTTGTGCAATGTCCGTCACGCTGTCCGTCCGTCTGTCCGTCTGTCCGTCTGTCCGTCTGTCCGTCTGTCCGTCTGTCCGTCTGTCCGTATGAACGCAAACCATTTGCACAGTTTTGAAGCTAGAGAGTTGAAATTTGGAATATATACTCGTGTATACCCTCGAATTATAAAGTGTCAAGATTTTCCCGATACGCCCACTAGGGGCGTGGCAAATCGGAAAATGCATTTGCCCATACCTCAGAAACACTACTTCTAGAAGTGCTAGAGAGTTGCAATTTGGAATATATACTCGTGTTGACAACCCAAGATCAAAAAGCTATGGCGGATATATCTACGCCCATTGGGGGTGTGGCAAATCGGGTAAAACTGTATCTTCTACAGTTTTAAAGCTAAAACGCCCAAATTTGGCACGTAGGTTACTGATACGATCCTATGAAGATCTACCAAAAATCTATATATCCACGCCTACTAGGGGCGTGGCAAATCGGATCTGACTATATAGTGATTTTTCAAATTCTGTAATATTTTGAGCACTATTGATGCTAGAGACTTGAAACTTGGTATATATACTCGGGTTGACGACCCAAGTTGGAAAAGATATGGCGGATATATCTACGCCCACAGGGGGCGTGGCAAACCGCAAAAGTTTGTAGCTCCTACAGTTTTAGAGCTAGAAGCTTCAAAATTGGATGGTAAGTTACTGGTGAGCTCCTCTATCGATGCGCCAAAAATAATTTTTACGCCCCTTATGGGGTATGCCCGGCTAAAAAATACCCTGTAATTTTCGCATTTTTTGAGTGTAAGCATCCAAATTTCACACTTACGTTACCCTTCACTACTTCTAAGAACTGGCCAAAAATTATATGTCTACGCCTACTGGGGGCGTGGCAAATCGGGAAAAACTATACGTTTTTCCGATTCTCAGTGAGAAAATCAGAATTATATACAGATATTACTGCTGATCTCCTCTATTGATTTCCAAAAAATTATATATGTACAAACCAATTGTGGGCGTGGCAATGGGTGTGATCTGTGGGGGTGTGAATGAGTATCCCGCAGTCGGTAGCGCCCGACTGCAACGTTCTTACTTGTTTTTATATTTTCTTTGTGTGGGTGCAAAAGCGATTTCCGTAGCGCCTCTTCCCATAACTCTCCCCCTCTCTCTCTCTCTCACTCCCCCTCTCTCTCTCTCCCATCTCTCTCTCTCTCTCTCTTTCTCTCTCACATACTCTCTTTGGCTAGCTGACTACACTTCTCTCATTTGCTCGTAACTTTTCACTTAAGCATTTTTGTCACGTCTGCCATTTATTTATATATATATATATATTTGTATATATATACATATGTATATTTATATATATATATTATTTTAGTATGTGTGTGTGTGTGTGTGTGGAAATACATTTTGTAATATTTACTCAGCGCTTTGTTGTTTGTTTTTGCCATTGGGGTTCAGGTTCAAGCTATGGTTCCGGGGGCATTGGGCGGGGTTGGGGGTCTCTCTTTCGGGCAGGTTCCCTAATTTCTTTTTGTGTATTTTGCTGCTGCTGTTTGCTGTGCGCTGAATGTAGCCGAAGAAAATCATATTTTATTGTTATCGGAATTTAGTAGCTGCAAATAAACATCGATCAGCATGTGTTGGGGGAGTGGCGCTGCCCCTGCTGCTGCCTCTGCTGTTGCCCCTGATTATGCTGCACGCTCAACAGGCGTTGAGGTGGGGGAAGTGGAGCCATTGTGTTGCAACTTCCGCTCTGAGTTGGACAGCGGCTAATGCCATAACTCTGGGCCATAAACTGGGTCAGACAGCAGCATTGTCAACGCTGTCAGGAACCCAAACAGCGCTCGGCCCCTGGCTTCAGTTCAGCTGCAGCTAACATGCCTGTGGCAGCAGCAGCAGCAGCAGCAACAACTGCTGCTGCTGCTAGAGCACTTTGGATTAGGCCACGTTCAACGTGAATTGTTGAATGCTGTCACTCGGGTTTTGTTACTCGCTTCACCCATCCGAGTTGCAGCTGCCACTCAGCCAGGTGGCATGTGGCTTAACCAGAGGCCAGGCCATAGCCTCGCATTGTTTTGATTTAGTGCTGCAACAGAAAAAAACAAAAATAATAAGCCGGAACTTTGTTCGAGTTGTTCCGAAATAGGCCTCAACCTGCTGCCCTCAACCCTCCGCTGCTGTTCGGTTGAGCAATGAGACTCGTTGTGCAATTTATGAGTTTCATCCTTCAACTGCATTCAAATTGGAACTGCGCTCATTTTTTATGTAACCCCACTAAATTTGTCACGATTTGAATGCTGTCTCACTTTAGATATGAGCGAGGCTAACCAACTCTCACTGTGTTTTCTAGCTGACCTCAGCCATCTCTAGAGTGAATGAGATTTTTGTGTAGTTTATATATACATGTATATAGGGGAACATAGGAGATGAAAGGATTTATCCAATATTTTCAACTCTCTCTCTCTCTGTCTCTCTCTCTCTCTCTCTTGCTCTCTCTCTCTCTCTGTGTCTCTATCTCTCTCTTTCTCTGTCTATCTATCTGTCTATCTGTCTCTCTACCTATCTCTCTTTCACTCTCTCTGTTTCTCGCTCACTTTTTCTTTCGCTCTGCTTTTCTCTCCTCGTATTTTTCTCTCCCTCTCCTTCTGTCTGACTCTTAGTCATTATTTCACTCTTTCTCTCTATCTCCCTCTCTGTGTAACTTTATCTCTCTGTTTCTCTCCCTGTCTCTCTCTCTGTGTCTGCCTCTCTTTATCTCCCATTACATTTCTTATTCAATGTCTCTCTCTCTCTCTCTCTCTCTCTCTCTACTTCTCCCTTATCTCTGTTTCTTATGTGATGTCTCTCCTTATTTTCTCTCTCCTCTCTCTCTTTCCGTTACTTTCTCTTACTCTCTATCTCCCTTTCTTTCTCTCTCCTCCCTCGATTATAATCTCTTGGGCTACATCTAATTCTCACTTAAAGCTAACAAATCAAAGAGCTTAGAAGAGCTCGAGGCCAACATTAGAGACGTAATTGCTGGCATAACACTTCACATATTGAATTCAGTCACTCAATATCTGACCTTAGGCTTGAAGCACTTCCAGGCTGCCATTTGATTGAAGTCTTACTCCGTATGTAATGGCATAGATGTAACTTTAAAATGATGCTAATAACATTATAATATATTAAGCGCATTAATGTTTTATTGCACTTGCTTTTGCTATCACTCTTAGTTGGCCGCACTGAGATAGATGTGAGCAAAGCCTTTCAATTATTGGGCAAATGTGCCAGAAATTCTTTAATTGTTGAGGTAAGCCTTAAGCAAAAGCTTAGAGCATTGCCTTTCAACTGCATTAAAGGCCTAAAGCTACTTAACTTGAAATCAATTTTCCCTACTCGCTGTCTTAGTTTACGGATTAATTAATGCGCATTTAGTTTGAATGCGTTTCAACTCAGGCGAATGCTCATTTACAGCGATGCCAGGTTTATGCCACAACTCAATGCTGAGCGTTAAGCATAGGCTTAGTACGCACACAGGGAGAGGGAGGAGGAGTGGGAGGAGGAGTGGGAGGGAGAGCGAGGTAAAGCTGAGCAGCTGACTGATTTCACAGACTCAGCCTCAGCCTCAGCATTGCATGTGGTGAGTGGAGTGGAGTGGAGTGGTTTCTGGCTTGGTTGGATCTATACTAAGCACTTCACACAAAACTTGGCACAAGTCGAAAACTTTTCATATAAATTACAACAATGCAATTTGATTTAAGCCAGCCAGTCCGCGCGGGGGCGTGGCACTTAAGTAGCTGAGTGAGCGTCAGTGTGTGTGTGTGTGGGTGTGTGTGTGCTTGAAAGGACGCGTTAATATTTATTTAAAAGTCTGCACACCTTTTGCCTTAAAGTGCCACTCAAAGGGAGAGAGAGAGCGAGTAAAAGAGAGAGAGAGAGAGCGAGAGAGAAAGAGAGAGAGAGCGAGGCATAGCATGTTGATAATTTGAATGAAGAAATTTACATGATTTGCTTAACAATCAAAATGTATTTCATTGTCTGGCTCAGAGGCTGCCGGATTGTTGGTGGTGCGGGGGCGGGCGCAGATTGCGGCTTGTCAAGTGGATTGTGTGTGCTATTTGCTGGCATATTAGTAGGGCTCGAGCCATACACAATTGAGTTGTTCAATGACACGCCAAAAATGCGTGAGCTCGTGACTCCGAGAGCCTTCAAAATATTGCCTAATCACAGCTCGGGGAGCTGGGAAGTTGAAGCTGTGGCTCTAGTAGATGTAGCTCTGTGGGTAAGGGCGTGGGTAAGGACATGTACGTGTGAGTTGGCGTCTATGTGGTTTGGGTGGTGCGGCGGTGAAAGTAGCCGCAAGTAAAAGTTTTTGCCCCGTCCATTTGGTCAATTTGGGCCAAAAGAAAATTTGTAGGCTATAGAAAGTTTTCTGAGCGGGGCGAGTGGCGAGCGGCGAGTGGGGGACGCTTGAAAGATTTGAGTCTATCTCTTGTTTAGTTGCCAGAGGCGGCTTGGGGCGTGGCATGTGGCAAAGTTTTACGTGTGCACGCGCCCCAAAAATAAACAGCAACAATGGCAAGTGGCAGCGGTTAAGTTGACAGGACAACAGCAGCACCCCAGAGAGAGAGAGAGAGAGGGAGAGAGAGAGACAGGGACAGAGTGAGAGGCTGAAGGCTGTGAGGCGTGGCAGGCTAGCTTGATATAGCTGGCGAGATAAAGCGTTGAAAACTTGAAGCCAGCGGCTGTTGGGGCAACAACAACGAGAAGAAGAATAACTACAACAACAACAACAACAACATCGCACGCACTCACATCACACAGCACAGCAGAGAAAACAAAATATACTGTGAGCTCAGAAAATGAAAACAAATTGTGCACTACGGTAGATTCCTACATTAGGGGTAGTCCACATAAAATAAGTTAAATATAAGATTTCGTTGAGTTCAAGTTGCGAATATCAAATTTGTATTCAGCTATTTGAGCTCAAGTTGAAACCTAAAACTGAGAGCGAAGCCAAGTGAAAGCCGCAACAATAAGAAATTGTAGGGAATGCCCCTAGTAGCACCATCAACTAATAGTTATATATGGAATTTACAGTTATAATAATTATTGCTTGCCTATTAGAAAAAGCTTTTAGAGCACATGAATTTCACTTAAATTGTAGTTGAACTTAATCAAAAGAAGGTTTACTTAGAAATAGAGAAGCATTTCTGAAGTCTATCTTGAAACACTATGAAAGCTGTCTTTAGCCTCGTTTTTAGCTGTCCACCTTTAAACATTGCTTATGGCTGATAAGGCTCCTTTAAAGCTCTCACCAAACGCACTTAAAGACATAGTAAACCTCTCCACAAGCGCACTTAGATAACTCTTAAAGCTCTCTTTGAGCTTTGCTTCATATTTCGGAAAGCTTTTCTGAACCTCTCCCAGAGCTCTTTTAAGTGTTTTCTTAAGCTCTTTCTACGCCCTGCTTGAGCTCGCTTCAAGCTCTACTAAGTATAGCTCTGTTGACTTACAAAGCTCACTTAAAGCTTCCATTGATTTGACTTAAAGCTCTATTAAGTCATTTTCATCTGAAATCACTTAAAGATTTGTGTTTCAAGCTTCATTAATTTTGCTAAAAGCTCTTCGAGCACACAAAACACTCATTAATATTCGGTCTTAAAGCTTTTCGCAGCAACTCTTGAATGCCCCCAATGTATGTGTTTGCCCGTATATGGTAGTGGAGCCAAAATTGAAATATTAAGCCATACAAATCAGGCAACAGCAGTAGCAGTAGCAGTAGCAGTAGCAGGAGTGGAAGCGCAAAAGAAGCAGCGAAAAATCATTCGACACGCGCGGCATTTATCAGCGCCAGCGGGCGAGGCGGAAGCGGAAACGGAAATAGAGCAAAGGGCTGCGCAAAAGGGACGCATGCAGGCACGTATAAAGCTAAGCGGGAAAATTGGGGCCTGTGCTGGTGGTGGGGCTAAGGAGACGCGCTTATTGACGTTGAGCAACGCTTATTGGCGTACTTAATCCTTTTGGCAAATTCCAATAAATTACCAGAACAGGACAGGACACGACGAGCCAAGGCCAAAAGTCAGAGGAATACAGTCAAGACTTTCAGGGCGGCTGGGGGCGAGCACGAAAAAACAAGAGCAACGCAACAAAAAAAAAAACAGAAAAAAAAGAAAGACAAACATCAATAGGCCATGATGAGTTTCTGATTGCAAAGCAAAAGGCAGCGCAGCAGCCCCCAAAGGTCGAACGGACTCTAGCTAAAGCTCGCTGGGTTGTATAGGAATGGGGTTGCCCCTAGATGGAGCAGGAGGGGCAGGAGCAGCAGGGCATGCCTGGCTGAGAAGGATGACGGTCGTGTCACATGGCTTGGCTTGGCTGCCTTTGGGGCAAGTCATAAAATTGAACAGACATTTTATGCGAGCGAGCTGGATGGGGGGCTGGAGCGGTTGAGTGGGTGGGTGGTTGGTCCTCTGGCTTGGCTACAAAGTTAAATTGAAAGCCCAAATCCTTGCCAGACTCGCAACTGGATAGGCAGCTCGCTTTGCGTACTTTGTCTTATCTCTTTGACTGTTTGCCCATAAACCAGGCGCCCGTCCTTCCGCCCCTCCGACGCACCTCGCACTTTTTTTTCTTCTTTTATTTTTTTATTGTTTTTATTGTAAATGTTTTGCATATTTTTGATTGTGCTCCAAGTACCCCAGCTCCATAAAAAGAAAAAGTAACAATAATAAGTGAAAAAGTTGACTGAAGCTGACTTAACTAACACTCTACACATTCTCTTTCAATCTCTGACTCGGAGGGCACGAGATACCCTCGGAAACTGAAATCGAAATTGAGTTCACTTGAAGAATTTCACTTGCAGCTATGTTAAAAGAAGGGTATTCCGCAGTCGTTCACTATATTTGTTGTTATTCTTGTTTCGGCTCCGACTTTAATATGCCTCGAGTCGCTGCTAGTCGTCGCACGCCAGCAGCTTGCCCTGGTGGAAGGCCTGGTCGATGCCACGACTGTGGGCCACGAGACGCGGATAGGTGCGCACCGTGTCGGACAGCATGGGGCTGGCCAGCTGGCTGGTCAGAATGGACGTCATATGCCCAAAGACGAGGGCATCCAGCTCGCAGAGTTTCTGTCCCCACAGATAGCCTGCGATGAGCTTGGTTTTCGATGCGTTCGCTTCCAGCTTGTCGCTGAGCAGCTGACAGCATTCCTGCAATTGAATCTGGACACCGCGTGTGTCCAGGTCATGCCACTGGTAGACGCGCAGCATGCGCAGCGCCTCCTCTCGCTTCTCGTGCCGTCGCTTGCTGCTCAGCGGCCAGGGATGAGCGGCGCCGATGCGCGGCTGTGTGTGATCCGCGTAGATCGGCGCCTCTCTGTAGCACTGATGCATCTCGGCCAGGGTGAATGTGTTCTCCACGTACGTCACCTCGCAGCGCATATCCTCGCGCTCCTCGATGGGCAGCCACAAGCTGAGCGCATGGTCCAGCTGCGTGCACTCCACATGGCCCACAATCGGCTCGAACTCGGTGAAGAGGCGACGACCGAGGCGCATCAGCGGCAACTTGGTCAGCCGTCCGCCCGTCGACATGAACTCCGCATTGTCGCACTGGCGCTCCATGTACGGCAGCCGGCACATGCGCAAATAGGTCTTCACGGCCAGGCAGCTGGCCTGCTCCGGCAGCAGCAGCTGCGACTCCTCTGGCGGCTGGTACAGGCACACATCGTTCGGCCAGGGCAGGCTTTCGCCTGGCTGTACTGGCTGCGCGTCGGTCACTTGATGCAGCGCGCTGGCCACTTCCATTTCGGTATCCATCTGTCTCTCCGCTTGCTGTTTCTGGTTGTCAGTAAAAATTTGGCTCTTCTCAAAAAGGTTTGTCGTACTGGGATGTGTATGAAATGTGCTTGGAAATTTGAGCACAACGAGTTGAAAATTGCTGCTGAAACTAGTCTCAGTGCTGGAAAGCTCTCGAAATAATGAAAGACGAGTTGGCAGCGCCTCGATACGATTATTAAGTTGAAACAAAAACAACGAGTTGGCAGTTCCTTAACTGAATCAATTAAGCTGCTATCATAGGGTGACCATACGTCCTGGAATTCCGGGACATGTCCCGCTTTTGTCAAGACAAGTGAAAAATTTTTTTGAAGAAAGCAGTGCAGATAAGCAGTTTTTAGCAACAAACTCGTCGACCGTCCCGGAATGGCCTGAGGCCGATCTGGTCACCCTATGCTATCACTAACACTAACTAACCATATGGTTAATGCTGCTATCAAGATACTATTCTTGCTTTGCTTTCACTCCTATACTACAACAATATATGGTAACAACACTGGAGTGTTTTTGATAACTCTATATATATCGTTTAAGACATGCCAACATCAACAACTGGGGCATCAAAACTTAGTTCTATGACTATGGCAAGGTAACACCAGAGCAAAGCGAATCTGAAGACCAACTCTCTGGCTTATATCGTATGCCGAATCAATGACAGTTTCCAAGAACTTTCAGCTCTCAATAAATAATAGCCTTTTCCAAGTGTCTTTTGTAGATATTTACTTGCGCCAGGCCCTCTGGTCCCCCTAGGCCTCTTGGCTGACAGCTAGTGAACCCTTGGGCTAGCTGTCCCATTCAAGTGAATGGCATTCGAGTCTTATTTATTTTTAAAATTGCTCGCTCAGCCTCTGCGCGCTCTTTGTGTTCGTCCTTTATCAATGCTGCAATTAGGCATTTCGTGTGCCAACTTTGTTTTGAATTATCGATAAGACGTCAATGGACATTGGGCTGGCATTAGAAGTGCTTTGCCACAAAGGCAGCGGCAAGTGCCTCAAGGTCAATGGAAAATATAAACGAAATGTTTGGCCTTTCGGGCAGCTAGGCTACAATTAGCTGTCTAGTTGGAGATGGGCCTGACAATTAGAAGGCAGCTCAGCTGAGGCGCGACTGTCAACGCCTACGCGTTGCATGCCCCGAGTGAATTGTTTTCGATTGTTGTCGTCGCTGCTCTGTCAACGGGTACGACTGAATTACGATGGGTTGGGAGGGGAGCGACGGTAACTGCTAGCTGATGAAAATTTCCTGCTCCAATTGAGCAATTAATCATTAAAGGCGCCACCTGCCGGCGCTTGTGCGCAACTTTTGCCTAAAAGGTTTACCAGAATTGAGTTTACCCCCAGCCGCCGCTCGCTCGCGCTCTGCGCCTGAAGATGATAAATTACACAAGCGAGAACATTATGTAATTTCCAAGCCACCCGCCGAGTGTTTTGCCACAATGGCTCCCGTCGCGTGTGAGTGTATGAGTGTATGAGTGTGTGTGTGTGTGTGTGTGTGTGTGTTTGTGTGTGTATGAGATGCAAGTTTTCCACTTACTGTTTGGCGGTTTTGACAGCCCCACTTTCAAGGATCATCTGTTTGCGTATGTCGAAGGACGAGCAGTTGCGCTTTGGGTGAACTTTAAGCTGTAACGCTTTTCATGCATTTCAACGGGTTCGACTGACGTTGATGTACCCACAGCGAAATACTGAAAAGAACGAAAAGAAAAGAACTGTTTAACCTCAACTGAAACAGATATTACATTTGACTGAGAGGAAATCGTTAAGAATAAACTGCAACCTAAGACCAACTTAGAGAGACCACTTTAGTGAATTCCCAAAGGTTTCTTAGCTGCCTCTACAGAGTTCAGTCACTTTGTACAAGTCTTACAAACAACTTACATATATCTAAGGTAGTGTTTCTTCTTATTTCATATCCGCTCATCGGATATTTGTTGGGCATGCTGTATAGACTAAATAGTTTTAGCAAACTCCCATAAAAAAAACTGTTTGCCATAGTTAATCTTCGGATAAACAATTTCCAAAGGAATACATCTTCAAGGCCAGAGGCATATTTCTTTGCCGTTTGCCAGCGAGCTCATCGCTCAGCTACAATTCCTAAGTAACAAGTTTTCATAATATTCTGTATGGCCTAACATTGCTAAGTGTGGGAAAACTGATTACAGCTCCTTAGGGCAGGCCATATATCATCGCCAGTTGGCTTATTATTTCGCTTTGTACCTAATTTAATGTTCAATTAGGACTTGTGTATTCGCATTCTTGATTCATTTGGATGGGGCAGCTGTCGGGTGCGAGGTGGTTCCCTTTTTGTCTTTGTGTCACTTTGATTGATTCGATGGAGGAGGCTGAGACCCTCGACGGGTTAGGGCTCTCTGCTAACCAGCAGCCTTGACTTTGCATAGACTTTTTCCTGGGCTGTTGAGCATTGACAAAGTTCATTGTGTTGAGGCAAATTAATTAAGCAGCCGCTGGAGCCACTTGGTACCACTCACAACCACACACACACACACACAGAGAGAGAGATAGAGACACAGAGACATAGTGGGGAGAGATGTGTGAAAGGGGAATGTGAATGTAATTGTGAATGAGAATGTGAATGTGAATGCGAATGGGAATGCGAATGGGAAAGGGAATGGGAATGGGAATGGAAATGTGCGTAGCAATGGCAATGTTCGCTGAGCAGGTGGCGTCTCTATGGTGGGTTGGGTTGGGGTGGCCCGGTTGAGACGTCGTTTGCACAAAGCCAACAAAAGGCAACAATTCTTAGCCACTAATAAAGAATAATATGACTGCCATAAAACTCAATTTATTACCAAAATGTCGACAAGCAGCGCAGTCGGAATGCGTGTGTGTGTCTGTGTGTGCGTGTGTGTGTGTGTGTGTGTATGTGTATGTGTGTGTGTGTGAGAAAGAATTACGACTCTGCCAGTCGGGCACCAGGGCACGCTGTCAAGGAGGCGCTCCAAGGGAACGATAGGGAGCTCCTGGTCTCGCAAATACAACCAAAATTTCATGCTGCCATTTCGTTTGGCCAATTCCTATTCCAACTTTCAGCTTCCATTTTAATTCAAAGTCCCCTTTTTTATTTGCATTTCGTTCGAGTCGGTCGAGTCGCATCGGGCGACTACATCTGCATCTACTAATATCTACCCTAACATTCGACGGGCGTACCCCAACTTTCAGTTTCCTTAACGTCGCAACGCGCATAAAATGCATCACAAAGCAATCAAATTTTGTCTGCCAAAAAGCATTATAGTTAACTAGTTTTCTTCGATTCGACATAGCGCTCAAGTTTCGTTGCTATACATTGCAGTAAGTTCGTAATGGAAGAGCAGTGAACTATGGAGAGTGGCCCAAGAGAACAAGACCTTTGAAAGCTCAAGTTTTATATATTATCAATCATTATGAATTAATCACTAAATCTCAATAATTACTCATCAATCATTAGACATACATATTCAATCATCACTTATCAATCAGCAATGAACAATTATCAGTTATCAATAATCAATCATCATACATTATTCCTGAACCATCAATCATTACTAATCAATTATCATATATGTAAGTATTTTCAATCAGTCGTCAATCAAAAATCATCAATCATCAATCAAATATCATCAATCGTCAATCATCATATATGTAAGTATTTTCAATCTGCCGTCAATCAAAAATCAACAATCCTTACTAATCAATCATTAATCATATATCATCAATCACATATAACTAATCATAACTAATCATTAATTATCTTCTATTATTTTTATATATATCATTTATCATTATTGCTCAATCAATCACTATCAATCATTAAATATCACTCATAAACCTTCAAGCATCAATCATAACTGATCACCAATCAGCATCAATCACCAATTATAAATTATTTAAATGTATATAAATTATATATATATATATATCAGCTACTATTTCCTTCAGTGTTCTCGCAATCAGCTTGCCTTTTCTTTTCGTATCTCTACAATTGATTGACTGATTGAGGGTATTTATTAGTTGTCGTGCTTTCATCCTCTTGCACCGGTTCTGGTCCATTGAGTTTTATTTCTTTGCCGACTTTTCATCTTTGTTTTGCAATTTCATTTGCCATTTAGCTTCTTGTTGTCTAGCGCTCGGACGATTTGTTGCTTTTGTGGCCCATTGCCCACTGTCCGCTGTCCGTTGTCCGCTGTCCGCTCGGCCCACTCTGCCCCCTGTGTGGCGCTGTTGAGCTTGTTGGCCAGCTGTTGGGCGCATTTGCTGGCCGCTTTGTGGCCACATTTTGGCCGCTTTGGCACTGGCAAACGGTAAACGCAGAACGGTAAACGGTGAACGTTGAACGTTGAACGGTCCCAAATACCCCTAAATAACTGTTTTGAGAGCTAATACCCAATTTCAAATAGTCTGTAGTTGTGGCGTTGTTGCATGCAGCATCTGCTGTGCGGCATGTGGCATGAGCTGCACAGCTAGACAAAAGGCGATTTGCTCCACACACACAAAATGTGATTTATGTATGAGACAAAAGAAGAGCATTGCAACCGATTGCTACTCCTTTTTTTGATCCGATTCATTTAGAGCTGAGCGTTAAATAGATTTGGTGGGCTTCAAAGCTGAAAGTCTCTGCGACTGACTAGTCCCTCAATGTGTAGATAATTTGATAAGAGGAGTTGCAAATTTCCAATGCCGACATGAAATCAATCAGTTCGAAGTTCTATACAGCAGACTTAGAGAACTTTGTCGAAACTAAACCGACTTTTGTAGTGCGCATCATTTGCTTTAATGGTTCTCTCTGGCTTAGTTATGCATATTGGATTCCATATTGAATATATGAGGCTAAAGTAAATGATAGAGATAGAGGGAGGGAAAGGTACAACAGATTGATACAGATATCTGTATCTGTATCTGTATATAGATACAGATACAGATACAACAGACAGCAGACGGAAACAATCGCAATTCACAACAATTTTCACATCTCGTAGAGTTAACTAAACATATTCAAAGTCAAATACTTGAATATAATGTCAAATTCTCTGGGCAAATCTTTTGGTGGCATGGAATGATAATTGTTAATTTGCGGACGCGGAATGGGAGGACATTCCCAGAGAGTTGAGCGATATTTGCCTGAGGTTTTACGCAGCTGCTAAGAGGTTGTCAAGGGTCTTGTCAAACTTGTCTCAACATTGAGTCGCAACGTTGTTGCTGTTGCCGTTGTTGTTGCTGCTGTTGTAGTCGCTGCAAATTATGGCGGCCTCAATGCGTAAATGATGCTTAATTAACATTCACAAAGTTGGCAACGCGGCCAAAGGAATGCTGCGCGTGGATGGAGTCTGGCGCTACACCTGCAAAGCCAACGCCGCAACTAGACGCGCAAAAATTGCAAATGATGTGCGTTTATGTCTGGAAGACAGGAAAGAAAGAAAGGAAAAAGCAAGGAAAGCTCTGCGCCACGAACAGTAAAGGGGCCACGTCAAAGCACATTACGAGCTAGCGTAAAGCAAAGGCGACAGCCGCAAAATATGTAACGCAGCCCCATCAAGACTAAAAGCAAAAGGCATAAGAAGAGCACGACGACGACGAGGCTGGCAGCTGCTGGCCAGGATAACACCAAGAGCAACAGCAACAGCAACAGCAACAGCACTTGAGACCTGATGGCTTGGGCAGTTCAAGGCCAGGCTCAACTCGTTTTGTGCTGCCTTAATTAAGCTATAAGCCAAAGCCAAAGCCAAAGCCCAGGCCAAACGCAGCCAAGTTGTTGGCCAAAAAGCATTCACTGGCAGCAGGCGCAGATAACAGCTAATGAAAATCACTTGGCACAATGTGCCCAAAGCGGCAAGATGGTGGGGCTAGCAGTGGTTGGGTGGTTGGCTGGCTGGCTGGCTGGTCGGCTGGTTGGTTGGTTGGGCAGCTGGGTTCACAGGACACGCTCCTAATACAATTAGAAGCGCTTAAGCTAAGTGCTGCAAACGCCTTCAAGCAGTTGAAGCTAGTTGAACTGACCTCCAGTTAAAGCAGACCAGATTCAATTGTCGGCTGGAAACTACAATGAAGCGGGAGAATGCGACTTAAAGAGCACTAGGCAAAACGAGTGTTAGCGACTGTGTCAATGCTCTACTTTAAATGAAAGTTTATTGAGTTCTGCAGTCGAGTTGGTTCTGCTTGAACTCTCTAAGAGGCAGATAACTTGGCAGCAAATTCATGTGAAAGCAAACTGAAAGCGGAATTTGATACCAAACAGATCATGATTGAAAGCTAATTCCCTCTAAGACTATAGATTATATAGATCTTACTGTTATATGTACAATCCAATATGCCCATCTGCGCCCGCTGAACAGTGTATACATTATAGATAAGGAGCAAAGAACCGATGAAAGAGCCAGGCCAAAGCATTGAAGCTGAAACAAGGTGCGTGGCAAATAATAAAATGAACTGCAACTGAGCTGGCGCAGGTGTAAGGCGACGGGGCGGGGACTAAGCGAATCTAAGAGAAAATGTGGAGAATTGGCTGCAAATGAAAGCATTTGCGTAGCATCAACAAAGCAAGGGTTAGGACGGGAAGAAGCCAGACGCAGCAGCAGCAGCAACAGCAGTTGCAGAAGAAAGCATCAAGGCAATAGGGACGAGGCCAGGCCGGGATAATGTTGTGCCCTTTTGCTTATGCATTACATTAACACACTAATGAGGCGGCTGTCGCATTTAAGGCGTGGCGGGCGCCTAAACCCCAGCGCCCACATCGCAACCCAGCCCCAACTCTCGATGTCTGCAGCTGGCGTTGTGTTAATTGAAAATTAATGGCGCGATGGCAAAAACTAAACATGAAAATTCGCTGACGCCTGGCAACGGCAAATGGCCGCCAGGTGGCGCGCCCGCACGGGTCTAGCTGCTGGACCCGGCCAGAGTTGACCGACTAACGCGTGAAGTGCTAAGCAAATTAACATTTTCATAATTAAATCTATAAAAAGGTGACGAACTGCTTGCCATCGCGTGGGCGGGCAACGACTAGAGGACGGAGCCACAGAGAGAGTGAAAGAGAGAGAAAGAGAGAGAGAGAGAGAGAGAAAGTGAGTTGGTAAGTGGTATTGGGTTTATGTGCGTCAGCTCAGACGATACTTGGAAACATTTTTGCAATTAATCACAATTAAAAACAGGCAAAAGTTGACTTTTTCATGCCCTGCAAAACGGGATGGTAAAGGGTATATTGGCGCATGAGGACTCAAGTCTGAAAGCTAAAGATAGAGAGAGGAAGAGGTGGATATGATAAAGGCAGAGTAGAAGCTAGAGGTATAGCCAGACGTTAGAGATTGAATTAAAGTGAACTATAAAGGACAAGTTGAGTTAAGAAATCCTTAAAGTAAAGTAGAAATCCGAAGAATAGGAAGGGAAGGCTAAAGTGATGTCCGAAGTGAAGTTAGAGACGAGGTAAAGAGGGAAGTAAAAACTGAGACTGAGACTTCTCTATAGACTTGATCACGTCCAATGCCGTTTGCACATATCATTGCAAACTCTCAGCTCCAATAACTCACTCAATGGGTTTACAGGGTATTGCGCTGTTGCGCGATTGCAACTTTTTGACTTGTTTGTCCTACCCTTTAGCATCTTTGGCAGCTTCTTCTTCCTCGTCTTTTGCAACTTTTGGCTCGGCTTTATTACACCGTCCGAACAGTGCGTGACGTGGGCGTGGTCATGGCCATGCCCCATACCCCATACCCACCGTGGCCGGAACAGATGCCCCGGCTATGGTAATGGCGACAAGTTTAATACTTTCAGCTGCGGGCCCCGGGCGGCCAGCGCAGAGGGCAAATTAAAATAAATATGCCCGAAAAAAGGGGTTAAACGGGTCTGGGGGGCGGGAAATTAAAGGAAATTAAAGAATGAAAAAGTGATGAAGACAACGCGCAAAGGCCAAAAACAAACCAGACAAAAGCAAACCAGAGCAAAAGAAAAGATGCAAAAGGAGAAAAACTAAAAAGGAACAAGGCGAAGTTTAAGAGCAGAGAACGAATCGTGCGAGGCAAAGAGCATGTAAGATGGCTGCGAAAACAAGCCGATGATAAAGGAAAACAAAAAATCAAATGTCAAAAGGCAATTAGACACGGACTGAAAATATGTGAGTAATGAGAAAAGTTATGTAAATAACGGTAAGCGTAATAGGATTTAACAGCTGGCCAATTGATAGGCGCCCGACATGAGATGACTGAGATGATGCTGAGTTTCTCCCTCATAACTTACAGCATTGCATCGCTTGCTTATGAACAACTGAGTCGGAGTTTCGGTAATTTTTCTTTTAAAAAACTTACTCCTTTGACAGATATAAGACAGCTTATCAAATGGCAAATCTTATTAAATATTTCAATAACCAAACGTTATCGACAACTTGAATAATAGCCGAGAGTTTGTTATTGAAAAGAGTATCACTCTTGTTTAGTCACCCTATAAAATATAATATAATATTTTTTTGGAAATTGTGTATAATAAGAAGACTTACAATTTCAGTTTTTAAATCTTTTTAATATACTCAAATTAACAGTTATCTTTTGGACTGTATTCTGAATGCGAGTAACTAAGATCGCTGGGTTGGTAAATTTTTACGACGAAGACGGGATCGGCTGGACCTTATAGGACCTCGAACTTACCACGATGCCCCGGTGATGGTTCTCAAGATCTTTGACTGGGCTCTCTAGAATATATAGATATATACATATCTGTATACAATTTGATATTGAAAACCAATTGCAAAAAATGTTGGTAATACAATTCACAGCCCACTTTTGAAGTTGTATTCATTAAGTTATTAAAAATACCTTTGTTCATCTGAATATTTTAATAGGATACGAAACCCTATCACTACACAATACTAAAAACACTACACTATAAGCAAGAAATTTATAAAATTATTTGGAAGGAACACTAATCGCCGCGCAGTGGAATGGAACTGGCGGTGATGCCGTGCCTGGTGATGCACTGTATCTCGCCCTTATCGCCCGTATACACATCCCGATCGGAGGCAATTCTTAAACTCTTTTTTGCCATGTGAATGGCCGCAGACTTGGTGACTGTGGGAATCTCTATAGGTTGCGAGATCATGTTATTCTCCCAGCCGAAGTACTCGTCCAAGCAGGGCTGTAGCAAGGCGTAGGAGGTGCCGAGAGCACGATAACGGCAGCGCTCATAGTGTCCAACCGGATCGTAGTGGAAGACAGCGCCTTTGCCTTGACTGTCGATGCCAGCAAGGATGGTGTACGTCAAGTAGGGAAAGAAGCGCCGATTGTACATCAAAATGGAAATCATCTGGGCCAGGGCCTCGATCGAGATGGTCTTGTTGTGCTCCTGTTCGTAGATCTGAATACGCACCTCGAGCAGGCTGGTCAAGGCGATGGTGTCGCACCAGCATCCAGTGGATGCCACTACCGCCTGTGGCGTCATCTTGAACAGTTTGGTCTGCTCGCGCGATTTGACGTCGTAGTCATTGCTCAATCTAGTGTCCGCAGCAACCACAGCGAAGTCCGGGCCAGCGATGGCCAGCAGAGTGCCCCCATTTGACTCGTAAGGGCTATAGCTTTCGTCGTGGCCCAGGATTACATCCCTAGCCCCGGCGTTATCTGGCGATCCACTGCAAACATCTCCGAACACCGAACAGTTGAAAATCTTGGTAAAATCATCCATTTTGTTTTACAAACTAAAATAATATATAATATTAAAAAATATAATAAAATAATCCCTATTCCTAAAGTGTAGGAAAATTTTGAACTGATTTTTCATGGGGAAATTCGATATTAATATTTGAAAGGCTTACTAGAACAAGTTGAGATATTTCATTGTCATTGTCATTGTCATTGTCATTGTCATTGTCATTGTCATTGTCATTGTCATTGTCATTGTCATTGTCATTGTCATTGTCATTGTCATTGTCATTGTCATTGTCATTGTCATTGTCATTGTCATTGTCATTGTCATTGTCATTGTCATTGTCATTGTCATTGTCATTGTCATTGTCATTATCATTATCATTGTCATTGTCATTGTCATTGTCATTGTCATTGTCATTGTCATTGTCATTGTCATTGTCATTGTCATTGTCATTGTCATTGTCATTGTCATTGTCATTGTCATTGTCATTGTCATTGTCATTGTCATTGTCATTGTCATTGTCATTGTCATTGTCATTGTCATTGTCATTGTCATTGTCATTGTCATTGTCATTGTCATTGTCATTGTCATTGTCATTGTCATTGTCATTGTCATTGTCATTGTCATTGTCATTGTCATTGTCATTGTCATTGTCATTGTCATTGTCATTGTCATTGTCATTGTCATTGTCATTGTCATTGTCATTGTCATTGTCATTGTTATTCATTGTTATTAGTATTATCATTATCATTAATTACATGAATATCAGCGAATTCGAGCGGAAAAACAATGAAAATTAAGGAATCGATTCGGATGGCGAACCAGCAATATCCGCGTTTTTGTCTGCTGCAGCTACATCTGCATCAGCATCTGCAGCTATATCTTCAGCTGTGCAGCTGTGTATCTTCGCCTCAGGCTTGGCTGCGCTTGCAGTGCGTTTAATATTGAAATTGGGTTAATGAGTTTTTGTTTATGGGCCGCGCGGCGATACCTAGCCACGCCCACATGCAGCTGGCATCCACATCCGTATCCGCAACCGTATCCGCACACGCGTTCACTTTGGCATTCGCTTTGTGCTCCTTCGCCATGCTAATGTAAATTTGTTGAGCTCCGTGTGTGTGCGCGTATGTGTGTGTGTGTGTGTCAACTGGGCGCTGCGCTGCCTGGGCGTGGCATAAACGAGTGTCACATCAGCCACATTGGCAGCAGCGGCAGCCGCAGCGCAGCTCCTTTGCCTTTCGTAATGAAAACAATTTCCAGCTCTCAACTAAACGCAGAGGACACCAAGCTGAAGGTGGTGAAAAGGCGAGCGGAGGGGGGGGAGGTGGGGCGATACGGTGCGGTGGCTGACACAACTCATCCAACAAAGGCTTAATGTTAATTAAGTGGCTAACAGTCTGTCAGTCAGCGCTGGCAGAGTAGAGTTCACCTTTACCGTAACTCGATCCTGTGGCGAAATTCCTCCGCCCTCCTTTCACCTTTCTCCTGCGTCCTGCCCCCGCGTATCGATTAAAATGCCGCAAACCGCAAAATTTGCTTTACAAAACTTTTTTCATTAAACTAATTAAATTGTTTATTAAACTAAATATTTAATCACTGGCGCCGAGCGGATAAATTATTCAAGCGACACTCAATTTTCGTGCCAAATGAAAAACTACATTTGCCCACCTGACACAAATGTCCTTTTCGAATAGTTCAAGAGATTTTGATACGGGAAAAAAATTGTTTAATCAAGCGTTGTGCTAACTGGAGAATTATTACAGCTTTAGCCTAGAAACCTCATAATTATCTGTTTTAACATTAGCTCTAAAATACCTGAGACTTTGTTGGCAATAGATTCATGTGAACTTGAGACTTACTGAAGCTAGCACGTATCAACCTGACTTATGCATCTACAGTTTTAGTTTTACAACACTTCAAATAATTATTTAACTTTCAACTTTGCTAAATGTTCACATTTATCTCTACGCATATGCACTGAGCCTCTTAAAACTTTCATGTCAATGGCAGCATAAAAACAAAAGTTATTTAATGGGAACTGAAGCGTGTGCGCAGTGACTGACTGGCAAATACCCTGACTGTAGAAAGGGAAACTGTAATAAGAGGAATGCGAGAAGAAGATAGAAATTCAATTTAGTAAAAATATTATAGCTTAAGCTGCGTTATATGTTATGAAAAGTAAGTAATCGTTATCGATACTTATCGATCGCTTATAAGCAACATGATTTCGCAAGCAGCGTTTACCTCAGTCAAGCTGCGTTCCCTATATAAAGTGTTTGTGTTTTAGAGTTCTTGATATATGTAGACTCAACTAGTTATGATGATTGTGTATATACCTTATAGAAGTATTGGCAGAGTAGCAATGTAGAGAATCTTTGTCAAATATATGCAATGTGTCACCCTGTAAAAACTTAAGAAATATGCAGCAATCCAAGCTTGAGCGTGTATATAATACCTTTAATAATATATTATTTATATATATAAATATATATATATTTTTTTTTTCTTTCTTTTCAGGGGGCAGAGCATCTGTTAGTCGTGCATACCCTACATTGCCATACACTTGTTTGCACAACATAATAAAATTATGAAATGCATTTTCAATGTAGATTTGCTTTGACCCTTGCACACACACACACACAAATAATTGTTGGCTATGCAATCACCGGCCACGCCCCTCGGCCAGCCGCCTCGCCCGCTTCTAGTTCGATGCGGGAACTTATTAGGGCGTAAAATTCAATTAATGACCACAACGGGATTTATTATATATTTGTTTGTTTGTTTGTTTGTTTGCCTTGTTATTGCTGTTGTTGTAGAACTTTTTGTATGGAGCTTTCGATTCGCGACAGCTAATAAATAATGCGCAAATTATTCAGATTGTTAATGGGTCGCTGCTGCTGCTGCTACTGCTGCTGCTGCTGCTGCTGGCTGCCTGCAACAGTTGCTGTCATAATTATGATTTAGTTGGCCATTTGTAATTGCAGCTGCTGCCAACTGCCAACTGCCAACTGCCAGCCAGCCAGCCAGCTAAATGTTATTTTTCCAACTTGCCAGTTGTTTTCTTTTCCATTTTTCCCATTTTCCTTTCTCCTTTTCTCTTGTACTACTTTCCCTAATTACTGCAGGTCAGGTCTGCTACAATTTTCAAACACTTTTGACCCACTTTTTGGGCAGCTGCACTGGCGTCTCGCTGTCTTCGCACTGGCGCCAAATGCATTTCTAACTTACATTTCATAGACTTTCTATAGGTAAATATCAAATTGTTTTCTCTTTAATTATTTTTTAAGTTTTTGGAAACTCAAATCAATTTTTCAGCATATCAAAAGTGCTTTAAAAAGTTTCCTTCATTTCCAGATATGCTATATAAGCTCAGCATTGCAGACTGACAGTGGATGAAAGCACTGAGCACGGAGCACTTAGAAGCTTTTACTTGCTCAAGTTGCTGTCAATTCTTTGCCTTATAAGACAACATATTAAAATTGTAAGTAAGATGTGTTCTAGTCGAGTATGCCCGATGACAGCTAAGGCACAAGTCTCTTCTATACTTTGTATGAATGGTTTGAATGGTTTGCGAATATTTTTGTAACAGGCAGTAGAAGCCGTGGCAGGCACCATAAATTAGAAATACTCCTTGGGCAGAAGAGGGTATCTCTTAGTCGAGCACTCCCAACTAAAGCACACTGACTTGAAATGCGTAGAGGTAACCAGATTCTGATTTATTCATAATCTTGGTATTTGTCACAGGATAGTTACTTACTTACTTAGTTAGTTGAAAAGTCAAGTCAGAACATCGATTGTTATCGATTATATTAATGACTTATCGATCAAATGATATGTCCTATTCATGCGTATTCTGAAATACATATTAACAATATCAAATCTGTAGCATGGCTAGATCAATCTTTTTACCTACCACCCTCTGCCTCTTACATACCTATTCACAAAACCATCATACCCTAAATACTCAACTTCAATGACTGCAGGGTATCGAAAGCAGCCAACTAAAAGAGCTCAACTTAATACCCATTAGTATGGTGTAAGCACTAGCTAAAATAAAATCCCCTCTGGCTTGTTTGCACCTCATTATTCAATTAAGCTAGTAAATGCTAACGGTATTTAGTTACTTACTAACCGCACTTACAGCACCGCTAAACAATTATTAATAAAATGCCAGAAAAAAGAAATCAATTATCGCCGTTAATTAATATAGCAAATATGACACAATCATTAACAGACTTTGGAAATATGAAACTAATAGAGATGTAATATATATATATATATAGCCCAAGGGACAGTGGGTATATAAGAGTATTTATAGCATACAAATTTGGATATGCCTTAATGCAAAAGACTTTTTTTCATTCACTTATTCACTATAATTATTATAATTATATAATTTATTTAATATATATTAAATTAAACCTTGAAGGCAGCTATCAAAATGTTCCACAGTTTGACATTCACTTGTGCGCTTACAGTTTGACAGGCGATAATTAATCATGCCTCTTGAGCTCTTGTCAAGCACAGTTGCTATGCTTAGAGTCTGCGCTCAAGGACTCTTTACTCTTTACAGTTGCAGAGTATCTGTACTTTCATTGAGATCATGTCAGTATGTAGGTGAAGGTATTGTCTAGTCGGTTATGCTCCTTCATTTTAATTTCATTCAACAATTTTCTATTTTAGCCATGAGAGTTAACATTTGTAGAGTATTGTTCTAGTCGGCTATGCTTGTTGAACAAGGGATTTTAATTGTTTTTCCAGCGTGGCCTGAAACATCATTTAAGTTGAGCTTCGAACAGGACAATCAGCAGGAACTGCAGTCCTTTGGAGCTTAGTGAAGCCAAGCGAAAAGCTAAAAGAACGAACGAAGAAGAGACTTTTGTTGTCAGTTAGGGGCAGGCTGACTGGCCGGGTAGGGGGCAGTGGAGGGGGCGTTCATGGTGAGGGAGGAATGTGGAATACAAAGCATATTTATTGCACTTTTGTGACGAGTTGTTGTTCATTGTTGTTGTTGTTGTTGTTGTTCGCTGTTGTTGTCATTTTGTATTTGGCACTTTTACTTGACGCATTGACCTAATTCAATTTCACGCTGCGCCAGACGCAAACAACGCAGCAAGTGGCAAAAGGAGAAATGGCAAAGCGACAACGAAAACAATTGAAACTCACAAAAAAAAAGAAGAAAAGCCCAAGAAAATAGAAAAGAGTGGGGAAAAGCCAATGCAAGAGACAAGAAGAAAATCAACTTAACTCAAAATTGTGTGCCAAGCTGCTGTTTGACAGGCGGCAAAGGGCGAGAGGGGAGAGGCGAGAGGAGGGCGAAGCAGCAGGCATGTGTGTGAGGGGCCTAAAGAGGGCGTGGCTGGCGACAAGCTAAATTATGAAATACGCTCGTTGCGCATAACAAAAGAAGAAAGAAAGCCAAAGAGTAAAAGAGAAAGCAGAAAAGTTAAGGCAGCTGTGGAATATGAAATACACTTTACAACGCCTGGACATACAGTAAAGATCAGCAATAACGAACGGTCAGATATGGCATAAGAACTGGACAGAAATACAAAGTGTGCGAGAAGAATCTGCCTTAGATTAAGCGTATATGAGTTAAGATACACAAGAGTAAGCTTGAATGGAAGGACTCTATATGTACTCTATAGACAACAATCAGTCAATGCATGAAGATCTTATATGAAAATTGTGTACTATATTATATAGACCTTCTTAGAATTGGTTGCCGAGAGCCTCCAGCAAACTATCTTTTAACAGAAAAGCTAACATTTACGAAGCTATAGTCATGCGAAATTTCCTCTATGGAACACCTCTATGGGGGCATTGTCATCAACCAACCAAATTCAAATTCTGCAAAGATCTAACTGGAGCTGCTTGGTTTGTGAGGAGCTCTGTGCTTTATAGGATTGAAAGCCACTGCTGAAAACTTTGAGAAGCATTGCTGGGCGCATTGTACTTAAGCCACTATAGTATAAGCCACGGTACCGTGGCTGTAAGCCCCAACGGGAAGACGCCAAGTAATATAAGAGAGATCCTGACCTGCGTGTTTAGTGATTTCTACAGTCACAGAACTCATCAGTCCAAACCAGCGATAACAACAAATGGAGTTACATCCTCTGTACCGTAAAGAAATCTGTTGAACTTGAAATATATATAGAAGCTTTTTTCAAAATTTTTTAAAAATATTTGCTGAACTGAAGCAGAGCCCAATTTTATTTCATTTTAGGTATAATAAAACAGAGTCCAATAGAAAAAAAATTTAGGACTATAGCTCGAATAATACAGAAAATATTCAAACTTTCAATGAACGAGTTAAAATACCCTTAACGTAGGCTATATAGGCCCATAGTCCACTTGATATATCAGGCTTCATATGATATAATTAGATCCCCTTATATTCCTATATCACCTTTATGTAACCTACCCGTTTGTACACTTTTCATCACCGACTTGCAATACCCTTCACGTAGTGTAATTGCAAAGCATAAATGAGCAAGAAAGTTCAGGCGGGATGTGCGGGGCCAAGTGGTTGGCAAAAACTTTCAAAGACTTTGTTGCCTGCAGATTTTTCTATTAACTGGCAAGCAACAGCAACAGCAACAGCAACAACAACAACAACAGCCACAACAACTGAAAAACTAATATAATAATACAAAAAAAAAAAAAGTAAGTAGAAGAAGAAAAGAAGAAATGGAGAAAGTTAAACTAAAGGAGAGGCTGCGCACAGTGGTGTTGCGCGTGGTGCGGGCGACTGCTTGGTTAGTTGCCTGGTGACCAGCATATCGCTCACACAATGCGCCACATAAAGCACTTGCCAAGGAGCTTCAGACACCACCTCCCCCATAACACGCCCTCTACGCCCACGCCCTGCTCCCTTTAACCAACCGCTAAGCTCGAGCTGCGACGCGCTCGCTGCAGTTTGTGCAAACCAATTTAAATACCCTGGCTAGCTAGTCAAAGCGGCTATGCATAGCTAAGGAGTTGATTACGATTAGTAGTTGAAAGCAATGTGGGAGCTTAGCGGAGATCTTCATTGGATTAGTTAGATTGTGCTGGCAGATGGAAGACTTTGTAATCCCTGAAAGCATTAGCCTGAATGCTTAGATTTCCTCAGCTTATGTGCTGCTAGAAGAGAAAGTTTAGTTTTTTGATTATACAAAACAAAACTTATTCAGGCTTCATCTTTAGTTTCACATCTTCAAACCGAATCGAATTTCAAGCACCAATATGAATACATGGGTTGATCAAGTATTTTCTCTAGCGCCTCTATGTAGTGTTTAGTTTACACCGCGTGGGCTTGAGGCCCAGTCACTCAATATGGAACCTTATGCTTGAAGCACTACCAAGCTGCTATTTGAATGATATTTCATATGCAATGGCATAGATAAAGCTTAAAAATAACACTAAAAACAAAGTAATATCTTAAATTGTTTTATTTTTATTGCACTTTCTTTATCTATCACTCTTATTTGGTCGGCCTGTATCTATCCGATTCGGCCAAAGGCTGCAGTGCCTAAAGAACAAGCTTAAAGCCACATTAATGGCTATACATTCAACCAACTTCCATCATGTCTAGCATAACCTGTACCAAAAATTCCCAAAACTTCAACAGCATTTGAAAACTTTCTAGCAACTCTCTCTCTCTCTCTATCACTCTCTCTCTCTCTCTCTCTCTCTACATGGTATCTGGCAGTCGTTGAAGCTGCTCATTTCTTACGCTTTGTTGATTTTAATGAAATACAGCGACGACAACTTCACACAGGACACGACTTTCAAGACAGTTCCACAGTTTGTGCTCATTATCAGCCCGACCTCCGCCCGCACTGCTTTTTAACTCCATCGTGGAGCACAGCCCTAAACAACGAGCTAACGTTTTATGTCTTTCAATTAGGGTTGCCAACGCTGCGTAAGAGAAAAAATCAAAATGTGCTCTCGCTGGAGACGGAACGACTAACAAATGCCCTGTTATACCAGAGCTGACACTATAGCTATAATGGTATATTCCGCTGCAATCAGTAAACGTTTTTATTTTATTAATTTTGCTAGAGGAATAGACTTTCCCTTATCCCCCTCTACTTCACATAAATACAGGGTATTTTAGAACAGCGTATTGCTATTGTGACTGAAAGTTGAAGCCTCGTCTTGTGGTCTGCACTCAATGGCTGCTTGGCTGATAATTATGAAAATGTTGTTTAACAATTTGCCGGCCATAATTGAACCAATTTATGAGCAAATTCTAAAGCGTAGCAGTTGCCAGAGCAACTTCGTCTATTGGCTGGCTCGAGGAAGAGAAAGTGGGAAGCCTAACTGACTGGTTGACAGACTGGCTGACTGCTGGCTGCTCTCTAGATTGGCCGTTGCTTAGTTTCATTTCTTGCTACATCTCGCACGATTCACTTAGCCAGCTAGCTAGCTACTTTGACACAACACTCAGACAATAGACAAATGTTTGCGTATTTATCTAAAAGCTGCTATAATGAGGCATTTCGAGGCTTAAATGATTTTTTCACGGAATTTCCAATCGACTTTGTGTGTTCCTTTTTTTATAATCAATCATTAAGGCAGCCAATCAATCAATCTATATCTCTCAAATTATCTCTTCATTCAGCTCTTCTTTATTTATTTAGTGAATCACTCAGCCAATCAGTTAGTCAATCAATTAGTCACTCAGTTAGGCCATCAGTCAGTCAATCATTCATTTAGTCATTCAATCAATCATTCAGAAAACCAATTAACAAGCTAATATCTATCTAATTTAGACTCTTTTGTTATAGAATCGATCAATCAATCCTTCAGTCACTCAGTCAGTCAATCAGTCTATTAATCAATCATGCATTAAGTCAATCAATCGGCTTAAATCACTTGAATTATCTGTCCACTTTATGCTTATTTCATCATACAATCAATCAGCCAATCAATTCGTTTTTCGATTATAATATTTCGCCACTTTTTGCTATCAATCAATCAATCATTCTGAAAGTCAATATCTCAATTTGTCAATCACTCAATGAATCCACAGTTCAGTCAGTCAGTCAATCTATGCATCAGTCTATAGATCAGCCCACTTTTCAATTAGTCAAACACTTAATCACCCTATCATCAATCTATCAATCAATCAGTCACTCAATTACTTAGACGCAAACTATTTTAATAACATTTGCTTTTCGCTCCCGTCCAAATTCGCATCAAATTCAAAGTTTATTTTTGGCATTTGATTCCTCTATAATTTAATTAGCCAACACGTCAAGCAGCGTCCCTCCCCCCAGTGCGCCGCCCTACGCCCCGCCATTCCCCAACATTCCGCCCCCAATTGCTGCTCGTCTGGAAGTAATGCGTGTGTCTGTGACAACGTCAAGTGCTTCTCAATTCTGTCTTTGGCAGGCTCCTTTTTCGACCCGGGCCCCAAGTGATTAATGCGCAATTGTTTGCAGCCTCTTTAACTAAATTTTACAATAACAGTTAGCGAGGGAGACAGAGGGGGCGGGGGGGTGGTGAGTGGTGAGTGCTTAAGAGTGTTGCTTTGAATTATTAGACGACCTCTAACTGTATGTAATTGAAAGCAAATTTTATTTTCGATTTGGATTTTGATTTTAATAATGAAATTGAGTTTGTGATTGACCCGCGCCCCGAAATGAAGGCATTTCTTTTGGATTGGATGCTATACTAATAGAGCCAGGCCTTAAATGAATCTGTTGCCAGGTTCTTGACGGCGGTTATGCGTGTTGCATGGACGTCAAATACCCTAGCATTGGGTATATGAAAAGTGTGAAGCTTGTTGAGAAGTGATTAAGTGAGTAGCTCATTGAGCTACTGCTTATAAATTTGAAAAATTTGAAAAATGAAATGAAATTTAATGAAAAGATATGTATATTCCATGTCTAAGCTATAACTGAATATCAAGATCAAGCTCACATATATACATATATACATGATAACTAGACTTAAGCTCATAGACCTAAAGGCTTTGCCTGACGAGGAATTTTCAAGGAAACCCACAGAGATTTCCAAGCAGCTGACAGGTTTACATATATATTGCGATTTATATATATATATATATATAATATCATATAAGAGACTTAAATATATATCTCATATCATATATGAACCATAGATCCATAGTCTAGTCCACAAAACTTTTCCGCCTTTAACACTTAACTAAACCGAATCATGTTGGCTTGCTCTCCAAATTTTCAACTTCCATTGGCTTTAGACACATCTATATTTATTACCGAAAAAGTTAGAGTATTTGGATTTCGGCCAGCATGTGAGCTCATACTCTTTGCTCTTCATCAATTACTTGATGCCTTGGCCAGGCAGTCTGAGATTGTCAGGCGTATTTCATTTGTTGTCCTGGCGACGTCCTGTTCTGGTGCGCTCACGCTTGCTGCCTGCCTGCCTAGCTGGCTGGCTGGCTGGCTGGCTGAGTGGTTGAGTGGGTCGATGGCCACTTTAGCGTGGAAAATTGAAATAAATGTGCTTTTAATTATGCCCAGAGTGGCAGCTACCCTCATCCTGTCAATCAATTAGATGCGCTCGCCGTACAAAGGCATCCGTTCTCACACCCAGACAGCCATGTTCCCGTACCAGTTCCCACTTCAGCTCCACTTCTAGCTCCTGTCCGGCACAGGACTTTGCTGGCAGTTCGGCCCGCGGCCAGTTTTGCTGAAATGTTGCTGCTGCTTCTTGTTGCAAATGGCCGCATAACTAAAAGTAAATTTACCCAGCAAACGAGAGCGAAATTGTTGCAAAAATATTTGAGCTGCATAAGCGGCGACTAGCTCCATAGCCAGCTCCATCATCGGCTTCATATCCTGTCTCCTACTTCATGTGTATGCGTGTGGGTGGGTGTGGGTGTGTGTGTGTGTGGGTGTGTGTGTGTGGGTGTGGGTGTATGTGTGGGTGTGTGTGTGTGTGTGTGTGGGTGTGTGTTGTTTGATTTTATGACTGTCAACTGATGGCGCTTGTTTGTCATGCCAACAGTGACGACAATAGCAAGTAGAGATTGTCTAACTGGAGTATAGCCGACTGACAGCTACCCTGTAATAAGCAATAGACAACATATACAACTAATATAACTATATTATATGTGATAGGTATATATATATATAACATATAGAGCCGTAAGCCTGAGAGACTTAGTTGTTGTATGGAATATTTATAGCAACGACTTGGAAATACCCTTACTAATATTAGAATCTCTCGAAATACCGAAGCAGCAGTCTGTAGTCTTTAAATGGAAATCGTATTGGGATTGTATAACATTGTCTATTGTGAATAAGTGAAGAGAAACGAAGACTTAAAGACTGAGTTCATTTAGGAGTTTTGTTATCCAAGGTAAAACCTGGATCCTTCTAGTCAAATAGCCACTCTAGTCTAATAGCTCAGCTGCAGTCTTAAACCAGGCTCTGTTGTGTTGCCCTTTAGGCTTTCCTCTAGCTACTTTCAAAGCTTTTATATTTAGTATTTTTCAGACTTTGCTTAAATTTCTATAGGTTCTACATCAAATAGCTTCCCTCTTCACCTCACAGACTATGCCCAACTGAATCGCTTGTCCAACACTAACACATATTAACGACTGTAACTACCCTCTTTACTCTCAGCAACTGCTTGCAGGGCATTGAAATGTGCTAGTCGAGTTGTCGCTGGGTATTTGCTCGTCTGTCCTTCTGCCCGGCAGCCACTTCAATATATCAAAGCATCATAAATGCTGCCATAGTTGCAACAACAGCAGCTGCCTCTCAGCTACTGCCCAGATCCTCGTCAGAGTCCACGCACGTGCGTGTGTGTTTACCGTCGACCGTCTACAGTTCCTGCTACTGCTTCAGCCTTAGTTACAGCTTCTTCTTTATCATCTCACAGCTGCTGCTGCTGGTGCTGCTCGACCTTCTTCTGGCTTCTGGTTGGTCTTTGGTTTTGCTTGGGGTTTGCGCTTTGGCTTGGCTCTCGTATGACGAATGAGTTTCATTTTAACGCCGGCCACGCATCACGCTACTTGTCAGCCAAGTCTTATCTGTTGGGAATTTTTAAGTGCTGCCTCCCAGTCCCAAATCCTGCCCCAACCACGCCCTCGACCCACAGCCTATGATAAATGCTTCTGTTCGGGTTTGCTTTAATGGGTTTCTGTCGCGTTCTCTGTCTCTCAGCTGTCTCTTTGCTGTCTCTGTCTCTCAGCAGGATTACAATTATTGTTTTCATCTTTGCATTGGACTGCCATCAAATCGATAAATATACTATACGGATGCATATGGGACTTATTCTGTAAGCTTAAAGCCAAACAAACTTAGAGTTAAGTTCAGCTGCTCTCTGACCTTGAAAGACTTGAAGACAAGGGAATAATCCCATTGAGACATGATAGCATTCAGATACCAATTCAATTTGTATTTGAATTCCTTAAGAAATGGGATATATTCTATTAAAGTCTTATCATAACTACCCTATCTAACTCCAAGGAAATAGGAGATAGGAGAGAGGAGAGGAGAGAGGAGAGAGGAGAGGGAAGAGGGAAGAGGGAAGAGAGAAGAGAGAAGAGAGAAGAGAGAAGAGAGAAGAGAGAAGAGAGAAGAGAGAAGAGAGAAGAGAGAAGAGAGAAGAGAGAAGAGAGAAGAGAGAAGAGAGAAGAGAGAAGAGAGAAGAGAGAAGAGAGAAGAGAGAAGAGAGAAGAGAGAAGAGAGAAGAGAGAAGAGAGAAGAGAGAAGAGAGAAGAGAGAAGAGAGAAGAGAGAAGAGAGAAGAGAGAAGAGAGAAGAGAGAAGAGAAAAGAGAAAAGAGAAGAGAGAGAAGAGAGAAGAGAGAAGAGTGAAGAGAGAAGAGAAAAGAGAGCAGAGAGAAGAGAGCAGAGAGCAGAGAGAAAGAGAGAAGAGAGAAGAGAGAAGGGAGAAGGGAGAAGAGAGAAAAGAGAAGAGAGAAGAGGGAAATGAGAAGAGAGAAGTCGGAGACAGAGAAAAGCGGACATAGGAGAGTGAAAAGTGGAGAGGGTAAGAGCATAGAGAACAGAAGAGAGGAAGGAAGTTATCAAAACTATCTACAGGGTATCTTCCAGATCTATATGATAATATGAGCTGCTAAAACATGATCCAAGTCAATTTCTTCCCAACTGTCAGATGGACAAAGTGGAGCTGATCTGCATCATAATGTAATAATGTATAATAGATACACAGATATATCCATATATACATCAAGTTCCAGCTAGAGAGAGTATCTGCTAGTCTATCAGACTTCTAGCTCATGTTTTGTGTATTTGCATGCAGATTACAGTTGTGTTTTCATATGCATATCAAATGTCCATATGCGTATCCATACACCAAATACCTCATACCAATTGCCCCCCCTTAAGCTTCCTCCGTCGCACAGTCGCATTTCCCATTTCCCATTTTCCCATTTCCATTGCACTGATATCGCTGTCGAGTTGCGTTGTTTGATTTTGGTCTATGCAAATATGGCCAAATATCGAAAGAGAAAAAGAATTACTGTGGCCCGACGCACGTGCGTCTATAATTTGCAGTCAAATATTTGCTTCACCCCGAGAGTTGCATTGTTTCTCGCCACTGAGGATGCGGATGAGGATGCGGATGCGGATGTGGGTGAGGATGTGCATACGGATTCAAGTGCGGGTGGCAATTAATTTGCACAAACCACTTAGTAATTAAAATGAAAAGTAAATTATATAAAACGAGGCAGCAGCAGAGGCGTCGACCAAAACGGGGAAGACAGCAGCTGCCTGGCTTAGACTTAAACTGACACAGTTTTTGGTAACACACACACACACACACACACATACACACACACTCACATGTGGGAATTGAGATGCGGTAGAGACGGGCGGGGGGTGGCGTGGCTGGGTTTGTTTTTAAAAGCATTTGCCGCTGCAGTCTGCAAATGTATCTCGAACTTCGCACACTTGACTGCCATTCAATTTGCATAGGAAATTAGTTTGTTCGCTTTGAATTGAAGTTGGCCCCACGGGTGCAAACAAGGCCAAAAGTACTTAGAGCAAGATAGAGATGGCGAGATAACCAGAACGAGATAGCTTTACTACAACACACACACAAGCTGCTTGCCTCTGTGTGTGTGTGTGCGCTACATTTATGCGTTTTGTTGCTGCCTTTCAAAGTGCCAAATCTACCGTGTTCACTTGCAACAGCTCAGGGAGAATGGCGCTGGCACAGCCAGGAGAGAGCGAGAGCGAGAGTGAGAGAGAGAGGGAGAGTGAGAGTGAGAGTGAGAAGGAGTATACATGACTTGGCTTATGGACAACAACTAGGTGTGTGTGTGTGTGTGTGTAAGTGATGCTGTGTGCAAGTTCTTCTATACAAATACTCATTTAAGCTATGTAGGACAGGGTATATTAGTACAAAACATAAATATATCTAATTTGTAAGAGTCATCAAGTTCAACTGATATGCAATCTATATGTTCGTTTCTGTCACTAGGCAGCAAAGCTTTAAGCTTTTCTTCAAATTAAAGTGTAAATCGATTTTCATTTAAATAAATTCAAGGTTCTATAAGCACATCTGCTTCTCAGAATTTGCATCTTAATATCTTCCCAATATCGATATATATCGATGTTCTTTCAAGAGTAAAGATGATTTAAATATCTTTTCTGGCCCACATGTTGAATTAAAATCGATTTTCCATTCAGTTACATATTGTTTTACTTGCCTTTGACAGCACTTCATTGCTGCTTCCAGGGTATCTAGCTAGTCGAACACCATACTCACACTCTCTTAGCGCACTTACAACTTATTTATTTTTTTAGTTGCAGGCGCCTCTCGTGTAACTTTTTGCATGTTGTGTGCTGTGCATTACACTTGGTTAGCCAACAAGCGAAGAGGGGACGGCACAGAGGGGGTTGCTCGAAAGAGTAGCTGAGCGAGTGTCGGAACGTGGAGTCTTAGAGATTGGATAACCGTGCTGGCCATCGCGGGCCTGTGTGCTATTATGGTTGATTAACGAGCTGGAAAAGCCAGCGCCTTAAATAGATCGCACAGAAGCGGAGCATGAAGTGGCCAATAGCAGCTAAACCAGTTCCAACGATAAATTTATCGATTTCGAGCGATAAATAACGGAGCATGATGTATGCAAGTTACACACTACTTATAAATTGTGTAACAGATTACTTCACATTAAGCCACTTTAGGCAACAATTTATCGATCTATGGGGAAACTTAAAGCTACTTTTTGTTTATCGATATAGCGTCTATGGAAAGCCATTATCGAATAACTATCGATAATAACTAATATTACATTTTCATTACTCTCTGTAGTTAGTTATGTCATTGTTAATAGAAAAAGTTAATGATTACCTTATCATATGCCCAACTACAATATCTTAAATTTATCGATTAACTATCGATAGCCCTTAAAACACTGTTTACATTGCTCTCTTTCACGATATCATATTTTTATTCAATAAAGTAATATGTAGTTAAGCTTGTCAACAGTCAAACCATTTGTAACTTTTCGATAAATTATCGATAACACAATTTTCTTTCAATTGTATAACTTTCTCTGCCATTCCGGTTTCATATTGCTCGCACATTCAAATGTGTCCAAGCCTTATACATTCCCACACACCCACAGATGAGTGCGAGTCCTCGCTTTGACCAATGGTAAAAAGTCATCATTATTTTGAGTGAAGCGCCAAGTTTCGCTGTTATTGCGTGCATGTGACCGATGGGAGGTCCATGCGCACGCGGAGAGCGGGCCGTGTACTTGGACCTCCTGCTGTTTGTCGCAACAACAAAACAACAACAACAACAACAACAACCGTTTGTACCCAGCGGGACGGCAACGAAATGTAAATGGAAATGGAAAATTGTTGTGCGATTTTCATTTGCTGGTGTTTTCCTTCAGCTTGTTTTCCGTTTGCCAGCAGGTTTCATTTTTCTTATTTTGTTTTTTATTTTTTTTCTGTTTTTTTTTTGTGTTTTATTTTCGTGTTCAGCTCTTGCAGTCAGCCCTTTGGCTGAGATTCGCACAGCAGGACTGTCTGTAGTACAGACAGTCTGTCATTGAGTCGTCCCGGCGATTATTAACACCCGCATTATCCACCACGGTCACTTGAAACCCGCAGTTTGCGACGTGATTGCTTGAATCGCGTTTGCTTTCGAGCAGTTGCTTCAGGTAGCCTTGCCACCATTTGCGGCGAAACGCCATTGTGCGAAATGGCATTCAATCAGGGAATAGAACAATGGCTCAAAGGAAACCATTTGTAGCTTCGATTTGCATAGCTGAGCTGTCGATGGCCATGCCTGACCTCCATGGTTACTTCAATTATGTTCGACGCAATTGCCGAAGCTTCATGTTGAGTGAATGCTTAATTTATCGGTAATTTTGAAGTTATGCTTGAGCTGCTGTGCGTCTGTATCTGTATCTGTATCTATGTATCTGCATCTATGTATCTGCATCTATGTATCTGCATCTATGTATCTGCATCAATGTATCTGCATCAATGTATCTTCATCAATGTATCAGCATCAATGTATCTGCATCTATGTATCTGCATCTATGTATCTGCATCTATGTATCTGCATCTATGTATCTGCATCTATGTATCTGTATATATGTATCTGCATCTATGTATCTGCATCTATGTATCTGCAGCTATGTATCTGCATCTATGTATCTGCATCTATGTATCTGCATCTATGTATCTGCATCTATGTATCTGCATCTATGTATCTGCATCTATGTATCTGCATCTATGTATCTGCATCTATGTATCTGCATCTATGTATCTGCATCTATGTATCTGCATCTATGTATCTGCAGCTATGTATCTGCATCTATGTATCTGCATCTATGTATCTGCATCTATGTATCTGCATCTATGTATCTGCATCTATGTATCTGCATCTATGTATCTGCATCTATGTATCTGCATCTATGTATCTGCATCTATGTATCTGCATCTATGTATCTGCATCTATGTATCTGCATCTATGTATCTGCATCTATGTATCTGCATCTATGTATCTGCATCTATGTATCTGTATCTGTATCTGTATCTGTATCTGTATCTGTATCTGTATCTGTATCTGTATCTGTATCTGTATCTGTATCTGTATCTGTATCTGTATCTGTATCTGTATCTGTATCTGTATCTGTATCTGTATCTGTATCTGTATCTGTATCTGTATCTGTATCTGTATCTGTATCTGTAGCTGTAGCTTTATCTGTATCTGTATCTATAGCTTTATCTGTGCCTAAATCTGATGATTTCTTTGAGGCGTAAAAAATTGAAAAAAAAAACATTGATTTTTTGTTTTTCCAATTTGAACTTTTTTGTTATTGTTGTTCTTTTAAGACAAATCTGTAGCATATAAAAGTTGTTTTTTTGTAGCTCAGCTGAGTCGCAACTGACTTAAGCCAAAGTTAACGAAACTGTTTTCCAACAGGAAATCCCCAAAAAGCACAAGTTGTAAGTTATTTGTATACCCTGTAACCATACCAAAGGTGACAGCATAGAGGGTATATGAAAAGATCTAATATATATATATAGATAGTTCATTTACTCCCTTAGCGGCTGATCGATAAATATCGATCTTAGTTGAGTAAGATAAGCTAGAAGAACTCGAATTGATTCTAAGAGTTTCTTACCCTAAAGGAAATTCAGTTTTATATATATATATTACTTATATATATTCCAGGGCATCCTCACTTCCATCACTCACTCTCAACTGGCTTTTGGCCTTGTTCTGTTTTTGGCAGGAACTAAATACTAAACGAAATATATTTTGTTTCAAGGCTTTTAAGCGCGCTTAAAATAGTTGAACATACTTGTTGTTTGTTCTATGCTTGTTCTTCCTCTTCGTCTTCGTCTTCATCTTCGTCTTCTGCTTCTGCTTCTTGTACAGCTGCTGCCACATCCATGACTTTGGCTAGCTGTTGTTGCTGCATCATGCTTGCTGGCTGCTGCCGCGTATCGTTAGACAACAACTCAAAATATTTATGAAGATGCCGGGCAAAGTTTTTGATGGCAGGCGACATGAAAACTTGTCGAAACAATCTGCAGGGCAATGTCAACCAGCACCTTGCGCCCAGACACGCCCACTTTTCCTATTTGGCCAAACACACACACACATGCACTTGCTGTTGTTGCTGTTGCTGGAAAGTTTTCGGGACATGTGTATTAGTGGTGTGCAGCACGCGGCGTATGAGCAATGCGAAATTTGAAATTTATGCACAAGTTGCAGGTCAACTGACAAACAAGCGCATAAATCAATTCATCGACTAAAATGACATGAACATGCAGACACGCCTATTAGATGTGCGTTTGTCATAGCCTCAGGGCTTCAGTTATATGGATTTTGCGCACAGCAACACCAACAGCAACAGCAACAACAACAACAATGAGTAGAGCAGCCACAACAACCACAAACGAAAAACCACAAACAACAATCACACACAACAATCGCAACGAAGAACTTAATAAAAGTTTTTACCAGCTGCGGTTTTTCCAACTCAACTAAAATGACTCTTCGAAAACTCAACATAGTATTATGATTTGCCAGCCAGCACAATGGCAACTATCTATAACACTTTGTGTACAGTTCAAGAAGTTGTCAAAAACAAGAAGAGAACAAAACGAATATACCCTGATTTCCCTGATTTTCAATGGGTTCAGACAAAGCCCAGCTGATAGACCACTAGCAAGATACAGGGTATATTGCAGTCGGATCAGGTATTTTGAGCAAGTTTAAGTTTAATATTTGAGTTCAACCTGAACTAAAGTGATTGAGATTTGTTTGCTAGTTGTATAGTGTGTTCTTTAAATATCGATATATATCGATATACATGTCTTATATATACATATATATAGATTTCATTAACAGATCTAGAAAAGATTCTACACAGAAAAAAATATTTCCTTTCCTTTGCTGTGGCTTATGCTGCTCTTTAGAACCGATAGAAGTTGAAGTTGAACTTGAAAGAGATTATACACATATCTATCATTTATATATATAAATATATATCTTGATTAGTATCAACATAAAACTCGCCCTGTCGCTCTATCTATATTTCTAGTATCTCAATTGTTCAGCTGTCCAAATAAGAATTGTCATAAACACATTTACATAAACGCTGGCAGCTGCTGGGCAGTTTGATTGGTAACTGAATCAAAATACTATAAGATATAGCTATCATATGGACAATCGGGCAAAGAATAGTTGCTTGTATAAACATTTATTTTGTTTCTTTTTTAAGAAAACTTAACTAAGCTTCATATTATTAAGCTTAACTATACTTTCTGTACCTAAACAAAGTTGCATCAGTATCGAACTACTATAACTATATATAATATATATATTAACTTGTCTTGAGCTCAGCATTTACTTCTAAGATCTCAAATAGAACTACTATAAGCCAACTACAGTTCCAATCAAAGACTTCTGCAGTCACTTTTAGCCTCTTCAATCTCTGGCAGCGTATTCGTAGTGCGACTGGCTGTAGCTCACCTGGCGCTGGTTTTTTGTTTCTGCGCCATTTTACCTGTCGCTCGCGTTATATTTGCAATGCTTTTTTAACCCTTTGCCCAGCGCACAGCGGGCGGCTGTTATATGCATCGCTCTTTGATTTATGCCAACAATTTTGATAACGTTTTATTAAAACTGCGTTTGTTTGCTTTGTTCTTTTTTTTTTGCTTTTTGCTTTTTGGGCCGCATAGCAACCTTTGCGGCAGTTGTTATTCGTTTTGATTCAGCTTCAACTGAAACACATATCACAATCAGAGAGAGATAGAGACCGAGAGAGAGAGAGGAAAGATGATGTTGCTTCTGTGTGGATGGGTCACTGCATCGCGTACCAGATGGTGCGGTTGATGGAGCCGCGTTGCGCCACTTGCTGCTGCTGCCCGCTTGGCTCTGCCTCCGTGACGACATCACCAAATGCCATACTCACGAACTGTTCGAGCAACTGACGCACTATCGGCTCCCATTTTTTCACCAATGCTGGCGGGCAGAGGAACTCACATTCGTGCTGCTTGTTGCACAGCAGAAAGGACTTCGCCTTGGCCACAAAGCAAACATCCGGCAGAACGAAGGTGCCGCGCAACAGCTGTTTGTAGCCCTTATGCTCTGTGTAGATGAGGCAGGTGTTGAATGCAAACAATTTGCAGCTGTAGCAGCGGCGCAGTCGACCATCGATCAGCTGGAACTCGCCCATTGTCACGAAGTTCGCCTCGCTGAGTATGCTGGACTGGAAGAGATGAAAAGGAGTCATTGAAGATGGTCATGTTTGAGCACCTTGAACGTACCGCACTGAAGTTCTTGATGTCGTTGAGCTGATCTGATTGATTGGCCCGCTCCAAGAGTTCGCGCAGTCGCGTCTCTAGGCGACAGGCCACCTCGAAGACGCTCTTAGAGATCACCTGGCGATGCTCGAAGAATGCCTGAATGAATCTACTGATTAACAGTGGATATTTCGTCACACGCTGCACGGGCTTCAGTAGAAAGCTGCGTAGGCCCAGCGGATCTCCCATTGTCAGCTGCAGACGCTGCTGATGAAAAGGAGTTTAAATAAATTTCATTTCATTTCAATGTTTATATTTAAGGAATTTTCATAAATTTAATTGAATTTAAATATTTATATTTAGGAATTGATTGAAAATTGATTTCTACTACCCTGCAACCATTTGAAATTCATTAATAATAATTCAAACTGTACTTTGCTGCGCAACGCCAATTACAATTCGTCAGCTGCTTTTGCTTTGCTTTTTCATAGGCCAAAAATAGCATGCAGCCGTTATTACAATGGTGCCTGATGACGCTATTGTTAGCGCAATTCTTTAATTTCATGCTGATTCAGTAAATAATAATTGAAGTGCGAACGAGAGCGACGCATTTCGCTCTGAGTAAAAACAATATTTTTCAATTAATTGTTATTGCAATTTCTGCAGCTATTGCTCTCTCGCTTACACGCACTCAAATGCGTCATGTATTAAATTTGATTCGCCGCAATCCACTTCAGCCATCATATTGTTCACGCTACGTGCTGCTCTCTCCTTTATGCTCTCTCCTTAATATGCCCTGATCAACAAATGTATTGTTGTCTCGCTTACGCTCTTATGTCTTTGGGCAGCTGACTTTTTGTCTATTTGAGTTCGCTGCACACTTGCATATATTGCTATCTCGCTTATGCACACTGAGTGTGTATTCGCCATGTGTCACACATTCACTGGGATTGGCTTTAGCTATGATATTTTCGTCCACGCTCTGTGCTGCTCTCTCCTTTATGCAGTAAATTAAGAGCGAGCATCTTAAACTGAATTGATCAACAATTGATTTGCTATCTCTTTTGCGCTCAAGTGACTTCTAATATTACTTTTGCTACGCTCATTGCTTAGTTCGCAGATTAGCCAATCGGCTAAACGATAAATAACAAAGAGACACACCCACCTTTGTTCTATTCGAACTTACCTTAAAATAAAGCTCATGGGAATGATAGAGATGCATGCTTTCCCGCTGACTGGCCGCGAACAGAACATAGCAGTAGAAAAAATCCCGCTCGACAAGTGAATGCCAGCGCTCAAAGAGCAACTCCAGCTGCTGACGATGCTGCAGCATCAGCGGCAGAATCCGATGCTGATGCAGTGCTGCAATCTCTGTAACATTCGACAGCAGAACGTGCTGCTGCCCAACCAGACCCGGCGGCACCGCTGACCGGCGACTTAAGATACTACTATAGCGCTCAATGCCATTGATCAGATCCTCGACATATTGCTCCTCTGTGCTGATCAACTCGTTGAGCACATTGCGACAGCACTCTTCGGCTACATCGTTGCTGGTCGGACGTGAACTGTCGGTAGAGCTCATGCTGCCGCCCCAATGTCAAGCGCAAAACTGGCTCCAATCCCGCATAATTCGCACTGTGGCATGAGCCACAGAGCGCTCACATGACTCACGTGCAGCTGTTTTTCAATATTTGTGTCGTTTCGGTTTTTATATAGCTTATAGTGCGGCGCTGTCGCTTGCATCACCAACGGTCGCTTAGTCAGGTGCTGCGGTTACCTAGCAATTACCTTTTAATTACACTTTGAGCGACGACTTGCTAACAAGCTGCCTGCTGCCTGCTGCCTGCTGCTCTCGCTGCCTGCTGCACTCTTCTACTGACTGCAATTTTAATGACAATTTATTGTGACTTTGTCCATTGTAAATTAGCCAACGCCTTTGGCACCTGTTCGCCAGCTGCTGCACCTGCATACGTACGTACGGAGCGTATGCGCAATAAATAAATCAGCTGTAATTAAAAGCGTCTTGCTAAAGTTAGCTGCGCTCCTTTTGTGCCCCATCTAACCATCCAACCATTGCTCCTCAGCTGTCAACCCAAATTTGCGTAGCATCTCTCGCTCTCTCTCTCTCTCGCTCTCGCTCTTTACTTTGTGTATTCCTTTTGTGCGAAGCCTTGGCACAAAACTCCCAGCTATAAATTACGTTGTGTTCCAGGAATTTGCGAGTGCAAACAACAACAACAACAACAACAACAATAACATTAAAAGCAACTAGAAAAAAAAATGTTATAAATTCATATTTCTGTTTGGCCTGCCAGGGAATCTACGCAAAAGATAACGCGAGCCAAAGCCCAAAACGACAAAAAAAAAACATAAGCAGAGAGTGGGTATGTGTTTGGCTAGCAGATACGCTGGGCACAGCGTGGAATTACAGGGTATAGAAGAAGTTGTATGTGCCATAAGAGAAGAGATAACTAGAGCGAGATGTCTATATATGTATGTCTATAAGAGAATAGATAGATATGCTCAACAAGTATAAGCTACTTATCGATTTTTATCGATTTTTATCGATTATTATCAATCAATTCAAAGCACTCTAAAAGTTCCTCAGTAGTAGATGCAGAATTATATATAAGATAGACAGGAAAAATTGAGATAAAGGTAAGGATAACTATGTACATGGATGGTATCCAAAGTTTCCAGCACTTTCAGGCAACTCTCGCATCAGATCTTGCCTCTCAAAAGCCTCTTCTTCTTCTTTAACATACATAACCAAGCAAAATAGTTCTAATTAAGCAAAAACTCTTATTACAACTATGAATACTCAACTCAGAAGTGCAAGACTAGCTAATACCCTAACCCTAAAAGAACTGCAATGAAAGGAGACACTAGCTTACACCCAAGGACAAACAGATGTACAGTTCCACTGTTGATCCTGATCAGAAATCTACATACTATATATATATGCTCAGTCATGCCACCTTTATATCTGTCGCACAAACTGTTAACCAAAACATTATACCCTAACTGTCCACTTAAATTTTGTGTTCAGGGTGTAAAAATAGAAAAAAAGAGCAGAAAAATTGAAAACAAAAAGACAAAAAACAAACAAAAAGGAACTAGAAAAAAGGAAAGCAAAAAGAAGGAAATGCGGCATCGCGGCAAAAGGCCAAGCGGGTTTCATAAATTGCGCCATGAAATCGACCCTAAGGGGACAACTGAAAGACAAACTGATTGTGTTCCAGCAGATACCCGAGCGTTGAGAGTATGAGAAGAATGCGAACGAAACCAGCTGAGCAATATGTAATATGCATGAAATGGAATTGAAGTGGCTGGGGGCTTGGGCACCAGCTCAAGTTCGATTATAGAAATGAGATTTAATTTAGCTTAAACTGAAGTCCGCTTAAGCTTTAATGAAGCCTAATAGAGCTTTAGTCTATAGCAGCTAATGAGCTTTAGCTGGTAACTCAAAAGCAATCACATTATTGTGGTATAATGCAGGCCAAGTTGGCTTTATGCAAGGCCAAAGTTATCATAGTGAAGAGATTTAGCAATCATTAGAGCTTAAAGAACGAGTAGATCGAAGCTCAGCGAATCAATGAAGCTTCAGGCAAAATTAAAGCTGCTTAATGAAGTTTCTGAACTAATTAAAGAGCTTTGGCATATAGCTTAAAGCTCATTGTTAATGAAATTGATGGGCTTGTATCAAAAAGATTTAAAGTCTTTGCAGAAGCTCTTAAAGCTTTATATTACAAATAATTTACTTGCTGCATAGTCAAAGAGCTCAGTTTATTGCTCTTTCCCTCGCTCTCTCTTTCTCTCTTACCTTATTTACTTTCCATAATTTCTTTTTCCACGTACTGTAAATTGATATGACAAACATTACTGAGAATTTTACACAATATTCATTGATGACTTGAGTTCAAAGTTTTTCGTGGTATTTCCCACGCTGCTCTATTCTTAGGCCCCCTTCGAGGAACATCTACAGCTTGCTACTGATATTCAGCATTTGCCAAAAGTGTTGCATACTTTGTAGCAGACCTTCAAATGCTGGGCAGAGACAGCGCAAGAGAGAGAGAGAGAGAGACGAAGCACTAGCCATGCCACGCCCACACTCACGCACGTAGTTGAGCTTCGGCAGTTTCTGTATTGGGGTCTGTACTTGCTCACTGTATGTAACGGGCGGCTGGTCCGCCACTTAGTTGGCCATTTCGCTGCCTGCTTAGTATAATGTACTTGCTCTCATCTACTTCGGCCTTCTGCCTTCTCCCTCCTCGCTTGCCGACCCACCTTAAGCGTCGCCCAGCGTAATCGTCGTTCCTGTTTGCTAGCGGCTAAAGTGTTTCACTCTGCGCTTGATTGACATGATGCGTTAGCTGCTGCTGTTGCTGCTGCTGTTGCCATCTTCCTGCTCCATCTACAGCTAAACACTCATCTGCAGCTCTTCTTCTTCTTCGTCTTCTTCTTATTCTGCTTGGGGACTAGTCACAGATCGATAAGCCGCCGGACAAATCACGCTGCTGTCCCTGCTAATCCTGTTCAACATGAATATGGAGTAGCTGCCAAAAAAGGCTCTCGCTAACATTTTCGCCCCAAACTGCTCCTTTTTGGCAAGGAAGGGGGGGCGTGGCCAATTGGGTAATTTAGTTGTTCGCAGTGTGCGGGGGATCTTAAGTGCTTTTTTGTTTGCAGCAGCAGCAGGAGCAGCAGAAGCAACAGCAGAAGCAGCTTTAAAGCTTATTATAAACAGATTTCAAGATGTTGCAGCAACTTTTCCAAAGACAAATCTTAAGCAGGATACTCTGTACAGCGTGAGAAACGGGTATATAGATTTCTATGTTAAAATTCTGATTCAGATTCAATAACTTTTTGAGCACTACTATTATATCTTTCTCGATTTCTTCCTCTCTCTCTCTGTCTCTTCTTTTTCTCTCTTTATTTCACTTTCTCTCCCTTTCTTTCTGTCTCTCTCCCTCTCGTTCTCTCACTCTCACTCTATCTCTATCTTATTCTCTATCTCTCCCTCTCTATCTCTCTACCTCTCTCTCTCTCTCTCTCTCCCTCTCTTTACTCATATTCAACTGCTTACAGATGCTCTTCTGCCTTTACATGGTATCTGCTAGTCATCTACACCCGCTTCTTCTTTTTTTGTAACTTGATAACTTACCCTATTTCGCTCAGTGTAGTCAAGCAGGCGCTGCTTAGCTGCAGCTAATGCTCCTCCTCTCTGGTGTATCTGATGGATGCATTTGTATCTGAAAGCTGTTCGCTTGGCTATTAAGCGACTTACAACACGGCTGTTCGTTGTTCGTTGTTTGTTGTTTGTTGTTTGCCGTTTGTTGTTGTTGCTGATTAAACATAATTTATGTTGGTCCAAGTGGCGAACATTAGCGCCACAGTTGGCGTTCGGCTAGCGCCCAGCGCCAAGCGCCAGCTGCATGATAAATGCGCCGCATTAGCGAGCGAACAATAAATCGCGAAACAACATCCCCCAACCCACTTCCCCTCCCCTCCCCTCTCCCCATGAAGGTGAAGTCAATTGCAGCAGCTGAGCTGATCGGACGTTTGGTTAATTTCGCTGCGGGAATTTTAAATCATCTTTAAATTAGGGTCATGCAAACTCAATAAACCAAAAGGCGGAAGCCAGCGGACGAGGCGAGCTGCCATGGAGCATTGGGCGTGACTGCTTGGGGAATGTGTATCTTCGTGTATATCTGTGTGTGTGCGTGCGTGTGTTTGTGTGTGTGTCAGCAACAACTCAATTAGCGGCACATACACACACACACACACACAATGCGCCACACACACATTTGCCACAATTTGGCAAACAAATCACGTAGCCGAGCTGCCGCTGCTCCTCCACTCTGGCTGCCCCATTTGGCCAGCTCCGCATACCCTACGCCTCCCTATCAAACCCAACTCACTTTATACCCTACACGTTTTGTTCACTGATGCTTTGCTTTTGTTATTTCATTTTAGCTGATTTCTCCACTCTCGTCCCTCCTTCTCTTCCCTCCCTTCCTACCCTTCCCAGTGAATAACTAAATTTGTTCGTCTAGATGTGAGCTATAGCCCCTAGTTAATCATCCACCCTCTTTCTTTTGTCTCCTATAATAGCTTTATCTGTATATACTTTCTATATTATCCATTCATAGACCCCTTCCTAAGAGTTGAATCCCCAAAAGCTATAAATCAGTAAGTTTTATAGCAGTTACCTTTAGTAGTTCATCAATCCATATTTCATTCCCATGCGTAAACTGCTATGAAATCCATTTGATGCATCTTGATCTCTTCGTTTTATCGACTTTAAGACAGTTTTTAAAGATATTAATACAAATTAATTGAAAACATGTTTCATTCCATTTCGTTCCTCTCACCTATGTTTCATTTCCAATGTTTTTTTTAGCTATAAATACTATACCTACTTGCATATAGTAAATAACATCTATATTAACTATTTTCAAATGTTTACTTAGAGTTTCATTCCATTTCGTTCCACTATGTCTGCGGAAATAAAATAAAACTATATTACACACAACGTTAACAAAGTTTTTGTACTTTCAAGCCCAGCTCAAATTGTTCCATTTCTATCAAGTTTGTGTTTTATTTCATTTGGTTTTCGTTTTTTTCTGTATATCATAGCTTTAAGTCGGGTTTAGCTTAAGACACTTCACTATATTCTAGTGTTTTGTATTCCTAACATTTAGTACAATTAATGAATTCTTATGTTCCATTCCATTTCGTTTCAGCCTAATTTGTCTATTTTTTCATGCCTATTATTATAATTTTCTCTTCTTCTTTAAACTAATGAATATTCGTAATATTTTAACGTATTCCATTCCATTTCGTTCCAGTCCACTCTCTAATATATTGAAATGCAATTCATACTACTCCATTCCATTCCATTTCGTTCTAGTCTATCCCCCAATGTCTGTTTTCATTATACTCTTAAATATTTGTTGCTTCTAAACTAATGAATATGCGAAGCATTTAAACGTTTAACATTCCATTTCAATGCATTTCATTAAATTCCTCTCAATGCGTTGAATTAATAATTATCCATTGCTTTGTAAATGTGTTCCATTTAGCGCCACTGTGCTCGGCATGCGTTGAAGCGTTCTTGTAATCAAGATATTCTTTTGTTTTCCCTTTTGCGTTAATCTTGACTCCAAACCCAATTCCATTCCATTATGCTCCGCACTTATCTCAGCACGAGTTGCATCGAATTATTCGGGGATATTCACTTGTTAGTCTATTGTTTATTGCTGACACAAAACATTTACATTTGCCTCTCTCTCACTCTCACTCTCTCTCTGTCTCTCTCTCTTTCTCTCGCTCTCTCTCTCTCTCTCTCATGCATTGAACAAATGCAAATTTTCTGCCTTCTATGCAATTTTAAATGCTTTGCTTATCGCATCGTTTCACTCTACTCTCTCTTTCTCTCTCTCTCTCTCTCTCTCTCTCTCTGTCTCTCGCTCTTTCATTCCTGTTTGTCATTTGCATAGCTGATGCATATGCATGAGCTCTTCGTGAGAGTGAGGAGGCACTGTCACTCCTGCCCTGCCCCGCCCGGCCACGCCCCGCTGTGCCCTGTCATTGAGTGTACCAAAAATTATCGACACTTAAAATGTTGCAAGCGTCGCTGGATTTTCTGTGTCCTGGCCCAGGATATGCTCGAGCCTGACGCTTATGTAATCTAAATGTTTATGCAGCTTATGCTTCATAAATTCCCCGCCAACCGAAACAGAGCGAAAAGGGCAAGGGGAAGAGGATTGGCGGGGGGAGGGAGTGAATGGCGTCTGATGTCTTTGTCTTCCGGTGCGCTGGCCGCCATTTTGTGCGCTTTGCTTTAACTTCCGCTGCGCTGTGCCATTTGTTTATTGCCCGTTTTCATTGCTTCATTTCGCACCACCCCCTAGCCCCCCTAGCCCCCGGACCCCTATCCCCTTTCGGCCCCACCCCATCTTGGCTGATGAAAATATTTTTACGACAAGTTTTTTTTTGGCTAAGATTTGCAACATTTGCAGAAAAGCAGCAAATAACAAGTGAAAATGTTTGTCAACGACGGTAGTCGACTAGGCAATACCCTGTCAATGTATGAAACTGACTGAAAAGAGGCTTAATCAATTAGACTTAGCTGTTGAAGTGATATAAAGTAACTGTTTAAGTAAGCAATGTGATGAGATGGACTTTTGGAATTTCAGTGTGGACGAATGTGGGCGTGGTTGTTTTGATTGAGCAATAGTATAACTGACTAGTATGTAAACAGTATGTAGCTTAGACAGAGTAAGAAATAGTTGCCATAGGTGCCAATCCCCTTGCAATATCCTAACCGACTAGGCGAGGGATATACCCTGTATATGCTTAATTTCAACTTCAACTTTTTCTCTACAATTTTAACTATTCGATCACACTCGGAGTCGATTTTTTAAATACCTTAAACATAAAATTTCTAATTCAGCTCTCAATTCCAAATATCCCCCTTCATCAATTTTCCTAGGGTATCTCGACGGAAGTTTTGGGAATCAGCGCAAAGCGAACGGAGCACGCTGCCAGAGCCAAATGAAACGCACATTTTTGGCCATAAAACGCTTAACGTGCGCCCCTCTCAGCTGCCACGCCCACGTGCCGTTCGCGCTGCGCTTTTAGTAAAGTAGCAGCCGGAAGTTGTCATGTTTTATGTTAACATCAGCGGCAAGAGCAGCGGAAGCACCAGCAGCAGCAGCAACAACATCAAAGAATGTGAGTAAGAGAGAGAGAGAGAGAGAGGCACACAATGTTATGTGAGCACCTCCTCTGTCCCGCTTCGTCCACGCCATTACCTTCCTCTTCCTCTTCCCCCGGCAGTCATGAATTTTGCATGCGCCAGCAGAATTGCAAAATTATAATTAGGCAACTGAAACTGTAACTCAGAGAGAGAGAGAGAGAGAGAGAGAGAGAGAACATAAAAGAGAGCTGACACTGGGACACTGGGCAATAACTATCCAACAGTCCCTTACATTTCCCCTCCCCCTCCCCACTGCTCTATATTTCTCTGTCTCTTTGCTGCATCTATTTTAATGTGTGTCCCAGCTTCTTCTTCTGCGTGTTCCTTTTGCTGTTTGAAGTCCACGCACGTTCGCGCATAAAGTTCATTTTATTAGCTGACGTTTCCCACTCCACTCCACTCTGCTCGCTTTTTACTCACACTCGCTGTCCTGCTCTCACTCGCACTCGTTCCCTGCTCAGCTGGCGTTCATTTCGTTTTTGCATTCTGCTGCCATTTCTAATCTGCGACGCAAGTTCGTGCGTTCGGTGAGGCTATTGTTAAACAGTGTGACCAACCGCAGGATAGGTGGCAAATACTTGAGATCCGCAGTAACGAATTTTGTATATGTGTAATAACTGAATGCAAAAAGATTTAATAATTATAATTTTTATTTATTACTTATTATTTATTATTTATTATTTATTATTTATTATTTATTATTTATTATTTATTATTTATTATTTATTATTTATTATTTATTATTTATTATTTATTATTTATTATTTATTATTTATTATTTATTATTTATTATTTATTATTTATTATTTATTATTTATTATTTATTATTTATTATTTATTATTTATTATTTATTATTTATTATTTATTATTCATTCATTTATTAATATTAATATATTATATGTGTATTCAGCGATCTTCAACTGGTATTTTTCATTTGCTCCGTCTGGTCACACTGTTCTCGTTTTAGTCTGATTAGCAAAGTGCAAAATTTGGCTGTTCTTCCTTGCCCATTCTCCTTCCAAATTTTTTTCTATCGCTTATGCGTAATAACTTTTAGTTGAATGCCACGCCCCTAGACGGGCGCAAATAAATATTCAATTGCAAATGGCTGACAGGTGGGCTGGAAGCACAAGAGAAGGTAGCAGATGTATATATGTACGTATATCCCGCCGCCAAATGGACGCGTTCAAATTGCAAATTGCGCTCGTTTACAAGCGAAATAAATGCGCGCGCGCCTTGCCATTAGGCTAACTCCCACTCCCCACTCCCTACTCCCCCACATCTAGCAACCCCGCCCATTTGCCTGGTTAGAAAAATGAAGCGTCGTGCCGCAAAAGACAGTCAACCAGCACTTGGCCGGGCAGTGCGTCGGGTGGGGGCGGTGGGTTGACATTTTTGTGTTGCGTGCCTTTTGGGCGCATAATTAGATAAGCAGCGCAATGTCTAGCCAAGCCCCGCTAGATCCCCTCTCACGCTACGCCCCTGTGGCGCAGGCAGACAATGTCACAACAAGTCGCTGACAGATGACGCGTCATAAAAGCTGAGACGACGTCGACAACGTCGACGACGACGACGCTGGCACCAACAGCGGGCAGCAACAATGCAAATGTCTGAGGTTAGGAACGTTCATGCCAAAGGCGCAACTCGTGGAAGTTGTTGTTGGCATTTGGGATGGGCGTCGCGAAGGCAGCACAACATGCAATTATACGCAATCAACATAAATCATTCAAATTGCCACGCAGAAAGCGAAATGTACACTTTGAATGTGGCCAAAGTAAAACTGAAGCAGGCCAGAGCCGCAAAATAAAGCGAAGAGAAAAGAAGATGGCGCCGAACGAGCAAAGTGAACACCAAGCGAGAGAGAGAGAGAGAGAGAGATAGAGCAAAGCAGAGCAGAGCAGTTCAGCTAGCTAAGGCATAAGCCAACCAATTTTAATACCCTTGCAAGGTATTATTTATTACCAAAATGTATTAAAAAGTATTTTTTGTTGGACATTTTAAAATATTAAATATTTAAATCTACTTATACATCCATTTTTGTTTTACCAAAAATGTATTTACTTTTCATATATCATTTAAATATTGTATTTTTGTAGGTAAGTCTTAATGTGTTATTAAATATTTAAATTTATATGCATTGGTCAAATATATTTGTATTCGAATTTAACATGAGAGCCACAGTAAGGGTATACGATAAAAGCAGAAAAAAGTAACTGGAAAGCAAGAGGGGGAGAGGAGAGGGAGCGCAGAAGGGTGGGCTAATTTGCAATTGAAATGCCTAAGCCAAGACAAATTTGGTGCGCGCATAAGGCTGGGCGCAACAAAGCAGAAAAGAAGGTAAAAGCATAGACGCGTGAAGAGTAGAGAGCAGGTTAAAAGAGGACAAGGCAGGACAATACAAAATGGGGCACGACCGCATTACGCATACGCCGCGTTGTCAACAATTTAATGGCGCGCATGTATATGTATGCGTGCGTATGTGCGTGTGCGTGCGTGTGTGTGTGTGTGTGTGTGTGTATTGTTGTTGTTCGCTCAGTCAGGTAACTGACAAATGCGACAAGCGCACGTGATCACGGGCCAAGGACAAGTTTGTCCAGTTGAATCTCGATGTCAGAGCAACGAACATTTTTGTAACCAACCGCCTTTAGCAGGCTAGCGGCCCCAACTATTGTGGCCCAATCATCTGAGAATTTGGTCTATGAATTGCTTTTCATACGGCCAAATTGAAGCACGTCCGTATGCAGCCTTGACAAATAAAAAGTATTACAAGCGTTTCATAAAGTCGAATAAATGAAAATGATGATGGAATTTACTCTAATGGAATTGAGCAAAAAACCAACCAAGACCTGCCGCATTCTATAAGAAATTTAATCAAATTCGCAAACTATTTCAAATTGCTAAACGCAGAATTATATAGAAAGTAGAGGATATGGGACTAGTCAATAATATTTTCAGTAAACCCTCCAAAGTTTCTAGTTTCAAATTTTGATCGAAACAACGGTGATTGTCATTTTCATTATCATTATCATTATCATTATCATTATCATTATCATTATCATTATCATTATCATTATCATTATCATTATCATTATCATTATCATTATCGTTATCATTATCATTATCATTATCATTATCATTATCATTATCATTATCATTATCACTGTCATTGTCATTATTTTTTTTATTGCCCTTGCTGTTGTCCTAGTAATTGTCCTTATTATTGTCATTGTCATTATCATTGTCTTGGTCATTATTATTATCATTGTAATTTTCATTGCTATTTTCATTGCTATTTCATTGTCATTATCATTATCACTGTCGTAGTCATTGTCATTATTATTCTCATTGTCATTATCATTGTCGTTGTCGTTGTCATTATTATTGTCATTGTCGTAGTCATTGTAATTGTCACTTTGATTGTTACTGTCATGGTCATTATCATTGTCATTGTGATTATCATTGTCATTGTTATTATCATTATCATTATCATTATCATTATCATTATCATTATCATTATCATTATCATTATCGTAAACTCAAATGAAAGAAAATCAACGAACATTTTAAATTTAATTAAAAAGCCCTATTGTTTATATTATCATATGATAGATTTAGAGTTACATCATTACAAAATTTAGTACTGCTTTACATTAACCACGCTTAGAAACCAACTCGACAATGTTTGCCAACTTTTATAGAGTTATATACATATAGAAGGGAGAAATTTGAAATTTGAATTAGAGTTTTTCTAAACGAGGGACTTGGCTAAGTCGTCTTAGTCGTCTTAGTGTATTAGTGTAACCTAGTCTATATGTATTTAGATATCTGAAGGAATATATACACACAGAAATTTAACATCGAAACAATTCTATCGAGGACTTTGGCTTGATTTTCGGGTTCACAATGCGTTTTCGTCATTTCTTTGTTGGGAAAGTTTGAATTTGAAAAATCTGCTCATTGGCATTAGTCTGTTCTTGTTGTTGTTTGCTGTTGTTGTAGTTGCTCACGTTATAGATAATTTTTCGTTGTTTATCTGTTAGTTGGCTGAAATCAATTCAACGGTTGCAGCAGTTTCGAGCTTCCAAGCAGAAGGAATTGTCATAGAAAGATGAAAGACGATGGCAAGGACGACGTCGGATATCAGTCAAACAGACTGGGCCCTGGATCCTCAATGGACGGACCAAAGATATGCGTCATCGTCAGCTGCGTATAGGCAATAACTGCCGCCGGACATAGACCCAGTGCCTCCTCCAAGGTTACCCATTTGGAGATCTCATCGCCCGGACATACCACATGCATATAGACGATATCATCCATTACCATATGACTGATGATTGCCATTGGGCTGCCGTGGCCGTTCGCAGTAGTCAGCGTCGTTGAATTCAGATTGATAACCATCTGCTTGCGAGAGAGCTACCATGAGGACGGCAAGAGCTGACGAGACGACAGTTAGAGAGAGAGAGAGAGCGGGAGACAATGAGACATTGGGAACTTACTTGTAAACAGAACAGAATTTTCCGATCTTGACTTTAGCTCCTCCTGAGTGAGCTAACTGAACGGGACTGCAGAGCTCTCCAGGTTTATCTTTGTATATATGTTGCTTAGAAGAAATCACACCTCTCTTTCTCTGCCGCTCTCTCACCCTTACACTCGCTCTTTCTAAAAGTCTTACTCACACACACACACACACACTCTCTGTCTCTGTATCTCTCCGCCTTCCCACTTGCCACTCGCCGCCCTGTTATCGGTAAGGGGGCCTGGGGGAGGAGTGGTCGCTCTTACTGCCTGCTCTGATGGTACTGCGCTTACAATCTCGTCGATAATCTATGATTTTCTGTTTTTGATGTATAGATTATAATTTAAGTATATGTATGTTGAGTGAAATTCATTTAGCCTGACTGATTCTATAGCCCAAAAAAGGCTACTACGAAGCCCTTTCCATCAAAATTTCCCATATATGTCGATTTATCGAGAGGGATATGCAGAGAAAAAGAGACAGAGAGAGAGAGTGAGAATGTGAGTGAAATATAGCGGAAGAGAGAGACAGAGGGAAGCGGAAAGAGTTAAAGACGGGAAAGCAAGAAGGAAAGAAACAAAAGAAGAGAGATGGAGTCAAGAGAAAGATCTGTAAGAAATAGAGAGAGTAGCGGCCAGAGAAATAAAAAGAGGTTTATAAAGAGAGATTGAGAGAAAGATAGAGTAAGAGAGCGAGTGTGAAAAGGAGAGAGGGAAAGAGAGACGGAGAGGTTGTTTTCGTAACGTAAACACTTCTAACAAAAACTCATATAACGTGCTACTCTAGTTTATGAGAATCGCAAAGAGAGGCGATATTGACAGCGCGCAGGAAAAAGCCCAACAGAAACTTAAGTACGCTTAGCATAAGTTAAACTATTAATCTCTGAACTAACTAACCTAAATTAAAACTTTAATCAGATTCAGTATAAAAAATCTCTTGCTAAAACGATTTGCTCGCTTAGCCAACTCATGCCCGGCCAAGATTTTCAACTGCTGAAACAGAATTCCAATCAATTAAATTTTCCAATGTCAAATTGCAAATTCAATTTTTCAGTTAATTAGCAAGAGGAAAAGCGTTTAGTGATTTTCATATCAAGCGAAGGCCCGCCCGCTCTTTGACTGCGCCACACAGCTCCATTGGCAAATCATTAAAATTAGGGCGTTCGCGAGGTGGGTGGCTGGGCAATAGTGGGCGTGGCACGGATAGAATTGCACGATAAAAGCCAAACGGCTTGCGATTGCCTTTCACTTTTCACACATGCCGCAATTAATTTCCGTTTGATTGTTTCAGTTGACTGCAGCGCGGCCCCGCCTCCAACGCCCACTAATGCAGTTTAATGGCGTTCGGTGTGTGTGTGCGTTCGGTGTGTGTGTGTGTGTGTGTGTGTGATTTACGCGCTGCATTTGCTGCCATAAATAAAGCGCTAAACACAGCAGACGTCGCGCGGGGGGCGTGGCTGGGCGCCATTGCCATTGTCGACAAGTTGGTCCTGTGACTTTCATTTGTACAGTTCATTTGTTGCCCGCAACAGCAGCAACAGCAGCAGCAGCAGCAGCAGCAACAAAGGACACAGAGATACCCGGCTCATGCTTCCTGCCATTTCCTTCGCCTGCCGGTCGCCTCGTGCCTCCCGCCTGACTTATAAGCAACCATGTTTATTGCTTCTCCATTGTTGTCTTTGGCTAATTGCTGATGCAGCACCAACAACAGCAACAACCACAACAACAACAACAACAAACTAACTAGCAACAATTGCTCCCAGGCCATCGATTTTGATTCAATGCTGCAAGAAATAAAGTTTGAACAATTTTAAGGACGCAATTTGTGGCAACTGTCAGTTGCATGCATATATGCAACATGCGCAAAGAATGGGCGAGCGCAAACTGCTGCAGAGTGGGTCATGAAATTGAATAATCGCAACGAGTGTAGCACACTTTCGAGGGCAGCCATGAAAAATGGCGTACAAATTGTAAAATTTCACAACGAAAGCCCCACTTGAGTCCAGTTGAAAGCGATTTAACTTGCACAGAGAGAGAGAGAGAGAGAGAAAGAAGTGAGAGAATGGAGGAGACAGGGAGAAGGTATTGTCGAATATTAAATGCACTTCAATAATTGTTCCTGGGAGAAACTATTGATATATATACAGAAGTGATAGATATTTCAGATACATATATCGTCTAGATTTGCCAACTTAACTGTAATACTCTACTTAAGAGTGGGGTATACGAAGGTGTGCTTGATTGATTGATTGATTGATTGGTAAATTTATTCATCAATTAATTGCCTGACTGATTGACTGACTGATTGATGAAAGGATTGGCAGACTGATTATTAGGGTGAATTCTTGACTAATTGACTGAATGATTGTCTGACTGATTAAGTGACAGAATGATGACTGACTGAATGACTCACTGATTGATGAAAGGATTGACTGACTGATTGATAAGCTTAATTCTTGACTAATTGACTGAATGATTGACCGACTGACTAAGTGATTGAATGATGACTGACTGATGGAATGATTGATGGACTGAGCGACAGATTGACTAATTGACTAACTGATTAACTGACTGATTGACTGATTGACTGACTGACTGACTGACTGACTGACTGACTGACTAACCGATTAACTGACTGATTAACTGACTGACTGACTGACTGACTAACTGACTAACTGACTGTTTGATTGACCAATTGATTGACAGCCTCACAAAATGATTGTTTGAGTGTTTATCAAAACTTAAATATTTGAAATATTGATTGATTTAGCAATTCATTGACTGATTACTCAGCTGAACTATATGATTGACAGAACTACCATAACAGACCGACTGACTGACTGACTGTCATCATCATCAATCAAACGGACGTGCAGCTCATATGTGATCGATCTTAAACATACTCCCAAGTTAAAGACATATACATTACACAAAACTAGAACTCGACCAGAGTACAAAATACGGCACATACTTATGTTTGTCATGCCAACGAAGCTGTTGGTTAATAAAAAAAAAAAGCTAGCTAGCTGCTGGCTTTGTTGTCGCTAGCGTGAGTCGGCGGAAAAGCGACGTCTTTTGTTATGCAGCAAATATATATAATATGTCTTTTAGGGTGACACTCAGAAATTAACATAATAAACGTGGTCCAGCCGGAGGAGACAAGCGACGCGTTTTTCGTCGAGTCATTGCGAGCAAAACTGATTTTCGATATTTGATGCGGCACATGCTGAGGGAGGCAGCTGCCACAGCTGCCACGCGATGGGGCACACACACACACATACACACAGCATCCTTTGCTGCTCGTGCTGTGAGTTGCCCTTTGACGAGTCTTAATTAAGACATCGTTACGCGCCATTTTCCGTGCTCTGCTGATGGCATGACAATTGAAGTTTCGGCTCACTCCTCACACACACATCCACTGCGAGTGTGTGTGTGTGCACACTCATGACTGTTTAAGCGTAGGGGTCTAGCTGGCATTTGGCAGCTGAAGCGTTTGACATGCATAATTAAAATTGCACACGAGTGAGAAGCGCGTAGAGAGGCAGTGAAAAGCAAAGCCATCGCGGTTTATAATGAGCCGCCTCGTTGACGCTGCAAAAGCGTTAAATCTTCATGAAATATATTTGACAGCCAAGATTCAAGAGACAAAAGCGAAAGGCAGACTTTGGAGGAAACAGGAGTTGAGCTGCTTGGCTGGTTGCTTGGCTGGTTGCTTGGTTGGCTGGTTGGCTGGCTGGCTGGCTACATTCATTGCCTCGTCCTGTGTAACACAGAGCGACTTGACTTCACATCCGCTTCAAGCGTTCCTTCCGTCGACACATCCGTCGCTTAGCTGGCACATCCGTCTGCAGCTGCAGCCGACAGCTGGCTGCGCCCAGGTGCCTGGCCAAGCGTAAGATATTGGCAACCACAATGCAAACGCTATGGCAAGCACTAGTCTCACCATACGCCCACCCACCGCCCATCGCCCACTTCCACCTAGCTCTGCCGCACTTTGGCCACACACTTCATAGTGCACGATAGCTGGGCAATTTATTGTTGGCTTGAGCCAAGGCTTAGCTCGCATGCATACTGTTCCCACAAAGCACTCAATCGAAAGACACCTCAAATGTTAGCTGCATTTAATCGAGCATTTCCCGAGCCATTCAACAATTCCCAAATGCAAACACAAAGTGTTCCCAAGTGATAAGGTTTCGATTTAAGCAACTATGCTACAGTGTTTCTCTGTAAAATTTGGGGCTGCATAACTTATCAACTATTTCTTCTCATCTCATTCAACTTTCTGTTCCTTATTAGCTCTTTCAAATTGTTTACATAGCTGTTCCTAAATCAAAGTGGATGTTTTTCACGAAAAAAACTGTTCTCAATCTGTTCTCAAGTAGAGTTTATCACATGTTGAACGATATATAGTTTGAATTAGTAAATTTCTCTTTATGAAATGCATAAAAATAAGATTTTTCAAACTGTTCCCAAGTTTAAAATCTGGTCCCAGTCAAACTTATTATTTCATTATTTGCTGAAATGTATCCCAGAAAGCGCACACTATATAAGTTGAGCTGTAATCACAATTAAATTTGAGAGTAAGATATCGATAACAACTATCGAACATATGTTATCGATCAAAACATGCGATAACTCATCTCAGATCTATAAACGTAAGTAAGGTTAAGGTGAAAGTAGAATAGATAAACTAATTACAAGTGATATCTATATATCTAGGTATACTATCGATAACCCAATGATGTTATCGAAAAAAGTATCGATAACTGTTCACATATATAACTGTAAATCACACCTAAATAAGAGCAATAAAACTGAGCCAAAACAATTCGTTTGATGCCATCAACCCAAAACAAGATGCGAGCGCGTAACTTTGTTGAGATATGGGTGGCAGCACTCTGAAACTGTTACTCAACACTTGTTCGTGTTGAAAGAGTGTTGATAAACACTTTAACTAGCTGCTGAAATGCATGTGCGAGTCGCTTTATTTAGTTGACTGCACTATGCAAAAGTCTTGCCATGCAGAGACGTGTCTGTGACTGCGACAGACAGACACCCACCCAACCCCAAGCCCCAAGCCCCAAACCCCCAACCCCTCCACTTGACACTTGGCAAGTTCGCTGGCAGGTAGCTGCTGCCTCCATATATATTTGTGGAGCGAAGCGCCTACAAAGGTCAGGCAGAACAAGTTCAACGACTGACACAAATATTTGCCAGGTTCACCTCTTTGTTATTGCTGGGCTTTTAGGGGTAGCATTGGGGTAGGGGTGCTGGTGGGTCTGGTTGGGTTTTAGGTTTTGGACTAGTTGCAGCCACAGACAAAACAAGCAGAGCGAACGACAACAACAACAACAACACAGCCCAGCAGCAACATAAACAATTTATGCACAACGAGCTCCTCCATCAATGGACAATGGCTGCGTGGTGGGGGGTGAGAGAGGTGTAGGGGGCTAGGGGGTTACTTAGGTAGGGTTAGGTGGCAAAAAGGGTTCAGACTTGGCTGCAGTTTGCCAACTTTTAGCTTTGCTTGTTAGTTTAGTTTAAACAAGTCAGTTGGGGCGGGCGGTAGGCGGGGCCACGTATAAACAAACAAAAGAGACCGCACAAAAACAAAAAAAAACAAGTAAGAACGTTGCAGTCGGGCGCTACCGACTGCGGGATACTCATTCACACCCCCACAGATCACGCCCATTGCCACGCCCACAATTGGTTTGTACATATATAATTTTTTGGAAATCAATAGAGGAGATCAGCAGTAATATCTGTATATAATTCTGATTTTCTCACTGAGAATCGGAAAAACGTATAGTTTTTCCCGATTTGCCACGCCCCCAGTAGGCGTAGACATATAATTTTTGGCCAGTTCTTAGAAGTAGCGAAGGGTAACGTAAGTGTGAAATTTGGATGCTTACACTCAAAAAATGCGAAAATTACAGGGTATTTTTTAGCCGGGCATACCCCATAAGGGGCGTAAAATTTATTTTTGGCGCATCGATAGAGGAGCTCACCAGTAACTTACCATCCAATTTTGAAGCTTCTAGCTCTAAAACTGTAGGAGCTACAAACTTTTGCGGTTTACCACGCCCCCTATGGGCGTAGATATATCCGCCATATCTTTTCCAACTTAGGTTGTCAACCCGAGTATATATACCAAGTTTCAAGTCTCTAGCATCAATAGTGCTCAAAATATTACAGAATTTGAAAAATCACTATATAGTCAGATCCGATTTGCCACGCCCCTAGTAGGCGTGGATATATAGATTTTTGGTCGATCTTCATAGGATCGTATCAGTAACCTACGTGCCAAATTTGGGCGTTTTAGCTTTAAAACTGTAGAAGATACAGTTTTACCCGATTTGCCACGCCCCCAATAGGCGTAGATATATCCGCCATAGCTTTTTCAACTTGAGTTGTCAACACAAGTCTACATTCCAAATTGCAACTCTCTAGCACTTCTAGAAGTAGTGTTTCTGAGGTATGGGCAAATGCATTTTCCGATTTGCCACGCCCCTAGTGGGCGTATCGGGAAAATCTTGACACTTTATAATTCGAGGGTATACACGAGTATATATTCCAAATTTCAACTCTCTAGCTTCAAAACTGTGCAAATGGTTTGCGTTCATACGGACAGACGGACAGACGGACAGACGGACAGACGGACAGACGGACAGACGGACGGACAGCGTGACGGACATTGCACAAAACCAATATACTCATTTCACTTTGTGAATGAGTATAAAAAGAAGAAAAAGAAAAAAAAGAGAAGTGCAACAATTTGGTGCGAAAAGAGCTCAACTAGAAAGATACCCTATAATTTTTTAACAAAATAATAAATTCACTTGAACAGGTGAATTGAGTTTCAATTCACTTTGTTAAGTGGAAATGGAATGAAAATAAAAACTTAAAAATATATATATATTTATTGACTTATCAATCAGCAAACTCTTAGCCACTGAGCATATACTGAGTATACTCTAAAAAAAGGGTCTACAAAAAGTGAGAAAAAACTGCGGGTCATTTGAATGCATGTTTGGCAGGCGGGTGGGGTGTAGGGGCGCGGGGCGTGGGGCGTGGGGCGTGGGACGTGAATTTGCGGTTGGGGGGCGTGCCGCACAGCATCAATGATAAGCAATGGACTGAAGCCACAGTCAAATGCTGGACAGTGGTCAAAGTAGTCAGCAAACCGAAGAGCAGACAAAAGAGTGAGAGAAGCGGCAGAAGGAGGAGGAAAAGAAGAAAGAGAAGAAGGGGAGGTAAGCGACGGAGGAGAAGGTGAGGCTGCAGGAGAAGGCAGCGTCGCAGGCAGAGCCATTGGTAAATATTTAGCTCTCGGCTGCACTTGAGATTAACTTCCATACAGATGCACTCGACTATCGCATGTGTGTGTGTGTGTGTGCAGGCACAACACAAACACACTCAAAAGTGAAAATGGAAAAAGTTTCAATGGTTTTATCATGTTTACTTTTATTTGTGTCACTGAGTGGTTGTATAAGCCACGGCTCGGACCAACAGCACCAACAGCAGGACTCGTTGCCAAACACACATAAACACATACACACACACACACACACACACACTGACACACATACACGCTACGGCGTATGCTCAACACACTCCAGGGAGATCACTGACAGCCGTGAAGTGTCGCCCCGCCTTGCCCTCTGGAGGGCCCAAGTGACAGCGCAGGATTTCGATAAGGACAAAGGACACACAGCAAAGCAAAAGGGGGCTGGGGGGCACGGGGACGAAGCCAAGGAACAGTTGCAGAAGGAGCTATAGAACAGATGGAGTTGGAGCTGAAGTTGGCGTCGGCGTTGGCGTTGGCCAAGGACAATGAAATGTGCTGCTGCTGCTCATGTGGGCTAGCAGCTGCCATTGACCTAGAGCGGAGCACGTGTCGCCATGGGGAAAGCAGCTAAATATATTCAAAAATATCGATAAGTCTAGTTGTTATCGATAACACTAGAACTCTAGCTAAGCATTAAACTGGGAGTTAGAAAAGTAAAACTAAGTTACAAGAAGTGAATGACTTAATGTGAGTGCGTATATACGAAATACTGATAAACCGATATATTATCGATAGTCCTTGGAACAACAGAATTGTAGAATAGTTAAAGCTTGACAGCACACACCTAATAAACCTAGTGAAATTTGAATATTGTTATGTAAACATCGCTATTGACTATCCCAACTATCGCCCGTCCCTACAACTATCGTTATCTCACTCATCTCTAGTCGTAGCGTCTCCTTGACTTTGACTGCGACTTAAACAGCCAGCCACTGAGCCCGCACGCTTAGTGTCACTTGCCTGGAAGCCATCGAACTGTGTATTGTCCCTATCTAGCGCTGATACCTCTCCCTCTCTCTCTCTCTCTCACTCTCCCTCTCTCTCTCCCTCTCTCTCTATGCCGTTGCCACAGCACCTACTGGTGCAACTGTTTAATAAACAGCTTAGCCGCAGACAGGCCCGACACACAGTGCAGACTGCCTAGAAGGGGCGACCAAGTCTCAATGATTTGGCACAGTTTATGATCCCGGCCAAGTGTTTTAGCTGCTTTTCTGCTTAGCTCGAGGTTCTGTGCAGCGCTGCTTGCCTTTTTATGAGACACGAAAGCGCATGAACTTTAAAATAAAATCAACTGACGATGCCAAACGCCTGTTTTTATCGGCCTTAACCTCAAACTTGGCTTTTAAAGGCAGTGAAAAAGTTAATGCTGAGAGCTATGAGGATATTATTGAGAGGCATATTCAAAAGAAGCAAATTAACTAATGATAGCTATAAGAAATATAAGAAAACTCAAGTTAGAGTTCAAATTGGAGTATAAAAGTGAGGTTAGATTTGACAAGTGAGGTTAGATTTATGAATCATGAAAGATCTATTCATTGAATTCATTATGATTCAATTCCAGCTCGAACCAGCGACGCCAAAATTGAGCAAAACCCTAGCATATACAGGCTCTGCACGCCTATTTCTAACACTTTTTCCAGGGTATTTTCGAGCTAGACTCAGCTGTGGCTCATTTCCATCTGCTGCAGCTGCATAATAGGCGTTGCTTTGCTTTGCTTTGGCTTGGTTGTATGCTCTGCTTGATGCTTTTGTTGATTTTGGCATCACCCGCATAGTTGTTCTCACTAATTAATGGGAAATACGCAACGCACCGCTCACCCCAAAATACCCTATACGAGCACTCGCTCTGCCTACACGTGTTGTGCACTTCTTTGGTTTCGCCTCTTCTCTTCTTCTTCTTCTTTTTTTTTGTGTTGCCAGCATTGATTGGCGGTCGATTGTTATACCCTGTAATTGGCGATGGGCTAAGGGAAGGTGAGAGTGGCTAATGCAGGAATTGGTCTATATTAGTAATACGTATCGTATATTTGGATTAGATCAATAACATATAGTGAAGCAAATACTAACTAACTTAAGTATAATATTATATTATTTCTTCTAAGAAAGACAATGAGTAAAATTATAAGTATATACATATATGCATATATAGATCGATGATGTGTTCATACCACACCATTTGCAGCTCTATTACAGGGTATTTACAGCAAGCAGCATACAAAAACTTAACATACCAGAAAGATTATCCTTTAGTTATATCTCAAACTATAAACACAACCATCTATTTTCATATTATCATCCGGTTTATCCTCTGCACCGCCTTAAGCTATATTACAGGGTATATGCTAGCCGAACATTTGCACAGTTCTCTGTTGTTTCTGGCCTGTGCGGGCGAACTGTTCGTTCGTTCGTTCATTGTTTTTTATCAGCCTTTGTGCTGCCTACTGTCAGGCGCTCTCGCAGCCAGTACCCACACCCCTGCCCCTACCCCTGCCCCCGCCCCGCCCTGCTGCCATTCTTCCTACACCCCTGGCATTGTCTGGCATTGGCTCTACTGTTAAGGGGTGCGACAAGTGTGCGATCAGAGATAAATGCGAGCATTTTCATTGTTGCCTTTTGTTATTCTCTTGCTGTTTACTCTGTTATTTCATCTTTTGTTTGGCCTTTTATCAAGTAATTAGTTCGACATGACACTGTACACACTCGTGTGTGTGTGCATCTGGGTGTGTGTGTGCCTTGGCAGAGGTCACCTGAGCGCAGATTAGCAATCGCCCAAGATTAATTAAAAGCAAACAGCTTTATGATTTGCTCTCGCTTTAAGTAAAAGCTTTATTCAATTAGATTATTGTTTTTTTTTTTTTTTAGAGAGGAGCTTTGCACATAAATCTAACCCTTTCAATAGCATTCATATGCTTTCAGTGTCATACAAAAGCTTTCAATTTCAGATCAGCTTCAAATCAAATCAATGAAGTCACTTAAGAGTTTAGCTAATTGCATTCGTATGATCAAAGCTTTGAGAAGCTTTTAAAGCTTGATGATATAAAGATTTTAAAGTGCTTACTGAATTGAAAGCTTCTTTTAATTTAGAGAAATCTCATGTTCAATGCTTTTTACAGCTTAATCAACCAGTTTTGATTCATCTAACTATTGCATGAACTTTCAAAGTTAACACAACTTCTTAAGCAATACAAAGCATGTGCGTGCCTTTAAGTTTCTTTAATGAGCTTTTAAAAGCTTTCATAGCTACTTAGTTGAAAGACTTAAATACGGATTTATTTCTTCAAGCACGAATCTATAACTTATATATTGATATATTTTATAATCTACATATAATCTATAACATATTTATTGATCATTTTATATTTTGTTAAATACGAAATTTAAAGCTTTTTTTAATTTTCATTCAATTTGCAGTTCAAGTGCAAGACAACCTCAACAAAGATTTTTTTTGCTACCTTTTCAAGGTATATTAATTACAAATTGCGCTGGCTGTAACGAACAAAACAAGCTGAAGTGCTCTAGCTCGGTATGCTCGACTAATGAGTACCCTGAAACTGCAGACAGATGAAGAGTTAGAGAGAGAGAGAGAGAGAGAGAGAGAGAGAGAGAGAAAGAGAGAGAGAAACAGAGAGATCTACAAACAGACAGAGAGATCCACCAATAGACAGAGAAAGAGATAGAGAGGGAGAGAGAGAGACAGATAGACAGATACTCAAAAAGGCAGACAAACAGGCAGTTAATCCACCTGACTTATCTACACCCTGATCTCGTCAAACTAATCAAGAATGTTTACACACAAACATCTCTTCTAATTGTTACATACATTACCCCAAAAGCAATATACCCTTTTTAAGCTGCTTTCACTGGGTATCGGGATATCAAAAGGTTGCTATCAAATGTTTCACCTTTGGCCAAGCTTTGAAAAGTATTAAAATGTTCAATATTTGTAATTATCAGCAGGGGTGAAAAGAACATTGTTTCCAATGGAACTCGATATGCTAGAAAAAAAGTTGCTAACTTTTTAATGAGAGACAAGGGCGAGAGCGAGAGAAATAAATAAATATATATGAAATTCAATTGAATTTCGTTTTAATAGCTAGGGGCTATGGCTCATATTCAATATAAAAGAAAACCTTTATTTGTGTTAATTACTTTAGCTCTCAATAACCGTAATTAAAATGTTAAGTCCGTCCTTGATTAATTCATTTGTACTGGTTCAATAAGCAACTGGTTCTTTATGGAAACTTTCTGAGGTTAATTAACCGAAAAAATAAATGCGTTTCGAGTTGGCCTATAGCTCAGATTTATTATTATTTTTATGTTTTATCAAAATTTAATTTAAATAAAGACAAAAGGAACTTTAGATATGTTCTTATGAACCAGTTCAGCTTAAATCAGTTTGCACCTTTATTAATAGAAACTTTTTACTTATCAAATTGTTTAAAGTTTTGGTATCTTCATTGAAAACTTTAAATTGGAATTGCTCCTGGAACTTGCACAATTCTTCTGCATCGGCTTTTAGCTTTCATATACATTATAGATGTATTCAATTATAAATATTTTTCATGTTTCTGACTCACTTGGAACCGGTTCGCTATCAATTTGTTCTTCGTTCTCTCGTCATCTTTGCCGAAGGCAAGAGCAAAAGCTGCTTAAAATGCGCTCATTAAATCGACTAAGAAACGTGAATTTATCGAGTGCACAGCGGAACAACAACAGCTACCCATCTCTCTCCCACACAGACACACACACACACGCCTCACTCATACCCAACCCCCAATCTCGCCCACTTGTCCTCTTGCTAGCTCCACTTTACAGTTTCCTTTTATCTGTACGTTTCATTTGCTCTGCGCTTACAACTTAAGCGGATTCTTATATTTCCCTCTCTCTCTCTGCCTCTCTGCCTCTGTCTGTCTCTCTCTGGGGTTCTTTCTCTCCCCTTCTCATTTAATTTTCTTTCATATATTTTTTTTTTGTTTTTTTTTCTGGTTTTTTTGTTTGCCATTTGAACTTTTAATGTGCGTGCTGTGCCCCGTGTCCGAGTGGCTCTCCGTGCGGCTCTTTGCCGTTCAACAGGCCACGCCCAATCGCGCCTTCCCTACCTCCCTCCCAGCCGCCCTTGGGCCACAGCGAACTTAGCCTCGACGCGAGTGTGTCCCCCACTCGAATTTATTGCACACATTGCGATCCATTGCATTAAAGTTTAAGTGCCACGCGCTGGCGAAACATTTCAATCAACAGCAGCTTCTACCCTTGATATGCCAACGCCCCCCAGCCCCTACCCCTACATCACTCCTCCGGTTTAAGTTCGAAGCGAAACAAAGACGAATGCCATTGCAATTGCACGCATTCCCCAGCCAGCGATGAGTCTTTCACTTGAACTTTTTGGTCAGTTTGCAATCCACACACATCGCCCTCTCTCTCTCTCTATCTCTCTCTCTTTCTCTCTCTATTTGTGTGTGTGTGGGCGTGGCTGTTGTAACTAGTCAAATGTACTCGATGCTAGCGAAAACATAAGTCGGACTCGTGCTGCCAAGCCAAAGTTTTCCTATTCAAGAATTTGAATCGAACCTCAACCCGCTACCCCCTAGCCCTACCCTTACGCCCCTACCCTCTACCCCTTATCCCTATCCGTACCTCTACTCCTCTCTGCTCCTCTGCCACGCCTCTTGTCCACATAATGGCAAGCATTTCAATTCCTTAAATGGGCTTTAACATTTATTATATTCTCTTTCTCGTTCTTCGTTTTTTTTTAAGCGCTCTCACGTTCAGGCACTTCTTCAAACATACACTCGACAACAGGGTCTAAGCGAATTTTTATGTAGGCTAGTGTAGGTCAAGTTTTTCAGATTCGACCTGATGTACTGCCAATCCTTGATTATCAATAAACAGCTAATACATCAAGTCAAGTCTGATGCATGTTTCAGAAAGATCCCAGTTATATCAACGGCTTCGCCTGGCTACGTTAAGCCAGCTTTAACCAGTTGAGAATTCTATGAGAGTGCAGTGTAGCTAGCGTTAACTTTCTATATGAATATTTCTGTTACACTTACCCAACTCTATTAATGTTTAAGCATAATCATGGAATGTAAAAACGATCGAGTATGGGAAGTATAAGAAGTCCATTTCTGCCTTAGGATCCAATTAAAACCTTAAGCAAAGTTAGCCAATCATGAAACTCTTTAATAAGAAAAATCTAATCATAACTGACCTAATATAGTATATACTCCAATATAGTCAAAGCTATACCTTCATACTTATCATTTCTATATACTCATTTCTTCTACATACTCATCTCTTATCTAGACTCATCACTTCCACCATTTCACGCCCAATTTCACCAGTTCAAGTGAAAAATTTAATTGGCTTTTCATTTTAGACTCGAATTTATTCCATTCCTTTCCTTTTCTTTCCAGCTGAAATTCTCAGTAGCTGCTGCATCCATGGCAATTTTCTCTTTGAATTTCGCCTACCTTCGGCGACTTGTGGACAGATTAAGTAATTATTTCGAATACCTTGCCATAGGGTATTTAGTTTGCGGCTAGCCCGCAGCGATGCGTTCGTTGGCCATGTTTAGCTTTCTCGCATTTGGCTACATTTGCGCCCGCAGCGAATGCTCTCTTTGCCCTACTTGCTGCCTCCGTCCTTCGTCCTTCGTCCTTGCCCGCTTTCCCCTTCCCCCTTTGCCCTTCTCAGCCGTTGCCCACATTGACTGCACACTGCGATTCATTTCATTTATATACCCTGTGTCCATTGACACTGCTTGTGGGAGAGGGCATATTCACTGGCGAAAAGATATGATTTGAAAGGAAAATATATAATTGTACATACTAAATCGATAAATATATCGATTATTGCAGCTCTGCAACGGCCCGAAGGGTATTTGACATATATGTATTTTCATTCTCTCTTCTACTCAACTTAGATCGATATGAATCGATTGAAGGCTTGCCTAAGCTGATCGGTACTGACAGTAGAGTATTGTCTCTCTATGTTCTCTTCCTTTTACTATTATTTTTGCTGTTTCTTTTTAGCTTAACTCCACTTAACTCTCTCCTCTCCTATTCTTTCCTTACTTCTTCACTCCTCGGCTCTTTTTCCTTTTCCCCAAATCTCCTCTCCTCCATTCTCCTCCTCCTCCTCCATCTACTCCTCCATCTACTCCTCCTCCTCCTGCTACTCCTCCTCCATCTACTCCTCCTTTCTTCCGCTTTCTTCTCCTTCACCGTCTTCTCCTACATTATCTCATCCGTTTCTTTGTCCTTTTCATCCGTCTTCTCTTTCTCTTCCAGCTCGGTCCCCTACTCTTTCTACTCCTCCTCCAACCCTCCTCCTAGTCTTTCTTCTCCTTCTTCATCTTTTCATCCTCCTTTAGCTCATCTTCCTCCCCCCTATCCTCCTTCTTCTCACACGCACTTCAAGCTTATCTCTCATAATCTTTTTATCACCTTCCCAATATCTCAATCTCTGCCTCTTGTCCCAATACAGGATATCTCCCAATCGATCACTCTACTCTAACAGCAGCGAGCTTAGCCTGTGTGTGTCTGTGTGTGTTTTTTTCGTTTTTGGCCGTTTTGTTTAGCGCATTTTCGACAATTTGCAAAATTGAAATGTGCGCAAATTTAAATTGCCGCTGCATGCTTTTAGGCGCCATCGTTAGCGGCATTTTCCAGGCGTTTGAACACGCCAGCCACACACACTCGCACACACACACTCACCCACTGAGAGGGGGTGGCTCATTTAGAGCATGGTAAATATTGCGCATACGTCATGTTGGCTTTGGCGTTGGCGACAATTACCGTTGGTGGCTTCTGCAATTTATGCGCTGCACTCAGCACTCGGCGCTAACGATTCTCAATGCATTTCGCTAGCTAAAAACTGCCACGCCCCCGCCGCACCGCACGTCTCGAATGGCAGCCCAGCTAGGTGCTGGTCTAGACGGCACACAAATTAGCCAACTTAAATTGGCTGCCACTTGACGTTGACGTCGACGACGACGACGACGACGTTGGTAGGCCTTGCCACGCCTCTGGCTTAATGCATTTCAATTTCAGCTTTTTTCAGCTTCTTCTCTTCACACACACACAAAACTATAAATTAAAAAGGTTTTTTGCAGAGCAACAAAAAAAAAAAAAAAAAAGCAGGAACAAGAACAAGAGCAACATTGCCATGCGAAATGTTTTCGTTAAAAAGTTTGTTTTGATGGTGGAAGGAATGGGTTGAAGGGCTGCGGTTAACTGTGTGCTGATACCCTGTATGGGTCAAGGCAAAGGGCATATTGAAGAGGTGGAAGGTAAAGGTTTATAGTCAATCAATCAAATGTAGTTAGTCATAGAGGTCAATCAGTCAATCAAACCAACATACAACAACTGCAACAATCTGATCACTAAAGCCAAACAAGACGTAAGTCAATCAGTCAGTCAATTAATCAGATCAATCACTTCAACAATCAATCAGTCAATCAAATCAAATGGTGCCAATCGAAAACAAACATATCTCAAATAATCAGAATGGATCATGAACAATGAATATGTAGGTCAGTCAATCAATCAAAGTGAAAGTGAGTCAATCAGCCACTCAATCAGTAAATAAACTAGATACTCAATCAACTGTTCAGTCAAACAGTCAAACTAATAATTGATCAGTCAGTCAAACACATCGAATGGAGCGCATTAAAGCAGTTCTCAGACAATCAGCCAAGCAATCAATCAATCAATCACTCAGAGACAATCAGTTTGTCTAACAGTTAATCATTGCATTAGTCAGTCAATCAAATCAAATCACTCAATTAACTAGTAGAGTCAATCAAAATAGACTCATCTTCAGTCAATCAAACAATCAATCAAGACTGATAATTACTTAGATATTAGTAAGCACATCAACCAGTCACATTCGCTCAATCAAGCTTTTAGCTGTCAATCAAACGCATTCATTCAAAAATTTTAGGCATTCAGCTACTCAATCAATCAATCAATGATTTCACTCTATCAAAAAGAAACTCTTTTACAGGGTATTCAAAACTAGTGCAGCTGCAGCGCTTCACACCGTGAATAAGAGCAACTGCCATCAGCTGCCTGATGCGAATGCGGATGTGGATGCGGATGCGGATGCGGAAGCGGTTGATGCTGCGTCGCCTTTTGGCACAACGCTCATTTAATTAGCATTGATAATTATTTTAAATTATTGCAAATGAGTTCATTAAGTTGTGAAAAATGTTGTCGCAGCAGTTGTGTTGCCACATTGTTTATTCGCTTACCCAAAGCAATTTGTACTTGTCCACTGCTTAGTTGCACAGATACCCTGTACAGGCGAGGCGTATGGATATATAGACTAAAGATACGGGCTTGAGTTGATAATGACATCAAAAATTCAGAGTTGAGATGGATTCCCTAGGTTGAAACTGAGATCAGATAGTCTCAACTATGTGCCACGCCCACTAGACCTTTCCTCTTATCTCATTGAAACTGTAATCCTTCGACTCATCTTAGGTCTCATTCCACTTCTTTAAATTGTGGCTAAGTCTATCAGACCCTTTCCACTTATACCCTGTTTTTATTTTCATATCTCTGCCTTGACATAATCCGCTCATATAACTAAAATTAATTTGATTGCTGATGTTGTCTCAGCTGCTTCATTAATCAAAACAGCAAAGGGACAACTATTTGTCTCTTTTCCCCTCTCTCTCTCTCTCTATCTCTCTCTCTCTCGCACACTCTCTTCCACCCTCTGGCTCATGAATAATTAAATATAAAACATAGTTATCCCTGTTGCCCGTCGAGGCGGCTCAAAACTTATCCATCAAATGACATTTGCGTTGATTCGGGTTTCCATCAAAACTCCTACGAACCGTCCCGCCCCATCCCCTCCTCGGACCACGCCCCCTGCACCTCCTCGCTTGCCCTTAATCAGCCTCCATTTGCAGCCGCAGCTGCTTTTCGTCTCGGCGCTAGCATCGGGTTCCCTTGGTTCTGGTTCTGTTTCTGTTTCTGGTTTCGGTTTTTGGTCTTGAATCCAGCCACTGGCTCTCTGTGTGTTCCCTTCTTCTTCTTCTTTTTTTCCCATTTCTGTTTGTCTTTCGTCTTTCGGCCTCCCCCGGCCCGCATCCACTTGTTACGGTTCAGCTTTCGGCATTCATCAAAAATTGTGTCAAAATTTGAGTGAGAAAAAAAAAAGGACGAGAACTGAAGAGCAAATCTTGTCGCACATTTGCTGCGACACGGCGATTTCTGCTCCTGGACATGGACATGGACTCGGCGCCCAAAAAAAAAAAATAAAACGAGGCGGACAATACATTTTTTATTGGTTTTCTCGTGTGACCGCCCCGGCCAAGTGACGGTTAGCGTAGGGATAGAGAGAGAGAGAGAGAGGGAATCTGTGTCGACGGCTGCGGCGGATTCTTTCTCTCTCTCTCTCTATTTTGCATACATTAAAAAATGTGATATATATGTATATAGATAGATTGCTAGATAAATAGATTGTTAGCTCGATAGATAAAGAGTTAGATATCTGATTCGAGTAAGGATAGATGAATATAGTTCGAAATAAAGTTTGTCAATCAGTCAATCATATTAGATGATTTAAGTTAGTTAAAAGTTCAATCAGTCATGACAGATTGAGAGAGAGCGAGAGAGAGAGAGAGAGAGAGAGAGAGAGAGAGAGAGAGAGAGAGAGAAAGAAAGAGGGAGAAAGAGAGAGAGAGAGAGAGAGAGAGAACAAGAGAGTGAGAGAGATAAAGAGAGAGAGAGAGAGAGAGAGAGATAGAGAAAGAGAGGGAAAGAGAAAGAGAGAGAGAGAGAAAGAGAAAGAGAGGGAAAGAGAAAGAGAGAGAGAGAGAGAGAGAGAGAGAAAGACAAAGACCCACAAAGAAAGAGACAAAGAGATAGGTAGAAACAGAGCGAAAGAGAGACAGAGACAGTATGAAAAGAAGAAACGAAAAAATACAGATATATAGATAGATAGATTAAAAGATATATGTATGTATATATAGAGAGTGAGATATATATAAAGAGACAAAGGGAGAGAAAGATATATAGAAAGATAAAGATATATAGAGAAATATCTAAAGTGACCGATAGAGAAATATATATATGATATATACATAGTGACTATATAGATATATTAATAGCAACTACTTTATCTATGAAATACTAATCCATTTTATAATGAACATAAATTGGTTAGGGTATTTGGCTAGTCGCAACTGTAAAAACTTTGTCAGCAAAATGTTTAAATTTTGTTAGCAGCCGCTGCTTAAACACAGATTTCATCTTCCAAAATTTTTCTATCTTGCCTTCATTTCTTGTACGCCCCTGTGTGTGTGTGTATGTGTGTGTGTATGTGTGTGTGTGTGTGTGTGTGTGTGTTAACATGGCTGTCACCATTTTTTGTGTAACATAGTTTTTCTAACACCCAGCACAAAATTCACAAAAAATATATGAATAAAAAAAAAAGAAAGAGAAAGGGAAGTAGCAATAGAAAGAGGCAGGAGATGGAGGGAAAAAAACTGTTTTCGCCAGTTGTGGCAACAAGAGAATGGCTACAGCGAAAGAAGAGAGCGGGGAAAACGGAGGCAACAGCGGAGATTGAGGGTATTCTGCATATGAGGGTAGCTCTGCATAATATTTGGCCATATAGCAGGCGCGACGCATGTGGTAAATGTTGTTGTTGTTGTTATGCAATTCACAGCAGCTGAAAGGGCCGGCGAGGGGCTGGGCGTGGCAGCACGCCAGCCAAGCGCATTCGCCTGTTATCCTTTTAAGGATTTGGCATGCATGCAAATAACTCAAAAAACAAAAAAAAAAAAACAAAGCAAAAATAATATAAGATAAGCCATATACCCTGCAAAAAAAAACAGTTAGGGTATCCACAAGTCGTGCTTGCATATAGAGAGCCTTTCCATGCAGTTCCATATGACAGGCAAAGTCTTTGCGTCAGCTAGGGTATCTATTAGTCGTGCCGTTGTGCACGTTTCGTCGCTCGCTTTTTGCTGCTCTGCTTTGGCTGGCATTTCTGACTGCCAAATGAGTTTCGTGCGGTCAACCGCTTGGAAATTTACACCTCGCAGCAGCCAATGCCGCCCCCCTTTCAGCAGCCATGCCCCCAACGGGCGAGCGCTGGTCGCTTGTTGGTCCTCGGTACTGGCAGCTGCCTTTTGTCATGCTGGATTTTAGGCTAAACTGAAAAAACGCAAGCAACTGAAGCTAGAGTCGTATTGACTTCTGAATACCCTAACCAAGTGAAGAGGCTGAAACTTATAGAAAGATTTTGATATATATTTAGAAAGAAACCTCTATTTGGGTACGAGCAAGTCTTAGTTCGAGTTGCCAAGAGACAGAGATATTCTTAAGATAAAAATATCTATAAGATAAAAGTGGATAAGAGAGAAACTTATAGATACATTATATAGCTGGGATATATGATATGACGAGAGAAAGTTTTCTAAGATTATATGATTAGATCTTGAGAAATGTCAATTGAATAGCTGTAGCTTGATCTATGATCTATATATATACATTACAATTTCTGTCGCATGGTTAATATATTGAAATATATATCTTTTCTAGCCATAAGCCTTATAATTTCTAACAAAATGCATATGCCCTTGGTCAGGGTATTTAAAACAAAAGACAAAGGAATTCGTTTTATGAATTTGTTAACAACAAAACACGAAATCAACCGCAACAACTACAAGTGCAGACAGTGAAAGAGACGTAGACCAAGAGATAGATAGAGAGATAGAGAGAGCGAGAGAGTCAGAGTCAGAGACAGTGACAGATTGAGTAAAATTCAAGCTTAAAGCTATAGCTGAGGCAGCGGCTGAACTTCCCACACTTAAATGGACCGTAAGAACCAAGTTTGGTCTTTCTTTTCTTCATTTTCTGCATTTAATATGCCCATTGTTGTTGTTGTTGTTGTTGTTGTTGTTGTTGTTGTAAATGAGGTCCATTCATGTTGTTCTTCATGAATTTCATGAGTTGTCGTCTCGCATTTCAGCCGAGTTTTTCCAGCTGCCCCAACACTGATTATGCCAAGTGTCTCTCCCGAGGCAGCATCCACCTTGAGCCTTCAGTTTACCCACTTTTACCCAGTTGTATGGCCTGTATATATCGAGTATATAGGGTATACTCAATAGAGTATTATCAATTTCATGACGGATTGTGAGACACTCGAGAGAAAATGGATAAAATACTTCTTTCTATCGTCATTTATCATCTATTATCTATTTTCTATCTATAATCAGTCATCTATCATCTATTCTCTATCCTCTTTCATCTATCCTCTATCCACTATCCTCTATCCTCTATCTTCTATTATCTATAAGCAATTATCTCTTATCTAACATTTATTATATATCTATTATCTATTATATATTAGCTTTAATCTATCGTCTATCTATTATTTACCATCTATCATCTATTGTCTACTATCTATTATCTTTTATTTATTATCTATTATCTGTCATCTATCATCGACTATATATTATCTATTATCTACCATTTATCATCTGTTATCTATTAAATCTTATCTGTCATCTATTGTCTATTATCTCACAGCTATTATCTATCATCTATTACCTTTAATCCATCACCTATCCTATATCCTCTATCATCTCGCTTCCATCATCTATCCTATCTCCAATAGATCGTATCTCTGCTAGGGCATGCAATCTTCGGCAGTTCGAGCTTATCTTCTTCATCCTTTGTTATTGTTGTTATCGTAACGCAATCTGTATAATTGAGCAAACAGAGAGACATGTGAACGGGCTGCACGGCTCGAGCAAACGAAATTGAACAGCCAAAAAATAAGCAATTGGAAAGCGAAGAAACACACAAAGTACGCAAACCGCAGCACGAATGCCCTTACTATGATCCAAATTGCTATCGTTATCGTTATCATTAGACTTGCTGTTATCGTACTCATTATCTTTGTTATCGAAATCCGTAACTTTATCTTATGCATTATCCCTTATTTGTTATTCTATTAACAATATCGTGTTATCGATATCTTGTTATTATATCAATAGTGTATTATGGTTATCGATTTGTCCTTATAATGTTATCGATATCATGTTTTATATCATGCCTTTTAGTCTTATGTTATCTTTGTTGTGCTAACGTTATCTTGTTATCGTTATCGTTTTTTTTCACTTTCTGAATATGTTTTTACCCAGATTTTCTCTCTGCACTTTTCTATAGAAGTATTTCGCAAAGCTTCTCAGACTGCATCCATATGTGGAATGGTATAATACTCTGTTCTACTATTTTTGCCTATTGTCACAAGCTTAATGACACAGTCGGGGGCATTCAAATAATGTCAGTTGCTGATGCTGATGCTGATGGTGAAGCCGTTGCCGTTGCCGTTGCTGGGTTGACAACATCAACGGAGTTGCCTATTAAAATCGATGCCAGCAGCTTGGATCCAGGACTGAGCTCTGAATTCATTATGCGACAGCCTTCGATTGCTCTGCGCATATGTGTGTGTGTGTGTGTATGAGTGTGTGTGTGTGTGTGTGAGTGTGTGAGTGTGTGCGTGGGTGTGTTTTGTCGTGCCTTGTATGGCACTTGCAGATTATGAATTGGCGATTATGTTAATGAGCTAAGCGCTTCAAGCGTTGCTGGCCAGTTCTCAGTTTCATAACCGACTCACAGCTAATACATATGTATGAAAGTATGTATGTATGTATGTATGTAGGTATGTATACATATATATTTATTCATATATATTGAGTTGACACATGAGACGCATTTCACAGGCAGCATATATGTATATACTTATGCAGGGTGGCAGCGACCCAAACAAAGTAAACAAAATGGCTTCACGCTACCCCACTTGGACTCCTTCACACACACACACAGATACACACGCACACACACACACACGCACAGCACTCAATTTTAAATTAAATATTTTTGCTACTGCTTCCTCTGGTTCTTCTTCGTTGCTAGCTGTTGATTTGTTGCGTTCGCGCTGCGCGCATTTTTCTATGGCGCTAGAGCTATGGCATAACCCATCAGCGAGAGTTGCGGACAAGTATTTTCGGGTCTTTGGGTCTAAAGCCGCAGCCCACAGAAACCAAAGCTTTCAAGTATGAAAATAAATAAGTTGTGCTTCAGCATTTTGAGCAAACTTTAGCTGGTCAAGAGATAGTCCCCAAGTTGAAGCTGCCGCTACTGCTGCTGACGCAATAAAAATATCGCACACAACTATGCTCAAGTTAAGCGAAAAACGTGCAACAATAACAGCAAGAGTGAGCTGCAATCGATTGCCAGACTAGGAGATGCGCTCTAATGATAATGATAATGACAATGAGAAAGAGAAATGGAGTCAGAATTGAATTGAAATTGAGAAAGACAATGAGAAAGATTATGACAATGATATTGACAATGACAATGACAATGAACATGACAATGATAATGACATTGAAATAACAATGACTACGACAATGTTTATAATGACACTGACAATGATAATGAGAATAATAATGACAATGGCTTTGACATTGGGAATAACAATAAGAATGACAATGACAATGATAATGACAATGGCAATAACAATGACTATGACAATGACAATGATAATGACACTGACAATGATAAGAATGAATGTCAATGACAATGGCATTGACATTGAGAATAACAATAAGAACAACAATGAGAATGTTAATGAACAATGACAATGCTAATGAACAATGACAATAATAATGACTACGACATTGACAATGATAATAACAATGACAATGATAATGACAATGACAATGATAATGAGAATGACAATGATAATGATCTATTCTAATAAAATGTCTGATAATTAGCATAACAACCCATTGGCAACAATTTGCAATCGATTGTATGCATGGGTATAAGAGTATCAAACAAATCGCAACCGAGCTGGAGTCGAGTGGCTTTAAGTTGTGAACGCTGCTGAGTTGCTTAGTTCCTGAGCTACGATGTTAGCGGAGCTGCGCGGAGTTGAGCATGGAAAAGCATGGGGAAAGCGCTTGAGGTTAAGCGTGCAGCTCGGCAAACAAATTGCTGCGAAAGTATGCAACGAAATATTTCATTTATGTAACAGCCACAGCAGCATCGAAATTAAATTGTGCTCTGCCAACTTTGCCAACTGTGTGCGTGTGTGTGTGGGTGAGTGTGTGTGAGTGGGTGGGCGAGTGTGTGTGTGAGTGTGAGTGTGTATGTGTGTGGATCAAGAACCGCCAATAAGTATTGAGTACAGGTGAATGGGAAAGCCACAGGCAACTACTAGTTGTTATTCCTCTTGTGCTGTTATTTATTTTGGCAATGCTGTCGTCTTTGCGCTCTAATCGGATCAGCAAGTTAATTTACATGCAATTCAATCAGTTGCGTATTGTGTTGCCAGCCTTGCCACACAGCATTCATATGCATGCAACGGCGGGAGCTCTGCATGCCAAATGCCATTGGCATCATCAATTGCCCAGCCAGTGCCCAAACACTCACACACACATTCAGGTTGCTGGCAGTTTCGATTCAGTTGAGGCGACAGCCAAAGCACCTGCAGCAGTCTGATGAAATTTTGTTGCTGTTGCTGTTGTTGTTATTGTTTTTGACTCTGTCTGCCATATCGATATGTTTGAATGGCAGTTCAATATCGATAGCGCACTGCTGATGTTGACGCCTTTGTTGATGGACCACGGACTACATCAGCAACAATCATTTGGCTGTGCGTGATGAAATTATTTGATAGACTTCGCATAATACACACACATACATATGCACAATAAACTTCACATGCAAAACATGTTCATTTACCGCTGATTCCTCATTGAGCTGCCTTTTGTGTTTCTGTGTGTAAGTGTGTGTGGGTGTGACGAAAAATATATCGATATGCATGGCAACGGCTGATGGCAATCACAAAGCTAGCGTTGAGCAGTGACTGTCGCACACGCACACACACTGGGATTCACAGTTCATTAAAAATTAATTAAAATGCAGCAAAGACAACGTGCGGAAGCTGCCCAACTGTTTTTCTCTTTTATGAATTGCACACGTTGTTTACCCAAATTTAAGCGTTTTCAATTAACAACAGTCGCAGTTGCAGTCGCAGTTACAGTTGCACGAAGCCTGGCTTTAAAATCTATATCGATAGCTATCACTATCGCTAATGCTGCACATCCCTAACAAAGATTGCGAATAAGAAATGCAACAACAGCAGCAGCAGCAGCAGCATATAAAACAGCCATTTTATGCCCAAACGTTTCGGCTAATATTTACACACATTCTCTTACGCTCTTGCTCGCATTGTTTTTGCATAATGCACATGCCACAGTAATCGCACCCATTGGACCATAAACATGTGCGCTCACACACTCTCTCACACACACGCGAACACATATGTGCGCAGGCATGCACAATATATGCCTCCCTCTCCCACTCGCCTGCATTCACATTCGTACACACGCCGCAATGACTTTTGCTTTGCATTTTTCATGAAGCGCAAAAAAAAAGAACAAATGTGAAATGAAGAAGAAGCAGCGAGCGTAACTTTTCAGGCAACATTTTCATTTGCGTTTTGCGTTCCGTTTCGTTTGGCTGCGTTCACACTGTGCACTTTGGCGCTTGTTGGTTTTTATCATTATGCCAAATGCACGGACACACCCACAACAGCATAAACAGCAGAAGGAACAAAACAAGTGTAGGACCGTTGCAAAAGGACTGATAGCGACTGAGCAATACCCTGTGCCAATTGTGTTTAATAAATTCCATGATTATCAAACTGTTAGTGCTTAGCCTAATGCCTTTCAAACTGTGACAATTTGTAGTTTTAAAATGTCTCAAGCATTGTACAATCGTATATACCCTTTTGTTTGCTTAGTTCACAGGGTACATACACAAAAAGAAGAAGCAGCATTGTAAAGCAAAGCGAAACAAAGTACTGTTGATTGCCGCATGACGCCCTTGAAACAGTGCCCAAAACATGCTCGTGTGTGTGTGTGTGTGTGTGTGTGTGTATGCGTGTGTGCGTGCGTGTGTGTTTCTGTGTAGCAACACAGCACGCACACACGGCTATAATTACGTATGCCATGTAATACGTTGAGCAAATTACGTAATACGCAGACCAAACTGATCAGAAAACGTAAATAGCTACGGTAGGCGTGACCGTTGGGCTAAATTAATATGCAAACAGATGCACATAAATATGTATATGTATATATGTATGTGCGTTTGTATAGATGTATGTGTGAGGTTTGACTATGTAAGAACTTGCAAGCCTTTAAGCTTGACACCCAAACTGATGATAGTTAAGTAATGTTATATGTCAATAATATTTTTATAGAATACAGTGAAGACTCGCTAAGAGGAAAAAGTCATATTTAAGGTATCTATATACTTGGGCTATGTATTGGATAAATAATTGATGAAGTCTAGATTTATACAGGAGAAGCAAGGTATAAGCGAATTCTCAGATAAAAGGCATTTTTATATTTTGTATATATTATATTTATACATATACATTTTTCTCTTCAATTTAAAGATTTTTCTTTAATCAAATAAAATCTGTTTACTTTCGCAATAATCTGCATCTCTACGCACTTAGCGAGGCCCCACTGTACCTTTGCTGAGAAGATGCCTTCGAAGACAATGCGAGCGAATTTTATGTGCAATTTATTTGTTGGGATTAGCCGCGGATTAACAAGTTAAATTACATATTGTGCTAACAAGCGTGCTATGTGTGTATATGGCCACGCCCACAGAAACCCCTCCCCCCCCCACACACACACACACGCACACACACATACACCCAGGAGCATTAAAAGCCGCAGTTGAGGCTTTTCAATGTGAGCTGCAAGTGCAGGCATGTGTGTAGGAATGTGTGTGAGTATGTGTGTGTGTGTCTGAGTATGTGTATGTGTGTGTGTGTCTGTGTGTGTGCTGTTGCATGCCTCAGTGCGCTTGCTAGCTGGCGCTGCTGCTGCTGCTGCTGGTGCTGCCGGCTGCCGGCCGCCAGTTGCCTTTTATTTTTAGCAGTCAACGCGGAAAAATAGCAAAAGGAAAACGAAAGAAAAAAACCACGGAGATTGAGAATGAGTAGAGGTAGAGAAATCAAACAAAAACATTCGCATAGATGGGGTAACGGTAGATGGCTGGGTAACGGTAAACGCCCAAAATCTCGGCGGGGCGTGGCGCTGCATGCTGACGTCTTTGCAAAAGTGTTTTGCTATGCAATTTGAATAATTTAATGGATTTTTATGAGCAGTAAAACGCTCGAAGCATGCAGACAGCAAGAGAAAGAGAGAGAGAGAGAGCGAAGGCAGAGTATAGAATGAGCAGTAAAGAGAGGGAGCACACACACACACACACATTCATGTGTGGCTGGGCTTGAGTTTCAGCTTGGGCCAGCGACTGTTGGTTGGCAGAATTCCGTTTTGTGGGCTGAGGAGGAACTGAAGTTCTGGCGCTGTGGGCTTATTCAATTTCGCAATCGCCGCTTGCCGGCGTCGCCAAATCTCTGCAACTGGCTCCAATTGACTGCCGTGCCACTTCCGCAGACGACGGCCACGACGGCCACGTTGCCAGCATCAAAAGCAGTCAAGCGTTTGCCTCCTCAATGCACAGCAAAGGCAACAACAACAACAACGATAGCAAGCGCAGGCTGTGCAACGACTGTGCAATACCCTGTTCGCACTGCAATCGCCATGACTATTAGGCCTAAGCAAAAAAGTTTATTATTTAACATAAAAACATATATTAAAATAAACAGATTTACAATTCATACAGAAATTAACCATAAAAACTAATTCTCATACCCAAAACCAATATGCTCGACTGCACTTTACGTACAGGATATAACCAGGACAACAGCAACCAGAACGACGACAGCAAATGCAATAAATTTTCAAGTCATTTCAACTTCCGGTGTGTGGCCCGATTACAGTTTAGTAGCTGTAAATATATAGACGACACACACACACGCACACTCATGCAGCTCATCTGCTGCACTCTCCTCTCTCTCTCTCTCTCTCTCTTCCACTCTAGCGGCTTGGCAACGGTTTTTACTCATGTTAAAGCGGCGACTGCTCATTAAACGTCGAAGCGCTTGAATTTTATGTTGCCTACTTTTCAGCCAAGCCGCAGATTTTTGCCATTGGCCGCGCCGAACGCCATTGTAATTATAGTTGAAACCACTTGGGAGCGAGCGAGACACTCAATTATCCCAGCCATGTGAGGCAAAAATTATGAAAAGACAAGATGACGAAGAAGAAGAAGAAGAAGCAAATACAAAGCAGAAGAGACATGACTGCGGTGCGGGTCTGCGCTTAGAGATGAGCCATTTGCAAAGTGACTGGAGACGATACTTTATGCGATACATACATAAATGCAAAATTATGTGGACATATACATATACACATATACTATTATTATTAATATTATATGTAATATAATTTTAATATATTACCACATTAGAATTTAGTTTAATTATAAGAGTTACTATTTATGTTATTAATTTTTAAAAAACTTACCATTCATTACACATAAACGTGCTTGTTCGTGTCACGCACTCCGCTCTAATTGGCTTGGTAATTCGAGCTGCTGTTGTTGCTGCTGAGACTTTGCGGCGCTCTGAAGTTTCTTTTTGGCGACACGTTATTTGCCTTGTCATTGTCATAGGCTGACGTTGATGTTGATGCTTCCACTGTTGTTGTTGTTGTTGTTGTTGTTGTTGTCACTGGCGCCATTATTACAAATATTTCCATTGTTGTTCGTTAGCGTCGCCTAGAATCGCGGTTTTCTTCCTGTAACTGTCACATTTCATCATCATCATTAACATCATCATCGTCATGCAGTTACCAATACAATGTAACCACAATTCCTTGCTGCTATTTGTGTGCGTGATGGCACCCCCCCTCCCCCCCCTCCCCCCTCTTCATCTCTTTCTCCCATACATACCCATAAAAACGCTCAACTGCTTCCTGTTTGAGTGCAAGCCTCTCTCCCGCTCGCACTCTTTCGTCTGGTGATTAGCGAGCGCAGCAGAGCACCAGCAGCAGGCGCAGCAGCAGGAGCAGCGATAATGTCGCCTGAGGCAAGCTGTTGGGCGCGTGTGAATGTCTGGATGGGTTTAGTGGGTTGGGCTACCAGGCAAATGATTGCCACTTGAGGTGTAAACGAGCGTATTTTACAGCGAGCCACCCGCACTTCAAGACACTTCCAAAAATAAAGTAACAAAGTTTATCAAGCAAACATAACGGATATCGCTGCCATTGCAGCAGCACAAGTAAACGATAAAAAGAAAGAGAGAGAATGAAGCAGAGATGCCACAGAACCTTGGAGATCAGTGTTAAGCTGCTATGTTATCGATATGCATATATCGATGAAGATTAGTGCAAAACATATTTATCGCACCCACTTCAAATATTTTAAATTTGCATAGAAAAGTAAGATATTATTGAGTAAAATAAATGAATCGAATATCAATACATATTAAATTTGTTTTAACAAATGTCATCAAAATAGTGCAAAGAACTGTCGAATATGCCATCCCTAATTGCCTTTTCTCTGTTGCTATGCGCTTAGCTAATCAAATGAATGTAAGCTGAAGGCGCTTCAGATTCATCGGCCAGGCTAAGCCTCAATTATATTAATGCAGCAACAACAAAAAGAACATAAGCTGGACATTCAGTTGCCCAGTTGCAATTGCCGATTAAAGCCATTATTAAAATTGCAAGATTCAAGTTGCTGCAACAGCAGCAGCAGCAGCATCAATAGAGCTGCTGCAAGTGTTATTATTTTAGTTGTGATTAGGGATGCTCGATATTAAAAAGGAAAATATCGATATTAACTTAGGATTTAATGCACTAAACTGATTTATTGAAATGTTTAAGAACTTCATATAAAAAAAGTAAAATTAAATTAATAATAAATAAAATATATTTATATATTAAATTTATTAATAATACAATAATATTATGAGAGATGTTTAAACTGTTGATTTATCAAATCTGGATATTTTATTACAGTATTCGAAAAAAGTCAAATATTTTTAAAAATAAATAATTTCTTAATGCACCAGATTAAAGAAAACTACGTTCATATTTCATGAACACCCCTACTCAATGCTGGCCGTGCTCAAGGGGCTTAGGAGAGGCGACAGTTTATTTTGGAGACTTAATGTTTTCTTATGCCAAGTGCAAATCTTATGATATGCTAAAGAATATTATTAAGGAAAATAAAAATTTTTATTAAAATTGAAAAATATTTAAACTCATTTATACATATCTACATATATGTATATTAATATAAACTTAAATTATTTTTTATGCAAAATCAGCTTTTCTGTAGTGTATATGACCCGTTATGAAAGCCGTTACATTTTGTACAACATTCCAATTTCCAACAGCGCTAATGTATCACTTTCCCATGCATTCCAGTCTACACGCATTTAGTCAAGTTGCACACCAACTGGATATGCAAGTCTGGCCACACTGCACATTACAGCGCTGCCAGACTGTAAGGTCAACAGCTGTTTTAGTCAATGGCCCAAGTTTAATATACGCACACACATACACACACATTTATTTTTATACACATATGTATATATATATACAAAAACACGTTCAGAGTAAATATGTATTTAAATAAATATGGGTTTGTGAATGATATGTGCCGATATCGGGATAAGATATAACGTTTTTAATTTGCATGACTGCCGAAATTAATAAGAAACCAAAGAGCAAGCGCCTCCCGCTTGGGCTGCGCCTCAGCTTTTTTTTTACATTTGCCGTTTGCTTGATAACAAATTGGTTAAATAAACACAAACGCACAAACACACACACACAGAGAGAGATGTATATGTGTGCACACGCATTGCCCAGTTTGTAATATACGAAATAATTATATTATATTATTATGAATTCGAGGTAAACGTCGAACACTTGACAGTGATTAGTCGTCGGATTCGCAGTAACTGTTTGGTCGAGTGCGCAACCTTTTGACATTGACGATGAGCTCTAACGGTGATCAGACTGACGGCCGGCCGCAGGTCCGAGCGCCACCTATTGATATAAAACAAACGCCCAGCGATACGGTGCCCCCATCGCCCACAATGCAGCCTCTAGCGATGCGTCGCAACGTCAGCGCCGACAGCCTGCTGATTCCGTCCAACTCGAAGGAGGCACGCGTCCGTGTCATCTATACGGGCGGCACCATCGGCATGATGCGCAACGAACGACACGGTAACTAACTGAAACTTAAACTATCTCCAAATTCATCTCGATGTCCCCCTCATCTTAAGTTTCTGTATCTTCCAAGCTCCAGTTTACATAGTGAAATACCGACTAACCCAACGAATCCCCAACTCTATCCCCATCTCCTACTCATCTTAGGTTACTCTATCTTCCAATCTCCAATATACATATTGAAATAACGACGGAATAACGGTTGTTAACCCCAACTTCATCCCAACTAAATCTCCAACTTCATCTATCTCTTCCTCATCTTTAGTTTATCTAGTTCCAATCTCTATTTCACAGTCCGTCTTTGCATCGTCTTACCCTTCCAATCTCCAATCTACATCCTCATCAATCTTCATGCATCTTCTCTTCCTTCCAATTCCATATCTTCTTCTCGTCCACCAAACTTACACCTTCTCATCTTAAGCATCTTCATCTCAGATCAGCATCTTGTATTTTTATGCCAATCTCCATTTCATGTTCTTCATTATTATCTCTTGCTCCATTATCTTTCCCTTATCTAAAGCTTCTTAAGAAACTGTCAATCTACATTTCAATTTCCCATTTGTATCTTCCGCCCAACTTTCAATCGCCATTCCATCATCTACTTATCTTAAGTTTCCCTATCTTTCAGTCTCAATGTTCAAATCCTCAATTGAGTTTCTCTAGCTCACAATTTTCAATATATCCATTTCCTCCTCCTCCTTTTGCATCTTCTTCTCTTACTTCTAATCTTTCTTTCATCTTCTTCCTGTCTTTCTCCCATCTTGCACTCCCCTTGCTCTACGTATGCCTCTTAATCTCCATTCCCGATTCCTCAACTTCCACTCTATATCTTCTCTACAGCCACTTCTCTTTTTTCACTATCTCTCTCTCTCTTTCTCTCTCTGTCACTCTTTTCCCCTCTCTCTCTCTCCCTCCCACTTCCAATATAATTTTCTAATATTCTATATTTCCACATCTAAACTCTATGTAATGCGTTTATTCTCTCAGTTTTAGCGCCCATACCGAATGCTTTGGTTCGACTTATCCGAAAATATCCGAATATTCATGACGAGGAGTATGCTCAGCGACATTTTGGCGCTGGCGCCTCTCTAGGGCCTCTGGTGCTGCCCTACGTGCAGGGCGAGGCGCGGCGAGTCGTCTACCAGGTGACGGAATATTCGCCGCTGCTCGACTCCAGTAACATGACCATGGAGGATTGGGCGCGCATTGCCAAGGACATTTATGTGAGTAGGCAAATAAAGCGAAGAGCTGCAGTAGAGCGAATAAGAGGGAGGGAGGGAGAGATAGAGAGAGAGAAATTAAATTTATTTCAAATAGAAGCATAGCTAACGGGAAAGAATGAGAAGTGAGTTAGAAGAAGACGGAGACAGAGACAGACAGAAAGATCACGAGAATTTTAGAGACTTAGCCAATTGATATTGGTCAGGAAAATTCATATCGATAACAATATTTATCGATTTATTTGCACAGGAATGATAGAGAAAGAAAGAAAAAGAGATAGAAGTACAGAAGATACAGCAAAAAGAGGCTAGATGTGAACTTGTGCGACCTTTCCTAGAAATATGTTCTACAAAACTCATATCTACATCGATAACAATATTTATCGATTGATTTAAGTAGATTAAAACAAGAAACAGATAGATAGAAAGACTGGGAGATATCCAGTACAACGAGATAGCCGAGATATAGAATAAATATATCCTAACATACATATCGATATTTATATGAAAACTTATCGATTAACTTGAAATATATCAAAGCACTTCAGAAAAGGAGAAACCATTGGAATATACTAATCTAGAAGAGATAAAAATGTAGTAAAAAGCGCATAACCCTATGTATATATGTATATCGATAACAATATTTATCGATTAATATAAATATTGATGAAGCATAGCCCTGGCGCAGCCTGACACTCCCTCCTTTCTGTCTCTCTTCCCCTATCTCTCTTTCTCCCACTCTCTTTCCCTCTCCTTCATTTCCCCCCCACCCGTCTTGCTCTCTCCTTAATAATGCTCCTCCTGTCACTCCACAGCAATCGTACGAGTTCTTCGATGGTTTCATTGTGCTCCACGGCACAGACACGCTCTCATATACGGCTTCGGCCCTCTCTTTCATGCTGGAGAATCTGGGCAAGACGGTGATCATAACGGGCAGCCAGCTGCCGATCTTCGAGACGCGTACGGACGGCAAGGATAACTTCACCTCGGCGCTGATCATTGCCGGCAACTATGTGATACCGGAGGTGTGCATCTTCTTTGGGAACAAACTGCTGCGCGGCAATCGCACCGTGAAGGTGAGCTCCAACTCGCTGGATGCCTTCGATTCACCCAATGTGCCGCCGTTGGCGCAGATCGGCATCAATGTGAACGTGGACTATCGTCTGATCTTCCGGCCGTGCACCGTGGAGCGTTTCTGCGTGCACTCGCAGCTGGACGAGAATGTGGGCTTGTTGCGCATCTTTCCCAGCATTTCGCTGGCCACGTTTCGCGCCTTTCTGGCACCGCCCATGCGCGGCGTGGTGCTGCAATCCTTTGGCTCCGGCAATGTGCCATCGAACCGCAAAGATCTGATCGACGAGCTGAAAGCAGCCGCCGCTCGCGGCGTCATCATCATCAACTGCACCCAGTGTCCAAATGGCTCGGTGGCCGAGATCTATGATACGGGCAAGGTGCTGTTCGATGTGGGCGTCATACCTGGCTACGATATGACGCCAGAGGCGGCGCTGACCAAGCTGGCCTACGTGATAGGCAAATCCGAATGGTCGCTCGACGTGAAGAAGCAGGTGGGTCGCAAGAGAAGTCAACTATGCTCCGATCCAGTCTAATTTCTATCGTATATCTTGTCCAGATGATGCAGTCGAATCTGCGCGGTGAATTGACTTCCATGGGCGCGCATTCAATGAAGGATTACGACCTGGTAGATGCAGTGGCTCGATCACTGCATCTGTCCTCGCCGCAGGAGCTCAATCAGCTGGGCAACACGCTCTTCCCGGCCATGATCAATGCCGCCGTCATGGAGGGCAACATCAAGAAGCTGACCAACCTGAAGGCCTATGGCGCCAATCTCTCGGGCACCAATCATGACCAGCGCACGGCGCTCCATCTCGCCTGCCAGCTGGGCGACGTGGCCATTGTGCGGTTTCTCCTCCAGAACGGCGTCTCGGTGCACAAGCGGGATCTGTGCGAGCGAACGGCATTGCAGGAGGCCATCTCGACGGACAATGCTGAGATCATTCAGTTGCTTATCAGCTGTGGCGCCCACTTGACCGGCTCCTCGCGTGCCCTGGGCGAACAACTGTGCGCCGCTGCTGCTCGTGGTGCAATGCGTCGCCTGCAATCCTATCAACTGGCTGGAGCCGATTTAAACTTACCGGATCCCTCGGGACGCACAGCGTTGCATGTGGCTGCACTCCATGGTCATGTGAATGTGGTGCAGTACCTCCTGGACAATATGGAAGAGGCGGAGCTGAAGGATTTGGTTGGCCTGACACCGTTGGACTATGCCACACGTGGCGGCCACTTGGAGGTTGTGCGTCTGCTAACGCCCGCCCAGCCACAGCCGGATGCCTAACAGTGCGCTCCTCTGGCAGCTGCTGCTCACGGCTCATTACTTAAAGGTTTCTTCATGCTTCGTGGTTCATATGTATGCATGCACATACATACATATATAACTAACTCGCTCGTGTTGTGCGCACCTAGAACAATCTAGTCCAGTCTAAATTGTTGGTGAGAAATTGCTTTTTTCCTAAATGCATTTGATATACATATTTATATATTTGCACTCGAATTCTCATGTACTTGAACTTAACGGTTACAATAAAGAAAATCTCGATAGTCTCAATAACAATGTCTTTTTGAATAACTGAATTCGATTAACTGAAGACAGGCCAAGAGATGATACATAAATAATAAAAACTTAATTACATATACTATGCCATAAATTATACTAGTATAATACTGTTATAGTTGGATTAAGTGTTATTTTTTCAATTTATAAATATAACCAACAACAATATTGTATAAAAACTCAACCCGCTTATACAATATTGTTGTTGGCTGGAGAAAAAAAAAATAAAAAAATAACATCTAAAATACTTCTACCAAAAATCAGTAAAACTTGTCAAATAAATAAATACACATACAAAAATTTTAAATCTGAGAGGCTAAATTACATTTTCATCCGATTAATTTAGAGTATTTGCCTATCGATACTATCGCAGCTGCGTCAAGAACAACCCTGTAGTAGCAAAACTAGGGCAGTAGAACGATTGTAGAGCCCTGGTGTTCAAGTTTCATTTTTGTTAGCATTGCTTAATGATAATTGGTAAATAGTTTTTTCAATTAAATGTTTCATAAATTATGGCAAAAATACAAATTGCCTTTGTAAATTAGGAAACAAGCGTGTGTCTGTGTATCTTTATGTGAGTGCATGTGAAAGAATGTGCGAAACTGTTTTGTCTACAGATGTACACACACACACGCACACCGACACACACATACGCACACCGACACGCACACACACGAACATATACACGCACACACAGAAGAAGTGCACACGTCAGTGCCACGAAATCTGCCCAAAATTTTAAAGCTCCCAACTTGACTTGACCATTTGGAATAATTTATGGAACATGTCCTTTTGCCATTTCAGTCAATGTCGATAGCTAGCAGCACGAACATCACGAAACACTCGCGACGACATTGGATATATCCATTCCGGAGATAGCCAGTGCTTCCTCTTCTTTTTTTTTTTGTTTTCCCCTCTAGTTTTTTTAATTTTTGTTGTTTTTTTTTTTTTTTTGGTAATTTTAAACGTGTAAACGTGTTTAGCTAGTTAAATTAGTTTGTTATGTCCGGGCCAATGTCCGAGCACAGCCAGCCCAATGAGCCCGAGGATGCGGAAGAGAGCAGCTCCACAGATATATCCCTGATACAGGTGAGCTGCGTTTGTATAACAAGCCTTTTCCTTAAGCTAACTTGTCTGTGCCTTTTGCAGCATGTGTCATCTGGTGGCAAGGGACGACTGGACAGTCTGCGCGAGAATCTGTTCAAGCAGCAGGTGAGTGTCTTCCATTACTCCAACTAGTTTACCTTACTCATATATATATAAATCCACTCCCTAGGAACGTCTCACAGCATTGCGTGAGCGTGCCTTGCGCAAATCCGAGGATGGCAATCGAGGCAGGCCCAGCATAAGCGATTCGGCGGAATCACTGCAATCGCTGGGCCAACGGCTGACAATGCTGAAGGTGCGCAATCCCGATTCGCCTCAAATGCTACACGAGCTGCCCTCACAGGATTCGTCCACACCGCTAGTAACGCCCACGAAAGATGTCTCGGGCAGCGAGAAGTTGCAAATGCTGAATCAGCGCACCGAACAGAATCGTGCGCTACTCGAACAGCGCAAACGCGACATGGCCAAGTCGCTGCAGTCCGTCAAATCAGGTATGAGGCAGAGCGTCGAGCTGGGCTCGTCCATGAGCGATCTGCGTGCGCCAACTGCAGCGGCGCCTGTATCCAGGCACTGGTCCGCCGCAGATCTGCAGCTGCAACAGCAACAGATGCAGCAACAGCAGCAGCAGCAGCAGTCGAGCGAGGAGGGACGCCTGAAGCTGCTCAAGAACAAGATGAGGCTGATTGAGATGAAGCAGAGCCGCAAGGAGCAGGAGTTACAGCAGGAGCTGCACGATCTGCGCAACGAGTTGACGCGACGCGAACAGCTCATCCAACAGCTGGAGGCGACGCAGAACGAACAGGTGGAGAGCCAACGACCCCTGGCCGAACAGGAGAATGCACGATTGCACGCGGAGATCGAGCAGCTGCGCGAACGCAATGCGGAGCTGGAGAATAGCAGCGAAATGCTGGAAACACTACGCGTGGAGCTGCACAGCGCCAGGGAACAGCTGCTGGAGCAGCAGACAAGCCAGGCGACGACGGCGGCGGCGGCGGTGATCTCCACGGATGCCCAGGTGAATGTGGAGCTGGCCAAACAGCTGCAGGAGCTAGAGAAGCAATTGGAAGAGCTGCGCAGCAGCAAGGAGGAGCAGACGGAACAGCTGGAACCAAATGCCATCAGGGAAGCGGAGCTGGAGGCCACCATTGCAATGCAGAATGAACAGCTGGCGGAGAAGACTACCGAGCTGAATGTGCTCAATGTGAATTTGCGTGTGCTCGAGGAGAAGCTCGCCCAGAGCGTCAAGAGCAAGCCCATCTTCCTGGATGAGGAAGCCAGCGATGCCAGCGAACAACTGCAGACGCAGCTGCAGCAGCTCAAGCAGAAGCTGGACGAGTGCAACAAGAGCAACATCAAGCTGAAGCTGAAATGCAAGCAGGCGGAGAAGCAGCTGCAGAAAATGCAGAGCTTGGATACGCAACAGGAGCTGGCGCGGATTACCGCTGAGAATGAGCAGCTGCAGCAGCGCATCACAGTGCTGGAGGATGAGAAGGGTCAATGGCAGCTGGCCCATGTCGAAGAGGAGCAGCAGCAGCAGCAACAGCTGCAAGCTAGCAAGCCAACTCCATCCGCTGGCCAGACAGAAGCCATTCGGCTGCTGGAGGAGCAAAAGGAGGAACTGCAGCAGGCACTGGAAGCCTTGCAGCTGGGCAGCGAAACGGCTCGTGTGGAATCCGAGCTAAGCGAGGTCCAACTGGAGGAGCAACTCTCGCAGCGTGTGCAACAGCTGGAAGCGGAGGCGACCGAGCAGCAACAGCAGCTGCAAAAGCTGCAGGCTGAGAAGGAGGCGCTGGACAAGAAGCTGACACACTATATCAACGAGAACATGGAGCTGCTCGATAAGCTGGAGAAGTTGAGCTCCTCCAGCTCCGCCGAGTCCATAGAGATTGTGGAGCGACCCACTGAGCGACGCTTTAGCCAGCGGCCAGGCAGCGAGGGCGAACCGGATGCAGATGGAGATCAGGCCAGAGGCCGCAACACTCAACAGCCCACGAAGCCCGCCGTGCTGCCCAGCTTTGTGAGCGAGCTAACCCAAACGGATATGGCAGCGCCCGAGCAGGAAGTCAACGAGACGCTTGTCCAGTTGCGCAACGAGAGCGACGAGCTGCTGCGCAAGATTGAGCTCTTCTCCACTGAGCGACGTGAGGTGCTGGCCAAGATGGAGCTGCTGCAGTCGGAGAATGCAGCACTGCAATCGCAGCTGAAGCTCGCCCAGGAGCAGCAGCAGACGGAGAAGACGACACTCCAAGCCGAGCTGAAGCTCGCCCAGGAGCAGCAGCATGCGGAGAAGACGACACTTCAAGCTGAACTGAAGCTCGCCCAGGAGCAGCTGCAGACGGAGAGTGCTGCGCTGCAGGCCCAACTGGAGGAACTGCAGCGGGATAAGCAACAGTTGTCGCTGCAGCTCAGCGAAAAGTCGAACCTGTCCCAGGAGCTCAGCTCCATGCAGCGCTCCTCCGAGGTGGTCGCGGCCCTCGATTGTGGCGAGGGTGGCGCCGCGCTCTTCGACAAGTGCGAACGCTCGCTCTCGAAGCTCAGCTCCGAGCTGGAGGCCTATCGCAAGGCGAACGATCGCAACGCCAAACTGAACGTGTCCAAGAAGCTGGCCAAGGAGGCGAAGAATGTGCACGTCCAGCTGACGGAGCTGCTGCACAAGGTGAAGGAGGCTAGCACCGCCGTAGAGACGGTCACCGTGGTGGAAACTGTCGTCGCTGTTACAGCGCCCAATGGCAAGGCTCTGGCGGAATACGAGCAACTGACCGCCCAGAATGCCGAGCTCAAGGCAACGCTGGCCGCGCTTCAAGCGGAGCTGGAAGAGCTGCGTGAGAGCTACGAGCCGCAGGAGACGGTCAAGCAGTTGGCCATTGGCCAAGCTGAGGAGGAACAGCAGGAGCGGGCAAAGGAACGCGAGCAGCAGAAGGAAAAGGAGCGAGAGCGTGACGCCTTGATAGCTGAACTCCGCTCTCAAGCGGCAGAGGAGCAAGAGCAGCTGGCGCAGCTGGAGTCGGTGATAGCGGAGCTGCGTGCCGGCGAAGCGGAGCATCTGCAGCTGATAGCCAGTCAGAGTGCGGAGCTGGTGCAGCTGCAGCTGCAAGCCGAACACTTCGATCAGTCGCTGAACAACAGCGAAATGGCGCACGAGAAACACATGGAGCAGCAGCAGCGCTTGAGGCGTGAACTCCAAGCGCGCATCGAGACGCTGGAGGGGGAGCAGAGCATCTTGCAGGCACTGGTTGCCGAGCAGAAGCAACAGCTAATCGAGAGCTACAGCGAGAGCGAGTACGAGACGAACATGAAGCTGCTGGAGCTGCAGCAGTGCCAGCAGGAGCTGGAGGCCAGCGAGCAGCGCAACAAGGAACTACGCGAGAAGCTCAAGAAGTACGCCTTGAGCCTGAAGAAGCGCACGGCAGACCAAGCGGAGCTGGAGCAGCAGTTGCAGCAGGAGCGCGCAACGGTGGCCGAGCTGCAGGAGCAGCAGCAGCATCTGCACGGCATGGATCAGCAGCTGAAGCAGGACAATGCACGGCTGCACGAGCAGCTGGCCAAGCAACAGTCCAAGCTGGCCGGCCTGCCCAAGCTCAAGGAGGAGGTGGAACGTCTCCAGGTCGAGCTACAGAATACAGTCCATGCGAATACAGCGCTGCGCCAAGAGAGCTACAAGCTGGAACTGGCGCTTGCGGAGCAGAGCTCCAACGACGATTTGCGTCGCCAGCTGGAGCAGAAGTCCCTGAAGTTTGACAAGTCCAAAGAGGTCATAAAGCATCGCAATGCCACCATACAGAGTCTGCAGCGGGAGCTGGCCGAGCTGCGTGCTCAGCTGCAGGCACAGCCCGAGGAGGAGGAGCAGGAGAAGGAGCAGGCACGACAGCTTGATCAGCTGCGTGCGCAGAATGCCAAAATGACCGAGGAGAAGGTGAACTTCGAGCAGACCATTGGGCGACTGGAGACTATCCATGAGGGCATTCAAGCCAAGTTGCAGCAGGATCAATCCTACATTGAATCGCTGGAAGCGCAAATCGTTGAGCTTCAGTCAAAGAGTGCGGCACTCGAAGATCAGGCCGCAGCACTGCGGGCACACGAGCTAAGTGCCAAGGAACAGATGCAACTGCTCGAGCAGCAGGTGCGCGAAGCGCATGCCCAGCGAGCGGAGCAGGAGTCTCAGATGGCCGAGCGTCTGCAACAGCTGACGGAGCGCGAGCAGAGCCAGAGCAGGCAACTCCAGCTGCTGGGCAGCGAGGCGGAGGAGGCACGCGACCAAATGCTCGCCCTGCAGGCCACACACGAGGCGTTGCTGCAGCGGCACAAGCAACAGACCCAGCAGGCGCAGGCAGAGCGGGAGCTGCTGAACAGCAGCAGCGAACAGGAGCTGCACGAGCTGCGGGAACAGCTGCAGACACGCAACCAGGAGCTGCAGCGTCAACGCCAGGTCTACGATGCCAAGCTGGCGGCCAAGGCCACCGAGCTGGATGAGCTGGAATGTGATCTGAGTGCGCATATGGAGCGGGCCACCATGGAGACGCGGGATCTGACCCAACAGCTGGAGAGGTCACAGGAACAGCTGCAGGCACGCACCGAGGAGCTGACACGCCTCAACGAGGAGCTGGCCGATGTGGAGCGTGAGCGTGCGGCGCTCAGCCGGGAGGCGGTCATGCTGCGCCTGCAGCACGACAGCGCCGAGCAGGACGTGCTCGAGCTGCAAGAGCTGCGCATGCAGGCCATACAGGACAAGACGGAAATGGACAATCTACGCTCGCAAATCGACTCGCTGTGCGCCAACCACAATCAGGAATTGCAGGCGCTGCAACAGCAAATAGCCGAGCTAGACACCCTGGGCCAGAACCAAACGGACGATCAAGTCTACATTGAGACCGAGAACAAGCGTCTCGCCGAGCAGTTGGTCGAGCTGCAAGTGCGCCTAGGCGAACAGGCCGAGCAGCTGGCACGCCAACAACCAGCTCCAGGTTCCATGCCCATTCCAGCGCCAGTCAGCTTCCAGCAGCAGCAGCAGCAGCCCCAAGCAACAGCTACAGATGACTGGATGGCCTGGTCTGGCATGATACAGCCCACTCAAAGACAAGATCAGGTATGTAGCTACGAGCAGCAGGAACTTGATTTGAATTAGGTTTTGCAGTATCCTAACTTTTCTGTTCTTCAACTCAATTTGTAGAATATGCCAATGCCATTGCCTGCGCCCGCCATGTTCTTTGGCGGCGATGCGGCAGCCGCGCCATCGCCTTTCGATGAGATTGTTGCCCAGCCCCTGAGGATGACCACACAGAATCTGGGCATGAGTATGCCTCAAGCACAGCCAGTTGGCAATGTGGAGTCGAGTGGACTGGAGCCAACTATTGAGGATTTGCAGCGTAATGTCTCTGATCTGGAGAAACATGCCAAGGAGCTGGAGACGAAATTGCTGGCGCGCAATCAGGCGCTGGCCGAGCATGAGGAGCGACGCGCCCAACTGGAGCGTTTGCTGGCCGAAAAGGAACAGGAGCTGGCGCAGCTGCATGCTGCCGCGGAAGAGCGCGAGCGTGTGGCAGCCATTGAGGCGCTAATGCAGCCAGCTGTGGCGCCAACGACAACTGCTCCTACGCTGGATATGTTCTTTGGCAACGAAACGGTGACAGATGCAGCTGTGACCAGCCTGGATCTGGGTCTGCCGCAAACGGAGCCCGTTGTGGAGCAGCTGATCATACCAAAGAAGGCGTATATCTGCCATCCAGAGCAGGAGCGGGAACAGCAGCAGAAGCAGCAGCAGCAGCAGCTACAGCAGCTACAGCAACCTCAGCTAACGACTGACTGGGGTGTGGACATGGACGAGGATCCCTGGGCCAATGCGGGACAAGAGGAACAGCTGTCGGATGCGACGGCAGCGCTGCTAACGCGCATCGAAGAGCTGGAGAGCCAGAAGGCAAAACTGCAAACGAAAACAGCCAAATTGATGAAGTGCGTCAAGGAGTATCGCAGCAAGGAACAGCAGGAGCAGGCGCGCAATGCCAACAACAATGATCTGGACAGCGCCATCATGGACGAACTGAAGTATCAGCTGCAGCTGCAGGAGGCGCGCCAAGCCAAGTCCGAGGAGCTGCTGCAGCAACAGACGCTGGAAAAGGAGAAGCTATTGAAGCGCATCGATGTTCTGACTGCGGGCAATGAACGCATGGCCGAGCTGAAGGAGCGCCAGGACATGGACGTGCAGATGTATCAGACGCGCATACGCGAGCTACAGGACAAGCTCCAGCAGCTGGAGAGCTGGGGCGAGGGAGCAAGCGCCGCTGCCACACCCACAGCGCAGCCAAGCGACGAGGCAGCGCTGGCCCGAATCGACAATCTGATGGCAGAAAACCAAGATCTAAACAGCGAGTGCCAGGAGTTAATGGCGCAACTGCGTCAGGAGAAGCAGCAGGCACAGCAAGAGCGGGAGCAGCTGCAGGCGGCACTCGATGCGCGAAACCAAGAGGCGGAGCAACTTAAACAGCAGATGGAGCAGGATAAACAGCAGGCGGAGAGGTCGCAGCTGGAGTGCCAGCAGCTGCAGCTGCAGCTGGAGGAGCTGCGGACCAAGCAGCTGGAGTGCCAGCAGCTGCAGCACCAACTGGATGAGCTCAAGACCAAGCAGCTGGAGTGCCAGCAGCTGCAGCTGCAGCTGGATGAGCTAAGGACCAAGCAGCTGGAGCTGCCGGTAGCAGTGAGTGCGCCCAGTGATGAGAGCATGGCGCTGCTCCAAGAAAAGGAATCCGAAATCGTCCATCTCAAGCAGCGCATCGAGGAGCTGATGCGTGAAGATCAAACCGAGAAACTTGTGCTGGAGATATTGACCAAGAATCAGGAGCTGCAGATGCTGCGCATGCAGGTCAAACAGCTGCAGGAGGACAAGCTCGAACTGCAGGAGAAACAGCCGGAACAGGTGGCTAGCCCAGTGCAGCCACAGCTGCAGCACGAGCTGGAGCAACTGCGCCTGCAGTGCGCACAGCACGAGCAGGAGAAGAACGACATGGAGGAGGAGCTGCGCGTGCTTAACAATCATGTGCTCAGCAGCCTGGAGCTGGAGGACAAGATGAAGCAAACTGTATTGGAGTTGGATATGAAGACCATTGAGATAACCGAGCTACGTAGATCGCTGGAGCTGCTGCAGCAGGCGCAGCAATCGCAGCCCCAACAGCAGCAGCCAGATATCGCTGCCTTGAATAAGCAATGGGAGGCGCTGGTGGAGCAGAAGTGCAGCGAAGTGGCCAGCATATGGCAAGAGCACCTAGCCAAGCGTGAGGCTGAATACAAGGCGAAAATCGAAGAACTGTCTGCAGCAGCGGCTACCTCATCCCAGCCAGTAACCGTAGAGCAGCGTCAGCAACAGCCACAGCAGGCTCCACTGCCCGCCACGGAGAACGTCAATGATATGATAACCAAGATGCAGGACGCACTCGAGACGCAGGAAATGGAAATTGTGACGCTAAAGGAACAGCTGGCCATACGATCCGCTGAATATGCGCGCCTCGCCTCCCAATACGATCCCTTCCGGCTGCAGAATTCGTTGGGCGGCGGCGCCGCCTCGGCTGGAGCAAGCGGCCCAGCTGGTCAGGACCCACAGTCGGAGTATGTGCTGAAATCGGATCTGGACTATGCACTCATGATGCTGCATCAGCGGGATATGCGTGTCGAGGAAATGATCGTTGAGCTGGTGCAGCTGCTCGAGGAGCGCGATCATCTCCAACTCAAGCTCTCTGATACGCTGCGCCAGCTGGAAGCCGAGCGCAGTAAGTGTAATCCGTAGATATATATCGGCTTGAATTATATCTGTCTATTTCCTTAGCAGGTGGAGCAGCTTTCGCTTCTGGCAGCGCCAATGCCACCGCCTCCTCCTCATCCGCTGATTCAACTAGCCCCAACAAGCTCAGCGGGGAACTTGCCGCGGCGACAAGTGCCAGCGGCAGTGATTTGAAGCATAAGTAAGATTGGAACTCAGTTATACTTAAGATGAATCTTTAACTAACTAACCTGTTGCTTTCCCAGATTGGCCGAGCTGCAGACGGTGAAGCATTCCAAGGACAAGGCGATTGTGGACGAGCGCGAGCAACGGCTGCAGCAGATGCTACAGCTGCAACGGGACATGGCGAAAGCGGCGCCAGCAGCGCCAACAGCTACAACTTATCTTCCTTCTCCGCCAACTGCATACCAGCAGCAGCAGCAGCAGCTGCCACATCACCAACAGCAGCAGCAGCAACTCGACATGGATTCAAGTAAATGAATCGAAATCCTTACAACGGTTGCCTAATATATTAATATATTTTATGATTTTACAGCTCAATCCGCGCAGCGTTCCCCTTATGGACTTATGGACTGGATATTGGGCAACAACAAGAGCGAGGACGAAGCGCAGCAGACACCACATAATCTTCCCCAGCCACCAGTTCAGCAACAGACGTCGCATTCACCCCATTCATCGTCGAGCAATTAGCAGTGGGCGCATATCGTTGCCAGCGTTGCGCCCAGTTGACTATCTCTAGCTAGTTGCTTAACAATAAATTTCGATTTAGATTAGCATTAGAGTTCTATATAAATATTATGTACCTTGGAATGAATGAAAACGAAGAATACCCGAGAAAACCCAAGAAACCTTTGGAAAAACCCGAAAAAAAAAAAAACAAAATTAAAAATTAGTTAAAACTATTCCCGAATTGTGTAGACGCAGCAATGCATGGGACACGCCCACGTTTTATGTTGTAGATATGTAAAAATTGTAAAAAAAAAAAAAAAATAATTCAACTAAACAATAATAGCAACAAAACATTATTAAAACGAACGTAAAGAATATTTAAATCAATATTCGTTTTCTTTGGCAATCTATAAGGTGCTCACATATTATATATATAACGCATATGGTAAAAGATTTGGGAAATTTGATTCTTGATCCGTTGCAGATTTTATTTGAATTTTTCTTACATTTGCCAATTGAGATGGCAAATCGAATATCTGCACGAGTCGATAGCTGCATATCGATAACGCGTTAACACTGCTCTGCCAGTGTGTACCGAAGTGACGTTGGGATTAATTAAAAACTTAACGGCTGGCAGGACAATTGCGTCGCGATTTTAGCAATTTTTTATTGATTATGAACGAGTCGGGATATAGACTCAAGATATTTGTGACGCGATTTTGTGATTGTAGTGATTAGCTATGAACGAATCGGTGTATAGAAACAAGCGCACGTACCGCTTGGCCGACATGCAGCCCACAATGACAAGCTTCAGCACCGTGGCGCTAATCATAGCCAAATCGGAGGCAAATGTATTTCTGGACAAGATCAACAACGAACAACGCGGCGTCATTAGTTTCACGCTGCGCGACTCGAAACGCGACATTGCGAACTGCAAGTGCTGGGGCACCAGAGCCTGCGTGGATGAGTACGTGGGCATGCTGCAAATTGGCGATGTGGTGGACGTAGTGGGCGCCAAGGTGATGGCCATAACGCCACCGAATATGCCCGGCACAAGCGAGCAACAGCGCTACCATCCGCGTGGCACCCTGCCCTGTGCGCTCGTCGTGAACGAGGGTCAAGGTCATCTGCTGAAGCACAGCGTTGATGATGCGGCAACTGTGCAGCCACTGCTCCAGCTCATGCATCAGCCCCACAAGCCGCTGAGTGGTGCTCTGAAGCTCTCCGATGTGCGCTGTGCGGCGCCAGGCGCGGAGCAACGGCCAGCCGTCTATGTTGATCTGCTCGTTGCGGTTGCCGCGGTGCGTCCGGTGCGAGAGCTGAAGAGGAAGGTGGCACGGCTGGGCAACGGGCTGCTGCTGCAGTGCCTCGAGCTGGTGGTGATCGATGCCAGCTGTGCGGATGGCATGGTGTTCACGCTCTGGCACAAGGACTGGATACGTCGCGCCCGCAACTGGCAGCCACGCAAGACCCTGCTCCATCTGATCGACGTGCGACTGTCGCATTCGCAGTTCCATGGCTGCCCAGTGCTCAGCCATGCCAGCTGTACGCTGATCTACGAGCAGCCGCAGCCCCAGAGCGCCGAATGCCAGGCGCTGCTCACATTTGCAGCCAGCACGCCGCTGAAGAGCTTCGATATGTTCGCGCAGGTGGATATGGAGCAGCTGCCAGCAGGTGAGTAGAAGACACTCTTATTGGACTTTTCAATAAGAGCTCGCCTTCTTCTCCATAAGCCGATCACATCCAAACCCAGATGAGCGTCCGTCAGATCTATGCGCGTGCCGAGGGCGAGCTCCAGGATGCGACCAGCGACCAGTTTACGGCTGTGCTCTATGCCATGGTCAGCAAGTTCGACATTGATGGCCTGGCCACGAGCATCAGCAAGAAGTGGCAAGTAGTAGTAGTAGTAGTAGTGGTGTTACCTCATCCTCTATCGCCCATCCTCTGACCTGCTCCCAATCTTCTCATTCAACCGCAGCAAGTCCTGCCAGCGACTCATACCGAGCAGCCGCAACGATTGCGACAACGACAGTTGTCTGCTGGAGTTCTCCCTATGTTACAGCGGTCCACGCTTCGAGCACTTCTTCAACATCAACATCCATCTGTCCGATCAGACGGGCACGCTGATCGAGACGCGCCTGAGCGGAGGCGTAGCTGAGCATTTGCTGGGCCTGAAAGCGGATGCCTTTCAGTTGCTGTCGGAGCGAAGGAAAACGGAGCTCAAATGGCGCTTCCTCTTGAAGTACTTTGAGGTGAAGCTGCTAATCAGGAAGCCAGCGGCGGTTCGCAAGGATCTGGCTGTGATAGTCGTGGACATGGAACTGATACAGCTCGATAGACTTATAGAGAAGATAACTGTTTTTTAAGTATTATATCATATCAAACTATTATATCATACAATAACTTAAGGCTAAGTGATGAATTTTTGTATTTTATTTTGACTAAACATAAGAAGATCTGTGAAGCCTAAAGAACATTAGATCCAACTAGATATATATCTGAAAATTGCTGATAAATGTTTGTTGTTATATTTAGAGTTGAAGATTTCATTAGCTGTTACTTACTTAGACTAAAACTTCTTAAGAAGTAGAACTGTAAACCATATTTCTAAGAGCTTTTATAAAATATCATTAGTTATTAGTTAACTTAGATATACATCTATTTATGAAGCTTCAATGAAACATAATCTTCATTTAAGCTAACAATTGTTTTAAGAAACTGATTTTTTAGAAAGTTCAAAACTGTGTCTTATAGCAACTTAGTTAAAAATCAATATATATAAATAATATTTTTATGATATAAATTATGGAATATGTATATAGGTTAAGAGAAGAAGCTGAATAAGAATACGAGAAAGATTAAGTTGAGATTTTGATAGATTTCCCGCTCATCAAAATCAAGTTAAAAGTTAATTTAAAGTTAAGATCTGTAAAAATATTTAAGTTAGAGATTTTTGTATTGCCTCTGTCATGATGCAACGAAACATAATCTTAATTTAAGCTAACTATTTATAGAAACCCAGTTGTTAAATAGTTACGAACTGTGTCTTATATCAACTTAGTTAATATATATATGTATATATATATATATATATATATATATATATATATATATATATATATATATATATATATATATATATATATATATTAATACCCTAATAATATTTGTAGTATATAAATTGTAGTATATATATATGTATAAAGAAGAAGCTGTATCATATGAAACAAAACTAAAGATTAATTTGAGTTGGAGATAGATTTGTTATTCACCAAAATCTAGTTTAAAATTAATAGAAAGTTAATATCTATATATTTTAAGCATATATTTTATAGTATATATTTGTATAATGGAAAAGAATCTCTTATTATTAGATAGTGAAGAACTGTGTCTTAAATCAACTTAGTTAAAAAAAACTATTTATACCCTGATTTCCCATTTTCAATGGGTTCAAGGTATAATGAATACCTCAATAATATGTTAAGTATATAAATTATAGTATATGTATATATGTTAAAGAAAGAAGCTGAATAAGAATATAAACTTGTAAAAGAAAAAGATTAAGTTGAGATTGTGATAGATTTCCCACTCATCAAAATCAAGTTAAAAGTTTAAAGTTAAGATCAGTAAAAATATAATTAAAGCTAACTATTTATAGAAACCCAGTTGTTAAATAGTTACGAACTGTGTCTTATATCAACTTAGTTAAAAATCAATATATAAATAATATTTTAAGTATCTAAATTATAGTATATGTAAATATCTTAAAAGAAGAAGTTGAATAAGAATATTAGAAAGATTAAGTTGAGATTGTGATAGATTTCCCACTCATCAAAATAAAGTAAAAAGTTAATATATAATTAAAATCTATAAAAATATTAAAGCTAGAGATTAGAACCCTGTAACTGTAAGTAAATTTAGTTTAAGATTTGTAAATAAAAGTAGCGAGATAACAAACTACATAAATATTTTAGCATCTTTATTTCGCTTGGGTCTGGGTTTGTTTGTTTGTTAATATTGTTTACACATAAAACGTTGCAACTGCAATATACATAAATAGTTATACAATCCAATGTCTTAACAGTCGCCAGACTGTCGTATATATATACATATATATATATGTATAATGCTAATATTTGGTTTATCTAAATTTACATTTGCCGCTTAAACATTTAGTTTCGAGAAAATCAATTACATTTCACATCGGATTTCATTTACAAACAATTACAATTGTATTTCGTATCATTTAGTTTCTTTTATTATTTATTATTATTATATATTATATATTTTTTGGTGCTGTTTACTTGCTAAGATCACAATAATTCGACTCCAGTTTAAATCAGAATGCGGCCTCGGCACCAAAAAATTTTTGCTCGATTTATGGGTTGCGCTTTATAGGCTTTACACGGGGGGTATTTTTCATTCTTACAATGGGGAATGTGATCTAAATGGAACAATTTGGTAACGCTTAATACTGAAGCTAATCAAACAAACAACACAAAGAACTCTACAGAGTATTACTATGTGCTACAAATATAACAGAACGCCTAACAAAATCAACAAAGGGGCGTGACATATACATAGATAGATAGCCTAAAGGAAGGGCATTTAGCTGCGGGTTAAGTCAAGGGAATCAACGTTTGTACAGGTTCACTTATTAGTTAATCCTAAGACACACAAAGTACTACAGTTAAAATAGACAGAAACATAAACGGAAAGACTTGGCCATGCTGCAGAGCGAGCTGGCAATAGGGTTAGAAAGAGAACGCTAGACAGCACGGAACACAATTAAAAAGAAAAAGTTTAAAGTTTAAAGTTTAAGACAATTTAGCTCTACTTGGAGCCCGCAGCTGGATGATGATGATGCCCATGGAGCAGATGATGATGCTGCTGTTGCTGCTGTTGCTGCTGATGATGCAGATGCTGCTGCTGCTGCTGTGCAGCGCTTTGATGATACGGTGAGTGCTGCGGCGGCTGATGATAGTGCTCCTTGGGAGCTGACGCAGCTGCAGCTCCTGCTGATGTCGATGAGGAGGCGGTGGAGCTGGCAGCATGATTCGTGCCATGGCTATTGTGACTATTGCTGTAGCTAATGGGCAGAGCAGTGACGGCTGCCAGAGCGGCAGCAGCAGCGGTGGCAGCTGCCACACCAGCAGTGGCAGTGTTCAATTTGCTGCCGCTGCCGCTCGCGCTCCCACCTCCGCCGCTATTCACCTTCAGCTGACGTATTTCGGGAAAGAACTCAATCATCAGAATTTCGAGAAGCTCCTACAAGTGACAAACAAAGCCAATTAATAAAAATAATCATAGATTCGTCACACTCAATTCAACTCACATAGAAGAGCTGCTTGTTGTACATGGGATTCTGTAGGGCATCAAAGACTTTGAGGACGCCACGCTTGGCCGCCTGGGCGCCAACCAGATTGCAGAGCACCTCGGGTATATGATCCGTAAGTAGCGCCTTGGCCGCATTGGTGGTCATCTCTTTCATATCCTCCGATCGGGTTGGATATGCCGAAGCGAGCACGCCTCCAGGCCAAAACGATTTCAATATGGCCGAAAAGTAGTTGTGCAACATGGACTCCTCGAACAGATACGCCACAGACTCTCGTATCTGCCTGTTGATCGTGCGTCCATAGGTGATCTGGACAAATGAGATGATGCTCTTGCGCAACCACTTGAATACGCCGCCCATGTCAAAGATCTCGCCCATTAGCGCATAGAGCGGCTCAGCAATGGAGTCCTTGCTATCCAGGTCAGCGAGCAGTTTCGCATCGCTGCTAGTCTCCCCATCCAGATAGTTGGACATGTCATCATCGTCGCGCTGCAGACCCCAGAACGGATCGCTGGCCTTGCTCGACTCGTGCGCCTTGGCCGTGTCGCTTTTAAAGAGCGTGGAGAGCGAGAATTTAGATTTCTTGGGCGAGGGCAGCGTCTGCTTCAGATGATCTGAGCTCGGGCTCAGAAATGTGTAGATGGCCTCGCTGCCATTCAAGTGATCATCCTCCAAGATAAACTGCAAGTGATAAGGATTAACCAACAGCAATTGGTATGCATATTCATTCATATCGGACTCACGTTCAAAAACTTTTGTATCTGACCCTTGGCCTTCTCCTGTGCATGTCGGTCCGTCTTTAAGAAGAAGAACTTGAAGTTCGTCGGCAAATCCAATGACTTCAAATTGGAGCTCACGTGTCGCAGCTTGCGTTGCAGCTCCTATGAGAGATTAGCTCCATTATCTTTGATTCATATTCAAATTGTTTAAACTTACGTGGACTTGGTTAAGGGAACGCATAACCACCCAGCCACTAGAGATGCCCGATGGACGACGCCTCTGCGGTCTGCCTGTGCTGCTGTCTCCGTTCTTTGTAGCTGGCGGCGCATTGATATCCTCGTCCACATGCACCAGAATCATGAACTGCAGCGATTCCTTCTCATCGGAGACCTGAAACAAACAGCATTATAAAGAGACATAAATATCAAACAGATTCTCTCTTCTTGAATCATCAGACCCACCTCGACACTCTGTATGGTTGCCTTCCACTTGCCAAGGTGCTCGGTCCAGGCATCGGTGCGCCTCAGATGTGCCTCCGTTTGCCTCTTCTCGCTCTTGAGCCAATCCATTTCTTTTTCGAGTATTTGCAAAACCTTAGACTCTGGCTTCACTGAGTATTTGAGCGCGTCGAGCGCCTGGTTCTTCTTATCTATGCGCTCCTGTATCTGCTCAAGCTTCCTGCGTGCGTAGGAAGTGTGTGCAGCCACATCGATGGCAGCTGGCGCCATGCCGCCGCCATTGTAGCCATCCGCAACGATGGCCTGCTCGTCGTCGTTCGCATCGCCGAGCAGAGTGGGGCACATGAGCAAGGTGGGATCGTTAAATTCGTTCGATTCGAGTGCCTCCTTTAGCTGGCGATACTGTTCGCTCAGCACAAACGGCGGATAGTATTTGTCCTCCAGGGTGCGCAATATATTGCGCTGGATATCATAGAATATATCTGGACCAGCATCGCCCAGCACAAACGTTTCAATTAGCTTGCGTTCGTGCTTATCAATTTGTATCTCCGGCTTGGGCACTCGAATGTACGTGTAGAAGATCTCTGTGCCCAGCTGATGGGTCGACGATTTGTGCGCATGCTTCATCTCATCCACGGCCAGGTAGAACCCAACTAGGGCGCTGGCCTTCAACGGCTCGAGGAACAGCGTAAAGAAGCGTCTGCCCACAGCCGTATTGAGTATCTCTATCAGCGTTAGATCCTACATATAGAACACATTTAGTTTTATAGTTCGAACATATTACAAGTTCACTTACCGTATCGCTGGAGTAGTTGCCATTCCAGCCAAACTTGGCCAGATTCTTCTCGCACTGGCCCTTTGCCAGCGAGAGCTGCTGAACGTAACGCTTTAGCCGCACCGCGGCCGTCAGCTCCGATTTGGTCAGCGTATGATCCTCGGTATCCGGATCGAGTCCTTTGGCACGCTGCAAGTTCTGCATGCTCGTGGCATGCATCAGATCGTTGACAATACTTTTACGTATCAGCGACAGCTCCTCCAAGTTGCCCGAGTTGTTGATGATCTTCAGGAAGTCCTCAAAGCTGGCTGCATATTCGTAGCTACGTTTGCTTATCGCTGCTGCGGCTAGACGCGTCTCAATGTTCTGCACGATCTTCTGGTTAATATAGTCTGGAGCCGTTAGCATTTTGATCATGGGAAAGAAAACTGCAAGACGGAAAGTAGAAGGGGATTAAGGAAGATTCGATTTATATTCTCTCTTAGCTTATTCTCTTACTCTTGAAGGAGAGCATCTCGCTGAGCAGCACTTTGAGCGGCGGCAAGGAGTAGCCGCGTGGCAGCAACAGTATAACCATAATCTCGCACAGCTTTCGCAGAAACTCCATTTCCTTTTCCTCATCGACCAGGTACAAATTGGTGCTAAACACCGGCGCGTTATTCGTTTCCGCGCTGCAACGAGATAAATTCCAATTAGGAAATATATTTAAATGCCTTCGATGACTAAACCTACGCGCGTGCCTCGGCTATGCGTATCTTCTCAAGATGCACAGTGACCCGATTGACCATGTCCACGGCTATGATCTTAGCTGGATCCATTTTGGCTGCACGCTCATGGATCTTCTGTATGGCATTCCACAGATCCTCGCGTACTACATCGTTAATGAGCTTTGGCTTCGTCACCACATAGCTGCCAAAGAAAGTTGAGATTAGAATTGGGATTGGATTGCATTGATTAACTGAGAAAGACCTACCCCAGCCAGGGCACCATGAAGTCGCGCAGCACATACTCAATGATCTGCTGGAGCTGCAGATCAACTGTCTTGCCAAAGACCAGGGGTAAATTCGATGGATTTCTAATGGGATTTGGCAGATCGAAGATGTTGCTTCTGTAATCGAAAAGAGATTGTTTATATAAGGACTATATAGGAGCCGATGCAACTCACTTGGTTGCATTGTAGAGCAGCTTTGAGGGCAGTCGATTGGGCTTTGTGGGCTCATTGGTCGTGAATATATAATGTATATAGACGGTGCCAGCAACAGCTGTTGAAAGAGACAAAAGATAAATTTTTAATTAGGCTGAATCTCATATATTTATGTGGAATATGAGCGCCTAGCTGATAACGAATGCTGACTCATGGCCTAGATGATTGGATATGGTTTCACTGTCTGATAATATGATAGCCATGCTGACTTACCTGCAAAGACTAGCACCAGGGAATAGATGACGAATGCGAAGAACAAAAAAAAAGTTGGATAGTACCAAATAACGGCCAACAGCGTCGATACTATGCCCGATATGATAATCTTCCAGTTTACTTGCAGAGCACGTAGCGCGCTGAAAGCCAAAAATCGAAATCGAAATTGAAATCGAAATATGATGAGTGAGTGAGTGTTTGTGTCTGTGTGTGTGTGTGTATGTGGGTGGGCAGCAGTGTTGCCAATTTAGCTATTTTCCTGTCAGAATTCGGAAGAAAATTGTGATCTAGCTGTCTTTCGATGCGACTTGAATGCGGATTAAGGAATAACAATCTAAGAAAAAAACCCAAATTTATGTAATTTTGACTGATTTCGGTGTATTTGATGTCTGTTGATATCAAAATTCATACAAAAATTGCTTTTAAACCGTAAAAACACTGTTTTTCTAGACTTTCAAATTGTTTTCTAGTTATTTCTGGCTATTTTAAAAACTTTCCAATTGTTTTCTAGCTATTTCTGGCTATTTTTAGACTTCCCAAATTTTGCTAGCTATTTCTGGCTTTTTTTGAGCAGTGGATCTGGCTTGAAGAATTGGCAGCACTGATGGGCAGGAAGCTCAGCCTATCTATAAATAATAATGACCGATAGACTCCGCCGCCACCTCCCTCAACCCATTCACCCATCACTAATCATTAGGCATGCACACACACATGCACTTAAGGATATATACACACACACACACACGACGACGACACGCATTTGAAGTTGCTGCAGCGTCTTCACTTACCGCGTTGCCAGCTGTGTCAGGCGCTGTGTGGGCGTTGTTGGCGGCTCCGGTTCAATGGGAAACAATGGGCGGCGTCTCTCCATTGCTGCCAGCTGTTTCACTCCTTGGATGTATGTATGTGTGTGTGTGTGTGTGTAGGCTAGTGGTTAACAATTGCCGTTATTATTGCTGTTGTTGCTTCTGCTTTGTATTTGAATATTTGATGCGTTGTGTACATTTTTGACGCGTTGCTTTTCACTTAGTTTGTCGCTTTTCTCATATCCTCCAATGTTGTTGGCCTCTATTAAAAATAGTTCTCTATAACCACTTCCGCCACCCCCTCGCCCCACGCCACACGCCTCACGCTCAACGCCCTCTGCTCTCTGCCCTTGCGTTCAATATTCGAAAAATGACGTCGTCGTCGTCGTTGTCGCACTTAAATTTGATCTTGGATTGGGCTCAGGGATCAGAGAGCATCCGTGCTGCGTTTATCGCAACAAGTTGATATTGATAACTGCCGAAGGGGGCGGCGCGCCTTACGATAAGAGTGATAACAGCGGCACAACGTTTGCTGCCTGCAGCGCTCTGCCTCCACTGCTACTGCTATGTTGTTGCTGTTGCTGTTGTTGTTCTTGCTGCTGTTGCTGCCGTTGGCCCTGCTGCGTAGATAATAACAAATTGGAATTTGAGTTGGCGCGTTCGTTGTTGGTCAAGCGGCGTAGCCGTAATTATTCATCACGCGCTGGCGCTGGCGCTCACTTCCACTTTCAATCACAATCACAAATACAATAAATGCAAAATCAAAGTTTCCAACTGTGTTGGTGCCATTGGATTTGTTGATTTCATATCGATAGCGATAGTATGGATTATGTATGGCAGGCTCAAATCGATGACATATCGACGGACCGCCACCGACCGATAAATGTTTGCCCAGTTCAAATAAAAGATAGCCGTTAATTTTTATTTTCCAATTTATTCTCGCTGCAAAACTAACAATACTTAATTGAATTTGAAAACATTAGAATTAGTGGTATTGGTACAAGTTCTTCTCTGTTCTCTCTATATATATACGTCTATATATTAATGGCGGCACATATGGCAGTCACTTCGAATTTACTTGTCTGCCTTCCCTCCCCGAGTGTTTCGAGTCCTTTCTGTTTTTCCCCCCCCCACCTTAACCCAATTAACCATCTGTAGATTCGTAATGGCTTTTTAGTTTGTTTGCATCTTCTTTTTTTTTGGCTTTTGCTTTTTCGTCTTTTTTTGGATATGATTATATGGAAATGAAACGCATCTATCGCTCCTTGGCGAGGCGACGCAAGGCACGCTTGCGTGTGCCTAAAATATTCTTAAGAACTTCGTTTCTAGCGAACTGATCGCCGAAGACAGCTTCTGTAAAATGTATGACCAGTTGAAGCAGTGCGTGTGGTAAATATCCAGCAGTTTGTTGGGCAATGCCAAGCGTCGCCAAAGCAGATTTTACATACGTTTCGGGCGTGGGCGCAAACACACTCGCCTTACTTATCTTCGACATGTTGGTGGCCACAAAACCGGGTTGTACGCTCTGTATAATGATGCCATCTGTCTTATACTCAGTCTGGAGATCATCGCTGAACTTGTTCACAAAGGCCTGCACAACAAATCAATTAGAAATCATCTTTCAACTCAATTCATCTATGACTTACCTTTGTGGCGCTATAGACACTAAGCAAGGGATTGGGTATTACGCCCGCTGTCGAAGATAAGTTGATAATCACGCCCTTGTGCTTCTGCACCATGGCTGGCATAAAGATGGCCGTCATGTGGGTTACGGAATGTATGTTTGCGGCAACAATGTTGCACAGAAACTTCGGATCCGCATTGTAGCAGTCCAAGAAGTATTCGGGATAGCTATAGCTGATGCCCACATTGTTCACCAACACGCCCACATCCAGACCAGCTGTCTGTGAACGTATCTTCTCGTAGATATCCACGCCGCTAGTAAAGTCCACATTGATGACGCGCACCTCGACGCCGAATTCATCGCCTGCAAGTATGCCACAGAAATGAGTTTAAAAGCCAGGCTTAGACTGTTAGCCATATTCATGTCTTACCAATTTTCTTGGCCACGGTCTTCAGTTTTTCCAAGGAGCGCGAAATCAATACCAATTTCAATCCTTTGCGAGCCAACTATAAAATATTCAGGCAATCAATTAGATGAGTTTTACCAATAGGTTGAATAGGCTCGCTTATCTGAGATCTTCAGAAGGTAGATTCGCTTGCATAATATATATGCAAATATCAGTTCAGTCTAGGCTGACATTTTAAGCATTGCTAAGGACTTAGCTATCTATATATTTATCTAAATATTCAATCTATTAATCTTCATAATATAATTTCTTAAATTATTGCAGAATATCTAGTAGGAATAACTTTGAAGGGGTCAAAATAGATATTGAAGAATACAAATTGTGAACAGAAGTCTAATATATAAATATAAGATATATTATCATCAATATATCTATATTGAAGATATATAATATAGATCATCTATATTCCATCTGTTTCTATATATCATATAGACTATATATCATACATATATTTATCATATACATAAGTTAGACTATTTCTAACATATGTATCTCTATATATAATCGATAAGCATATGTTTTATGTTCTATAACTAATTCTATTTTAGGTCACCCATAAAATCGAACAGCAATTCGTTACATATACAAATAGAATTTCCTTATCAAAAGTAGCCTAAAGACAGTTAAATGGATGATAAGAATAGATTATATCGAACATTATCAAGTAAATGTATTCGCAGGTCTAGGCTACATATATATACATATATTTATAGACTAACTAATTGAAATACGAAACGATTTTGCTGACGACCCCATGGAGTCAGGCACGCAAAGGCGAAAATTAAATAGAACTTATTGTGTATATCGAATGCTAATTGCATCGAAAGGGAAACATAAACCGCAGATGTCGCTCAGCTGAACCCTAGGCCGGCGATCGTTAGATCATGTGTGAACGAAACGCAGTGTCAACAAGCGACGCGAATCTATTTTTGGTGGGTTCCAAAGTTCCGATGCGCGTGTTGACACCAGCAACTGAACCACGAAATCAACTGAATATTGGATATTGAATATTGAATATGGAATATTGCAATATAAACAACTGCAGGGCTTGAGCATACAGAAAACAAAACTATTTGCTCACTTTTGTCACCTGCCGATCGCACTTAGCTGCTTAATGGAAAATTAGCACTTGACGAAATTGCAGCAGAGTGCATTAGCGCATATGGAAAACCAGAGAAACTTATAGTCTATAGAACTCTGAGCTGAGTCATGCTAGTAATGTCTAAGCCCTAGCCTAGCCTAGCCTCAGTATTGAATTGACAAATCGTTAATTGCACTTTTTTCCTTCTCTCTATATACTTTTCTTTTGTTTTTGTCCAATTGGTCAAGTCATCGCGGACTTTGAAATGCAAAACCCTAATAAAGTTAGCCAGAACGAGGTATATTGGTTGTTGAATACCCTAGCGAATATATTCAATGGCTCGTATGAGTTCTAGATATATAGATTGTAGGGATTAGGGATAGCTTCAATCAAATGTTTCTATATATTCGATTAAGAATAGTTTCAAAGTATATTCCTATATATCTGATTCGAGCTATTCTGAATCTATACAATCTATATACCATATGCATAGGAACATTCACTGGGAGCTATGCTTAATCTTTACAATCTCTATATATCAAGAACTCTATGAACAATTGGATATGTATATATGTATGTATGAATAGTGCGATAATATAGTTTTACTGTTATGTTAGAATCATCATAAAGTTATTAATTGCGACTGATAACAACAGAAATACAAAGCAAATCGAAGCTAGGCAAAATTCTGAGTAAAAAAGTTTTAAAAACCCGCATGGCTATATCTTTTCAATTGATCAGGAATATATATAGTATGCATGTTCACTGATATGCCCTCTTTTCAGCATGACATAATACTAGACTATATGAAAAACTATCAAAAATCTAAATCCAAACTTTGCATGATACTCCCATACCCATTCCAATTAGAATCCAATTGAAAGCTGGCAAAAATGTATCCTTCGTACATACCTCCCGGGCGTAGGCCTTGCCTATGCCGTCTGTCGAGCCGGTGACAACTGTAATAGACGGAACAGCATATTAACAAAAGTTGAGTAATGGGCCAAGCCTTATCAGTTGCTGTGAACTACGCTTATCGCACGGTGCACTAGGTGCAAATGGCAAACGACTGGATGTGCTCCACTTACCTGCCCATTCGCCCATGGCGGCCAGATTGACCGAGGAGCCGCACAGCCTGGGGCCCAGCACATTGGCATAGATCCAGGGCAAGACCTTGCGGCAGATCTGAAAGCCGACAATGCTCATGGCAATGCCGCCCAAAATGCTCAAGACACGCGAATGGTCCTCCATTTCTAATCCAAGTTGCCAAAATATTCAATTAACAATAGAAGTAGTAGTAGTTGTAGTAGTAGTGGAAGAGGAGGAAAACAGCCGCTGCGTTCGCTGCGTTGTTGTCGTCGCGGACTCCGTTTGCTGCCTGAATACAGTCAGTCGTTGGGTGGAGGAAGCTCAGTCGATTCGCTGCCGCAACAAGCAGCGCTGCCTGCGTCACTGTGTATATTATGGGTTACTATAGGCTACGCGCGCCGTGCTCTGCGCTGCGCTACTCTGCCTTGCTCTGTTCTGCTCTGCCCTCGCCGGCAGAGTTCGTCAATTGAATTTTATAAATTCACTGAATGTCTGGCATTAAATTTACTGCGTGGCTGCTTAATATTCTAAGCAGTTTCGCGCACGTTTCCAATCTGCATAGGAAGAACGATTTTCTTTTTGGTTAGCCACTGCTTTAATGGTGGGCAGCGAGATCTTATTGAAAATTTCAAGAAACTACTGCATGAAATGTCAGCGATGACGCGCAAAATGAAATGAACGGTTATTTTTGCCCACTGAGCATAATTGTTCACGTATGTGTGTGTGTGTGTTTGTGAGTATGTGAGTGTGTGTGTGTGTGAGTGCAGTGCGGGTCGTGCTCTCACGATTTTTGGCTCGCCATATCGCACCACCACTAAAGAACACCAAGCGATAAGGGGCACATGTGCTCACACACACACACACTCACAGCTATGCTTACTCTCTCACTGGAATTGCACATGCGCAGGAAGCGCCACAGCCACAGCAGCAACAAATCAAATCAAATCAAAACAAACCGATAACGATGATTCTTTACGCGCGTTAAACTGCGATTTCGATTTTGTATGTATGAGTGGGTTTGTTGTCCGCTTAAATTTTGGCTTGCACTTATCGAATGAAGTTTTGAATATTTATTTGAGTAACGGCGAATCCTAAGACAGTCTTCGCTGGGCAACAACAAAACGACCCGCTAGATGGCGCAGCAATTGGTAATGCATACGCTATATTTGTTTTCTGCTTAAATTTTGGTTTTCACTTACAGAGTAAAGTTTTGTACTGTTGTTTATATTCTAAACTTTATTGTCGTAATGAACAAGTATAGCAACGACGCCTGCTGAGGCAGTTTTTTGGCAGATAAACGGCACACTAGATGGCGCTGTTATTAACAAAGTGTTGTATGCTTTTAAGCTGTCAAAGGAAACGGAAAATATAGAAAGGATGAGATGAAATCGTAAGAATAGGGTAATTTGATAGGGCAATACCATTATGTTATTTTCAGCAGTATGGCAACTCTGTGCAGTTGGCGCCACAGCAGCCCCAATAGCGGAACATCCTCTGCCTACAGATAAAGAAAGAGAGAGAGAGAGTGAGAGGAAACAATTGGCAGGACACATAATTGGCAAACGGAATCCCGAATCCTTTGCAGTCTCGTGTCAATTGCGTGCGAACCAACAACGTTGTCTCGGCGGGACCGGCGCTTGCAACATGGGCATAGATTCTATTATGATATCATTAAAAGTGAGCAATATGAAAACCAAAACGTATTTATTCCTTAACAAAAGTTAATTCATATAAACAAAGTGATATTTTGTTGTTGAGTGTGTAGCACATTAGGATATCATTGATATATATATATATCTATATAGAAAATGTGTGCACAAGCAGTGCTTAAATCCAATAAGAAATGCCTCATTTCGAAATCTTGAGAGCTCATTAAATGTTCTCTGATTGGAGTTGAGTAGCTCACGGAAAAGAGCAAAACAGTGGTGAGGCGAGGCGAGCAGAGAAGGGGAGAGCAGAGCCAGAGTATTGTGGCATGCGCATATCGCAACCTGACCTACATTCCAATTATTGGTCATCTAAGCAGCATCCAAATAGCTCTCACCAACAAAAACAGAAGAAAAAAAAATATTGAAATAGCAAAAGAAAAATACAAACTGAAATTGAAATCAAGATACAATACACACACACTCACTCACTCACACACACACACACACACAGACAGTCAGACAGACACAGAGACAGAGGAGCTCTGCAGCTAATAAAAAAAACATTTTCTTCTCATTTTGCATAGTGAAAAAGAGAGAATCAATCCATGCAGCTTCAACTCACGCAAATCGCAATATGCTAAACAGACAGTAAAGGATACGAATTCACAAATAACTACAAATTGCATTGAGAAACTATCCACAAAAAAGCTAAAAGAAAAGAAAGGAAAAGGGGAAGCGAAAAGGCTAGCGCAGAGGCAAAAGCGTGTCAAGAAGATGTCTCTGATTAGATAAAACGCAAATCAAATATTCTTATTGGATTCGAGTACATTTGTTGTATGTGCATATGCTTAGGTGAGTTAAACACGATGACCGATATATACGTTATGCACATATATCTATATATATACTTATGATATTTGGATTCTTTCTCTCCTTGTGACAGTGATGAAATCTAGATTATTTTGGATATTTGCAATTATATATTCATCGGTACATCACATAGGCTCCGGTTCTACATCGACGACATGTAAGTTATCTGTTCCTTCTTTAATCCTATTCGAACTATAGTTTTAGTAGAGTTAAGTTAAATTTTATCTATATTTCTATATCTTTATAATATCTATACGTCTATATATCTATATATATAGAGCCATGCCAAACAGTTTCATATATTTTGAGTTACGTTCAGGTTGGGGTCGGTTCGGCTCGGTTCGGTTCAGTTCGGCTGGGTTCGTAAGCCAGGCTTTTCACACATATAATTGTAGGCTAGATCAGTCTGAAAAGATTTCAAATTTTATGAATATATTTTATATCCAGCCAGAAAATTTAGATCTTATCTGATCTATCTACTTATCTGATAGATCTATAACCTTCCATAACTTTACCAAAACTTACCCGATTATCGTCAATCCTGCCATTTTCTTCAAAGCTTATACTCTCGCCTGCATTTACATTAAAATTTCCTTTTAATTTACATCAAATTTTCAAATTTTTTGCCGGAAATTGCTTGTCTAAGAGGGTATCAAAAAAGTTAGTTTATCTGCATCTGTATACACTTCATAAGAAGCCACATCCCAAATTTGAAGTGCATAGCTCTTATAGTTCTCGAGTAATGCTGAAAAAACGAAGTCTGAAAATCGATTTTTATCGATCTGTTGCCTGCTGCCTGTTGCATGCCTGTGTAAACATCTTTCCACTTGCAGTAAAACGTCCACGAGCTGGAGACCCGTTTGATACGTTTCCGAAAAACTTCTGGCAAGAGTTCTCGTCGCCCTTCACAGACACGCCCGAAGATGAGGAGCTGGAGGTCACGGAGACGACAACACACGAGCCATTCCCCTTCTTCGCCGATCCGTATACGACAATTAATATAAGCACCCAGCTCTCGTCGAATGTCTATCTGCACTGTCGCGTCAACGATCTGCAGGGCAAGACGGTGTCCTGGATGCGGCGCAAGGGCGAGGACCTGACTCTGATCACCTTTGGACAGCACACGTACAGCGGCGATTCGCGCTACTCGCTGGAGTTCGAGGAGCCCAACGACTGGAAGCTATTGATACAATTCGCCAACGAGCGCGACGAGGGGCCCTACGAGTGCCAAGTGTCCTCGCACCCACCGCTGGTGCTCCTCGTTTACCTAACTATAATTGGTGTGTCTCAGGAGAATATCTATGTATATATATGTTTCAATGATAACTCGACTGTGACATTTCAGTTCCTCATGTGGAAATTCTCGACGAGCGAGGATCGGCCACGCCCGAGAAGTATTACAAGGCTGGCAGCACCATCGAGTTGCAGTGCGTCATCTCAAGGATACCGCATCCATCGTCCTACATCACCTGGCGGCATGGCCAGCGCTCGCTCAACTACGATACTAGTCGAGGTGGCATAAGGTAGATCAAGATCTGCTGTCCTATTCTATACCTATATAACTATTATACTATATATCTACTTTTCACATATCTCACTTAGCGTTAAGACAGACATGCTGCCCGGCAGAGCCTTGAGTCGCCTTTATATAGCCAACGCGAATCGACAGGACACTGGCAACTACACCTGCATGCTGGGCAATGAGATAACAGAAACAGTTGTAGTGCATGTGCTTAACGGTAAGTCAAAGAGCTTGACTGCATGTCAAACTTTGTCGACAAGTTAAATTAGTTGACTATAGAATTATGTTGATAGATAGTTAAGATGAAGCTCAATTTGAATTTAACTACATGTCAAAAGTTAACAAGCAGTTTATGCAGCTATCAAGGAAGATGCTGTCAATACTTAACTGCCTGTCAAACAAGATAGTTAAGAAAAAGTTTCATTGTAATTAGCCTTCATGTCAAAAGTTAACTAGCAGTTTATGTACTTGTCAAGGTTAGAGGTTGTCAATAGTTAACTACATGTCAATGAAGGCTACAGGAAAATGTTAACTGACTGTTAGGCTGAAGCTAAACAGCAAAATATGAAGAAACACAGCTAACATGAGCTTTGACAGGCAGACTTAGATATAGTGCCGTAATATATGATATATATAATTCTGATTTACTTACAGGTGAGGAGCCAGCGGCCATGCAACATGCGAATGGGACTCGATTCATGTCCAGCCCCCTAACTATGGTTGTGTTTTTTATAGTATTCGCTCTAGTCAAGCCCTTTCAGCGATGACAACATTCTGACTAGGCAAAACAAAACAAGACGAAAGAATAATTGAACAAAAACAAAAAAAAAAACAAAAACTTGAATAATTTTTAGTGCAAGTGGAAAATGAGAAAATGCAAAAACCAAAAGAAAAATAACAAAAAAACAAACAAAAAAACAAAAAAAAATCAAAAAAGAAAATCTAAGAATCTTGTCCAGGATTGCATTTTCAACTTTTACTCTAATCAATGGGTTGTTTAAACGTACATAGCATAAATGAATACTCTAGTTGTAAGTCTAAGAGATGTAACGAAATACGAAATACTACGAGGCCGAAGCAGCACATATAGATCGTATCTAAGGGCGTACGCAAAATACGGAAAGTGACAAAAATTCGGAAAACTTTAAAAACCAAAAAACAAAAAAAATTTCATTTTGCAAATTGAAATTTATGAATTGTGGCCGTGTTTTTTTGTTTTTTTTTGCGTGGGCTAAACCCAGATACACACATAGATATATATATATACCAGATATATATATATATATATAGCAAGCATTTCCCGACATTCCCGTACCCCCCACACCCCCTCAGTATCCACACTCTTTCTTTATATATTGTACATAATGCTTGAATGTGAATGGTTGTAGCTTCTTGAAATCGTACGGCATATCAGTTGGGATCATTGGAACATTCTTGGATGCAATTAGTTTTAAACATAGAGTGAGATAAAGAAGAAGAAGAAGAACATGACGAAATTCACTTATTTACCGCTAAATATTAAAGAATTCGGTTCAAAAATTAGAGAGAGAGAGAGAGAGAGAAAAGTTGGAATTGTTAAGTTTTTAAGTTTCTCAAAGGTATAGCACATAAACCTAATCTATATACATATATATGTATATGTATATGTATGAGTAGATGTTACCCCCAGATATTTACAAATCATAATACTAATAATAATAATTAATGAATTAATTAATTAATTCCATTCCAAATGGAGACATATCTTTTTGATTTGATTGGCTTGGCTTGCGGCACCAATTGATGAAATTTCGACCAGACTTTATGTAGTTGCTCTGTTGGCAGATCATATTATATATGCATCGGGAGTAAACACGGACCAATGGGTAATACAAAGGTATTAGTTTTCTTCATTTGATTTGATTTGATTTCACTTTACCTTTACCTTTACTGTTCTCTTCCCAAACGCACCCAAACACCAAACCGTTCTCATATTTCATAGTATTTAGGGTATATATAATATTTCGAATATGCTTGGCCGCTTTTTTCACACTCGCTTGCATCTTAAGTCATTCATAAATATATATATATGTCAGATATATATATATATACCTATCGATTAGTGCACCTATTTCTTACATCTTAACTTCTTTCCCCCCCAAAAAAAAAAAACAAATATATATATAAATACATATAAAAATCAAATTAAAGCCCAGCTTAAACACAACAAACACAATTAAATGATAAGATTTAAGAGAAATATGAAGAAAAAAAAGTAAAAATAAGAAGAAAAAAACTTGGCTAATTTCGAAAAGGTCCAGAGTAGTTAATGTAAAATATTCAATTGATTCCAATCCATTCACTGATTGGTTTACTTTTATTATTAATATTATTATTACAAAATATTATTATTATCATTATCATTATTATTATTATTATTATGGTGTATGCCCTTAAATACAAAACAAAAATGTTGGAGTGAGATAACGAAACAATACTTAGAGACTAAAGAAAAGTGACGAAAACTTTTAGAAGCATTTTGGTTACAGACGAAAAACAAAAACAAAAACAAAAATAAAAACAAAAGAAAAACCAGAAAAATGAAAAAGGAAAACATAAATAAAAATATTTAAGAATTATTACAAAATTGATATTATATAATAACTACATAAAAAGTATTTATGTATGCGGCCAATGTCAATGTCAATGTCAAATGCCGTCATTAATATTAATATAATGCAGAATTGTATAATACACACGAACTCAACCCATACACAACTTCTATCACATACACATACATACACACACACATACACAAACACTTGTTTTTTTCTATTAAAAAAAAAAAAAGAAAATCTAAAATCTATTTATGTAGTTTTCATTTTGAATAAAAAATAGAGTGCAAAAACTAAAAGGGGTTTCTGTTCATGTTTTTGAATTACATTTAGACGTTAAATTATCATAATTAATATCGATAAATTCATGTTTACTGCTTGCTGTCATAGTTAATATATTAGTATTTAAGCCGCCAGATGTCGCTGCTGGCTTGCTAGTGTTAGCAATTAATCGATAAATGCGCAATGCACATTATGTATTTTATTTAATTATAAATAGGTGTTGACATGAAAGAAAAGACTTAGCTGAGTAATAAATAACTTGATATTTATTAATATTAATATAAATAAGTTTCATGTTTTGCAGCGCTGTATTGTGTTTACAAGAAGAATACTGTGCTGCGGCGCACGCTTAAATATATCGATATTTGAAATATATCAATGTATTTTAAAATTGTAATAAAAGTGAGTAAAGTCAGATTTAATATTCACTAAAAATATTTTAAAGTTGGCATGCAAGTAATTAAACATACTTGCATAGCAATTGAATATATTTAAATATCAAATTTTTAACATCGATAAGCTATCATTTGCGTTGTGCGTTTCACAACACTGCACCACCTTTTCACATGGTACCGCCGTCTGCACGCTGCACGCATTTTGTTTTACTCCGACGTGCACAATGAGCCAGGCTAAGGAATTGCTGCAGTTCCATGAACTGGAGCTAGACCAACGCATACTGAAGGTACCCAGTAAATGTTTTTAATCAACTGTTGCTCCATATCTCACCACAATTCCCTTTTTGCATACAGGCTATTGCGCAGTTAGGTTGGGTGCAACCGACGCTGATCCAATCGACGGCCATTCCACTGCTGCTCGAGGGCAAGGATGTGGTAGTGCGTGCACGCACTGGCTCTGGAAAGACGGCTACCTATGCGCTGCCGCTCATCCAGAAGATACTCAACTCCAAGCTGAATTCCAGCGAACAGTGTGTCAGCGCCTTGATACTCTGTCCCACCAAAGAGCTGTGCCGGCAATCGCGACAGGTCATTGAACAGCTTTCCGACTCGTGTGGCAAGGTGGTGCGTGTCACAGACATTGCGGGCAGCTCCAATGATGTGGCCACCCAACGGCATGCGCTCGCCGAGCGCCCAGACATTGTGGTCGCGACGCCCTCAAAGATATTAGCCCATGCGGACGTAGTTGACTTGAAGCACATCGAAACCCTGGTTGTGGACGAGGCAGATCTAATCTTTGCCTTCGGCTATGAGAAGGACTTCAAAAAGCTAATCAAACACCTGCCGCCCATTTACCAAGCGGTGCTCGTTTCGGCCACCATTTCGGATGATGTGGCTCGCATGAAGGGTCTCTGTCTGCACAATGCGGTTACCTTGAAGCTGGAGGAGCCCGATCTGGTGTCCCTCGATCAGCTCAGCCATCAGCGCATTCTAGCCGAGGAGAACGACAAGCCAGCCATATTGTATGCTCTGCTAAAGCTAATGCTTATACAGGGCAAGAGCATCATCTTTGTGAACAATGTGGATCGCTGCTATAAGTAAGTGAAGCTGGCTATAGTAGCCATAGCAACAGCAACATCTTGAGCCGATGATGAAATCATACTTCAATTTGGGATTGCGCAATTGGCAACAATTGGCGCACGCATGACCAATGACTAATCTTCTCTCTGATGGCTCTTATCCAGTCTATTGCATATGAGACTCTATCGAATGCTTATACTACAGCTATACTCCCTTTATTCTCTTTTACTAGGGTTCGCTTGTTTCTGGAACAGTTTGGCATACGCTCTTGTGTGCTCAATTCGGAGCTGCCAGCCAATATACGCATACATACGATAAATCAGTTCAATCGCGGCATCTACGACATCATCATTGCCTCCGATGAGCATCTGCTGGAGAAACCAGCGGGTAAAACAAAAGGCAAAGGCGGACAACAGAAGCAGGATCATGAGTCGAGCGCCTCGCGTGGCATTGACTTCCAGGGCGTTAATAATGTCATCAATTTCGACTTTCCACGAGATGTTACCTCCTACATACATCGAGCTGGTCGCACAGCCCGTGGCAATAACAAAGGCTCTGTCCTGTCCTTCGTCAGCATCAAAGAGGCGCCCATCAATCAGGCCGTGGAGGAGAAACTACGCCTATCCCTGGGCAAGCAGCCGCATCTGACAGTCGATGCGCTGTCGGATCAGCCACAGAAGCAAACAGGAGACGATATCATCAAGTAACTAAAGCAGAGACCAAACTCGCCTTTCACATTGTATACTTAACGAATGCTCTTCCTTTCAGACTTTATCAGTTCAAGCTAGAGGAAGTGGAGGCTTTTCGCTATCGCGCCCAGGATTGTTGGCGTGCTGCCACACGTGTGGCTGTCCACGATACACGCATTAGGGAGATCAAAACTGAAATACTAAACTGTGAGAAACTCAAGGGTTTCTTCGAGGAGAACAAGCGCGATCTGTTGGCGCTGCGACATGACAAACCATCGCGCACGCTCAAAGTACAATCGCATCTTGCCCATGTGCCCGAATACATACTGCCTAGCGCGCTGAAACGCGTTGCTCTACCGCGCAGCCAAACACAACCAGCAGCTAAGCAGGCGCGCACCACAGGCGCCAAGGCCGCCTATCAGCGACAGAGCAACGATCCTTTGATGGTCAGCGAGGTGGACTACGGCAAGCGACGTAATGCGCCAAAGCGAAAGAAAGCCTTCTAATATTGGAATAGTCAGTTTTGATTTTAGCCCTAAGATTACCTCTGTATAGTGCCTAAGCTTAATGTTTTCTATGCGAGCTGTGAACCGTATGGAGTAGAGATATAGCATATAAATCTTTAACTAAATACAAGTGCATTCAAGCACATTTTAAAGTGTATCTAAATGCTAGTATATTACTGGTTGTATAATATTAGCCTGCTCGAAATCTTGAATGGTTCAAGATCATACGGGTTTCGGGCTTCCATCCTTATACTTAGGGAACACTTCGCTATTAACCAAAGAGGACATCTGCCCTTTTTGTGATCCAGAAATATGATGGATAAAGTGTTTACTGGCCTCTATGGTGCCTATGCTTTCAAGAGCAGCAACGGCATATAGTGGAGCATGTCCTCGCCACAGATATCTAAAGTATAAATTGTTATATATACAATTTATTTACGATTGTCCCCTATATACTTCCCTTCCATATAGAATTGATATAAATTCCTTTATATATAAAGAACTGCTGAAATTCTCCGTCTTAAAAATAATACTTAAACCAATTGAAACTGTTATATAGTATAACAAAATAAATTATAACGCTGTCTCTTTCTAATCAATGCTAAAAGCACATGCATTAGAGTGGCTTAGCTTTAGGGTGAACCAAAAAATAGGAAGGAAAAACGCATTTTACAAGGATAAACAGAAAAGTTTGCTTAATGGATTGCATGGAAAAATAGAAAAATTAATTTAAATATATATATATATATATATATATATATATATATATATATATATATATATATATATATTTCAAAATTTGTTTAAGCTTATCAAAGTCGCACTGAATTCAAAAAGTGAAAATATTTTTGGTTTTAACATTTTATTATTGTCATTGAAATAGTTAACATTCATACATTATTGACTTTGCGGATTTATTTATTAATTTTTCATTTCTTACATAGGTTTATGCAATTCTGTTTTGTCATATATATATTTGTATATATATATATATTGAATGAAGTACATCATATATCAAGTTCAAGACATATATAACATGTATGCGTAGCTAAATTGATGAATCTCTATTGAATATATAATAATAATTTAAAATCTGAACATTTCGATTAGGCGCAATAACTAACATTCAGCTAAGTAGTGATCGATAAACGATAGGCACACTGATAACACCGGAACTAGTTATGTGTGTGTGTGTTTGAAGCAGTGCGTGGCAGGAGGGAGGTATATATATTTAGATATATATATGTATATAAATTTCTTTTTTTGCTCAATAAAAGTTACAAATAAATTAAGCATAATTGTAGTATTTTTTTTAAGTTCGATTTCGATTTCGATATATTCCTAGCTGGCAAACATATATATAAAGCTGACAGATAAATGTATATATTCATATATAAATTAGACTTAAGGAAACAAGTATTTAAGATCACACAATATCGAGGACAAATTGAAGCAGAATTTAACGAGAAACTAGTCTAAAATGCAGCCACATATATATAGAATGTATATATATATATATATTTTTAGTTTTATTTATTTTTTTTGGTTTGCTTTAACTTTTTGCTTAAATGATTTTTTTTTTTTTGTAATACGCGCTAGATAAATTTTCCATTCACTGTTTGGTTTACGGCTTTTTATTACATTTTCTTCTTTTCGGTTTTTTTTTTTTAAATATATTTTATTTTGTATTTTAACACACGCATAACTTGATAAATGTTACAACAAGACATACAAATATTTTAATGACAATCTTCAAATGGATATATAATCAATATATACCTATATATGTTTAGACAAATGTATATAATATGCAAATCGCTTTCCTTTACTTCGTATATGCGTTTTTCGGGTTTTCTTCTTTCCTTTCGTATATATACATATGCGTATTCACGCATACATACATAAGCATATATACATAAAATGTATACATATATATATATATACATATATATATGCGCTAAAAACATGTCATACATAAAATTTATAAACCTTCACATTTTCTAGATCTTTTGCTTTTTATATATACTCCCCATAAACTCATGTTTATATATATATATATATATACTTACACACACACATATATATATATATATATATATATATATATATGTATATATATATTTCGATTTGCATACGTTTCGAGTGACCTAACAAGAGAACATTCAGAATAGAAAAACGAACAATTTAAAAGAAATTAAACTACTCCGTTTCAGTGTAGTGTGGCTGTGTATCAGTGGATGTGTGTTTGTCTGTTTATGTCTGGGTCTGTGTGTGTGTGGCTCTGTGAGTCTGTGTGTGTGTGTGTGTGTGTGTGTGTGTAGGTGTATGTGGGTGTTTATGTCTGTGTATCGTCAATGTAGTCAGTTGTAATGTTCTACGCAATATATATATCTATACATATGTATGTATATATATATATATATACACCTTTACACATGTCTACATATATACACATATATATATACATATATATATAAATATATATATATATATATGTATATATATTTACATAAATAATGGATGGCGTGTCTTCAGCTAATGTTGCATCCCCTTTAGATGGGCACATAGTTGCCCTTCGGCGTATAGAAGAGCTGGCCACGGAGAGCGCGACGACGTATTTCGCTGAGTAGCAATCGTTTCTCCTTCTTGATCTTCTTAAGGACACCTTTGTTCTCCTGGGCACGACGCGACAAATATGGCAGCACCTCTTCAACGGGCCCATATGGTATGTACTTGTAGGCCGAGTAGCCGGCCTGACCTGTACGACAAACAAGGAAGTTAAGCATTAAGATATCCAAAATACCACAGAATATGTATTTACCCAGCGGGAAGGTAATGTAATCACACATGCCCAGTAATTGACCAAAACAGATGACCTTATCCTCTGGCGAGATGCCAATGGACTTCATATTCTCGATGGCAAAACGAACCGTGTCCTCATTGTGAGAGGCAACCATAATGCCAATTTTACGTGCATCGTCGCCACAATCCTTCAGAACCTGCAACAAAGAGAGAAATCCAATTGAAATCGAAGCTAAGCTAAGCTTATCTCCACTCTTACTTTAATGCGTCGCAGACACTCGGCCAGGGTCTTGTGATACATCTCGGTCGTGGCCTCGTAGTTGGGATTCACGGGATCAGCATAGCCCAGCGCTTGAGCTCGCGCACGCTCCTGGTCCATATAAGCGCCGCGTACCAGCTTGGCACCGAAATAGAAGTCCTGTCGGCTTGCCTGCTCCAAATCAGTGACCACCTGCAAATATATAAATATGGAAATATGAATATCAAGAGAGGATCAATTGATGTTGCTCTTCTCTTACCTCACGGAATGTCTCACGCAAGTAACATTGATAGGTATTGAATACTATGGCCTTGTCCTTGTTGTATTTACGCATCATCTCCAGGGTGATGCGGGTTATAGCTGGCTGGAAATACGTCTGTTCCGCATCAACCATAATGCGCACATCCAGCTCAGCGGCAGTCTAAACAATATGGAAATTGGAAATTGGAAATTCAATTTCAATTCGTATCGTATATCTATATAAATATTGATATAAATGCAGTTAGCTCACCTTTACAATTGTGTTTAGACGACGTATCATGTTTCTAAACATCTCCTCCTCTTTGGGCGATATTTGTGAGATCAATCGACGCATTTGACCAGTCAGTGGATCGGGCACTCGAAATGTTTCGCTCAGCTGTGAGTTCTCATCGACAATGCCCGACCAGGGGAACAGATGCAATATGCTAAAGGAGACGAATATATAGATAAGATAGAGTTAGTTAAAAAAAAAAAAGAGTTTAGTTATATTCTATAATACAAATATAAGTAAGAGAATGCCCGACTAGGAGATACCTAAGCTGATCTTCCTATCCCTCTACGCTTCTTTCTTCGAGAGGTATCCATAATCTGACATATACAAGTAAACCTATTCAAGTTAAACTTAAAAAATCAAATCAAGTCATCAATTCTTATCTATAACAAGCCAATAGTATCGAGTTATCGAGCAAAAAACTCGAACTGCATATTATATATAAGAATATACAATTAAAAACATAGTCTTTAGCTTTCTGATAGATAGACGGACTTGGCTAGATCAACTCAGCTCAACTTCGTAATCAAGTTACATAGACTTAAACAAAACCAGAATACCCTGAATTGCCATTTTTAATGGGTTCAAGGTATAAAAAGCCTGCCACAAATAAGTTCGTAAACTACTTAAATTATAGTTAAAATCATTTTTCAAACTAAAAGCTACGAGGTCCGTGTCCGTATCGATTTGCATTGAAATCAAGAGCCAAGTAAGCAGCAAGCATGTTGGTTAACGCACCCCTCCTTATCGGATGTGACATTCTGTAAGAACTGCTGGACATCCTTGTTGTCGCCGACACTGGCATAATACTTCTCGAGATCCTTGATGGTCTTGTGATGGGTCAACACGTTGCCCTGACCGCCGACAAGTGCCTCCATATATTTACGTGTGCGCATTATGACCTCCGACAGTTGCAGCTAAATGAGTTTAAAAAACAATGCAATTAGTTATAGAGCTCTAGCAATTAGATTATATATACATATATATATAAATATACACATACATATATATGTATGCTTTGTGAACACTCACCAGCAGCTGGGGACGGCCGAGGGCAGTTAGCTTGATGGCGGTGATGCCTGTTCCGAAGGTGGCGCCTGTTGCGTATTTGGTTCGGAAATGAGAAGCATTTGAAAGGTGAGTGAGTGAGTGGAAGGTGAGCAACGGCAACACGACTAAAGGCGTGCCACACTGTGTGGCAATCAGCCTTAACTACATGCAATTGATATACTACACACATAGACATAAACACACATACACACACACAATAAACGCAACATAAGACGAATGCAAACAAAAGCAAACTAAAAACAACAAACAAAGCAAACATTAAATACGAGATTTTGGTTTTGAGTTTCGAGTTCTCAATATTTTTTTTTATATATATTTTTTAGTCTTTGAAATGTTAGTTAAAACGTCTTACCGTCGGGCGCAGGACGCGGCTCTTTGGCATCGTCCTCTGCCCCACACACGCACACACACACACGTATATATATACACACACACAGACATGATTTTTTGAGGTTAGTTTAAATTCCACAACGTTTCGTTAAGTTAAGGCGCATTGATTTTTCATAGGTTAGTTCAAATCCCATTCGTTTCGTTTAGTGTTAATCGATTTAGACACAGAGAGAGTGCGAGAGTTAGGCGCCGTTTCGTTTCGATTCGTTTCATTTCATTTCGTTTCGGTTTGTTTTGTTTTTTTTTTCGTTCACGTTATTTCAAGTGAGAAAGAAAAATGCAAAATCAAAATTTAATGATTACAATTTTTGCAATTATACAAAAAGAAAAAGTCAGCTAGAGGGTAAAAATTAAGTAAAAAAAAATAAATAAAGCTGTCGATGAAGAAAAAAATGCCATAAACCTGACTGTTTCTAATATATTGTAAATCTATATAGGAACAAATAATAAGTATATATATTTCTTCCCCCCTCAGAGTACTTATTGAACAAGTTGATCAGGCAAACACAAAATAAATCAAGAAATCCCCTCTTAAATTCAGGTTTATTCTGTCCAGACACATGTCCAGTTTTTCGCATTTCCGTGACAGGAATAATTACAAGAATAATTCAACTGAATTATTTGGCATTTAAATAAATTTATAAATATTATCTTGATTAAGTCGTTTGTTCAACTCTAACCTGAGTACCGAACATTGGAATTGAGGCATTTGATTGCAATTTGTCAGGCTAATCACGAAAGGGGAATCACCTTTGCGTGCAATCACAAAGGGGAATATTGATATGGAAACATTTGCCAGCAATTTGTGAGCTTAATCACAAAGGGGAACATGGGAATTGAAGCATTTACAATCAATTTGTTGGGCTATTAAAGTGCAACCTTTGTGTGTCATATATATACCTAATCACAGAGGAGTACACTGGAATGAAACATTTGCTCTAAATTTGTGAGCTTAATCATAAAGGGTAACATTGAAATGAAATATTTGCTCTAAATTTGTAAGCTTAATCATAAAGGGTAACTTTGAAATGGAACCACAAAGGTATTTCCTTGTAATTTGAATAAGCTAAACATTTGTTGATTGACTCATTTTAAGAGTGACGTTCCGTTCCTATGAGGCATAAATATAAACTAAAACTATATTTATCGATAACTTTACTTGTCCAACCTTGACCTTTGAATAGCCCCAAAAAGTATGCTAAAAGCTAATAGGTAACCCCACCATCCTCTAGTCAAATAATAAATGCAATGTGAAAAGTGATAAAATGATGATTAGAAAATCAAAATGGATAACAGTGGGTGCCAAAGGGGGATGGTACAGCACATGCACTTAAAGACTCTTGCTCCTATTGATATAGTTTTTGGGTTTGGATAGGTTAGAGCTTACCCGACACCGCCTCCAGGCACTTGATGAAGATCTCCATGTTACGCTCGCAGGTTGCTTCGTTTAGATAGAAATAGGTGCGAGCACTGCTCACGAATCGACGACGATCGGCGAAAGATTTGTCCACATGGTATTGGGGTAATGCTCCGGCATCCTTATCCTCACCCGTGCTCGAAACGGAGGATCTGCAATCAATGGGGATATATGATGTGAGTGGGGAGCTCTTCGATTTGAAGCTGTTAAACGTACTCAACTTCACGTTTCTCGGCCTCTTCCTGGGATATATCCTCTTCGACGGAATAATCAAGGATAGGCTTAACGCCAAAGGAGCGAAGTCTGCGCGCAGCAAATTAGTTGAGAGCGAAGACAAAGAGTCAGAGATAGAAAGAGCATTAGAAATGCGGCTTGGAACAGAGCAAAAAATAACAGAAAAATGGGCAGGGCAGGTGTAAAGCGTTTTTGTATCTGTATGAGTGGGAGGAGGGGGTGGGGGGCGTGGCAAAGCAACGTGCCACATGCAACATGCTTCGGAAAATGACGCATTAGTTGGTTAGTTACTTTGGCGATTATTGTAGTGTTTGAGTTGGTTTGCATTTTCTTGTTGGTTAAAATGGCGTTGGTTATGAGTTATCGGTTATCGTTATCGATTATGAATAAAGAAATACGATTTGAGCACCTCTCAAGGGCTGGGACAATCGTGTGGCGATTCTCGCCGGCCACAAAGTGTCCGTAGAACGTGGACTTCATCAGCATCACAAACAATTTGCTGCCCAGCACGGTGCGAGCGATTTTTAAGAGCTATTCATTTGAATCGTGTATTGGTTTATCGGTATCGATAGAGAGCATATCGTTTTCAATTCGATTGTGTGTAAACGGTTTAAGCGTATCGTTTATCGGTTGCATGAATCGATAACATTATAATAACGTGGATTATTTCGATTGATCGTTTATTAGTTGTGGTTATCGATAACAGACAGCATTTCGTTTTTAGAGGTTATTGTTTATCGCACATGATTATCGATAGTGCGGATACATATCGATTAATTGAAAGGAAAATAAGCGCAGCACAAAGTTATGATGAATTTCGATAAGATAATCGGGAACAGCGCGATTGTTTCAATCAAGCAAAAAGACGTAGCACATCGTTAATTGATTGTCGATCGAAAAAGGTGAACGATAACAATATAGTTATGTTGTTTTGAAAAGTAAAGAGCGTAGCACGCCGTTTATCGGTTAAGTTTATCGATAACAGTAGAGATTTGTTGAGTTTTGTTTTTTTTTTTTTACAAAGGAACATGCGTAGCACATGGTTTATCGGTTTAAATAATCGATAATCAAATAGTATTGATTGTAATTTAATAAGCGTATTTTTTTGTTGTTTAGGTTTTGATTGTTTGTCGCAACAGCAAAGCAAAAGTAGAGTGGAAGAAAAAGAAAAGAAAAAAGAGAAAAATATGACGTTAGTGGGTTCCATAATCGTTATACAATTACCTTTCCAAGGTGGGTATAATCTTGATCTGATCCTCGCCAGCGACAAAATGGCCATAGAATGTTGCCTTCATCAATGCTGTAAATATTTTTTTACCCAACATTTTGTTTGTCCATTTCATAAGCTGCGATATTTTCGTTTTTTTGTTTTAGACGAAATTTTAAAGATTTGTTTTCGTTTTTATATATTGATATAAATATATGTATATATAAATTTCTTTCTTTGCTTCTTTTGTATATATAGATATTGGTTTTTAGACAAAATAAATATAAAACAAGTAAGTGCTCTAGTTGAGACTGCTCGACTAGGAGATACCCTGAACCCTGGGAAGACCTAATGCTCCCAAAATTCTATGCTTATTTTACAAATACAAATATTGCGAGCAACATACACAGGGTATAGAAAGGAGGGAGGTAAAGTCGCGAGAAGAATATCGCATATCCGATAGAATTCATATTTTCTGCATGCAAAATAAAATAAAACAACAACAAAACTATTGTTCACTCGCTTGCACACATGTGTGCGTCATTTGGGCAAAGTTTGAGACAGCCAAAATTCAAATCATCTGTCGCTCTCTCACTCTCTCGGTCTTCTTTTAAGCAACATAAATCATTTGGAATGCCGCCAAAGACACATGCAAGAGAGCGCCGGAGAGCGCGCCCGAGCGAGAGAGTGTAAAATAAAAATAAATAACAACAACAACTATAACGAACAGATCGTGTCAAGGCCAAGTGTCGTGACACAGCACAATGCGAACGAACTTTGCGGCGAATATTGCAAATAGAAGAGGCAAAGAGAGTGAGAAAGAGGGGGGAGAAACGAAGGTTGAAGCTTGCTCTTGCTGCGCTAAGTGAGCGCTTTCTATAGTAATTCAATTGAATTGAAACGTCAAACAGCTGCCCTTGCCGTTGCTAAAGCTCGTTAAACAGCATCGAAAAAAAGTATATAAAAAAAATTAAATATCGAAGCTTTTAATTTTGACAGGCACGTGTGATGGACTGAGCGAACCGGTTAACAAGCGAAAATGGATAGAAGCAAGGGGCACGGGGCGAAGAGGCAGCAGCCAAATTAAGCAGCAATAAGCTTCACTCTACATACATATGTGAGTGTGTGAGTACTTTTTAAAAACCGGTTATATAAAAATTGGCAATGCTGCTCTGAGCACTTTTTTTGTGTGTTTTTAGTGAACAGCTAGCACAGGTGTTCACTTTTGAGCTGTGACACCATGTCACGAGACCTGCCAAACATATTGCCCACAGACATGAGAAATATAAATAGAAATAGCACACATCAAAAAAAGAAGAAGATGAAGAAGCAGACAAAGGCAAAAAACAACTAGAAACAATTACCATGGCTATTAAGTTGCCAACAAATTCACAGACACACACACATACATATGCACAGCGCTACAATTACTGCAATTCATGTTAATCAATTTTCCATTTAATCGATCAAACCGCGAATTGTATAACAATAATCAATATACAGACACACCCACACACACACAGCTACGTCTAAGCATATGCATATGTATAACAGTAATCGAACGACGCGACGCAGCAGCGCTGCCTGCAGCAACTAACGCGTCGTGTTGGCTCTTTTGATTGGCGCACTTTTGGGGGCCTGCCTGTTAAGTTTTTACACACACAAATACACAGATTTGTGAGTATGTGTGTGTGTCTTTCTGACCGTCCGACCGACCGACCGACCGACCGACTGACTGACGCAACTGGCGTCTGCTTGGCTGGCTGGCATAGTAAACAGCAGCGGCCTCCAACAAGGTCATAAAAATGCATTTGATTTGCGCGCTCGTTGAGTCACACTAAACATTCATTTACACACGCTGTGCATCCCCTTTACACACACACATCCACATCCAGACACCCACACAGGCCAATTGAGACGGCAATTAGAGCTGCATTCATACAATTTTTTTGCAATATCACTGAAAGACGGCGAGAGCAAGCGAGAGGGCGAGCAGAGGCCGGAAGACACGACAGCTGGCTCAGCAGAGGTATGACAAATGGCAATACCGAAATAGACTAACATAGAGAGCGCGAGAGAGGGAGAGAAAAATATGAATAAGCAACTGAATGTGAGAATAACAGCAATATGTGCTAACAGCCTGCTAATGAGCATAACTAAAGCTTGGGAACTTCTTTTAGTTGTTGTTGTTGTCGTTGTTGTTCTAGATCAGAGAGCATAGCTGAAAGCAAAGCTCACGCTGTGACCTTACTGTGCTACAATTTCAGAGCGAAGAGCGTTTATGCAGCTGTCATACATTGTAATGAGCATGAAGAGAACTCATTGAGCGAAAAAGTTTAGAAGAGCTGAAGATTATAGTTAAGCTGCACTTTGATGCAAGAGCAAGCAAATGAAGTTCTAATATGAACATCTTAAAGATAGACAACTTCCAATTGGAATATATAAAAGGGAAGGGAGCAAAAAAAAAAAAGAGCAAAACTAGCGTGAAAAATATAATAAATAAATACTCAAATCTAAAGAGAAGTTGATATTAAGAGAGACTTTAATTACGTTGGACTTACCGTCATATTATGCTCAACAATCTTCTCGCTGGTGCAGATCATGTAGACCAGGTAGGCGCGCGTCAGCTCCCATGTTGTTTTGCTCTTGAATGCCGCAATCGGGTCATTGAAGCTAACGTCGAGCGGGTCGCGCTGTGGCTTGGCACCTTGCTGCTGTGATTGAACGTGCTCCGTCTTGTCGGCGACTGACACCTGCGCTTGCTTGTCCTGCGCACCTGAATGCACGCAGCGCACATCGTTCAACAACGGATTCTGCCAGCGTGGCGTAGCATTTCTGCCGGCGCATGTTGTATGTAAACTTCTTATCTGGCTATGTTTACCGTTGCTGTTCCTGTTGTTGTTGTTATAAAATTCAGTTATGGTACCCAAGAAACCGTTACGACTGCCGCTACAGACGAGACCAGCGCTGCGACAATAGTAGGCGAATTGAACAGTTGTCCGTGAGGCGTTCAGGGAACGAAGTTGAGCCATTACAGAGCGAAGCGGTTGCCGTTGGGACTCTTAAGCTGATAATGGGTTATAACAACTCCTTGTTTAAGCGATAGTTAGAGATGGATTGAATCGAGAGAACGAGCGAATCGGGCAATCGCTGCTCTTCGTTGTTTTCGTTTCGGTTTGTAGCACACTTTATACCAATTTGAACTCACGTTTTCGCTTTTCTTATTCTTGCTATTTTTGTTTCTGCTGCTGCTGCTGTTGCTGCGCTCTGCTTCCACCACTGATGCTGTTTCCCAGCTGATTTTGTATTTTGTTGTTGTTGTTTTTTTTTTGTTTTACTTGCGTCTCGCTTCTGTTTGCCTTAGCGTGCACAGTACTTTCTGTTGATTTGGAGCTTTCTTCCTCTCTGTAAGAAGCTGTCCATTATATGTTATACAATAATTGCAAAAAAAAAAAAAAAACAAGAAAAAAGGGGAAGAAACAGCAATTGAGAGCGCGCGATAGAGAGAGTGGGAAGAGAGAGAGAGAGAGAGAGAGAAAGAGAGGTAAGCGGTTAGAGCGAAAACAAAAACACATATGTATAAATTTGACACAGCTAGAGCGCTCACATTGGTAGACAGGCGTACACACACACACACACGCACGCACGCCGCACACGAACACTTAACAATGTGCACAAAATTAAATTAAAAATTTTAAATTTTAGTTGCTCAGCTTGTACTTGAATTACTGACGTTATGTTTTTTTCAGTTGTGTACCTGCCTTCGAAATTTTTTATTTGATTTTCCCGTGTTGCTCTGATTCTATTTTATTTATTTTTTACTCTTCGTTCTTCGTCTCCACACTACTTACGACTAAAACGTTCGTCCACGGCAAAAGCACAATTCCAACTGTCAAGACGACAACGGCGAAATTGCTGCCGAAGGCGCAACGACCCGAACCAACGCACGAGCGTGCCCACCATAGCCACACGAGTGTGTGCCGACAGGCAGCCAGGCACTCAACCATTCAGTCAGGCAGGCAGGCAGGCAGGCAGTCAGTCGTCAGAGCGGCCATTCATCCTGCGCTCGCTTACATAATAGTTGCGCCCACGCCGAACTTTGTTCTGCTGTGTGACGTCACGTCGCCCAATCACGGCGAAAGAGGCCAGCTGAGGGCGGCGACTTTGATTGGGGGGAGGCCTTGATTTTGCATTGTTTACAAAAGGCAGGCCGTTCTTTAATTTTAATTAAAATGCGCCACAAGTGTTGGCCACGGCAATGACAAATGCCAAACGCCAAACACTAATTGCTGTTAATTAAAAAACGTGCAGGCAAAATGACCCCATCACCCCCCACTCCACTCCACCCACTTACAACAACAAGTCGCGACGCCTCTCGCCTCATGCCACGGCGAATATGCGATTGCTTCTTTTAATTTATTAGCGTTCCGCTAAACGCACACCAGACACCAGGCGAATGCGTCTCGCCGCGGTCGTCGCAATCAAATAATATCAAACTTAGCGGGTTTCAATCGCACACAGATTTCATTTCACTTAATTATTGTGAGATGAGAGCGAGAGAGAGAGAACTAACGTGAGCTGAATAAAGCAAATCAAAACTGCGGCGACAATTGCCCAAAAGTGCAAAATCATCAAAAGAAATTTTTTTTTTGGTAACTAGAATTGCTTTCTATGCTTACTATCTCGCTCTGACAAACGCTCGCGCAATGAATTCATGGAAACGGTTATATAACCGTTGCGTGCGCTACAGAGATCCTTATATGACGCATATATACATATGTATGTACATACATACATATATGCAAGCATGCACAAACACACACCCACCACAAACAGTTCGCCCGTTGTCTATTTCGCCGCCTTTTCAATCTCCCTATTTATTTATATATTTATCCGCATGTTTATGCTCTATTTTCAATATATTCTTTTTATATTTGCTCAAACAACAGTTGTAAGTACATATAATGGATTTGTATGTACATATGTACATACATATTAAGGCACACTTTCGATAACTGTAGTTTTCGGCAAGAACGGTACACGGAGCAAAACAAAACAAAACAAAAAAAAGAAGACAACTAACGCAAAGCTGCCATTAGCGCAGTGCCTTTACCTTAGGAAATACAAATTTGAACAAATTTGTTTTCTTATTGGTTTATTTGGTTATTCGTTGCGTTGCTGTTGCACGTTAGCGTGTTCCATATGCAACGGTAACAACTGTGAGGGTCTGAATGCGCGCACCAACTAAATTAAGGCCAACATTGAAGCGAAACTGCTAGCGAAAGCTCACGCGAAGCTTGCGAATGGGTCAAAACCGATACCGAAACCGAAACCGCGTGTAGAACAGTCAGAGCAGCGAATGTGAGCTACAGCAGCAATGGCGGCATTGTCAGCTGTCTGTTTGTTGTTTTTTAGCTATCGATGCTCATGTTGTTGCTGCCTATAGTTGCTATTTGCTATTTGCTATGCACGTGAGGGCTAGCTAAGTGCACGTAAATCACGCGCTCGCCATTTTATTTGTTACTAAAACACAATCCTAGCATATTTCAACCAATTGAAATGCAGTCGCTTATCTACGCAGTCGATGGTTGGCTGAGCGCACAGAGCCTTATCTTTCATATACACACACACACTCAGTCACTAACACACACATACAGATAATGCCAAATACGCAGCGCCTGCTAGTGGTTTACTGTCGTACGCACTAGAGTTGTAGCAAATGGTTCTGCAGAGGTTCATTTGAGCGATAACTGTATTCAAAAGAACGAACGAGTTAAATGAGCGATAAGTGCATTCAAGTGAGAATTGAGCGTCTGCCCATTCAAATGAACCACAACGTACAGCACTTCAAGTCCAAGCGCGCATTGATAATGCGATAATTATCGAAAACTACAGCATTTGAATTGAAATTTAAAATTCAAGTGTTTTTTTTCTCTTTTTTTTATGAATATATATATTATGTATATGTATGTGTTGCATAATGTTTCCATTTTCACAATAATAGATAATAGATAATAAATTATAGCTACTAGTTGTATTAGAAATAATAATAATATTAATTAACAGTTATTTAAGCGCAGAACATGTGCAAATATATATATATATTATGTATATATATATATTAGTGATTCTCTTTTTTTTCTTGTTTTCAATTGTTGTTGCAGAAAAAAAAACTTAACAAATCGAGCAACTTAACAAATCGAATGAAAAATATATTATATATTATTCAATTGAAACTATGCGACGAATAACAAAACAAAACATAATTGTTAAATAAAAAAAAAAAAAACAAGTATTTGATCTAACGTTTTTGCGCTCTGCATTAACTTTAACTTTAACATGTGTATGTGTGTGTGTGTATGTTTACATAATATTATTGACTAAATTGTAGATCAACGAATGTCTATTTACTCTCTTCTAATGCCGCACATTCTCTCGATTTACAGCTACAGGCACGTATATATCATCATTATCATTATCCTCATCATCCTCATTATCATTATCAAAGCAAATAAAACAATAACAATTACTATATATATATTTATATACAGCATTTGACAGCTAATTAGAAACGTGCTCTTTGTTTCATTCACATATTTTCAATATGTTTATATATATACATACATAATATACTCCACATTTGATAATATCTTATATTACACATTGATTGATGTATGGAATATATATATACAGTGTATATATTATCATATCTTACATTATAATATTTTTCTCCATTTTTTTTTTTGTTTGATTATTTTTGCACGTTTTTCAGCTTTTAGCTAAAAATTATTTATATTATGTTTATAATTGATTTATTTAAATTTTATTTAGGTTTTTTTTTATTATTTTTGATTAACTTTTCTTTTTTTTTTTTAATTTTAGCGAGCTTGCACGACTGCGAAATACCGTGTTCGCAGCGCTCAAAGCAGCCAAAAAAAAAAGAAAAGTTTGCAGAATTTTAAACATGACTTTAAAACTGTAAAACTGCAAGTTTGCGGTGACTGTCAAACTGTGCTTTAAATTAATGCGAATTGTTGAACGTTTTTTTTGACTCGATCTTAAGTTAGGAATATATATATCTATATATTTATATTTTAAAAATTTTCTCTAAAATTTTTAAATTTCATGCAAAATAAAACCATTCACTTTTGTTGTTTCTAATTAGTTGTCAATGGCTGTATGTATACCTATGCATAAGTACAGTCATAGCAAAACGTATGCTGCTGCGACATGCTTTAACAGCTAAGAGATGTTGCTGTCATTACAGCAACAGTTGCCGCTGCAGCAGATGTTGCTGCTGCATCTGCAAGAGCTATTGCTGCTGCTGCTGCAACAGTTGCTGTTGTTGATGTTGCTGCTGCTGCTGCTGCTGCTGCTGCTAGTTGTTTTTGGTCAGCTCTGTGCGATTGGCGGCCACTTCGGCCAGGATGAGTAGATCTGAGGTAGTGGTCACATCGTAGCCGATTTGCTCGTAAGCGGAAAGCGTGGACGACGAAGACGAGGACAGCGGCGAGGCGGCAACAGTTGCTGTTGCTGTTGTCACAGTGGCAGCAGCAGCTGTTGTTGCCGGCTGGGCGCGCATTTGATTAAAATAATAACAGCCATTGATGGTCAGCGGCAATATGGAGGCAACCTCCTGCTCGATGGCGCTGACATCGCGACGCGTAATGCTCTCCTTGCGAGCCTTTCTCTTCTGGCTACCCACAGCGGCAGCAGCAGCAGCCGCTGCTGTTGTTGTTGCCATGCCAACTGTTGCAGCTGCAGCAGCAACTGTTGCTTTTGCTGTTGCTGTTGCTCTTGCTGCTGCGTTGCCAACTGCAACAGTTGCTGATGTGCTGCTACTGCTGTTGCTGTTGCGTTGTTTTTTGCTACTGCTGAATTTCTTCTTCTTTTTGGTGCTTCTCTTGCGCTGCAAATACCCATCCAGGCTGAGGGCTGGCAACTCCTTGATCTTCTCCTCCAAGTCGAACTCATTGGCATCGCAATGTCGATTGGACGTGGCACGTGCTGCTGCCTCCAGCTGCAGCAGTTGGCCATCAGCTGCAACTGTTGCTGTTGCTGTCGATGCTGCTATTGGCGATATGGGCGGCGTGTTGCTGTTGCCGTCGATGATGCTGTTGCTGTTGCTATTACTGTTGCTGTTGCTGTTGATGCTGCCGCCGCTGTTGAGGCGGCATTTGCTCTTCTTGGCTATGGCCGCCAGTTGGCCCGAATTGAATAGCTCCTGATAGATCTTGCCCTTGCAGCTGCGCGACGATTTCAGCTTCTTGGTGGGCGTGCAGCCGCCGCGATCCTCTTCCTCACTTGAATTACTAGCGCTATCCAGAGAGCGCTTATTGTTGTTGTTGCTGTTGCAATTGTTGTTGTTGTTGTTGTTGCTGGGCATGTGCGCGCTCATGAATTGCGTTGTCTCGCTGAGCGCCTGCTGCAACGCATAATCCTTATCCTGAACACTGCTCGCATTGCTGCTCAGCAAAGCGCTCAGATCACCCATTTGCGTCTCGTCCGCAAATTTGAATAGATTGCGACGCAACATGTGTGCCACTTCAGTGGGTTGCCACTGAAGCGGCGGCGGCTGCAGTTGCTGTTGCAAGTGTTGCTGCTGCTGCTGCTGCAGGTCTTCATTGGGATGTCCGTTGGCCGCATTGCTGGGACGTGTGGCCAGCGTGCGCAACGGCGGAGCGGGCAGTTTGTACCATTTAAAATTTGGATTGGCGTTGAAGAAGGCGTCCTTGTTCTGCAAATATTTCAAAGCAAAGTCTAATTAAATAATCAACAAATCAGAAAGACAGAGAGAGGAGAGAGTGAGTGAGAAGGCAATAGTCAAAACAGTGCTGCCCATTTGCCAGCTGAAAAGCGCAATTCTCATTGCAAGCTAGCTTTTTTAAAGCTAAGGCAAACAATTAAAAATTTAGTGAAACTTTCGCATTTTGCATATAATTTAATACTATTTAGTATAGGTAAAAAATGTATTAGTAACCAGCATTAACAGTCGTTGCATGCAACCCACATATATTTATCTATACTTTGGATTATGTTAGTCAGCTTCTACCGCAAGTTCTATGTTTTATATACATGTTTAATATTTTTAATACTTTTCATATTTTTGATATTTGCTAGTTGAAAGCATCCAAATATACATTTTTGTCGTTGATTAGATAAAACGTTTCTTTTTCGGTATGCCATAAGCTCAAATTCCAATTTGAATTTACCGCATGTTGCCAGATTGTTTGCCTAAATTATGTGGCAGCATCAAATATTTGGAAGTTCTTAGCGTTAATTTTGACTGAAGTTTTAGCAAAGCTTATTAATCTTTATCGTACTTAAATTTATTGAGAACAAAAAACACTAAATTAAAAAAAAATACATAAATCAATTAAAACAAACAGACAGACAACATGAGTTTTTTGCTTTCAACTTATATGCGCACATTTGGAATTGCAATTTGAATTCAAATGTAGGTTGCCAGATCTTCAAATTGTAATTAAAATTCAAATTAAGCTTGCCAGACATTTAAAAGGATATTGCTTGAACTGCCTATCGAAATCGAATTACAATTAAATATTATTAACAAGAAAAACAATTGAAATAAATACAAAAATCGAAGCAGCACAATTTATATTCATTAGTGAATCACTTACCTGTTGCGCCAGATCGGTGAAGCACTGCTTCTCCTGCTCCTCTAGTGCAGCCCACCAGTCACCGAGTATTTTCGTAATAGCTCTGTTGAATGCATTAAGGATTTTTCAAAGTTTTCTCTTTGTGGTATTATGGCCACACTTACCGATTTTCCAGCGATTTGTAGCGCTCCTTGACAATGGCGCGATGCCTTTTACAAAATATAAGAAATGCGTTCATGGGTCGACGTGCATGATGCTCCGGCCGCATATTATCCTGATCGACCTTTGATAACAACTGTTGCTGTTCTGTTGCCAGTTCTTTTGCTGCTGTTGTTGGTGATGTTGCTGTTGTTGTTGTTGCCGTTGCTGCTGTTGTTGCTGTTGGTGTTACAGTTACAACATCCACTTCCACATGCTCCTCGGAATCATCATCATTTCGATTATTGGGCACATTGACACGATTCTGCTTGCGCAACTTACGCAATGTTGCTGACAACTCCACCCTCACTCCCTCCACATCTCCCTCCTCATCGTCATCGTCCTCGAAATCGTCCTCTTCATCATCCTCCAGCTCATCGCTGCTACTGCTGTGCGGATGCGATTGATGTTGCCGCTGTTGACGACGACGATGTTGATGATATTGTTGCTGATGCTGCAGCTTGGCATAGTTGTGCACATCCTCGATTTGGCGAAAGGCATTTTCTTGGTCTTCAGTTCTTTGTTGTTGTTGTTGCTGCTGCTGTGGCATTACCCAGCCATCTAAGACACTTTTGGCTAATGCTGCTGCTGCTGTTGTTGTTGTTGTTGCAGCTGCAATCTTCTGCTGCATGTTGTTGTTGTTGTTGTTGTTGTTGTTGGACTGTAGATTGACATGTTTCAACTGCGAATCTTTGGTGCTTGTTGCTGAGGTATTTGCTTTGCCAGGCAAAATGAGTACGGCGCTTAGCTGCTGTTGTTGTTGTTGCTGTTGCGGATAAGTCATTAAATAATGCTTCGCTTCAACTTCGCTTGGTGTTATTTTAAACATTTTCGCAGTGGTTGTTGTCGTTGTTGTTGCTGCAGCAATTGTTGTTGTTGTTGCTGTTGCTGGGCTGGCACTGTTGTTGAAATTCTGGCTTTTGTGCTCATTTGTTGCTGCTGGCACTATTTTGCTGTTGCTATTGTTGCTTTTGTTGTTGTAATTGAAATGCAGCTTAATTGCAGCAGCCGCAGCACCTGCGCCCGCACCTGCCACACTAAAACTGTTGATCATTTTTTACTTTTTTATGTGAAAAACAACGCGCTGCGTCGCGTCCGTCTAAAATTGCATGGGTTATTTATTTATTTTATTTGGTATTGTTGCGCCTGCAAAATAAATAAAGAAAAAAAGCCAAGTATAAGCAATAAATTGAAATAGGAATTTCACAAATGCATGTCACAGTGTGTGTGTGTGCTTGCGATATTGTATACGTGTGCGCACATATGACAGCGCTACCAATGTAGCTTCAAATTCATAAACATCTGGCAGCACTGCTCGCACTCTGCTCAGTTGTTTACAAAATAAAATACCTAGAGTGGGTGGGATACGTGCGATAAAGAGAGCGAGACCGAGACCGAGAGAGCAAATGGTAGCGCCGAGAGCAAAGCACACATATGATATTTGCAAGCGTTCGTGCGCTTTGCGGTTGTGCGTGTGCGCCAACCACTAACAACAACACGTATCAGCTGTGTGACGTTTGACGTGAATATGCATAAATGTAAGTATGTATATGTGTTTGTGTTCGTGTTTGCCATTGGCACTGACGCGCCCGTTAGTCGCAAAACAAAAATAACACATAAATACACACACGCACACACAAACATTTTAAGTTTTCATTAAATATTATGAAAAAATACAGCAACAAAAACAAACGAAATTTGTTGATCACTCGATATTGATATAAATTTAATTAACTCTCACTCTCTCTTTCATTGCAAGCTTCAAGCAATATATAAATTTAAATACATACATATGTATGTATGTATTTATGAACAAAGCAGCAACATACATATATACGTGCGTGCGTATGTATGTATGTAACTGGCACACGGACAAACAATCGAAAACGCCACTTATATGTATGAAAATACAAATATTTTTGTATTACTTGCATAAATAAAACACACACACATATATATAAAGAAAACGAGAACGGGGGAAAACAGCAAAGAGACAACTACGCAGCGCGAAAACCAAAGTTTCCAATTGCATCAAATATTTTTCAACACTGACAACAACAACACTGTCAAACACTGGCTGCCAGCTAGCCAATTATTGCGAATAACTGTTAAGTTGAATTTGGGCCTGGTGAGTCGTCGAGTTTAACACATGTTAATTAATTATTAGCATTATTTGCATTTTTTTTGTTTGTTGCTCACTTTTGCTAATTCTATGACTATTGCACAATTTGCTAACTGTATTTTATTGTATTTCTTTATGTGTTTGTCTGCTGCTGTCCGATTTCATATAACAAAAACAAAACGAAAAAAAACTACTGCTACGTGTACAGCTGTGTAAGCATATGTGTGTGTGTGTCTGTGTGAGAGCGAGAGTGCGAATGCGCGCAGTTTCTGTATGTGTGTGCGGGAGATGCCGATGCCGATGCCGTTGCCTTTGCCTTTTTTGTTTTCGTTGCGATTACTTTGAACTTGATTGTGATTGTGTGTGTGTGTGTGTATGCAAGAGACGTACTGCGCTTAAAGCGCTGTTGTGTGAACGGCAAGTATTTGTGTATTTCGCTTCGGGTTCCATCTCCATCTAAACGGCGTTGCCACTTGACGCATTTGCACTGTCAAAAGTGCAGCCGCGGCCGCAGCGCACAGCTGTCAGCTGTTACACCGTTGCTTTCTGTTGTTGTTGTTGGTTTGTACACGGTCAAGGCCAAAGCGTTGTCGGAGCAACCATTGATGAGACGTTGTTGCCAGACGCGAGGATTGGGGGTGTTTCGTGGCGCCGCGTCGTAACCTTCAAACAAGTTCTCGTTCTAAATGCGCTTCTAGGTTATGTTTCGTGTAGCTAAATATTGAAAGGGGGGCGTAAGACGGGCGGCTGAGTGTTGCTCCTAAGTGCAACAATTTTTACACATATGTATAAATATATTTATATATATATATATATATATATATATATATATATATATATATATATATATATATATATATGTATTTATATATTTCTGTATTATTTTGCAACGGTTTTTAATAATTTTATTTAAAAAACAAAGCGCAATATACAGTTATGGATAAATAAATACATATATATATAATTATACATACATTTCCATATTTACATATATACGTACGTACGAACACCCACCCATACATACATACATACGTGTGAGCATAACACACACACACACACTCGCACAGAACAGCTGATGACGTTTGTTATTTTGTTCGCGCTGATTATATTGCAAATAAAAACGGCAAAGCAAAACGAAAAAACAAAATGTCGTTGAGTTGTATTTTGGCGTTTTGTTAAATGAAAACTTCAACAGCGAATCGGCGCATTAATTAAAACACCATTGAAAATATATCAATAATAAAATAAATTTACTTTGAATTTCACCAATAATTAATCGGCGGCGAATCGAAATCGCAATCAAAACTCGTACTGCTCTGGCTGCTCTTGTTTAATTTAATTTCAATGTTGATGATGTCAAATGAGAATGAAAACTGACTGTTTTTGTGTGTTGTACGGGACAGTGGCATCGACGACGACGACGACGGCAGAGAAACGGTCGTCGTTGTCGTTGTCGTTGCCTCTGTTTCGTTCAATTGAGCGCAGCAGCAACGGCAAAAACAACGAAATGTATTTATTTTTTGTTTTTGTTTTTGTTTTTGCCTTTGCTCGTGTGTTTGTGAACTTAATACAAACGCACAAACAAATAAGTCCGAAGACTCTCTTTCTCTCTCTCACTCTTTTTTGTTCTTGTTGCTGGCGACTCTCTGGCACTTGCGTGTGGGGCTCAGACTCAGCTGTTTGACTGTCTGTTGTTACTGCTCTTCTTTCTCTTCTTCTTCGTTTTGTTGTTGTGTGCAGCTGATTTTCATATGTAAATTGAAGGAAACAGGAAGAATTTTTATGTTCTCCATAAACAAAATAAAGAATGGCGTATTCGCTCAGCTGCAATATATGCATGCATGTGTGTATGTATGTACGCATGTGTGTACATGCATACATACATCGATATATTGCAACAAGTACATTTGTTTCTATGTGTGTGTATGTACGCATATATGTATGTATGTATGAATGTGTGTGCAATGCTCTTTACCTTTTGACTTTTTGGCAAATTGGAAGCTTCTGCTATTGCATAATCAATTTTAACAATTTTTGCTCGGTTTGTTTGCATTTGCATTTGCCCAGCGTTGCCTACACCAAAGCAGAGCAGCAGCAGCAGCAGCAACCGCAACAACAATGTTATTGTTTTTCAAGGTCACACACACATGCACACACCGCAGTGTCCCCAACACCCACCGGCCATCATCAGTTGAGTTCAATTGTTTGTGTCTTATACCGTTTCATTTCCTCTCGCTCTCTCTTGCACTCGCGCGCCTCGTTCGATTGTTGCGCTCTCTCACAAACAAAACTTGCCGGGAGCAAGACACAAGCTTTCAAACTTGCTATCTCATATACCACATACATACATACCTACATGCATATATATTTATGTACATGTGTGCGTGTGTGTGTGAATGCGTGTTTGAGTTTTTGTTTGTAGAGCGCACAGTCTACGGTAGGATACCGTTATGCATTGAATGTATGCGTATGCGTGTTAGTTTTCAGGGTCAGGGAAATTCGATTTTTTTTTTGTGTGTCGTCGTCGCTGAAAAAGCCTCAATTAAAGACAATGACAACAATCATGTCTTTAAAGTCGGAAAATGACACTTGAATAACGCAAAAGTTAACGAACTGTTCTAAATATTGTTGAGTACGAAAACAAAAGTGTTTTAGTAATGAGTGCGCGACTAGTAGATACCCTAACTCTCACTGACCGAGAAGCCGATTGAATCATTATTTTTTATACATTCACTAAAATCACAAATTGCACTTGCAATTTTTATCACTTTAGAAATTTTAAATATATATAAATAATTGATAATGAATATCGGTTTAGCAAAAGGCAAGTGAAAACAGTGCAAAGTCTAGAAAGGGCATTTACTTGCACATGCATACTGTACATGTCTACACACATACATACAGAAATGTATGTATGTATGTGTGAGTGCATTAAAAAACCGATATGTCTACATACAACACATACATGTGTATGTTGTTTATACACTTACGCATATATACGCCACTCACGCATACATGCTTCTATGCTTGCTTGTTGTTTTCATTTTTATTTCAAGACAAAAGAGCATACAAAATGATAAGACGGCCAGTGTGATCGATTCGAGCCAAAAGGGAAGGAGCGAACAAGAGGGGGAGGCAGTAAGAATAATTTGTTTTGGCAGCGATAAGCGAGCGGGCATAACAAAAAGAAATACAAATTATAATGATATCGATAACATATGAGCAGCAGCAGCAGCAGTATCAACGGTAGCAACAGCATCCCATCTCACTCACCCGAACTGCAGTTGACATGCGTTTAGCGTTTGAGCACATCGATAAACGTTTCGTGAGGTACGCGAATATTGGCAAACATGCGCATCTTCTTTTTGCCCTCGGCCTGTTGCTTGAGCAGCTTCATGCGCCGTGTTACATCGCCGCCATACTATCGATAAATAGAGTTTTAAAGTTTTGCTAGTATCGATTTCAACAGTCTGGCAACTCACCAACTTGGCCGTTACATCCTTGCGATAGGCTTTAATTGTTTCGCGCGCTAGCACTCTGCTGCCCACGCACGCCTGTATGGCAATCTGTACCATCTGCCTGGGTATGAGATCCTTCAGCTTGTGCACCATTTGACGTGCCACACCTGTCGCCTTGCTGGCATGCACAATGCGGCACAACTCCTCGATGGGCCGTCCATTCAAATGTATATCGAGGCGCACCAATTGCGTGAGATGATAGCCATAATCCTCATAGCTGAAGCTGGCATAGCCAGAGCTCAAGGATTTCAGGCGATCATGGAAGTCCAATATGATTTCGCTCAACGGCAGGACATACTTCATCAATATGCGCGACTCATCGATATTTACAGAGCTCTGCTGCAGACCGCGTCGCTCCACACACAGCCCAATTACTTGACCCACATGCTCGGTGGGTGTTATGATGGTGCCCAGGACGAGCGGCTCGTAGTACTCCTCAATGGCGGACGGATCCGGCAACAAGGCAGCATTCGATATATCCAGCGTGCGCTTGCCATGCTGCTTGATCAGCTTTGGATTGCGCAGAACAATTCGATATGTTACGGAGGGGGCGGTTATGATGGGTTCAGCGCCATGCTCCTGCTCCAGCCGCTGACAGAAGACCTCCATGTGCAGCAGTCCGAGAAAGCCGAGACGCCAGCCCTGGCCCAGGGCTGGACTCGAGTCCACATTGACCGTCACCGCCGAATCGTTTAGCACCATTTTGTCAATGGCGCTGCGCAGGGCGACGTGCTTGGACTGATCCACGGGAAAGATGCCCGCAAAGACAATCGGCTGCTGAGGTCGATAGTTGCCAGCAGCCACAGCTGTCTGATGCTTCAGGTGTATGGTGTCACCTATGATGGACTCCTTGCTATTGCGCATATTGCAGGCGACGAGGCCCACCTGGCCGGCCAACAAACTCTGTACGGCGCACTCAGCCGGGCGTAGTACGGACAGAGTTTTCACGGGATACATCTTCTTGGTGGCCAGCGACTGTATGTCCTGGCCCACATTTAGCTGCCCGTTTAGCACATAGATGAGATTCAGTGCGCCGCGATATTTGTCGAACCAACTGTCGAAGATCAATGCACGGAATTCACTCTCTCGCTGTACACTTGGCGGTGGAATTGTCTCGATAACACGCTCCAGCACCTGGACAACGCCTGTGCCCAGTTTCGCAGAGACACGCAACACGCTGGCTGGGTCAATTCCAAATAGTAATTCCATATCCTTGGCCACTTGGTCGGGCTGAGCGTGTTTGATGTCGATCTTATTTAGCACCGGCACAACGGCCAACTGCCGCTGCTTGGCCAGATGGAAGTTGGCCACGGTCTGCGCCTGCACGCCATGGCAAGCATCCACAAGGAGTATAACACCATCGCAGGCGGCCAGCGAGCGAGACACCTGCAAGATGAATTTGGATTAAACCCAGAATACATCAAGCCAACAACTCACCTCATTGGAGAAGTCCACATGGCCGGGCGTATCAATTAGGTTCAGCAAATATAGTTCCTTTTTGTACTTGTAGAATATGGAAGCTGTTTGTGCTTTGACTGTGATGCCACGCTCTCGCTCCACCTGCAGGCTGTCGAGTACCTGGTTCTGCCCAGCATTGCGAGCGATGGCACCTGTCAGCTCCAGCACACGGTCGGCCAGTGTGCTCTTGCCGTGATCCACGTGCGCAATGATGCTAAAGTTGCGTATACGCTCGACGGGCATACGACTGAACTCCTGCAGCAGTGCATCCTGCGATAAATTGGCTGCTGCAGCTGGCTCTGCCTCTGTGCCCGCCGCTTCGGCCTTCGTCTCGACATCGCTTTTGCTTTCCAACCGAACGAAGGTCGTGACAAGTGTGCGGCGCTGCCATGTCCGCGGGCCGGCTGTTTGCATCAGTGTGCGGCATATTGTTTTGTACATTTTGTTGTGTATTTGCCTATTTTCAACACATTCTATTTTGTTTTCCCATTTAATTAGAAATATGCCGGCACATTCTGTAGTTGTTACCGCACAACATGTGAGTTGAAGGTGTGCGGGGCTGCCAACTTGTTTTAAATGCGCCTGATAAGCAGCTTAGTATCAGTGTTGCCATTTTTGTAGCTAGAAATTGAGGTAAAAAAGCTGAAAGAGTGCTTAGAGTAACTTCACGTGAATTCTCACTCTGATGACCTTTTTTTTGCGGCTAAAAACCTAAGATCTTTGTACAATTAAACCTTACACAACATAAACTTCTAACAGCGATGGCAGTTTTGGAAAACATTTTCATGTTAATAACACAAAATTATGAAAAAAATATAAAAAAAGCTAAAAAAAAAAATTTGTTCGAATTTCTCAAGAGCTAGAATTCCCGCTTCTCGCTGTTTTCGGTTTTTTCAAGCAATCGCATTTTTAATAGAGCCAAAACTGACTTGAAAAAAGCGGAATGCCAACACTCAGCATATGCAACTGCACTCTGCAGTCACAATAGAATTTATTCAGTATTTTTTAAGTATAGGTGGCAACGCTGTCAGCCGTTTGACCATATTAAGTTTAAATTGAATAAAGGCAATAAAAGTTGTGCTCAATTAAAGCAAAAATCAAATTGAAAGTGCTTACAAATTTTAAATTCATTTCAATTCCCCTAAAAAAGCAAATATTAACGAAATAATTTGTGAACGCAATTAGTTTTAGAAATTGTATAAAAAGCATATAATATATATATATATTTATAGAGGAATATGTTAAAGATTTAAATTGTTCATATACAGGACAATAAGGACTTGTTTTTAGCTTGAGCTTTAAAATTATTAAGCAATTGCATATTGTGGATTTTACATGTAAGTAAAAAAATTTTAAACATAATACAAAATATTTAAAGTATACACGATAAAAATACAAAAGAAATGTACATACGATAGATTAAGTTGATATATATATATATATAGTTTAACGCTCAACTGAATTACTTAACTTTAGTTATGAATAAACATTTTAAGCACTTTTCAAATAATTAAGTAATTGAAAAGTTTTAATATAACACGGTTTCAGTTATCGTTATCGTAATCGGTTTCAGTTATCGTTATCTTTTTGCTTTTGCTCTCACTTTCAAATATTTTAACATCGGCAGAATTTGTTTTTGTTTTTCACTTAAGCTTAAATGCGTACAAATATAATAATTATATAAAAAAAAAATAAAAATTACACATAATTCAAATTTGTAATATCGAAGACGTCTGCGTCTAAATACATAATAGGAATACAGTTTGTTAATCATGTTCATTTCTTGATCTTTTCATTATCTTAGGAGTGATATGAAGTGTGTGTATGAGTGTGTGTGTGTATATGTGTGTGTGGTTCAAATGCCTTGAGATTGAGTTTTCCAGTTTCAAAATTGGAGCATACAAATGTAATATAAAAAAATCAATTTATATATATATATATATATATATATATATATATAAGTTATATGTCTGACACAGATATATATCAATAAATATATACATATATATAAATGTATTCGTGTGTGTGTTTAAAATGCATAACTAAACAAATAGACTAGCGATCTCAATCGCAACTTAAAAACTGCGTACAAAATATATATATATATCTATAAATTTTAGGTGTATGTGTGTGTGTGTATGTAAATTGCACAAAACGTGCCACGTTCTCTCATCTCTTTCTCACTTTTGTGCCTGCATGCGCGCCTGCATTTGAGCTAGCATCTCTTGCATGCGTCGCAGCTCCGCCTCCTTCTCCTGCAGTATGCGATCCTTTTCGGACAGCACACTATTGACGCCCACCTGTGCTGAGCCATTGGTATCGATGCGATCCGTTTTGATGCCATTCTCTTTGCCTTTGATGCCTTTGGCTAGGCGATCGGAACGATAGTTTTCATAGTGCACCTCCTGGGTGACCTCTTGGAGGTCCTGCATGTGTGTGATGAGCATGGTGCGCAGTTTGATGAAATCACAGTGTTCCGGATTCTCCACCTCAACAACACCCCATGGGTAGAGGCGACCACGCACCTTTTTGCCCTTCACTTCGAGTAGAGTATTGGCGCCACAGACGGCGAAAGGCACAGCTTCTTTCAATTGTTTCACTTGCTCCTTGTAGTCTTCGTCCTCATCGGAATCACAGTCGGGCAGTGGATAGATTTTAATGCCATGGCTCTCAATCTCCTGCATGATGCGGCATTTCAAGCGCAAGATCTCCTTCTTCGTCAAGCAATCGGCTTTGGCAATAACAGGCACAATGTTCACCTTCGAGTGCAGTTTCTTCATGAATTCCACATCGAGAGGTTTCAGACTATGTATAATAGAGGGAACATAAATATATAGTTTATACGGAATGTATACATAATAACATTGATTTACCCATGGCCGAACGGCGATATAAAATAGAAACAACAATGTATGCGATTGTCCACGATATTGCGACGATTCAGTCCGCTTTCGTCTTGGAGGAAGCGTTCGTATTGCTCATCTATATATTCGAGTATGGCGCTAAAGCTATTTGAGTTGTCGATGGCATCGCCAAAGCCAGGTGTATCGACTACCGTTAGACGCAGCTTGACGCCTCGTTCCTCAATCTCAACGGTCGATGCCTCCAGCTTGACCGTTTGCTTTTGTTTCTCTGTTCAACAAAAATGATTTAATTAGTAATTATATATAATTTAAATATATATACTTGCCTATGGCATCGGGTATAATGCGTTCCGGGTATAAATCAGTGAGGAATAAACTGTTAACTAAAGTCGATTTGCCCAAGCCCGACTCGCCGACGACCATCAGCGTGAATTCGAAGCCTTTTTTCACGGACTTGCGATGCACTTGATTGGGCAAATTGGCAAAGCCCACATAGCCGGGTGTCTCAATGCTCGAAAACTGCGGCGCACACACAAATTATAATTAAAATCAATTGAAATATTTATTAAAATATGCTTGAGTCATCGGTTGCTTATCTATTTGCTGCAATTTCTCTCTCTCTCTCTCTCTCTCTCTCTCCCTCTCTCTCCCTCTCTCATGCACTTGCAAGCCAAGCATGAACTAGAGCTGAGCGCGTGACACAGAGCGATATATTTGCGTACAAGGCAACAATTGTTTGATACATAAATGAAATCCCATTAATCTTATGAATTTCGAAATAAATATAAATACAAATTATTTAAATTATTATTTTAAATTATTTAAATATTTTCCATTTGAATATCAAAACTAAAAGGCAAGCTCTAAATATATGTATATAATATACAAAGTGTATTTAATATACTGTTTTTTTTTGTAATAAATATAATCAAATTAATATTGGAATATTTATAAATTTGAAAAAAGAAATTCATTTCTTGTTGCTTGTCGTACTCGTGTCGTGTCTTGGTGGAAAATATTTGACACGCGCCCATCTCTATTCATAACTCAGCAATTCGTGTCTGCGGGGGGCCGGCAGACATCGAAGCCTGGCTCAAAGAAAGTGGCGGCGTTATTTTGAAATGCCAGACACGCGCGAGTTTCTCTTGCATATCTAAGCTGTGTACACACACGCAAACATGTGCAGATAAGTACATGCACATATTTATTATTTTTTCTATATACATATGTATATCGCTCAGCGAGCACATACAAACAGTACTTAAAGCCATTGACATTGCGATCAGTGTGTACATATGCTTACACATACATATACATATGCAGTATGTAGGTCACAGGCCGCAACAAAGGAAGACACTTAAGATGACGGCGACGCCTTTTTTGTATGCCGGCTTTAGTGAATCATGCACTTTTAGGATGAACCCATTTTAAATGGTAAGCGACGATTAATGAAAATGAGCTCGCACACAATACACACACACACTCGCAATGCTGAATATTTAAGTTGATGTGGATTTGCTGCAACAGCAAATTGCAAACTGCAAGCATGAGGAATTTGCATGATAAGCCGCAAACACACATATATACAAAACAAGAACGCCATCGTCGTCGCGAGCGGGGATTGAAACGCTCGGTAAAACCGCGCCCTATATGGCATCACTTGGTATTCGCGTATATTATATATATTACACACACGCACACTTTTGCAATTGTGCATTAAATATTTGTGGAATTCGGTAAATAAATATACCTTACTTACACCCTTTGTATCAGCCATATTAAAAAAACAAAAATTAAATGACGAACAAAATATGTTGCTCATGAACTGAAATGAACTAGAACCAACACACACTGAATAGCTGGCAGTGTGACCAGCTAGTGCCTATGCGAAATTTACCGAAGTGTATCGATAAGCTATCGAAAATACTAACGCTGTGGTAATAACACGAGTTGGCAGCTTTGCACTGTAAAGGGAAAACTCAAGCACAGTGGCAACCTTAAACAGTGCAAATTATGGGAATTTATAAAAATTCTTTGTTTTAAATATGAATAATTGACTTTTATAAATTAATAAGCAACGAATTAACTTTTAGATACTTGCATATAGTCCTAAATTAGTAAAGAAACCCAATGTCTATACCACTAGCCACAATGGTTAGTGTCTATACTGAGCATACGTTAGCATTTGAAAACGACCGTTAAATTTGAATATCTATATATTCGAATATAAATTTATATGTATATATTTTAAAAAACTTAAATTCAATACGAAACGCTCCTAAAATTAAAAGCACCAGTATGTTTTTTAACTATATAATTCACATTTATTTCATTTCTTTTTTTAGTATATATATTTATATATATATATATTATATTCTATATATATATAGATATATATATATAATATATAATATATATTTATATATAATATGTATATATGTATATCTATATGTATGAGTGACAAAACATCGACTAGAATATGCAAAAATACTCGAAAAATAATAGAAAAATCAACTTAGATTCAAAATTATGGCAAACGGCGTAAGGAATACACATAGATACATACATATATATAATATATATGTTTATATATTGTTTTGTTTTTGCTTTTGTTTTGAACTAATGCAATGCCTCCATTGTTGTGATCGATTATGTTATCAAGCGCGGCGCATGCAGCCCGTGCACATTCTCAATGGGCGGACAGTGGGTGGCGCCCGGCGGACCCCAGTCGTGAAGGCCACGCGAGTTGGCCAAACGATGCGTTAGCCGATGGGCAATGCTGAAGCCGCCGCTGCCCTCCAGTTGGGTGAGCACAATGATCACCTGCCTGCAATCAAAGAACAATTAGCTATGCTTACAAATACCCTGTACAGTTAGACTATTTACAGGGTATACCCCGTAGTCAGTCAACAGGTTCTCCTCTTACCTTTGCAGCGGCGGCACAGAATCCACAGTTTTGAGTTCACCACGCGTGGAGACCACATTATAGCTCTCCTGGCAATCGCACTTCACGTGTATCCACTTATTCTCATGCCGATTCTCCACCATGACCACCAAACCAGCCCAGCCCTAGAGGGGAAGGGAATCAGTTAATAGTAATAATCGAGAGAAATCAAGTCAATATGCCTGCCTTGGTCAAATAGTAGGCCGTCATGCCCTCGCGTCCCTCATGCCTTTGGCCCTTGGTCAGGGTCAGACTAATGATGGCATCCGCCAGCAAATGAGGCGAAGGTGTTATCTGTTCCACCAGCAAACGCTTGGAGCTGTGTATGGCCAGGATGCACTGTGGATACTGATGCGGATCCTCGATGCCCGTGTGCCAGTGATTGAAGGCCAAACAGACCAGCAAATAGATGTCGCGCTCCAGCATCTTGTGACAGCCAACAAAGCCGCGAACCTGCAAGGAATCAAATGGATTAAGGAAGCTGTAGAGATTGAGCCTGGAAACAGAGCCAAAGGCTGAGCCTGAGGCTAAGCTTCAAGCTGAGCTATACACAGAACCTTAGACAGAGCCTTAGGCATAGCCCAGTCTAGAGGCTCAGCTTTAGGATCTGCTTGAAGCTGAGCTTAAGGCAGACTCTGTACCTGTCGCTTGCTATGCTCCACCAGCCGTCCGATCTCTGGCGCCGCCGGAGAGCGTGTGCGAAAGATGACAACGCAGAGATCCAATTGAGAGCGTTGCGATTTCTCCGAGTTGCGTTGACCCTCCTGGAAGAGTGTGAACTCCGCCTCGGTGGGCTCCAGCACGGTGAGCAGAACACATGAAATGGAGCAGAGCGGCTGCAGAGTGCCCTGCAGACGCACCTCATTCCAGCCGGAGCGCACTTTGCAAATGTCAATGCAATCGAAATAGTTGAGCACATCCTCGAACGAGATCCAGAAGACGCCCTCCGAGGCGCCATGCGGCATTAGAGCGTCGCGCAAATCATCTGTCCACAAGCCCGAGTCGTCGGACCAGTCGCCGCGCCACGAATAATGGCCCCAGGGATTGCGTAATTTAAGCAATCGATGTCCCTGTATATCCTTAACATCCAGCACCGAGTAGGCGTGCCGTGGACGCAAACCTTTATGCTGATATTCCTCCTCGTCCACTTTCATGTTGCCGCCGCCACAGCTGGCGCCCATCAGGAAGCGTACACAGCGCGAGCTCAACAACTGAGCCCATATCAAATCCTTGTCCAGCTCATCCTCGCTGGGCATGGGCAGCGAGCTGGCCTGCAACGGTATACTCTCGCAGGGTGCACCCGTCAACGTGGCCAGACCCTCAATGGCCCGGCCAGAGACGAGCGCCTCATAGCAGCCATGGATTTTGGCCACCGCCTTCTCGATGAGCGGCACCCAGAGCTGCTTGCGCTTGGCCTGCGAATAGACCAAATGGCCGCGCTTGTCGCACGGCAGCAGATCATCCACCAGGACCGTGGTCCATTTGCCATCCTTGCAGAGACGCACTTGATAGGCACCCTGGGCGCATATCTCTTTGGTCACCAGCACCTCCTTAACCAAGTCCTCACGTTCCGCCAGCACGGCCAGGGCGCTCAGTAGCCAACAGTTGCCCAGGACGCCCTGGCAGATGTCCGACGGCAACGGTGTACGGAACACGGCCCACGGCGGATAGGCACCGCCATCGCAATTGATTTCGTGCGGGCGACGCCATTGGACCACCGGATTGCCGCCGTCGGTCACACTGCTCGCCGGATTGTAGTATAAGCTCTTCGGGGCCGGCGGAAACGAATCGTCGACGAACAGCTCATTGTTGTCCCGGCAATATTGTATGATATTTTGCCATTTGGTTAATGCTTCTGTCTCCTCCAGCTGGCGCAGATTCTCCATCAGTTTGCTCTCCTGCCGTATTTCGGTGCCCAGCGCCGTGATGCGCATCGATTTGCGGGCCAGCGCTTCGCTGAGCACCGCCTGCATCAGGCCGCGCGGACTCGAGCAAATGTCGCAGACGACGGACGCGGCGCAGTTCTCATAGGTGCAGGCAGGGCACTGCCATTTCTTGATCGAGCTGCCAGGCAGGATCAGCTGTTGCTGTTGCTGTTGCTGCTGCTGCTGCTGCAGATTGTAGGATGAGCTGGCTGTGGAGGCTGGCATGGCCATCGATATATTGCGCGGCACTATGGAGCCGCCGGTGCTGTGACGCTTGGGTATGGCGCCCGAGGAGCTGCGCTGTTGCTGCTGCTGCTGTTGCAGCTGCATTGCTGCAGCTGCTGCTGCCGCTGCGGCTGCTGCCGATGCTGCTGCTGCTCCTGCTGCTGGTCCGCCCACTGCAGCAGCCGCTCCCGCTGCCGATCTGGGCGAGGGACTGCGCGAATTGCGATGCGCGACTGGCGGCAATTGCAGCTGCGTGGGCGTCGCCGTCGGCGTATTTAGTTCACCCACCGTTTGACTGGCAGCTGCTGGATCCTGCTCCTCATAGGACTGGCCGTCGGGTCGTTCACGTATTGAATCGACCGGCAGCAAACGCATCGATTTGCAGGCGCTGCACAGGCCAACGGATAGCGAATTCTTCAGCGTGCAATGGCTGCAGGTCCAGAATTCACCTTTGCGCAGCGTCATGTCCTCGATCGAGGAGATGCTCTTCAGCTTTGAGCCGCCACAGACAATGCAGGCCATCGCCGTTGAGTAGTTGACCAGGGTGCACTTCTTGCATGTCCAGGGCTCATCGTTGCGAGGCTCCAGAGCAACTGCAAAAGTGGAGAGAAGGAGATATGTAATCAATCCGGCAGCTTCGTCAAATTAGTCAATCAATCAATCAATTAATTAGTTCATCAATCAATCAGTCAGCTATTTATATCAATCAATGTTTAAAGCAGTATGCAGTTAAGCAGTCTCTTAACTAGTAGGTCTATTAATCAGCCAGTCAGTCAATCAATCAATCAGTCAGTCAGGCAATCAATCAATGAGTTAGCAATTTAGTAAGTCAGTTAGGTATTTGGACATCAATCAGTTGATTAAGCTTTCAGTAAATTAGTTGATTATTCAATCAGTCTGTCAGTCTGATAATCAATCAATCAATCAATCATATAGTTGACCAGCAGGTTAATGTATTTGTCGAACAGTCAGTCGGTCAATCGTCTATTTAGCCATACAGCTAGTTGGTTTTAATTGACTCTATCAATCACACTCTTTCAATCAAGCATTCAATCAGTCAATGAGTAGCCCTTCAAGTCAGTCTGTCTGTCTTTACCAGTGTAGCAAGAAACTGCTTGATCTACTTTGTGTACTCTCTCTCTCTCTGTGACCAGTCAGTCAGTCTATCATCAATCAATCATGCAGTTCGTCAGTCATTTACTTAGTCATTTCAAGCAACAAACACTCATGCCTTAGTAAGGCAATTAGCCAGTCAGTCAATCAATTAGAAGCGCTGCCTGCTTAGCAATTCGACAATGTGAGTCAGTCAGTATCAGTCATATATAAGATATAAGATATAAGCAATCAATCACAAATTTCTGAGTTGATCAATCATCTCAATCAATCTGTCAATCATAAGTTAAGAACTTACTGGCTGTTGGCAGCTCCGCCTGCTGCAACTGCAGGTGCTGCTGCTGCTGCTGTTGCTGCTGGTGCTGCTGTTGCAGTTGCTGCTGCTGCTGCTGCTTGGCTAATGTCTCGCACATCTCACAGGATTCGGACCAGAGACGATTGTAGGCATAGGAACATTTGCCGCATGTCCACATCTTGCGGCTGCCTTGCAGCAGCATCGATTGCGGTTTATTGTCGTTGCGCGTCGCTTGAACAATGAGACGATTACTGCTGCTGCCGCTGCTGCTGCTGCTGGCCGGGATCGATGCCAAGCCAGTTGCTGCCTCATGTGTGCTAAACAAAGACAAAGAGAGAGACAGAAAGAAAGAGAAAGAGTGAGCGAGAGAAGGTGTGCATTAGTGTATTAATGAAAATAAAACTCACGCACAATTAAGTTGCAGGCAATTAAATGAGAAACCAAAAAATAATTACAAAAATTAGAGCAAAAGCAAAATTGAAGCAATTCTTAGCTGCTGCTGCTGCTGCAGCGACTGTTAATTGCCTTTTAATTCGCAAAAAAAAAGAATTAATAAACGAAGAAGTTTTTTTGTTGTTTGTTTGTTTGTTGTTATCAGCGAGCCGAAGCAACGAATACGCTAACGAAATGATAATGTGAGTCACACGCAATTAGAAGTGACGAGGCTGATAAGAGCTGAGCTTTGAGCTTGTCGAGGTCGCACATATAGATACCCTGTAACACACATATATGTACATATATATATATATATATGAGCTAACTCTGAGCAATACTCTGTTCAGCTTAATCTTAAATTGGCATGCAAAATGCAATACAAATTAAATATTTTTAATATATATATAAAATATAAATACTTTCACTAATTAATCTTCATTTAAAATTAAAATTAACAAATTTTACAGTAAAGAAAATCAAATATATATAATTATATATTTAAAATTAAAATTAACGGAATGCATAGATAATTAATTAATATAAAAAAAAAATTACCAGTTTTCCCTAATGTTATTGACTAATAATAATTATACATAAACTAGCTCTTAGTTGCCCTCAATTATTTATTTAATTATTAACTAGCTCTTAAAGACTTTTAATTTATTTAATTAATTTTAAACTAATTCTTAATAGCCTCTAATTATTTTAGGATTAATTATTCACTAACTCTTAATAATATATAATTATTTAATAAATTTTTAAATAGCTATAGATGACTTATAATTATTTAATAAGTTATTAACTAAATTCTTAATGGCTTCTAATTATTATTATTATTATTAATTACTTAAAGTATATTTATTTTTAGAGATTTAATAGCAGTAAAAAAATAAAATAAAATATTGAAAAGTAATTAAGAGCTAGTTTACTTAATAAATTAATAAACAACTAAGCCTTAATAATTTTATAAAATCTAAATAATTTGTTAGTGATAGTAATTAATTGATTAGTGATAGTAATTTAGAGATTTACTCTAGAACTCTTAATTATTATTCATTTATTATTATTTCATTTATTTATTATTATTTAATTAATTTATTGTTTATTAATTAATTTACTATAGATTAATTCATTTATTATTATTTAATAAATTTATTATTTATAAATTTCTTTATAGTTGATTAATTAATTTATTATTACTGTATTAACCATACACTAATTGCACTAATCAATCAATATATCACATTAGCAAAAATCTATCTGACCTAAATAATTCTTATTCATAAGCTATTTGAATTTTATTATTTGAGTAATTATTGCATTACTTAAGTAATTCCAGCATTACTTAAATAATTATGCCTCACGTAAACAAAGAAAACAATTTTCATAAAAAATATCAACATAACTTAAGAGTAATTGCTCTTGATTTAGGGTATATCTACACTTAGATACTCTATTAAACAGTAATTAGTAACACGCTTAGGCTAGCAATTAGCTGGGCCCAGTTTAAGTTAGGGTATATCAAACAGTCAAGCGAAGCGCAAACCATAAATGAAATCAAGAAAGCGCACAAACATATATATATAAAATATATCAACTATATGTATATAAACTATATATATATATGTATGTGTGTGTTTGTGTGCATGTATAGGTTAAATTGCGTATGACTAAGCTTTGCGCAATAATTAAGAAACAGCAGAAAATTAACAATGTTAAAATAAAAGCCTAATTGATAAGTTCTTGCTGGGTATTAAATGTCAGCTAGCGGCGATTGTTGCTGCTGTTGTTGCTACTGTTGTTGTTGTTGTTGTTGTTGCATACATTTTGGATTCAGTCGTTTTGCGCGGTCCCTTCCACACCTTGGCGTATATTGAATGCTCAGATGCGTGATAATAATCTGTTGTTGCTGCAACATTGGTAGCTACTGCTGTCGCTGCTGCGGCTCCAATTAATGATGTTGCTGTTGTGCTGGCGTCAGCTTCCATATAATTGGCATCATTGCTGCTGCTGCTATGATCGTTGTTTGTTGCCGCTGCTGCTGCGCCTGTTGTTGTTTCGCTGACATCGAAGCTGCTGTTGTTGCTATGACTACTGCTGCTATTATTGTTGCCCAGCAGCAAAGCTGTTGTTGTTGACGGCTGTGTCTCATTGCTGCTAAGCTTCTTTTTGTGCAGCTTGTGCTGCTTATTAACCTGCGCATAAATTGGTGCCATGGGCTCCGTTCTAAGTTGCTGTTGCTGTTGTAGCTGTTGCTGTTGTTGTTGCTGCTGCTGCTGCTGTTGTTGTTGTTGTGCAATGGCAACACATTCGTTTTCATAGAGCTGCTGATTCAGTTTATTGCTAGCAATGCAATTGTTATTGCTACTGCTACTGCTGCTGCTGCTGCTGTTGTTATTGCTGTTGCTATTGCTGCTGCTACTGTTGTTGGCATTGTTATTGTTGCTCGTTATATCACAGTGCTGCATATTGGTATTGTTGCGATTGCTGTTGCTGCTACTGCTGCTGTTGCTATTGCTGCTCCTTGCTGCTGGCTCCGACCAATCGTTAACAGCTATGAACACGCCATTACGCGGTATAGTAAACTGAGAGCTGCTGCTGTTGCCGCTGTTATTGATGCTGTTGCTGTTGGCGATCTGCTGTGCCCTGTTGCCGCTGCTGTTGTTCAGCTCTCGCTGCTTAAGCTGTGACTGACGCATGGGCTTGACGGCGCCGGCGGCGGCAGCAACAGCAGCTGTTGCTGATCCTGTTCCTGCTCCTGTTGCGACGGCAGCAGCAGCAGTAGCTGCTGTTGTTGTGGGTCCTTTGGCTGATCTTGAGAGCGTTGTTATGGTAAAATTATATTTCTTCTTGGCACAGCCGTCGCGAACTTTATTATTTTGATTCTTATTGTTGTTGTTCTGCTTGCGACGACAAAACGTATCATTGGCAATGGCAAAGCGCGAATTGCTGCAGGCAACGGGCTGCGGCGGTAAACGCTGAACAATATCCGCAACAGCTAGAAAAAGAGAAGAGTCAATAAGAAGAATTGAACTTGGGGCATGTTTAAGCCAAAACTTACTGCTCTTGTGTGACAGCAACTGTTGCTGCTGCTGGTGCGGCGGCTGCTGTTGTTGTTGGTGTTGTTGCTGATAGCTGATCGATGCTGCGTAGGGCAAATTGAAAATATCCTTACCCAAATTGCTTACATAGCAAATGTGACAGCTACGGGCCGAGGCGGCCGCAAAGGATGACGATGAGGAGGCGATTGCTGCCTGGGTCAGGGCTGGGCTCTTATCTATGGAATTGCTCAGACTTTGGGTGCGTCGAAAGTAGGCGAAACGGCGAGATTTCAAATGACGCCGATTGGAATGTTGCTCATCCGATTGTGCATCCAGCTGTGAATGATGTGGAAGTGACTCCTCTGCTGACTGTTGCTCAGCGCCGACTGCGCTGCTGCTGTTGCTGCTGTTGGCGCCGATGCCACTGTTGCTACTGTTGCAGCTGCTGCTATTCAGTTCCAGCTGTGTGCCAGCTGTGACTGATGTTCCAGTTGCTGCTGCTGCTGCTGCCTCATGCCTGCGCGTGCATAACGTCTCCTTGTAGATGGGCGCCAGATAACTAACGGTATCGCAGATAACACAATGCCATGTCACCGAGTTGTTATCCGTGTCGCAGGCGCGACAAATCCAGCGACGATTCAAAGCCGGATTCGAAAAGTGCCGATATAGCTCAATGGAGTTCTTAATATATTTTCGCGTCTCCTCGCAGTCAATGCAATTGGCTGGCAAATTTTGGCTATTGCGTTGCGGACGCTTCAAACAGCCGCGCAGCAGCGACTTGTAAACGTGTCCGGGCTGTTGTTGTTGTTGTTGTTGCTGTTGTTTTTGGTTGTTGTGCTCAGTTCTGCAAGAAGAACAAATTGGGAACGAAACGAAAAGAAGAAAACCCAAAACCAAAACATATGCAAGGGCAAATGGGCAAACAGTTAAAATTTGGCTAACTGTTAAAGCTGCAAATGTGAATGAGGAATTGCAAAAAGTTTTTTGTTTTTTTTTGTTCAATGTGGCCAGATCAGCCAAATTTGTTAAGCGTTCTTCTGCTTCTCCTTCTGCTTCTTCTTTTCCTTTTTTTGCACTAATTATTTTGCAATTATTTTGTTCAGTTTTTTTTTTTTTTCTTATTAAATTTTCTTCTCTTTTTGTTGTGCCTTTTCACTTGTGACGCGCAGCCAAAGTTCGGAATCAATAAAATTGTAAACAAAGTTGCTTTTCTTTCCCATCGATTTTCCCCAAAAAACAAAAAGAAAAAAACAGAAAAACAGTTTTTTTACAGCTTTTTGTTGTTGTTGTTGTTGCTGCAGTTGCTTCAATTGTTGTTGTTGTTGTGTATACACTGTGTACAATACACAAACAGATACGCACGGACACGCACACACACAGACACACGCACACACGCACGCAGTTACCCACAGTGGGAGGCGAGACAGAGAGAACAAGAAAAGGACAAACACGCACGCACACGCACACCCACACACATGCAGTTACAGTTTTGTTTGGTGTAACGGTAAACGTTGGCTGGAGCTTTTGTGTGCACCCGCACACATACACGCATGCACAAGTGTATGCATATGTCTGTATATGGCTGAATGTATGTATGTATTTATGTGTGTGTGCGCTTACCTGGTCACAGCTTTGTGCTTATCAACAATTGTCGCGACCTCCTCCTCATCACACTCGGCGGCCAGCTCTGCAGAGCCTGCAACCAGGTTTTCGTGCTGTCGTTGTTGACGATGTTGTTGCTGCTGCTGCTGCTGCTGCTGTTGTTGTTGTTGTTGGTGGTGTTGCTGCTGCTGTTGATGTATCCAACTGCTTTGGTTTCGCGGTGGCTGGGAACGCGTTTGTGTCGTTTGCTGATGATAGATTGTTGCGGTAGGACTGGGGAATACCTTGCGCACAGTGCCACAATTGAAACATTTTAATGATTCGGTCGGATTGATGGTATTGCATTTGGTGCACGACCATTGCAGTACGGATGATATGGTGCCCATATTGCAGCAGCAACTCGTATTAATACAACAATTGAAATTTCACATTCGACAAATTCGCACAACAGTTCACGACAATGCTGTATATGTGATGAGTGAGATAAAGATAGACAGAAAGACAGAGCAAGAGAGAAAGATAGAAAGAGAGAGGGAGCGAGAGTAGGAGAGTGAGAGAGAGAGATAGAGGGAGTAGGGGGCCGGGGGGCCAGTTGCTGATTGGTAGAAGGAAGTTCTAAAAAAATTCACAGCCAGCCGTTGTTAATTGCATTTAACACATCTCACGACGCGCGCGCCCGATTTAATAATTCGAACTGTTGCACCACAACACATATTTAGTATATATATATTGTGGGCCAACCTTGTTGTAGATACAGATCCTTGAGCAACAATAATGCTTGTAGCACCAGCCATCCAGCCAGCCAGCCCACCAAACCTACTGATGAACGATAGATTAGTGATTGTCGAGATGACTCCTCGTGAGCAGCGTGCTGTCACACGAACATCGTATAACATTGATAAGGATATTTGGGATAATTTTTCATATGACTCAACCAATATTAAGCTCACAGTATATATGTAGCTTACCGAATTGGAAGCTTAAATCGGCATATGTGATATAATTATAATTGCATGCTTTGGCACAAATTCCAATAGTGTACAGCGACAGCTGGCTGTTTGAATATTGACCATCTCTAATCTTTATCAACCCGTCGTGTGTAACCAATAATCGATAGACAGCTATCGAGTATACTTATTCAAAGACATGTTGCTATGTCGAAAAGAATGTTGCAAACAATAGTGTTATCGATAAAGTTCCACAACAATTAGTACGAAATTAGTAGCTAACTCAAATACTTTTCAACGAAATCGTGAATAAAGTTCTTACTTAAAATAATTAATTTATAGCTGAACTTCCATTAGCTGGCTAAAAATCAATATAATACAAATGTTTCAGACTGATTGTTATTTTTAAATTGATTGCACAAAAGTATCGCGAAGTACACACCATCGATAACATATCGATGTACTTGCCCGCGTGCAACAGTCAGCGTAGTGTGGCCTAAACGTGTTTTGCCTCTAACAAATTACAAATAAAGTGCGCGGCATGCACAAACAAAAGCCTCGAGGTCCTGGCAAACCAGGATCACGTGCGCCACCCAAGCCGGGCAGCAGCAACAGACCCAAAAACAAGCAACACAATGAGAAACGCGCTAAAGAGCTGTCACGATCGAAACTGGCCGCAACCGAAACGGAAATCCAGGAATTGCGGGCCAAATATGATGAAATCGATGCTGAAACGATTACAAAATTTTCCCAGTTTCCGCTGTCGCAGAAAACACAAAAGGCACTGGTCGAGGCCAAGTACACAACGCCCACCGAGGTGCAGCGCTTAAGCATAGGACACGCGCTCCAGGGTAAAGATGTGCTTGGAGCTGCTATCACAGGCAGCGGCAAGACTTTGGCCTTTCTTATACCCGTAAGTGAAGATTGGATTCCAACAAGTCCATACTCCAAGTGCATTTAATAATAAAGCAAAACTATTCTTGCAGGTCCTGGAGCATTTGTATATGAACAAATGGTCCCGTTCGGATGGAGTTGGCGCCATCATCATCTCACCAACACGCGAGCTAGCCTACCAGATCTTCGAAACACTGAAGAGGATCGGCAAGCACCACGATTTTTCTGCGGGTCTCATTATTGGCGGCAAGAATCTAAAATTTGAGCGCACCCGCATGGATCAGTGCAATATATTGATATGCACACCAGGACGATTGCTCCAGCACATGGACGAAAATCCCCTGTTCAATACGACGACAATGGAGATATTGGTATTGGACGAGGCGGATCGCTGCCTGGACATGGGCTTCCAAAAGACGCTCAATTCCATAATCGAAAACTTTCCGCCGGATCGTCAAACGTTATTGTTTTCGGCAACGCAAACCAATACACTGGAGGATCTGGCCAGGCTCAATTTGAAGGATCCGGTCTACGTGGGCTATGGAGCAGCCAAGTCGGTTGACACAAAACCCACCGGATCTACAGCTGTGTTGGCCTTGCCGGAGCTGCTGCAGCAGAGCTATGTGGTTCTGCCGCTGGAGGACAAGATAACGATGCTCTGGTCATTCATTAAGAATCATCTGAAGCAGAAGATCATTGTCTTCGTTTCCAGCTGCAAGCAGGCCAAATATTTGTATGAAATCTTTTGTAAATTGCGTCCAGGCGTTGGATTGCTGGCCCTTTATGGCACCTTGCATCAGGATCGTCGCATTGCCATCTATGAGGATTTTCTGCGCAAGAGCCATGTGGTCATGTTTGCAACAGATGTGGCTTCGCGTGGCCTCGACTTCCCCTCCGTTAACTGGGTGCTCCAGCTGGATTGCCCCGAAGATGTCTCCCAATATATCCATCGAGCGGGTCGCTCGGCACGCAACAAAAATCGAGGTGAATGCCTTTTGGTGTTGACGCCCAGCGAGGAGGAGTACATGATTGCTGCCCTAAAGGAGAAGCTCAATCTCGAAATACGCTCGGTCCACATTGATCCCAAGAAACTATTCTCGCCACGTGTCAAAATCGAAGCGTTCCTCGCCCAATTTCCCGATCTGCGTGCCTCGGCCAAACGTGCCTTCCTTTCGTATCTGAAATCTGTGTTCCTTATGCGCAATAAGCGATTGTTTAATGTGCTCAGCCTTGACCTGGATGCCTATGCCCAGTCCCTGGGACTGGCTGTCACTCCGCGTGTGCCCTTCATCGAGAAGCTGAAATGGCGACAGAAGCAACAGCAGCAGCCGGACCAACCGGAGCAGCAAGCGGCAAGTGCAGCAACAGGCTTTGGTCACGAGAGCGACGACGACGAGAATGGCTCAGAGGAGGAAACGGATGATTTTATAAAGATCAAGCGGCGGGATCACGATGTGGAAGGTGAGCCCGTTGAACTGGACCAGCAGCAGGAGGAGTCAGAGGAACCGCTTGTGGTGCCCAAGCGTGAGAAGCTGGTGACCAAAGCGTCGCTGGCCAAGAAGGCAATCAAAAAGAATATCCAAGTCAACTCGAAGCTTAAGTTCGACGAGGAAGGCCAGACGCTGGCCGATGAGCGCAATCAGATGAAGGCGCTGACCACCAGGCAACAGAAGCAACAGCAAAAGCAAAAGGATGACGATGGCGGCATTAATCTAATGCTGTCCAAGGCGCTGCTCAACGAGGAGGATCAATACGATAAGCAGCGTTTCCGTGAGCTGGTGAAGAAGCGTCATAAGCTGCAGCGCGAGAAGCTGCGCAAAAAGGCCGATGAACAGCAGAGCGAGGATGAGGATGATGAGGACGATGATGGAGCACAGCAAATGGATGTGGATAGTGAGAGTGAGCAGTCGGTGGACTTGTCCTGGCTGCCAGATCCTGATAAGATCTATAGAAAGAGGGCGAAGGAGGGAGAGCAGGAGGTGGAGGAGGAGGAGCAGGATGATGAAGATGCTGATGATGATGATGAGGATGAGGCTGATGAACCTGTCTTTAAGAAGTCTAGAATAACGGATAAGCTAACGCTGCTGGACACAGAAGCCATAGCAGCCAATTTGTTGGCCAGCTAAGGCAGCTAGAGCAGGAACAGGAGCAGGAGCGGCAGGACCAGGAGCAGCAGCAGCAGCAGGAGCAAAGCAAATACTGAAGTGGAACAGCCATGTAGATACGTCTCTGCTGCCTCTGGGCTGGAGAAGGAGAATACCAATCCAACTTATGCTCATCAGCTGCTAGTAGCTTCATTATATAGCCCAATCCTTAGCATAAGCATAATTTTTATTTGACTAAAAAAATAAAAACATAGAAACAATAACAAAATGTAAATGCTTCACAAATATTTGGAAAATGCCCACAAATTTATTTATTTTTGTTTTCTTTTGTTTTGTTTTTTGCACTCCATAGCCTGACATATATAGCATACATATATATATATATATATGGGGAGCGCTGGATTTAGGGTAGGGGGCGGGGGCGTGGCTAGGATTTTGTTTTGTTTTCTTTTTATGGGGGGCATAAAATTTGCTTTTAAAAATATTACACATCACGTCGAATTACATTTGTTTTTTGTTTTTTTTTCTTTTGAGACATTTGCATTTTTTTTTTGTATGTTTTTCGTTTTTTTTTATGGATTTTTGTTTTAGGCGTATATATAAATAAATGCACACAGACATATATATGATATATATGTATATATATACTATATATGTATATATAGTATATATATATCGTGTACATATAATGCAATAGACACACATATCTATACAAATTATACTATATATTGATTATTTTCTTTTTGTTTTTTTTTTGTTTCTCATTCTCTGCTCTCTGTTTTCGCTTTTGTTGTCATTTTTCTTTACTTGTTTTTTTTGTTGTTTAAGTTTGAGGTCCGTTCCAGACACAAGATACACAATTATATAATTATATATGTATATATATATAGTATACATATATATATATATATATACATATATAATTTTTATATATAATTAGTTTTTTTTTTATAAAAAATTAATGCTCAATTACAAGGAATAACACTTATGCTTATGTTGTCTAGATTTCGTTTTTTGTTGTTTTTCTTTTTATTTAGTTTAAAATACATATATAAATACATACACAGATACATAGAATATACACATATATATATAATATATATATATATATATAATATATATATATATATATAGCAGTTGTATATATGTAAGTAGAGCACACATTTATATAATAATAGCTGAGAGCTAAGAGACAAAGAATTTTTAATTATTTTTTTTCTTTTTGTTGTTTAGTTTTTTGCTTGCAATATTGATCCTGTGAGAGGGGGGAGGGTCGGAGGGGGGGCAGGGCAAGGGCCAAGGGGGTTATATTATCATATAATTTAGCGCTAATACTTAATACATTTTCATCTTTTAGACACAATTCAATACATATGTAAACATACATACATATACATATATATATATATTTAGAGTTTCTTAAACATTTAAATACACATAGAAGAAACAAGCATGCATTCACACTCTCTCTCTCTCTCTCTCTTTCTCTCTTTTGAGAGTCACGCATACATACTATCTCACTCTCGCTCTCTGTAAGGAGTAAGATCAATCACACACTCCCTTTCTCGCTCTGTCTCATTCATAATACACATATAGAGATTCAAATTTGTAGTAGTTGAAATTGTTTTTTTTTTTGCTTTTTCTTTTAATTTTTAGTTTTTTTTTTTGTTGTCAGCTTAAGTTGCCTCTGATTCTGCTTCATTTAATTAGACATCTATATAAATGTATATATATATGCATACATATATGTATATATAAATATATAGACATATATAGTTTTACTTTTGTTTTTTTTTTAACATACATTTTAACATACAATACACAATTAATAAATTTTTTGTTATATGTAAGATTCTATGCAGAGACATGCATGTATATATACACATACATATGTATACATACATATATATATATAGTTATATGTTATAATAGATCGGGCGCAAAAAACCCTATGCGTTTACACATATCACGGAAACACAACAAAGCCATTAATACAAAATATATATAATTTTCATGTATATATATATATATACACACATATACATGTATATATATATATATATATTCATACATATATAAAATAAATATAGCCTACTTAACTAATTGGTTTATACGTTTTTATACCAAATACTTTACACGCACACATACATATACACATTTAAATGGTGTAAATACACACATACATACATATACATATGTATATGTATACATATATAAATATATAAATTGGAGTATATATATATATATGCATTCTCATACTGTTGCGTTTACAAAAATTTGACATTTTCTTCTTTCGCGACTTTTTGCTGCCTGCATTGCTATTACACACACATATATATTTCTTGTTCTGTTTTATGTTTTCATTTGATGATCTTTAAATCGATCGATGGGTTCTCTTCAAAGCCTGTCTCTATATATAGATATCTGCTCTGCTCTGCTGCTGCTGCTGCTGCTGCTGCTGCTTCCTCTTGCTCGTCTTCATCTTTTGTGTACCCGTTTAAACCATGACGAAAGCATCTTTGCCACAGAATAGATATGGAAATTGATCGATCATCGTTTGCACAATATCCTCGAGATATGGACGCAACTGTTCAAAATGGCCCATATCCGTAAAATCAATGGGTATCAATGTGGGCCACCAGCAAATTGCCAAATTTTTGCTATCCATGCTGTTTAGCTTCGAGTTGTCCGAGACGCTATAAGCAAAAGTTATAATATTAACATTAATAATATAAAGACTCATAAGATATATTCGTGACTTACTGCACAAAGTGCTGGAATATGTATTTGAGTATGGCGAAATTGATGGGTGGTAGTTTTTGTAGCAAGGACTTTAAAGCTATCAAACGGCAGCTGCGATCTGTTTTCACCTCAACGTTCAGCTTGGAGGAGCCAACGCCGCGAGAGCCTGCAGAGAAATGTTAATCAAATTTGTTTATAGATTGACCTAAAGGAGTTCTGGACTAACCGGCAATTTCCTCCAGCTCCTTGATAATATCCTTGCTGAACAGCGGCGGCAAGCGTTTCGAAAAGAAGTCCTTGAGCGCGGTGGCCACCGCATTTACCGGTATATCCAGCACATCAATAATTGTATTGGTGTCTAAAATCAAGGATAATAGGCATTACCTTATATATATATATTGTGTGAATCCTTTTACCTTCTTCGAAACGTTGGAACAGCATGTCGACATGTGCTCGACTGCCTGGCACGCGATAGATGCCCTCGGAATCGAGTCCTTCCTTCTCAATGAACTCAACGCATTTGATTAGGAATATGGGTATCTCGTCCTTATCGGATGTGATCATTAGTTTGCCAAATTGTGCTTCAGTTGTTTCGGTTAGTCCTTTGGCATTCTGTTTGAGCTTGCGCTTGAGCTTCTTCTCCTGCTCCTTTTCCTTCTCCTGCAGCTTGCGCAGTCGTGCCTGCTCCTCCTTGATGCGTCGCTTCTCCAGCTTCTCGAAATCCTTCAAGCACTTCGCGTTCATATTGTATTCGGGCAAGTTCTCAGCGCCAAATATGCTAACTGTAGTTAGTTCCGGCACCATGGAATACTAAGCCATAGGAATTTATATAGATATAGATTATATCCGATTATATGAGAGATCTTTGAATAGTCTTACCTCGGGCGATTTGTCGCTTTTCATGAACTCGGGCACAACACCAGAATCGGATTTTTCTAAAGACAGAAACAAGAGTTAACATCCAGAGTCTTATAAATGTTATGGTTAATGTTAACATAGGTGTAAAGCATAATTCTGTTAATTGTATAAGCTGAACTGAACAAACTTAACTCTTATAAAAAGTAATTTTGTTAAATTTAAGACATTTTCAAATTAAGTAAAACTCAAGGCAACAAAGTAAAATACACACACATACATATTAGTTTATGCTGTCTTATACAGAGTCTTATAACATACTTATACTTATAGAGCCGACCACAAATTGTTAGTTATTTTAGCATTTGGCTGAACTGAAGCGCAACTCGTACAAGAAATGCAAATAATAAAGCACGACACATACTTTTCTCACCTGCAGCCGCAGCAGCGGCCATGCGCTGATAGTGCAACGGTATCTCTGGCGGACTGACATACGCACCAAATGGTGGCACACGTGGCGTCTGCACTGGTATGGCCACCTTCTTCTTCTTGTTCTTCTTGGTGGTGGTGCCGGCCTTCTTGTTGGCCTTGTAGTAGGCATTCTGTTGACGTACGCGACGCTCCGTTGAACTGGCGCAGCTATCCGACTCGGTGCAGTCTGTTGGGAGATAAAAGAAGGCAGAGAATACATGAGGTTCAAGTTGAGGCTGTGGTGGTTCGAATCCCCAAGTCAAATCGACTTTTATCTAAAAGTAGTATAAGAGTCAATTCTGATTCAAACCCCAATCCGAATCGCTATCAGATTATAGCATTTACAGCTCATGCACTTGACTTATTACGAATATATAATCATATATAGATATTTCAGAGACAAAGCTTTAAGATCGTCAGTTAATCAACGTCAGTCACACCCGTTTGCAATGGTCTACAGAGTATGTGGTAGTCAGTTAATACATGTACCGGCTGCTGTAGTTCTTCTTCTTCTTCTTCTTCTTCATCTTCCTCTTCATCTTCTTTTTCTTCATCTTCTTCTTCTTCTTCATCATCTTCTTCTTCTCTTCTTCTTCTCAGACGCACCTTCATTTTCATAGATTTGCTCGTACTCGGCCAGCTCCTCAGAGTCCTCATCCTCGCCATCGAGCTGAGCATGATCATAGCGTTTGGCATCCTTCTCAACACCCGGCTCACAGCCGGCCAAATAGGATTCGCCCATGCTGCCGCTGCTAGTGAAATTCATTTTGGCAACGGCATCGCTGACCAGCTGAAAGTTCTTCATATTGAGCTTGCCCGGTTGCTGTGTGGGTAGCGTGAAAGTTGAGGAGCTCATGGCACAGTTACGACTGGGCGCTTCACCCACCTTCAGCGTTTGGCTGGGTCCTTTCGGCCTTATTTTATTCAAATTGGAATCGATATGCCGCCTGCCCGTGGTATATGCATGCGTTGAGCCACTAAAATTATTCCAGATGGAGTTCTTGTTTGCGTTGCGACGTGCATCGCTCTTATCCTCCAGCCATTCTGTAAATTATGCAAACCATTTTTGTTTTTAAATGTTCTTCTGGTAAAAAATTGATAACATTAAAGTAAAGCTAAAGGACGAGCGGGGCAGAAAGCTATCTAAAGCCTGTATGCAGGGAAAAGGGATTTGCTAAAGGTCGTGCAGAAGATTCTTGTATATTTTCTTATTCAATTTCGATTAATAAAAACGTTTATCGAGTTGTGGTGAACGACATAGATCGTTCACACGTTCCAGTCATGAACGATACATTCAAATTGAGTTAAGTTGCTCATGAACGATGCGATCCTTATCGATAGTTAGTCGTGCATTCTATCGATACATTCTAACTGGTCGTTGCTTATTAGGCGCTTATTATTCGTATTGTTCATTCAGTTTTCGTTCATTAACACAATTAAACAATTCAATGGAATGCATAGTTCATGAACAAGCATAAAAAAAAATACATCATTCATGATGTGAGTGAACTTGATCGTTTATTGATCTACTGAATAAGTGTAGTCGTTCATTTGAATAAGCCGTTATAAAATTATTGGAAAATTTTGTTAACCTGCATCGTGGGTGGCCAATGAATCCTTTGACCCGCTGACATCCGCTGCTTATGAAATGCATGAATGGAACAAAGAAATGCCCAAATAAGGCACGAAAGAAAAGGAAAATGGAAAAAACAACAACAAGAACAACGAAAATATAATATATGCATCAAATGGCAATAGTTAGAGCAAGTTCTTCATTTTTTTTCTTTAAGTTTTCAGCTAAGTTGAAAAGGAAAAAAATAGAAAAGAAAAGAAAAGAAAATGGAAAACTATTGAAAAATGTACGCAATATAAAGAAAAACTATATACACAATTGAGGGCAAAGAAAAAGTTGGTAATTGTAGTGTATATATATAAATATATATACATATATAAAATATATATATCTGATTTATATATATATATATATAATTTATATATATTATATATATTCTTATGGATATTATATAATAGCTGTATAAGGTGAGAGACAGAAAAGGGGCAAAAGAAAAGAAAAACTAAAGCAATGTTCGACCAAAGCCGAAGCTTGAATACCCTTACAGAAAGCATTTATGGGCTATATACGAAATGATATGTTCAAAGTTGCTTATAGAATTTGAAAATTGTCTATGTATGGACGCTATATATAGCTATACGATTCAAAATATCTAAATATATTTAGATATATCGAGTGGAACTTTAGATCCTAGTTAAGTTTGACTGGAATCAGACAAGCTAGACAGTATAGTTAGGCTATAATGATACGACTTATCATATACATATAATGATATAGAGTATATATATATATAGAGTTATAGAACTTATATAGAACGCCTTTAGCCTTCTGCAAGTGCATTAAAACGAGCTGACTAAATGAATGAAATTGTGGTTATGCGGGTTTGTTTTTATTTTTTTTTTTTTTTTAGATATATATAAATATAATGGTATATATAAAGATGATCATGATGAGGTATTTGTACAAATCGAGCATATGAATGGGTGTAAGTGGGCGGGGTGGAGGGTTTGTGGCGGGCTGGGTCGATCGACTTTGTGGGGGGGATGGGGAATATTATTATGAATGAGCAAACAACATTTACAGTTTACGTCTTGGCTGTAAAACGAAGACCAAAACGAGTAAAAGCACAAACAAAACGAACAAAAGGAACAGAAAGAAAATGACTATAACAAAGAATGAAACTGATAAGAAGTGAAAAGAAGAAGTAAAATTTATGATGCATATTACGATATCATACGATATAAACGAGTATATAAGAAAATATTCAATTAGTTAGATTACATGTTATCTCTTCCAAACTTGATTCTGAAGCCGAAACGAATTGACTCTTATATGTGCATGTAATGAGCTGATGATCTGGAGGGGCTGGCTCTGGAGGAGTTGTTGGAGGAGGGAATATCTGGAATCCTGTTTTTTTTTTTTTTTGGTTTTTTTCGATTTTTTTTTTTTTTTTTTTTAGTATATATAATAGTTATTTTTGGTATGCAATAGGCAATGACAACAACGAATACACACACACACACACAGAGATAAATCGATTAAAAAAAAAAAAAAAACAATTGTTATGATTAATCATTAATAATATATATGGTAATCATTATATATATTTATATATATAAATAGAAAGAGAGAGAGAGAGTATTACATAGTTTTTTATGGTTTGTATGTAGGTACTTTAAGGGATCTTAAATAGCAAAGACTCAAAATACTGTATACCCTGTAAATAGACAGTTAGTTTCAATTGAAGGCCATAAGCAAAAGCTGTGAAACAGTCCAAGTCAATAAAGAGCCTCGTCTATTTTTACAGGACATTTTCAAGTCGAGTTAAACACATTTCAAGAGTTAATTAGTTAATCAGAACTTTCCAAATGCTACAGGGTATAGAGAAGAAAGCTTTTTAACTTTGCCTAGACAAAGACTGCCAAAGTCCAGAAGTGGCTCTTACAGGGTATTAGTGTAACTTCAGCTAATATTTTCATAATCCGAAATTTTGACTTTGTTCCATGATTTCAAGGAATAGCTTTTACAGGGTATCAGTATAAACCAAATGAACTTTTTGTTAAGCATTTGGGACTCAAAACTTGTCATACTATAAATGAACACTTTGTGATTGTTAAAATTTTGTACTGTCCATGCCAGCCCGTTTAGTATCTTTGTTTACAGGGTATCAGATTGCAAGGAAGACTCACAATGCATGAGCTGTAAATGTCGCATATAAACGACATACATGTTTATATACATATGCTGACTGATTGGATTGGATATAGTATTTCATATGATATGGATATGGATAGTTGGACTTATGTATAGATTATTTTAGAATGTCTGTAGTTTGTATTTTGTATATTTAAATTTGAAAAACTGTTGGGAAACTTACTTTGATGCAGGTGTTTGGGTTTTTCGTTGTTGTCATCATAGATTTCATCTAGTGATATATCTCTTTCTTCTATAAAATGAAAGATATATCGTATAAGAGTGATTAGAAGAGAGAGGTGTTTATTGAGAAAAACGAACCATTTAATGAGTTGAGAGATCGTGTAGGAAGCATTTCATAATTCTCACTGCCTGAACCATCGGTGCCCAGTGTATTCGATAGCATATAGCTTTCATGTCTAGGCGGTGGGCGTGGCATTTGATTAACCGAATTCTCAAGTGTACCCTCGCCCGAATCTAAAGTAATTGACTCCTCCACATGCAGATTCTCAACCTCGTATTTGTTATCCCATGCGATCTTCAAGAACGGATTATAGAAGGCGACTAAACAAATGAAAGAAAGAGAGAGAGAGAGATTGCATTCAAATCGGTTTGTTGTTAGTTTTCTTAGCTATCTCCACATACACTTGACATATTGATCCGCTGAGAAGGTCATGAAGCTGCCCTTGTAGCGATCGGCCAATGCATTGCCCTCGGTAATGAGAAACTGACAGATTTCATTGTTAAAGAAAGCATTAACGCCGCCGCTCTCCGTCACAGCGACCAATTGCAATGGAATGTTTGCATTCTGTGCAGCCAAAATGCTATAGAAATACAATAAATGTATATAAAGATTATTAGCAATATGTTCTATAATTAAATATATATTAACGTTCGACACCCACTTGAGATTGGCCAGCGATGAGCGTCGTTTGGCCGAATAGATGTATATATAGCCATGGATAAGTTCATCCCGATATTGATTGGTGCCATGATACGAGGATAGGATAAATTCCACACGTCGCTTGGCATCGCCAATGAAGACATCGACAATGATGCAGTGCTCGTTGGCTTTGACCAGCGTCGATTCGGCTAGCAATGGCTGGACAATGTTCTCGATATCATATTGATCGCCGCAATAGATGCAGACAAGTATGCGTAGATCGGTATGATTGGACGATGGATATGGTTCATAGCTTTTCATTTCGCTTAGCTTCAATGAGAGTATAACTATATTGAGTATATCGTAAACGTATTTTTGATGATTTTGCGTATGATCTATGAAATCGCAATGCAACATTTCTGATAGCCGCATGCCCTCGCTGCGCAAATATTCAACTTCATTCTCTTTCAGATCTTGCGGTTGATAGACTAAGACAATTGGCAAATTCTCAAATTTATCCTCTAGCTCTAAATTGCATAAGAGTGTGCGTTCTAAATTATCCTTGAGCGTTTCAAACGATTGCTGATTGGAGTAAACACAAATGAGACCTAGAAAAGAGAGAAAGATATATAGATATATATAGTTGATATAGATATAGTTTTGTCTTACCACTCGAGTAGACATCGATGGCCTTGAATGCCTCCATATCGCCATTGGCAATGCGATAGTTGAGATAATATGTTTGGTTCTCATAGATATATTCACCCTTGCTACCCGTACATATGCGTATATCGTTCAGTAGATCGCTAGCCAAATGCTCAGAGCCCACAATTAAGAGATTCAATGTACGTTCAGAGCCATTGCCAGTGGTTTTCCAACCACCACCACCAACACCAACGCCACCGCCTCCACCAACATTGCCGCCCAATGTCTTATGATTGGCCGCAGACTTATCAGCGAGCACCTCCTCAATCAGATTGTCCACACAGTTGTTGAAGAACGGACAATGATCCCTGATGGGACAATGGATGAAGCGTAGATGTTGTACCAACATCACGCGTCGCTCCTGATCTAAGCGATCCAACATTTTATAGCGTGAGTCCTCCTGGATAACATCGGTTATCTGTCTAACATCCTCCTGTGTGATGATGTCCACATTTTTGAATTGAAGAAAATATTGCGCATGCTCCAGCAGCAGCTCGACGAAATTCTGTTTGCTCTTCTCAATGATCTCGTCCTGATGTATATCATAGATCTGTTGGCAGTCGTGTTCGGATAACGCCTCGAAACACTCACGACCCATGAACAGGACACGCACCTCGGACAACTGTTTGCCGGGCGTCACAAAACCAGATTCCTCCAGCAGCATCTTGAACTGTTGCTTCCAACTGCAAGGATCAAATGAGATTTCTATTAGCTTAACCCAACCAATTGATAAACTAGAGTATATATTTATCTATAATTGACTAAGTTATATATATATATCTGCAGTAATCAACATGAGCTGTGCTCGCTTGATCATCAATCAAGTCTGAGTCTTAACTTAATATGAATGAGATTAACTAAAGTGATTCTGATATCTTACCCAATTTTCTTCTTGTCCTGTTGCACCGAATTCAAATAGTTACGAAATACGGTCTCTGCCTCATTTGTTTCGAGAACATCGAATGGTATACGTGTCTCATCGTCTGGCACATCCATATCTAGGAAATCCGTCCAGCTCACTTGTGGAAACTCGTAGAAATACTGATCGAATTCAATATGATTCTGTAAATAGTTGCGTGCACATTCCCAGGCATCGTCGTCGCTAATGTTCAATGCACTTATGTCGGGCAATAGATATTCGAGAGCCAATGCAAATTTGTCCAAATACTGATGCAGTTTCTTATTGAGATGATCGTCGCGCAGTTTCTTCATGTGACGACGGAATAGCTTCTGTCCGGCCTCGTGTCCGAATATGTTGAGGAACTCATTCCATTCGCGATACTGTGATAGCATCTTCGAGCCTTGTGACCACAATATATGATAGTCGGTGATTTGATTTCGTATCAAGCGCGTTACAGCCTCCGATCGTATGTCGAGCAACTCTTTGCGCGACTTGGCCGACTCCTGATACGAAATGATCTTGACACGATTCTTCACTTTGTCAATCATTTGGGCAAGCATCAGGAATGCTAGATCAATGTTGATGCTCTCATGCGCCGACGTCTCAATCAATTGCACCGTACTCTTATAGTCCTTGCGTTGGCTAATCTTTTCCGCCTCGCGCACATACAGCTCGTAGGCATCGTCATTCTTGGTGGTCACCAGGACAAGAGGCTTCTTGTTCTTCAATATATTCGCAATCGCATTCTGTACGAACTCCACTTGCTTCTCAACGCTACGATTTGGCACTGGACTCACATCGAAGACAACGACAAAGCCATCGATACTCAAGCGTCCATCGGGCATCACCTTCTGTTCGTACTCCTTTTCGATGCCCAATTGATTTTTGCATATGTACATCAGCTTCTCCGCCGAAAAGACCTTGGTCGCTGTGCAGCGCTTCAGATACGGATCCATTTTGCCAACTTTGAACGCTTGAAATGTCGAATCGTCCATAAATTCTGTTTGTTCGATTATATTGAAGTTATACTCGACGCCCTCGTCCGTGGTCTTGCGCACCTCGCCCCAATACAGAAAGTGATCATTGTTCACAATGCGACCACTAAAATCACTTTGACTTAGCACTGATATGTGATCTATAAAATAATCATCGGCCATTGGCCGCATAAATCTGTTGCACAAACATGATTTACCAACGCCAACCTGGCCGCGATCCTTTTCGGTCCCGGATAGTCCAATGACCGAAATATTGAATTGACGCATCTTGTTGTTGTACCTGAACAAAGGATTCAAAGGATCATTAGCTAGATGTTTAACTTCAAGTGATTTATAGACTTATATTATTATACTCATAGAAGATCGTGTATAAATGTGACTATATCTTTAAAGGATTTTCAGCGCATTATATGGACTTTATACGGAAAAGACTATACTATTTGAAATAACTTTTTTCCTTCAAATTTGGTGGAAAGAAAAACCAAAATCTGTTTTTTGCATTACATGCACTTAAGCAGTAAATTTTATAAATATAGCTTTAACGGCATTCAAGCAAAGCTTTAAAAATGAAATCAAATATTCAAACATCATAAGGATATTATTTGGGTTATCGGTAAGTAATGAAAAGTTCCAACTGGTATATAGTTCTCGACAGACCAACGCGAATTGATCCAGTCAACTGATTTAGCTTATCAAGAATATACTCTTTTTATAGGCTCTGCCACGCCCCCTTCTGTCTGTTAACTATACAGCAATTATACCCTGTCTTAGTCCACAATAGGCTGAGCATTACTTAGATAGACATTCATTTTGAGATTCTTAGTCATGTCATCATAGTCTTAGTCTTTGCCAGGCCTGACTCATATAATAGCTTAAACAGGTTTACATTCAATACCTTGAATAACATTTAATGCTTAAAAAAACATTTCGATTCATTTGATCTATAATATATATATAGAGAAAGTTATATCTTTTTCTTATGGATTTTTCTTAATTTTTGTTTATACAGAAAAAAAAAAAATTAATTTAAGGTCTAAAAACTTTTTTTGTAGTGTAATCTTGAAACTGAAATCAAGCCAATCCCAACAGATTCAATGAGAATGTGTATGGAAACTCTGAGAACTTAGATAGTTCATTGGGTTATAGGAAAAGAACTCCTAAGGAACTCTGAGAACTTAGATATGTCATTGGCTAATAACACAACAAGAATCTATATGGGAACTTTGAGAACTCAGCTAGTTCATTGCGTTCTAAGGGTTACAGCAGTTCCTAGCAGACTCTGATACTCCATTTAACTGCCTTAAAGTAAACAAACAAACAAATGTTATCAAATTTTATCACTAAGAAAACTATATACCAAAAATCGCCGTAAACCTTACCAGCTCTGTAAGCCTAGTTTCTATAGGTGCTTAAAACATTTCTATTTATAGAACACTTGTTTTTTTCTCACACTGAAATTGTTAATTATAATTGCCGAATTGCGACAGACACAGATGTCTGTCTAATGCCGGAATGAAAAAGTGTCGGCATGTTTGACCAGCTACGGCTTACAGGGTATACGAAAAATTTTGAAGGAAAGAAAGAAAATGAAAGAAAGGGAAAAAGTAAGCGAAAGAACAACGACAACAACAAGAACAACAACAGTAGGGAAGCACTTGGCTGAGGGGGCCTCCTCCATTGGGATACATCCACGACTGGACATCTCATACGCTAGAGAGCAGAGCAGAACGGAGCAGAGCTGAGAGCCTGCGCTTAGCAGAGCGTACCCACACAGCCGGCGCAGTCGAATGCAAATTGCCACCTGCCCGTCCCTCCGTCCTCTGCCACCTACTCGCTATAGCGGCAGCAAAAAAACCACATACATTTACACAAATTTAAAATGGCAAACATTTTGTAGTTTGCTATAGACACACTCACACATACACACACACACACGCACCTTTAATTAAACATTATTTAAAACTTTATTTTTGTATTTGTTATTTTGTTGCCTTTTTTTTGTATTATATTTTAGTGTTCACCCGAAAAGTTCTGCAACAAATTGAAAATCCTTTGATGCCTGCTGCTGCTGCTGCTGCTGTTAGCTGCGCTGCTGCTGCTGCGACAAACGCAACTAAGCAAGAAACAGAGAGCAAATACTGATTTTATGAGAGAGAGAGTGAGCGCGCATGTGTATGTGTGTGTGTGTTTGTGTACGTGTGCGAGAGAGCGCGCGCGACTTTTGAGAGAGTAGCAGCAGCAGCAAGACAGTTGTGCCAAATGTGGGTGGCGTTTTGTTTTTGTTGTTGTTGTTGTCTTACTCGTTTGCCCTGTGCATTTTCGGTCTTGTCGCCTGTTATCCTGCTCGCTCTGCTAACACATTTGGCAGCACATAGCATGTGCTCTCTTCAGCGTTCTGTGAATGAACACACACACACACGCCGACAAATTCTATAAGCAATTGCAGTTAGTTGCGCGCGTGTGGGTGTGTACGCTTTTAATAAAAGCAACAAACACTCGAAACGTTAATTGAGTTTTCCGGCTTTACAAGAATTACACAAATATGCGACACAGTTGCTGCTGCTGCTGTTGATGGTGCTGGAGCTGCTGCTGCTGCGCGTTCTAAAGCCACGGCGTTGCCACCTTTTGCAAAAGAAGTGGAAAACACAAATGCAAACTGCAAGTGCAGCAAGCAGCACGCAGAATCAAAATTTATTTTACGCAGAGCTTCCCAGCAACAGATTTCCTGTACAATGTGTGTGTGTGCGTGTGTGTCTACATTCCCCGGTCTGCACAACAGCCAACCAACAACAATAACAAAAGCAACAACTACACGAGACTAGTGATGGACGCCCAACGAGTTTCTCTCCTCCATATCACAAGCCAGAGTTGACACGATATATGTAAATCTTATCGATTATGGTTAAATTTCATAATTTGTAATCTCTATCAAGCTCGTCTTTACATTTGTTTTTGTCTTTCGCAATTTAATTGTCAATGTGGGAACATAGACAACAAATACACACGAAATTTGAACACTCACATATGGTGCAGAGTCCTGCGTGTCACGTGAGTAAGCACGACTTTCACACAACACTAACTACGATAATAATAACAACAACAACGATGACGACGACCCTTGCACAAAACTCTTTGCCTCTCTTTCACTCTTGTTGTTGTTGTGAATTTGTCTCAATTGTCTTTAGCAAAGAGCGTCGGAGCAGCAGCAGCAGCAGGGGCGGTGGCGACTCTGTAAGGGGCATGTGAGAGGGGAGCAACTGCATGTGCAGCGAATGTTTAATGGATCCCAATCGTTTGCCAATTTTATAAACTTCATTGAGTTTTTAGCCAAGTTGGAAGGTGGTAGTCAGAGTGAGTGGAAAGGGAAGGGTAAGGGGGGAGTTGTGTGATTACCTGCAGTTGCGCACAAAGAAGTGGACGACTGGACGACAGCCAACCAAAAGAAACGAACAAACAGACGCTCGATGGTCGCCGATTCAGTCCGTTTACCGATTCCCGATTCCGCTTTTGATCCCGTTGTATGTTCGTTTATCTTGACTTTGTTTCGTGCATGTGAATGTGGATGCTGCGAATGGCATCCAAAACACAAAAAAAAAACGTCTTCTAATACTCCTTTGGCAGCAACAGCATCCACCAACACATACACAGAGAGGCAAATAGTTGAGAGAGCGAGAGAGTGAGAGTGAGAGAGAGAGCGAAAGAGAATGGGAGAGTTGCACCGATTTAGTCAAGTTTATATGCACTGCAATTAGGCACTTGGAAATGTGCAACAAATTGGAGTTGTACACTTATTTGCTTTAATTATTTTCCAACCAGCCACAGCTAACAGCCAACAACAGCAACAGCATTTTCACAAATACACATAAACTTACACACACACGCACACACAGTTATATAGAGTTACACACACTCACGCGCGCAGACCAAAAGAGCGAGCGTGTATACAAGACAATTACGAATCAGCATCGTAAAATACAACAAAAAAAAAAAACGGGAAAAAAATTGGAAGCGCAGAGAGAGAGAAAGAAAACTTCCGACGCAAGTGAAAAATGTCGAGGCGTTTATGGCTATGTTTCACTTGAATTTTATGCACATACTGTATTAAACATTTACTCACAATTATTGCACTTGCACAGCTCCAATGCGTTTATTAAACGTTATAAAAATTAAGAAAATAACACTATTTTTTTATATATTCCTCATCCGAGCTTCAATCTGCAAAACAATCTGAGCTACAAATTCAATCGATGGCAACTAAGCGATACCATCGATTGTCTTGCATTTGTGCCTGCCATCGATAACTTTTCAAAGTTGACTATCGATATTTATATTTGGCTTTCACTTTTATTGTTTTCATTTATTATCAGTATTTGAATAATTCACTTGAGTTAATTTGAAAGTTGGCAAATGTTAAAAAAGAAAATATTTAAATTATATGTAAATGAAGCAAGTCTAAAACAAAACAAACTAAGTTTTCGGCTTGGCATAGCAAACAGATGCAAATGGAGACATATTATTAAGCCTGCATGTTTATCTGTTCAGTAAAGTGAAATATATTTTTGAACCTTACCTAAATTATTAAAAAAAAAATTATGATTGTTTTATTTACACATCAAATTTAAACAATTCTAGTTGCTTGTTTTTTTGCCGCGCTGTCCCAGTGAATATCGATAAGTCGATAATTTTAATTGTGCTCAAATCTTTATTTGTTGCTTGCGCAATTTTTTGTTTATTAATTATAAATACATTTAATAAAAAAAAAAAATAGAGAATAACCTAAATAATGTAACGCTTAGATGTGTTTGTTTAAAGAAAGAAAAAACATATATGAAATACATTCTTGTTTGCCGCTCCAATTGAATTGTTGAATTGCAGTTGGCAGTGTTCCCGGCCAGCTGCGACGGCGGCGGCAGCGGCGTCAACTCTGCATCTTTTTTTTCTCTTCCTCCTCCTCCTCCCACTGTTCTTCTTCTTCTAGCATTTGCGTTTGGGCGTGCGCCGTTTAACGCCGCAATTTTCCACCTTCTTGTTGCCCTTGGCAATGGCCAGCAGCTTAACCAGCTTCTTGTGCGAATCACCAACGATCCAGCCGTGTTTCTGATATTGCTCACTATCATCAAAGTGTTTCGCCGTTAATTGTTGCTGCTGCGGCTGCTGCTGCTGCTGCGAATGTTGCTGCTGTTGCTGTTGCTCATTGGGCGATGCATCTGCCGCGCCCTGAGCTTGTGATTGTGCCGCCTCGGCTGCTGCAGCGGCAGCTGCTTCGGCTGCCTCCACATTGATGCGCCCAAATTCATCGTCGCTGGAGCTGCTCCAATAATACAGCTGCTTTTCGCTCGCCGGTCGCTTCCTGCGCGCCGGCGACTGACGATGTGTTTGCGATTTACGTTTCGTTTTCAAGTTCTTGTTGCTGCTGCTGCTATTATTATTGTTATTATTATTATTATTATTGTTGTTAGTGGCGACAGCAACTATTGCTGCTGTTGCTGCTGCTGCTGTCGCTGTTGGAACTGCAGCTGTTGCTGTGGCACTTTTATTGCTGCTGCTGCTGCTGCGAGGAGGCTTCTGCTTGCTTGCACTGCTCGCTGCCTTCTCCTGTTGCTGCTGCTGCTGCTGCTCTTGGCAGTGATTCAATTCCGGCAACTCCTCCACCGTCCGCTGCTGTCGTCTACTGCGCGTCCGTTGCGATTGTTGCTGCTGCTGTTGTTGCTCCTGCAGCTTCTCCTGCTCCTGCTCCACTGCCTGTTGCTTGCCACGCTTTTTGCTGCCCGCCGCTGGCTTCTTGGCCGCCTTTGGCGCCTTGGCTGCGGGCTTGGCACGCGTTGCCTTTGTCTTGGTGGGCGTGGCAGGTTCTGCAACACGCTGTCTCGCACGCTTGGGCTGCAGCAGCTGCTCCACTGGCTGTGGTTGTTGCTGCTGCTGCTGCTCCTGTTTGCGTCCCTTGCGATTCTTGGCATTCGTCAGGGGCTGCGCCGCTTTCTCTCGTGGCGCTGCAAACGTTTCCGGCTGCGCCTCACTCGTCTTACGCTTGCGTCGCTGCTCCTGCTGCTCCTTTTGCTCGATTAAAGCTATGATATCCTTGGTGGACAAGAACTCCTCGTACTCGTCGGAACTCCAAGTTTCCACCAGCTTTTTGGGTCGGTTTGTGGCGCAGCGTCGCTTCGACTTGCGATGCCCCTCATCGATCAGCTGCTCCAAGTCCTCAGTGCTCATGCCCAGCTCCGTTTGCAGCTTGGACAGATCCTTGCGTGGCGCTTGGCTTGCAGCTTTCTTCTTTACTCCACCTGCCTTTCGACCTCTGGCCTTGGCATTCTTCTTGGGCGCTGGCTGCAACTTTTTCTTTTGCACCGGCGGCGGCTGCTGCTGCTGCTGCGGCTGCTGTTGCTGCCAGTCAAGCGGCGCTGCAGCTGGCGACAATGGTTGCTGTTGCTGCTGCTGTTGAGGCGGCTTGGCTGCTCCGCGCAGCTCATCGAAAAGCTGATCCAACTGTGCCTTGTCCTTGGGCGCAGTTTTGAGGGGCAACTTGGTTGTCGCTGTGCTCGCATGCTTGAAGATGCGTCCCATGATGAGCGATTTGTTCTCAAAGGTTTTGGCTGTGGCACGACTTGAGCTACTGCTGCTGTTGCTGTGCTGCGTTGTGGAGGCGGACGAAGAGGAGCTGCTGGAGCCGCTAGAGCTGGCAACGTGAGCAGTCGACGGCTTAGCCACTTGCTGTTGCTGTTGTTGTTGCTGCTGCTGCTGCTGCTGCTCCGCCTGTTGCTGCTGCTGCTGTTGTTGTTGATCTTGTTGCTCTTTTTGCTGCTGATGTGGCTGCGCCTGTTGCTGCTGCTGCTGCTTTACACTATCTCCATCCACATCCGCCTCGCCATCCACATCCTCACAGCTAAGCGTACCAAAATCATAATCATCCCGATCCGAATAGCTCGCCGTGGACACGCTATTGTTGTCCTCCGTTAACAAATTGACGCTAGTCTTGGGCTTCTGGAACGTTATGCTCGCCTTCTCCTCCAGTCCAATATTCTTGAAGGGACGTTCGGGTATAATAATGCGTCCAGAGGCCGGCGGCAAGGTTGCACTGCTGGCAGCAACAGTGGCAACCGTTGCCTTAATTATGGACGAAGCGTGCATAATGGTCTTGGAGGACGTGGAACTTTGCTCGGTGACAGCAGCTCCTGGCTGTAGCTGTTGTTGTTGTTGTTGATGTTGTTGCTGCTGTAAATGCTGCTGCTGCTGCTGCTGCTGGTGTTGCTGCTGCTGCTGCTGCTGTTCGTTTAGCAACTGATCAGGCATATAGTCTACACTGGTTGGCTTCTCGCTGCCCAGCGCAATGTCCGCCAACTCGGTTAGCTTACAGACTGCTCGCGTTGTCTTGGCCACATCCATGTCTACGGGCAGCTGCGTCACACTCGTCTCGTAGCCCTTCATGGCAGCCTTTGTCTTGAAACGTGATGTAGTCATGTTTGTTGCTGTCAGCGCTGAGTACTGCGACGTGGCTGAGTAACTGGGCGATAGACGATGATGATGATGGTGGTGATGATGATGATGATGTGGATGATGTGGATGATGAGGCTGATGTGGCTGATGCGGATGATGTGGATGATGCGGATGATTCGGATGATGTTGCTGATGCATTTGCTGCTGATTGTGCTGATGATGTTGCAGATGATGATTGCTAAAATAGAGTGAATAAGCCCAAAATACAAATTAGATATCAAAACCAATTTAGATAAGATGAGGAGGCAGCACTTACGTGGGCGTGGCAGCGGGCGGATTGCGAAAGAGCTGTTGTATGACTGGCTGATGGGAGACAGCAACTGCAACTGTTGGCAGTGGCACTGGCGGCGGCGACGGCGACGGCGATGCGGGCGACGACAAGATCTCAACAGCTGGCGGACTAGCGGGCGTCAGCAACTCCACGGGCTTGCGACCGGCGGCACTGACAATCACAGATGGAGTTGTTGTTGCCGTTGCAGTGGCACTCTTCAGTATGTTGCAGCACTCGTAGAAGAGACGCTCGTCGGGATTGAGATTAAGGCGGGCAGCGCTGTGGGCGGGACTCGATGAGTGTTGCTGCTGGGAGTGTTGCTGTTGCTGGGAGTGTTGCTGCTGTTGGGAGTGTTGCTGCTGTTGGGAGTGTTGCTGCTGGTTGTCATGCAAACGCAGGCTCTCTTCTGTGATGACATGATGACTAGAAGATAGCTGTGCTTCAGGCGCAGGAACAGTATCAACGGCAGCAGCAGCCGCCGCCGCCGCAGCAGCAGCAGCAGCGGCAGCAGCTGCAGCAGCCGCCTCTGTTGGCACCAGCACCGAGGCGCGCAGCTGTTGCAGCTGTTGAACAAACTGTTGCTCAGTTGTTGCTCCCGCTGCTGCTCCTCCTCCTATTGCTCTTGCTGCATCTCCTGCTGCTGCTGGCAGTGGACTAGGCGGCGCATTGCTCTTCGATTGCAAATACTCCAGCTCGGATAGTTTGGAGACGTGGGCCAGGGTCATGTTGTGCTTGGACAGCGATGTCGATGTAAAGAAACTCTTGCCGCACAGCTGGCAGGCGAACTTATCCGCCTCGTCCAGCTGACCGCCGCGATTGCTGCGCTTCTTGGGTCGGCGTGTTAGCAGTACGCTGCGTCGTCGTCGACGGCGACGACCACGACCCGTACGACCCAAATCTTGGGAGTAACTCGTATAGACGCTCATCTCATCATCCATGTCCATGTCCATGAGCTCTGTGTTGGTATTCTCGTCGTCGGTGCCGAAATTTGAATGTTCATCGTTTAGATTTGGTGCGCTGCGAACGCTCATCGAGGTTGGTGGACGATAGAACTTGTCCTGATCGTCCTTGTCCTCCTGATCGAACTCATCGTTGGCAAACTCAAAGTCCTCATTGGCAGCCGACATTATTTTCTCATTCACATTCTTGGCTATTTCCGTTAAGTAGTTGTCTTCCTCTTCTAGGTTGTCGCCGTGGTGCTGCTGCTGGTGGTGGTGGTGTTGCTGGTGCTGATGGTGGTGGTGTTGGTGGTGCTGTGAATGCAGTTGTTGTTGTTGGTGTTCCTGCTGTGATTGCAGTTGTTGCTGGTGATGTTGCTGCTGCTGCTGCTGCTGTGCTTGCCGCTGCTGTTGCTGCCGCTGCTGTTGCTGCAGTTGCTCCTCCTTGTGTATGTTTTTATTCAGACGCGGATCACGACTGTAGGTGGGCATGGCCGCCGAGGCAGCAGCAACTGTTGTTGGCGATTGCTGTTGCTGCTGCAGCTGCAATTGCAGTTGCTGTTGTTGCTGCTGCTGCTGCTGCTCCTGCTGCTGTTGCTGCAGCAGCAGCTGCTGCTGTTGCTCTTTCTCTTGCTGCTGTTTTAGTTTCTGTTGTTGTTTCTGCTGTTGCTGTTGCTGCTTCTGTTGCTGTTGCTCCTTTGCTGCCGTGCACAATATGCTCGGTCGCAGTATGCAGCTGGCTGTGGGCGTGGCCTTGGCTGCCGCCTCCTTGGCCTCCTTGGCCAGCAGCTGCTTCTCGATGCCAATTGAAAAGCTTTCCAGCGACGATTTCAATGCACTTATATTCGTTTCCGGGCCCAATGGCGCCGCCTTGCCACGCCCACGTCTGTAGTAGCAGCTCTGCCTGCGTTTGGGTCGCCCGCGCCCCGCAGCAACTGTTGCTGTCGGCTCGGGCAATGCATTTTCAGTTTTGCCACGCTTCGAGTCGCCAACAGCCGCCGCCGACAACTGTTGCTGATTGAGCGAGGCATTGCGCTTGGTGCTGGACATCAGCAACATGCCCGTCAGCAACAGATCCTCGCTCTTCTCGTACGCCAAGTTCTCGAGCTTCTTCAGATTGTCGCGTCGCGCATTGTCGATCTTGAAGCTCTCGAGCAACTGATCGGCAACAATTGCTGCCAATTCGTTTTTGCGTCGTCGTCGCTGCTTCTTCTTGGTGTCCTCCTTGGGCGGCGTCACCTCAGCCGGCGCAGGCTCAGCCTCGGGGATTGGGGCTGGTGCTAGGGCTGGGGCTGGGGCTGGGTCTGGCTCTGGCAGAGATTCGTGCTTCGGTTCTTCCTCCAATTTTGTTTCCAGCTTTGTCTCTGGCTCTGTCTCTAGCTCAGCTTCTATGGCTGGCGCCTGCAGCAATTCTGTTTGCGGCAGACTATGAAAGCCGGAGGATGTGTTGTTGTTGTTGTGCATGTTGCTGCTGTGCTCCTCGAGCAATGCGCTGCAATTGAGCTCGTGCCCAATGCTGGGCGTGCTGCTGCGACACAAAGTTGTTGCCGTGACAGTTGTTGCTTCTGTCGAAGTAGTTTCTATTGCTGCTACAGCTGCAACTGTTGCTGCAGCTGCTGTTGCAACTGTTGCTGCTGTGGGCGGCGCTACAGAGATGACAGACACAGGCATCGCTGGCTTTACAGTGGGCGTGTCAGCAACTGGAGATGCTGGTGATGATTCTTCTTCCTCCGCTGCTATTGTTATCGGCAGCTGCAGTTGCTGCGGCAACGGCGACAATTCTCGCTTGGGCGATGATGGATCTGGGCTCATGGGCGTGTCAGCTAACGGCGTGGGCGTGGTAGCCGGGGGCATAACCATGGGCAGTGCCAAAAACTGTTCCGCATTGCCGTTAGCTGGCATTTCCTGGCTATCCGGCAGCAACATGGCCACAGATGTCGGTGTGGGCGAATGCGTGTGCATGGGCGTGGCTGCTATAGTAGGCGGCATGGCAGCCATCAGCAATGCCGAGCGACAATCGATGGTCTTGGAGCGCATACTACGCTTCTTTGGCGTTAGATGCCTAACGGGCACAGCAGCAGCAGCAACTGTTGCTGGCGTGGCAGGCGCTGTTGCTGGCGTCGCAGGTGCTATTGCTGGCGTGGCAGGCGCTGTTGCTGGTGTGGCTACTGCTGCTGCTGCTGCTGCAGCGGCTGTTGCGCTGAACAAGACACCAGCACTGGGTGCCACAGCCAGCGGCAAATGTTGCTGTTGCTGCAGTTGTTGCTGTTGCTTTTGCAAATGTTGCTGCTGCTGCTGTAGCTGCAGTTGTGACTGCTGCTGCTGCTGCTGTAGCTGCAACTGTTCCTGTAGCTGCAGCTGCTCCTCCTCCTCCTCCTGTGGCAAACTGGCCTGCACGGCCAATATCACCGAATTGATGGCATCATCGATATGATTGTTGATCACCTCGTCCATGCGCGGAGTTGTCTTCTCCTTTTTACTGGCCAGCTCGGCGGCGCGCTTCTTGGCTGGCGCTTTGACGGCGAGCGGCGGCGTCTGTGTAACCAGGGCGGGCATTGCCACAGGCAGCGGCAACACAGGATTGCGCACCTGCGGTATCTTCAGCAGATCCAAATTGGAATAGTAATGAGCAGCAGCTGCTGCTGCGGCAGCCTCGGTGCCACGTACAAGCGGCAAGGCCAAGGCCAGTGGCAGTTGCTCCAGGGCAGGGGCAGCTGCAGGAGTTGGCGCTGGCGCCGCTGGTGCTGGCGATGATTTGCGTTTGGATTTCTTGGACAAATCCAGTGGCTGCATCTCGTCCAGCTGCAACAAATTGCGCGCCTCAAAGCCACAAATCGTTTGACGACGCGCGGGCATTGCTGAGTTGCGTTGTTGTTGTTGCTGCTGCTGCTGTTGCTGTTGCTGCAATTGCTGTTGTTGCTGCTGCTGCTGCAGTTGCATCTGAGCTGTTTGCTTGACATGACTCAGATTTAGCGGCTGCTGCGGCTCTAGCACATAGTTAGCAGGCACTGGCAAATACATTGGTAATTTCGGCAGCAGCATTGTTGCTGCTGCTGCTGCTGCTGCTGCAGCTGCTGCTGCTGCTGTTGGTGTTGGTGGCGGTGCTGCTGTTGGTGCTGGCGCAGCTGCAATTGCTGCTGTTGCTGGTGGCGGCAGCGGCGGCGGCGGTGGCGGTTGTGGTGGAGCAGGCAGTTTAACAGGCACGGGCAGTGGCAAAGGCGGCGGCAATGGCAGCACAGTCAGCGGCAACTGTTGCTGCTGCTGCTGAACTTGATGTTGCTGCTGCTGCAATTGATGTTGCTGCTGCAGCAATAGGTGTTGCTGCTGCTGCTGTTGCACTTGATGCTGCTGCTGTTGCACTTGATGCTGCTGCTGTTGCACTTGATGCTGCTGTTGCTGCTGCACTAGGTGTTGCTGCTGCTGCTGCACTAGGTGTTGCTGCTGCTGCAATTGATGCTGCTGCTGCAGTTCATTTACATATGGCTGCATTTGCTTGGTGGCTGCCTTGGTGGGCGTGGCACGTCGCATAGCAGGCACAACAACTGGCACAGGCACAGCAACAGGCGCAGCCGCAGGCGCAGGCTCAGGCACAGGCAATGGCAACGGCAACGGAGCAACTGTTGTTGCTGCAGTAGCAATTACTTTAGTTGTTATTGCTGCTGTTGCTGCTACTGTTGCTGCTACTGCTGCTGCTGTTGCTACAGCTGTTGCTGTTGCTACTGTTGCTGTTGTTGCTACTGTTGTTGCGATTGTTGCAACTGCTGTTGCTGTCGTCTCGCTTGGCGGCTTTATAATGCGCCTGGATATGGCTTTGCGTTTGGGCGTCTTTGGCTGCAACTGTTGCTGCTCGGCAGCTATTGTTGCGGACTCAGTTGCCGGCAACGACAATGGCAACGGCAACGATTGCTCCTTCTCTGCTGGCTGCTGTTCAGTCTTGAGCTTCTCCTCCAGCTTGCCTGTTAGCATGGCTATGCAGTCGCTAATGCGCTTGCTTCGCTTCACAGGCTGCTGATGCTGCTGCTGCTGTTTGCTGGCAGCAGCTGTTGTTGTTGTTGTTAGTGCTGTTGCTGCTACAGGTGTTGCGGGTGTTGTGGTTGCTGTTGCTGCAGGCGCTGGCGTTGTAGGCGGCGTTGGTATTAGCGGTTTGCTGCTGTGTGTGGGCGAGACAACAGTTGTTGTTGGTGCTGCTGCTGCAACAGTTGCTGTTGCTGCTGTGGCAACTGCGCTGGAAGTTTTTGCTGTTGTTGTTGTTGTTGTTGTGCTGCCCTGAACATCAATGGCTGGCAACATTTTCACCTGCTGATGCTGCTTGCGACGATTTCGCTGTTGCTGTTGCTGCTGCTCGCCAGCAACTGTTGCTGCTGCGGGTGTTGCTGTTGTCGTTGCTGCTGTTGCTGCTGCTGCTGCTACTGCTACTGCTGCTGCTGCTGCTGGCTTGGCACGCACTAAGCGCGAGCGTGTATTTCGCAGCGCATGATGATGCAGATGATGATGATGATGGTGCAAATGATGGTGATGATGATTGTAGAGCTTCTTGGCATTGCGTGATTGCAACTTCTTGTTGGGTTTGCCCTGCTTTTTCGATCGCTTCTTGTTGTCCATCGGAAAGATCTTTTTGCACACACGCTTCGCCGGCAAATTCTCAAGCATTTTGCGTATCGATTCAGCTAGAGGGAGAGTGAGAGAGGAAGAGGGGAAAGAGATAGCGTTAGTGGAGTTGTTCATAGACCTATATAATATTCAATACTTCATTCACATACTCTAAGCCGACTTTGAATATCACTCATCTTATGAAATCTTTACTGTATTCCATTCTATCTCAAAAGCTAAGCCCTAGACAATTCGTCGTGCATCATATGCCTGCTTCACTGTAACACTTCATATTAGTTAGGTAAAACATGTCTCTCTTAAATATTATATATCTGTTCTTCAAGAATCCTATCAATGTCCTATCTAACCCACTGTTCATCATATGCCTGCTTCACCGTACTGTATACTCACCATCGCTGGGCCGTTGGCGCGGCGGTGTTTTCGTCTTATTCGAATTGGAATTTGAATTGGAACTCTCCTCGGAGGCATCATGATTGTTGCTGGCCTGCGTCTGGTCCTGCTCCCGATCTTGATCCTGGCCAGTTGATCCTGGCATTGGCACCTGTTTCTTAACCTTTTTGTTATTCTTGCGCAACAGCTGAGCGAAATGCTTGGCAGGCTTGTTGCAGGCAGTGCGTCGCTTCTTCGAGCCGCAATAGTAACGATATTTACGCTTCTTGGCCAACGACCAGACGTAATCGCCCGAACAGTCGAGCATATGGCGATAGAGATCCATCAGGCCGCTGCACTTGCGGCCACACTTGGTGCAGCTGCAACTGTTGCTGCTGCTATAGCTGCAGCTATTGCTGTTGCTGTGACTGTTGCTGTTGCTGTTGCTGAGGCTGGCCGGTGAGCAGGAGTTCGCTTTGATATCGCTGCTGTCGTTGTCCTCCACCGATGTAGAGTTATTGTTGCTGCTGCTGCTGCTGTTGCCAGTTGCTGTTGTTGTCGTTGTTGTTGCCGTCGCCGTTGAGCACGGCGAGCCACTAACTCTACCCCGACCAAAGGCAGACGAAACAGCCGAACAATTGGATGAACTCGATATGGCTTCGTCCTCAACAATTGCACGCTCCTGCTTGTGCAGCAGCAACTGTTGCTGCTGCTGCTGTTGCAGTTGCAGTTGCTGTTGCTGGCGATGTTCAGCCGCATAGCGACTGAGCGCACGTTTTGGCATAAACAAATGCCGCAACAAGTTGCCCGCCAGCAACTCGCGGCCAACCAGCTCATAGTGCGTGGCATAGATGTGCGAATGGCGAAATGTTTTGTGCTCTTCGAGCGCTTTGCGCTGCTCGAACTTGGCGCCGCAGCAAATGCATAAATATAAACGAGGACGCGCCCATTCGCCGCTAAGCACAAGTGTTGTTGTTGCTGCTGATGTGGATGTTGCTGATGTTGTTAAGAGACGTTGCTGTTGCTGCTGTCGCCTGGGCTGCAGCTGCAGCAACGTTAAAAAGCTTTGCTCAGCACTCGCTTGCGCTGGCAACAGCTGTTGTTGCTGCTGCTGTTGCAGCAAGTGTTGTTGCTGCTGCTGCTCTGGCTGCTCCTCTTTGATAATTGCCTGCTCGTTCTGCTCCAGCATTATGTGCGGCAGCAGACGTCGATCTAGCAGCAAATGCAGCTGCTGCAAATGTTGCTGCTGCACCAATTGCTGTTGCTCCTGCTGCTGTTGCTCCAGATCGTGCTTCTGTCGCATCGTCAGCTGCGTCCACATATCCAAGCGCGACAAGTCGCGTAGGCCCATAAACGGCTGCTTCAGCTTCTTGACCAAACGTCCGCCCTCGTTGACAATCGTGAACTTCTTCACATAATCCCATTTCCATTTCCAGCTGTGCTTCGTGTGCGGTCGTCGCGCTGCCTTGGCCAGCGGCAAGGTCTCTAGCCCCAGGCCAAAACTATCGCCAAATTGTTCCGCTGTCAGCAATGTAGGATATGCGGCGTTGCACAGCGCCAACTGTTGCAGATTGCTAGCGGCAACAGCATTGGCAGCAGCAGCAACAGTAGCAACAGCCGGCGGCTGTGGCGGGGCTGGACCGCTGCGCAGACGTCCGTCCAGATAATGCTGTAAATTGTGACGCACATTGAGCACCACATCCTGATAGAAGTTGTCATCGAAAACGTGGCTATGGCTGGGCATGCGAAAGTGTGTATCATCAGCAATTGTTGGCGTTGCAGATGATACGGTTGCTATTGGAGCTGTAGTGGTTGCTGTTGCTGTGCTGTTACTGCTGGCAGCTGTTGGTGCTGTTGCAGCAGCAATATTGCTGGAGTTGCTTAAAGTTGTTGCTGCAGTTGCTGCTGCTGCTGTGGCGGCTGCTGTCGCTGCTGCTGCTGCTGCCGCTGCTGCTGCCGCCTGTCGCTGAGCTGCTCGACTGCTGCTGCGCTGCTGTTGCTGCTTGGCTGCAGCTGTTGCATTGCTGTTGCGATTGCGCTGCCGCTGGCCGGGCAAACGATTCTGTGTGAGACCTAAGCGAAAGAGCACCGGCTCCTCAGCGCCAATCATAGAAGACGATTGTGACTGTTGTGACTGCAACTGTTGTTGTTGCTGCTGTTGTTGTTGTTGCTGCTGCTGCTGCTCCAGTTGCTGTTGCTGCAGCTGAAGCTGCAACTGTTGCTGATGCAGCAAACGCATATGACTGTGCAGCTGGTTGGCATCATTGAAGCGTAGCTGACATTGCTGGCAGCCAAAGTATTTATCCGCATGGCTAACAATGAGATGGACAAATAGTTGCTCCAACTGTTTGGCGGGCAGACAAATTGGTGGCTGCAACGTTTGCGCCTTGGACTTGTTGCAATGCTGACAGCCCGGAAAGTGGGCGTGACTGGAACTGTGCGAGTTGCTGCTGCTGTTGTTATTGTTGTTGTTGGTGGTAGAACGATTGCTGCAGCGTCGCTCAATACGTTCCGTATGAAATTTGTCCACATGCTTGGACTGCAGCTTGCTGGACGCGAACTTCTTATCACAGTACAAGCATAGAACTTTGATAAAAGCCGTTGCTGAATATTCCTCAAGTTCGCGTTGCTGCTGTTGTTGCTGCTGCTGTTGTTGTTGCTGTTGCAGCAACTGCAACTTTTCAACGAGACGCGGCAAACGCTCCAGAGGCACGCTGCATACCAGCGAGGCGGACAGTTGCTGTTGTTGTTGTTGCTTCTGTTGCCTGTTCACTTGTTCCAGTTCCGCTTCCACTTCAATTGGTTCCAATTGCTGCTCTCTGGGCAGGCTGTGATTGCGTTTTTTGCGCGGCGGCGTTGCCAGCTTTTGTGCAGTTGGTCCAATTGGATTGCCATTATTATTATTATTGTTATTGTTATTATTATTGTTGTTGTTGTTGCCATTGACCTGCTGCTGCTCCTCGGAGAATTTGAAGCCACGGCGCAGGCCAAAGCGCGACATGGTCTTCATATGGAAGCTGTTCTATCAAATTGCTGTAAAAGACAAAACAAAAAAAACAACAACAATCAAAATCAAATTTCGTATTGCACTGTCTCAAAAAAAAAGGAACTCGCATGTATGAGTGCGTGCATGCGTGCGTATGTGTGTGTGTACATATGCATGCGTGTGCGTTTGTCAGTGTGTCCACAACTGCAGCAGCATCTTAAAATCAATAAAGAACAAACAATAAGGCGAATAAAAGCGAATAGGCAAAACGCATTGTTAAAGCCGAGCGCACATTTTGTTGACGAATGTGCGCAAAATGGCAAACTAGACGAAAAAGAACTAGCAAACGGCATATAAACAAAAGCTAAACGCACGCACACACACGCACACATGGCATACACACGCACACATGAGCATTTACATATGTGAGCTTGTGTGCGTGTGTATGTTGGAGTTGTAATGAAAAATTATACAATAAACATTTTGTACACACTTGGATGAATTTCGGTGTTATTTATTTTTTAATTATTTATATTTTTTAGTTTAGTTTAGTTTACCCCGCTTATTTGTTTGCCGCCTCCCTGCACACTGCCGCCTCTTTTATAGATTTCTACAACAAAAAAATCTTTTTTTTGATTATTTTCTATCTTATTTTTTGTTTTGCTGCTCGAGTTGCGACCGTGTTGTTGTTGTTGCTGCTGCTACTGCTGCTGTTGTTGTTTTTTTTTATTGTTTAGTTCGTTTGTTAATATTGCACTTGAATTTGTTAGATTGATTGGGGCATGAATTAATTGAGAAATGCACAGCATTTCTTTTCTTTTCCTTTCTTTGCCGTTCTTTTCTTTTTCTTTTTTTTTGTATTATTATGTACTTATATATATTTTTCCACCCTAACAAACTGCGTTAGGAGGTATCTAACGTTTAGCCCAAATCGATGCGTGCGTAGAGCACAGACAGTGGCAGAGCAGCGGCTGAGGCAGAGGGCAGCGCAGCACCAACTAGAAGCAGCGGCAGGACACTGAGTTAGAGGTGGTGAACGATTTTTCTCTGGCACGAGCGAATGCGGTCTGAAACAGTCCATTTCCATTTCCATTTCACTAGCCGCAATTGAATTGCTTAACCCATTTTATGCGCGCACAACTAATTCACTAATTGTTGTTGTTGTTTTTTGTTATTATTATTTTTTTTTTGTGTTAAGTATTCTTTTAATTCTTCACGCACGCACACACACGCATACGGCACACACACATATTTAGTTGCTCAAAATAAATGTGTTTTCTTATGAGAAGAATCGAAATCGCCTCAAAAAAATGGTCGTGTTGTAGCCACTCAGTGTGTACACACTGTTGCAAAGTGTGTGCTTCATTATTCTAATTGGGTATCGATACTAAGCAGTAGCGATAGACACATGTACCACAATATGTATATTTACTAATTAACATTTCTTACGTTTATGCCATTTAAATATATTGTGTTTGCTTATATAGTTATTGAATTGTTTTATATAGCAATTTGCAAAATTAATAAAAATATCGATAGTTCCGAAACTTTTGACAGTCACTGCGGCGCCTATCGATATGTTGACCATCACCAGTCGTCAGCTTGTTTTTAGCCAGTCATTTGCTTGCTTTCCTTCATTTTCAACCGGAACGTTAAACTAAAAACTACAAGATGGACGTTTACATGGCTGAGAAAGTAAGCATTATTTTGTTAGGCCATAATTTGTTATTGAAACAGAATATACAATTGTTCTTTCGCCTCTTGCTAGGATGAAGTCGAGTTAAAACCAAAAGATGCACATAGCTCATTGGATGAGCTTGATCTTGAAGATTTGTATGTGCGCTATAAGGTACGGCCCAACTTCCGATAAATTTTTTTTTTTGCAACTTCTCATCTTGAGTCCGCCATTGTCTCCTTTAGAAATTGCAAAAGACTTTGGAATTCATTGAGGTGCAGGAGGAGTACATTAAGGACGAGCAGCGCAATCTAAAGAAAGAATATTTGCATGCCCAGGAGGAGGTGAAGCGCATACAATCGGTGCCATTGGTGATAGGACAATTTCTGGAAGCTGTTGATCAGAATACTGGAATTGTTGGCTCCACCACCGGCTCCAATTACTATGTACGCATTCTCTCAACTATCGATCGTGAGCTGTTGAAGCCCTCAGCCTCGGTGGCCTTGCACAAGCATAGCAATGCCCTGGTCGATGTGCTACCACCAGAGGCAGATAGCTCCATCTCGATGCTGCAGCCGGATGAGAAGCCCGACGTTAGCTATGCCGATATTGGTGGCATGGATATGCAGAAGCAAGAGATTCGCGAAGCTGTCGAGCTACCGCTCACCCACTTTGAGCTGTACAAGCAAATTGGCATTGATCCGCCGCGCGGTGTTCTGATGTACGGTCCACCCGGCTGCGGTAAGACCATGTTGGCCAAAGCTGTGGCCCATCATACTACGGCCTCGTTCATACGCGTCGTCGGCTCCGAGTTCGTGCAGAAGTATTTGGGCGAAGGCCCGCGCATGGTGCGTGACGTATTCCGTCTGGCCAAGGAGAATGCGCCAGCCATTATCTTCATCGATGAGATCGATGCGATTGCCACCAAGCGTTTCGATGCCCAAACTGGCGCTGATCGTGAAGTGCAGCGTATTCTGCTCGAGCTGCTCAATCAAATGGATGGCTTCGATCAGACCACCAATGTGAAGGTGATTATGGCCACCAATCGTGCCGATACATTGGATCCGGCTCTATTGCGTCCCGGTCGTTTGGATCGTAAGATTGAGTTCCCGTTGCCGGATCGTCGCCAGAAACGTTTGGTCTTCTCTACCATTACATCGAAGATGAACCTCAGCGAGGATGTGGATCTGGAGGAGTTTGTTGCGCGCCCGGATAAGATCTCTGGCGCCGACATCAATGCCATTTGCCAGGAGGCGGGCATGCATGCTGTGCGCGAGAATCGTTACATTGTTCTGGCCAAGGACTTCGAGAAGGGCTACAAGAACAACATCAAGAAGGACGAACAGGAACACGAGTTCTACAAATAGATATTTAAGCCTTTTCTGTCTTCATACACCCTCAACTATTAATAATAATTATAATAATAATGATAACGATAATAAAATGAGATCTTCAATATCTTATATGACTTCGAGACTTTTGTAACTAGAACTGAAGCGAGCTAGGCCCGGACCGTAGGAGCTTCAGCCCGCGCCATTTGGCAAATTTTCCCACAAATTTCAATTCTCTAGCTAATTTCATAAATTCCAAGCTTAGAAATCAAGTTAAGCAAAGTTTTTTGAGCTTCAAAACGATTCAAACTGAATACTTGTACTAAAAGTTTTTTTTTTTAGATCACAAACAACAAATGTATAAAAAATGTGCATTTTATTTGTGGTGAACACGCGCACAGCAAGCAATGATAAATGATAAATCAAAAATAATAATGAAATCAAAAAAAGAGGAAAAAAAAAACAATTATTAAACGAACTGTAAAACAGTCGATGTTAGTTGTTGTTGTTGTTGGTTGTTAGTTGTTTGTTCTGTCGTAAGATCGAATTCATTAAGGTTTAAACAAGGTATCCAAGGTATCTAGTTAAAGATCTAATTCATTGAGTCGCGGAAAAGCTGCCTCTTCAACTTGAGCAGGCCAGTGTCCAAGATGTCGGATGTCGCTCCCTGCCCCATCCCTACTTCATCAGTGAATTCACAACGGCATTCACATTGATGGCCTTGAGGTCCGCATAGGTCTGGCCCGTGCCCACGAATACAATCGGCTGGCCCGTGATATAGGTCATGGAGATGGCGGCGCCCACTTTGTCGTCGATCGTATCGAACTTGGTCAAGACAATGCCATCGATTATGTGGGGATTCTCGTTGGAGGAGTAGTCCGCCAGGGATTGATTGAACTTGACCAGCTGATCGACCGCTTCGTTGCCCACGAGCGCCTCGCCCACAAACAGCACCAAGTCCGGATTGTTCACCTTGATCAGCTTGGAGAGGGAACGCATCAGTGGCTCATTGTCCTGCATCCGTCCCGCCGTATCCACCAGCACCACATCCACTTTGGTGTCGTGCGCATATTTGATAGCCTCCATGGCAATGCCAGCCGCATCCTTGCCATAGCCCTTCTCATACAGCTGGACCATGGTCCGTTGCTTATGCTTCTCCGCCGGATGCAGTGCGTTCAGATGCCTCGTGTGCGTGCGCAACTGTTCCACGGCACCAGCGCGAAACGTGTCGCAGGCAGCGATCAGCACATTGAAATCGTTCTCAATTAGCCAAAAGCAAATTTTGGCCAAATTCGTTGATTTGCCAACGCCATTGACGCCGCAAAAGATGATCGTATATGGACGTCCGTTGCGCTTCGATTCCAGCGCATCACGTATAATGTCGATGCGCCGTTTGGGCGACAGTATCCGCACCAGCGACTGCGTCAGAGCGTCCTTAACCATGTTCGCGATGCTATCGAAGGTGCCCATCTGCTTGCCGTCCAGAGAGGTGGCCACCGAATCGCACAGTTTCGCCGCGATCTCGGAGGCAACGTTCTTCGATATCAGATGATCTCGCATCTTCTCCAGCGCCGGCTGCAGATCGTTCAGCGTCATCGTCTTGCCACCGACAATGCCCTTGAAATAGGATAGGAGGCCGCCGGTCTTGGCCTTTCGTTGATTGCGCTGCTGTTGCAGCGTCTGCCGCTGGTATTGATGCTGCTTCTCCTCCAGTTCGCTGTCCCCACTGGCTTCGCTGTCCGCTTCATCATTTCCCGAATCACTGTCCACATCCAAATCCCTTATGCTGCCCTGCATGGTGCCCACCAGCTGCAATAGGGAGGAGTTACAGATTAGTTAGACTTTTAGCTAAGGAATCATTGGTTAACCTACCTCATTGTTGATGCTCTGCAGCTGTACATCTTCGGGCGCATCCTTGGAGCGATCGAGCAGCACCGCATCCTTGGAATTGCCGCCCAAGTCCCAGACGCGCGGCTTCTTGCCCGCCTTCTCCCTCTCCCTGTCCAGGGCGCTTTGCTTGGCGGGCCTCGGTTCCACCGACACCTTCTTCGTAGGCGTCAATTTCTCGCGGAGCTTACGTCGATTTTCCTGGATGATGTCATCAGTGGAGCGCGGTGGCGATGCTGGCTGTGATTTGCTTGGCGGCGGACTTTCCTGTATATTCACACGCTTCTCATTCGCATTGTTCGCCTTCTTATCGTCCTGCATCATGGATGCAACAGTTTTCTTCGATTTCTGCGATTCGTTGTAGGAGCGCATCGCTTTGGGTGCTTTGCCCTGTTTGGCAGACGCCTCCTCCGCGGCGCTGAGCACCATTCGAAATTCTTGCTCGAATTCATAGTCAATGGCCAGTCGTTCCGCTGCAGCAATTCCAGAGAATTTCTCCTGAAAGGCAACCTGCATTTCCGCTAGGAAATTATCCAAATAATTGAGCTTGATGACTTTTTGAAACACGGCGGCATAGACCACGTCGAGCTCATTGTCCAGCTTAAATTGCACAGCCAAATGATCCTCCTCAAAATACTTGGACTCTGTATTTCGCTCCTACATCGAACAACAATAATAGCACCACAAATTAGCATTAACAAAAACAATAATAACAAAAACAATTCGGATTGGCTTGCCTCCAGAATGACGCCACGTATTAAGCTGTTGATGCACGACGCATAGTTCTTGCCGGATTCATTTGAATTCCATAGTACAACGCCGCCTTTTGTGAATATGACCACAAAGTCTAACATTTTCTATTTACGTACTAATTGGTCAATAAATCGTTTTGTAAACTAAACGTTAACAAAATACAACGGGAGCCCAAGCTGCTACCAAAACACACATTCCACGTCACGAGCCCGATATTTACGTCGATAGTTATCGATATATGCATATATGCAAAATAGCACGAACCGTAAAACTCTCAAATGTCAAACGAATACCGAACATGAAATACCCTGTAGACTTGATTTTACTGAATTTTATATCAAAATCGAGTACTTGTACTATATGTAAAAAGTAATTTGTCAATCAAATTTGACATATATATATATATAAACAAGGCTTCGATGATGGGTAAGCGTTTTTTTTTCTGTTAAGGCTTAACAGATCTTAACTTAAGCTGGCTTTGTCAACTTTCACCTTCGTGCAGCTTGCAGCAAATTCAAAGACCTGTCGTAAGCCCAGCTGATACATATTAGGGATGAGAACGTGAGGGAAACACAAAATGTATACATCGTTTAAATTAGCATTTCAAGAAAACAAAATATATTTATTTATATTTATCCCAGAAAAAAGCATATGTTTAAAAACTTTTTTTGTTTTTCATTTTTTTTTTATTATTGACGCTTATTAACTAACGTTCATGGTTTGTGAATGGAATTTTGAACATTATTGCAATAATTTTCACATACATGAAAAATTTTGTTACAAAAAAGTGGACATTCGTTGAATGTAATTCTATACAGAAAAAAAATATTAACGTATATATAATGTTGTTTAGACGCGAAAAGAAATATATGCTACGTAAAATGGATGATTATTATTGTTCATCTCCTCTTGCTGCTACCAGCCGGCTGCGCTCTTTCTCCTTCTCTCCTTACTCATCTCTTTCTGAGCGCCTAGACTTACGAGCCAACAATAATGTTGTTGATGGGAATATGTATCAGCTTGACAAAGAATCCAATGAAACCCATAATGCAGAAGCCGATGGCTGTAGCAATGGCGATCTTCTGGAACTCCTTGCGATCGGGCTTCGTGCAGCGTTTGACCAGACGAATGGAGTCCTTGGCAAAGGCACGACCAGGCTCAGCGAATTTCACAACTTTATCCATAATTATATATTAAATATGGGCAGCTGCAAGTGTATTAGAATTGATTACAGTTGATTAATAATGAAATTTAACGATATATTTCGCATAAAATGAATGTGGGACAGCGCACTTTCACACAATAATAATAACAACAACAACAAAAACCCGATGACAACGTCAACGTCACGACGCCAACGACGAAGCTGACGACGTGGCAGCCGACGACGTTGGCGACGTCAGAGGTGAAATTTTGAGTTGCTGCATCAAGCCGCTGTCGAAGTCTGTTGCACGTGTCGCTGCTTTTCCCAAGTATTGTTTCATTTATTTTCAAATAGTTTGTTTTAATTAGCTTTATAACTATTCTTTTTGATTGAAATCAAACATATCGGTAAGTCAGTGCAATTTACAGTTACACCAAAACGAGTTGAAATAAATGAAATCTAAATTTGATATTAGACAATCATTCAAGCTTACACAATTTGTTTATGAATATGTATATTTGATAATTTAATTAAATAAATGTCGCGTTCAAGTTGGTAAGTAAAAAAAATATTAAAAAAAAATTCGCTCGCACCTCCACTTAGTTTGAAAATTTCCACACGAATGAACGTTCGCGTAGTTCGTGTCGCTTGCTACGCACGAATTTGTTTTGACAGTTGTCCACGTCAAAGTGTCAAAAAAAGAAAAAGCACAGCGTTGCTTTCAGCTTAGGTCATTGCCAGATGTACGCAACAATGTAAGTGGCAACGCTGTAACCAATCAGCTGCTGCAACAAAAATTTTATATCCGACATTTTACTTTTTCGTTCGGCATTTTGCGGCGATTTAGTGCTAATAAAAATATTAGCAATTAATTAAAATAATTGTAGCATATTATTTATATACAATTTGATTGCTGCTGCTATGTAAGTTGGTAAAAAAAAAAACAAATATAAATTACAATTTGTGCGCGCAACATTGTTTTTTTTTTCTTTTTTTAATTTTTGCAAAGCTAAGCTTGATTTTTTAAGTTGTTTTTTTTATTAAATATTTCATTGTTTGTTTTTTTTTTAGATAAAGAATAAGCAAAGATGAGCGCACAGCCCAGCCCTTGCATGAATCCACAGCAGGAGCAAGAAAAGGTAACAAAACTTAACGTTATTTTGATGTATGTGTGTGTATTGTTCGTGTGTGTGTATAGTGTTCGTGTGTGTGTGTGTGTGTGTGTATTGTATTGTTTGTGAGTATGTATTGTATGAGTATGAATGTGTGTTTGTTTGTATGCATTTATAATGTCTGTATATATAAGTATTTGAAGATATAGATTTAAAAATATATATCTATTTTAGGTTTATCAATGGATCAACGAGCTGGCTCATCCGGATACCCGTGAGACGGCTTTGCTGGAGCTAAGTAAAAAACGAGAAACTGATCTGGCGCCGATGCTTTGGAATAGCTTTGGCACCACTTGCGCTCTACTGCAGGAGATCATCAATATATATCCATCGATAGCTCCGCCCACTCTTACAGCCCATCAATCGAATCGCGTTTGCAATGCTCTGGCATTGCTGCAGTGCGTCGCCTCGCATCCGGAGACGCGCACCGCTTTCCTTCAAGCCCAAATCCCACTCTATTTGTATCCATTTCTGTCCACCATATCGAAGACGCGACCATTCGAGTACCTGCGTCTGACAAGCTTGGGCGTCATTGGTGCGCTGGTCAAGACTGATGAACAGGAAGTGATTACGTTTCTGTTGACCACCGAAATTGTGCCACTGTGCCTCACGATCATGGACAGTGGCTCTGAGCTGAGCAAAACTGTGGCCACATTCATAATACAGAAAATATTACTGGATGAGTCGGGATTGTCGTACATCTGTCAGACCTATGAACGCTTCTCGCACGTAGCCATAACACTGGTGAGTCGAGTTCTATATATCTTGTTATATATATATATATATATGCATATATATATACAATATTTATTTACTATATATATCTGTCTCTCTCTACGCTGTGCAGGGCAAGATGGTTATACAGCTGTCGAAGGAGCCTTGTGCACGTCTCTTAAAGCACGTCGTACGCTGCTATTTGCGACTCTCGGATAATACACGGTCTGTCTGCATATTAACTATAACTTTATCAACTATTTATCTATAATCTATCTGTGTTTGTTCAGCGCACGCAAAGCCTTGGGTCAGTGTCTACCCGACCAGCTGCGCGATGGCACCTTTACGCAATGTCTTCAAGATGATAAATCCACCAAGCAATGGCTGCAGATGCTTATTAAGAATCTGGAACCGAATGCGGTACAGCCGCCAGGAGGTGATCCGCGACAGATTGGCATGTCGCCATTGGGCAGCTAAAACAGAAGCCAGCAGCAGCAGCCTCATAATTTGTTGGTTTACCAAACTCAATTTCATTAGCTTGTAAGAAAATTTGTTGAATATGGATATGGATATGGTCCATGCATTACGCTGCTTTAACTAAATTATATACATATATATAATATATATATACATATATATATATATATACACATGCATATATATACGCTTAACTGATTGTATATGTACACTGCAGAGTATATAGACACATTATGCAACTGATCTATATATATATTAAATACTTCTTTACAAATTGTAAAGCTAAAGCTCCGCGAACAGCTAATTATAATGTTTGCCAAGCTAACAAACGACAGTTAAACATTGATCAAGTATGAAAATGTTATAGCTAACCATATATAACGATAGCTATAGTTTAACTAACTAATTGATATATATTATATATATGTATATATTATTAATTGCTGCTAATAAACTCTTTCAATTGTAAGCAAATAAGTTCAGTTCGTTCGGACTTGTGTTGCAACATTCAAAATGCGTTTATTTGACTTTTTGTGTGGGGTAATCGTATATAAACAATATATATATCTATATATATATCTTTCATATTAATTACAACATACAACAATTAAAGCAAATCGCTGCGAGCACAAAAAATACAATTCAAAAAACTTTTACATTTACGTTTCAAGTGCATTAATAACTACAAATAGTTATATATAAATATATATATATCATATATATATATGTATATATAAACATTGATCACAACAAAGATTTAATGATGGCAAAAATCAACCAATACACGTATATATATATACTATATTGCCATATATACGAGGGTAGTCTGAAGAAATTACCAAGTTTATAGCTGATTTTGTTCGTTTATTTAGACTACCCCCGCATATATAGCCCGATATATATATATGTATATATATATTTCAACGTTCATACATATATCGATTATATATGTATGCATTCTAATGTGCTAAAAAATTTTACTGCTCCGGCGGCGGAGCAGGAGCCGCCGATGCACGCCTGGCCATCTCCATTTCCAAATTGTGAGACTCCATCGGCTGTCCCTGGAGCTGGGGCAGAGCGCACATCTGCTCGAGCAGATCAAAACCGTTTCGCCAGATGAGCAACTGGGCGCGCAACTTCAACTTGTTGCGATTTTTAATCAAATGGCGCTCCATGGCGAAGCCTTGGCGGGCGCAGGCAAAGTCGCAGGCGCGCTGCCTCAAAACGGGACAAATATCGTTGTTGCCATCGCCGATGTAAAAGACATGATCGTAGCGTATATTGAAGCGCAGATCCTGCTCGATGACAAAGTGTTCCAACACGCGGCCCTTGCACAAGTTGCTGGCACTCAATTTGCAATCAGTTTGCTGATGGTGCGGACGCACCTGCAGCTGGCCATGCTCATCGAAATGGGCGGGATTCGTAAAGATTGCCTTGAAGCTGTCGGACAAATTGTGGGCGCGCAGCCATTCGTCGATGAAGACGCTATTCGAATCGCTAATGATGATCAAATCGAAGTTGAGGCGCTTCTGCAAGTGTTTGATTAAACGCACGAATCCAGGTACCTCCGGTATGCAGCGTATAACGTCGCGTATGCGCGCCTCCTGGACTTGTTGCGCGTGTAGCAAACGGAAAATCTCGGCCATATACTCGGTCCAGCACTCGCTTTCCATGAGATCGGTAAGGGCCTTTGAGCTAATCAGCTCGTTGGGCAGCATGTCACGCACCACTGTGTCCGTATTCTGGGACACAATTGTATGATCAAAATCGAAGGCAGCCAAACGACGACGCTGCTGCTTGCCCAGGCCACAAGATGCTGCTGAGCCAGAAGGTGCTGCGGCTGCTGCTGTTGTCGACATCTTGACTGGCTTTTGCATATGGATATGCAACTGCTGCCTCGTGAATGGGTTTTTGAGTGCCCACTGGTGGTGGGCAGCACCAGCAGCTTTACTTTTGCTTCTGCTTTTGCTGTATGTATGTATTTTGGCTTTAGCTTTGGGCAACTTTGACAGTAGCTTTATTAGCATCGGCGTTGCCATCCGATTCGAAGCTTCTGGCATGGCCACCTCTAAACGGTGTTAAGCGCCCCTTTTACTCGATGTTTGAATTCAATTGCATTTCTATCGATAAGCAGCCAGCTTTCAAGTTGTGTATAATTCGAAATAAAATTTTTTAAAATGTGTTCTCAACAAATATAAATTAATGATTATATAAGTCTATGATATAAACAATATTAATATTTTAAATATGTCTACTATGTTTCTTATTAATTTATCGAATTAATATTTTCCAGATGACAGCTCCATCCCAATTGTTCAATCTATTATGTTTCATTTCCCGCAACGTAATATTTGTTACCTTAATTTATTTATTTTTAAATTTTCTGTTATTTATATACAGTTTTCAGCTTAATTTTAAATCTGCAATACACAAACTTTATAGTATCGCCAGCATATTGAAATATCGATGTATCGATACACCATTAGCAACCCTAGATTTTCATTTCCATTTTGTCGTGACGAGTACGGTAGTGTTATATTCCAAGCGAAAAAGAAAAAACACTGTCAGACAGCGAGCAGAGCATACATTTAATAATGAATTGTTAAAACGATAGGTGCGCGCCGAATTAAAATTGCGTATGTTCGTACGATCAGTTGAAACAGTTAACAATAAACGCTATTTTTTTTATAACAAATTTATGCGTCGTCGTCTGCTGCTGTTCAATCGTTAAAAAGTGCGTGGAAAAGTGTACGAAACCAATACACGGAAAGTGGGACAACCGAGCGCTGCGCTTGTTGGTGTAGTGTGCTGTGCGTGTGTGCTGTGTGTGTGTGTAGTGTGTAGTGTGTATGTTTGTGTGCGGTGTGTGCTGTGTGTGTGTCTGTGTGTATGTGCGAGACGAGTACAAGTACGGGTAATTTGTACCGACTACAGTCTCATCAATGTGTACGACAATGTTTTTTTTGTATATTCAATAAATATAACGAAAAAGTGCAACGAAATGTTTACAAATTGTGCAAATAAAAACAAAACATGTTCCATGTCTTAACACACATCGACAAAGACACGCGCACACCAATATACACGCGAATTGCATGCAAAGAGAAGGCGCTCAACTTCTACTCCATCTTCTTTTGTCTGACGTTTTGCCGCATGGTGAGTTTAATGCCTGCCAGCCAGCCAGCCTGCTGTTGTTGTTGGGTCAGTTTTCGGCGTCTTTTACTATGTAGCAGAGTTTTACTGTTTTTTTTTTCTCTCTCTGTCTCTCTCTCTTTTCAACTTTTTTCTCGTTGGCTTTTTTTTTTGCATTGCCTTAGGCGCGTTGCGCTCGGATTTGTTGTTGCCTCTGACGCTGTTCATTTTTGTTGTTGCATAGGCGCCGTTGCGCGGGGGTCAACGCTGCAGATGCATGTATAAAAGTATATTACGTGTGTGTGTGTGTGTGTGTGTGAGCATGTGTATGTACATTGTGCACGCGTACATGTATGTATTTTTCTCCATGCAGCGGCACGGGCGATTGCCTCTCATGCTGGTATTAGTTCGAATGTGTGTGTGTGTGCTGTGGTGAATTTCTGTCTCGGGGCCCTGGTGAATTTAGCAGTGTTGCCAACACATACACCACGTCGCAGCCGCTGCCATTTGTTGTTGTTGTAGTAGTGCGTACCAATGTGGCGCGGTTTTCTCAATTTCTGCTGCCGCGACAGACAGCTGTGTGCCGCGCATGTTTCCACGCTTACGCAGCGTATTATTAACAACGTTGCTGTTATTGTTGTCTGTTTTCTTCTTTTTTTTCTTTCTTGCAGCTTTGTTACTGTTTACGCAGCATTTTCTAAGCAAAAATATAATAATCAAATTGAAAAGCTCCCGATCATTCGTTAAATATGCCGATCGTCCTCTCTTAGTTATAAATAACAAACAATAAGCAAATTCCGTTTACTTTTTTCCCCCTATGTTTAGTTACCGGCGACTCTGCGTGTGTGTGTGCTTAAGTTACTGTTACTTTGCGTAAATAGCGAGATTGCAAGAAACGAAAACAAAACAATACATACAAACATACACACATTCGAATATATGTATGTGTGATAGTATATATAATTGCCGCTAGTTGCTGTAAGTTGTATATTTAATGGCCAATCACAGAGGCGGCACTTTGAAGTAACGGTGCAACGCACACACATACTTAAAATTGTAGGAGAGCGCAGAAGAGAGAGAGTAGATGGTAGAGTATCGATATATACATATTATTTATTAATTGCAATTAGTTAAATAATAGTTAGTTAAATACTTTTTGAAATTTATCGAAAAATCTTAGTCAGATATCAAACAAAATTTTGTGCTGTGTTGTGCTCACATGTGCTTGTAAATGAGTGTAAGTGTGTGTGTATATCTTACAACGTGCGTCTGAGTTCGTTCTCCTTTTGTGCTGCAAAAATGCGCTTATTACCGTTATTCTTATTCTTATTACTATTACTGTTATTACTTGGCTGTATTCTGTACCCGTACACCTCCCGTGCTCAATTGGAGACACACGCACACACATCATCATTCATCATTATCTCTATCATAACGTTACACTGCAGGCAGACAACTGACAGCTAACGGTGTCTTGTTCCTTCCTCTTTAACAATATCATCTCTCGGTTGGCTGAAATAATTTTGTATTGGATATTTAGTTGTTTTACATCGTATATACATATAGAGAAATCAATTATTTTCATACCTAAACAATTTTTTATGCTTGCTCTTGCTGTGACTATCGTCATCCTTGTCATCACTATCCTAAACACTATCATCATCATCAATATCATATTCGTAATCACTGTAATTGCGTAAATCGAAATAACGGTTCTGCTTTACGCAACTGACGACAACCCAAAAGTACATCGCTTTCGTTCCATTACCACCCAACGTTGCCTCTGTGTCGATCATCATCATCTTGTCATATCTTCATATTGATCCGCTTGATTGGCAGCATCCTCCGTTGGGCTGGCTGTGCCATCGTTCGTCAACGTTGCTGTTGTCGCTTCCGTATCCGTAACCTTTTCATTCCATGCTATGCAGGACGCACTACGTTGTTGTTGTTGTCGTTGGTTTCACATCCTGCAGCTCACAGCAAAAGACACTAAACAGCAGCCAAGCGCCAGCTAATGCCATCATAAAGTGTTCCATCAAATCGAAGCGACATCTACCGGCAGCGACTGGCATCAATATTAGATTTGTGCCATGTATCCGTCCGCCGGTGGCCAACGCACGGAATAGGCTCAACTGGTCCTTCATAGGCTGCCAGAGCGACGTGAAAATCGACTGCAGCAACATCAAACAAATAATTTCTGCAACTAAAAAGTCAATAAAAGAAAAGACAAATAACGCCTAACTTGGATTTATTTATTTTGTTTCATTCTATTATACATCAATTTGGATCTACGGCCGGAGTCTGAGTCAGATTTATGAAATAAATAAAAAATAGAATAAAATAAAAAAACATGACAATAACGGGATGAACTTTCAAAGGCTGATGAGACGCAAATGTTCTGTTAGTCAGAAAACAAAATTAAGATCAATAATTGATCATTTTTGGTCAATATTTATCAAAAGTTCCAAAACATAGCCCTCAGGAAATATTTCTAATGCAAACATTTCCATACCAACATGGATATTCACATCGAGCTTATAGTCCCTTGGGTCCACCAGGAAATCGTCAGGCTGACTAAAGTCTACTTGGTTTTTGTTGTAGGGATTCGTGCAGTTAATTGTGTTTACTCGGCTAAGATTCCCATCTTTAGTCAATTGTCATCGCTGATTGTTGTTTTGTTTTGTTACTTTCGTTAAGTTTTTTTACTTTGGTTTAGTTTTGTTGTTTTCGTTGAGTTTTGTTAAGCATTGTTACTTTTGTTGTGTTACCTTCGTTAAATTTTCTTACTTCCGTTAAGTTTCCTTACCTTAAATTGGTTATATTTGGTTACTTTCGTTAACTTTTGTGCAATATTGGCAATATTAGAAATGAGCAAAACTTTCGATAGCATCGTTTAGAATTCACCGATAACTATTAATATTATATATATTGAGACTTACTTCTGTGTTTGGAAATGTGCAAAAGTATCGTTAAATGGTCCTCGTAGACACTGATTTAACGAATAAGAATCTATGTTAAAGACTCGTAACTAATAAAAGTTTTGTTTAAAATTTCTTTTTAGGCAAGAGCAAATTGCGTTTGGTGCGGATAAAGGAATAAAGCAATGAATGATTTACGCCAGCAACAAGTACAGGTAGCAGCAACATCATCTTCAGTTAGCCTGGCAGCAACGCCACTCTGCTCGAGCAACAATTCAACGAGCAGCAGCAACATTAACAGCGCCAGCTCCAGCTCCAGTGCCAGCGTCAGTCCACGTTCCAGTTCCAATTCGAATTCTAGCATTGGCTCGAACTGTAAGTCTGCCATAACGACGACAGCTGCAGCAACAACGACAACAAGCAGCAGCGGCAGCGCCAGCAGCAGCAGCAGCAGCAGCATTATCCAGCGACAGCAACAGTTGGAAGAGGAGGAGGAGCAGCAGGTAGTTAGCTCTACATCGTCGCAGCAACAGCAACAACAACAATTGAATGTGTCGACAGCAGGAGCAACGCAACGGCAACAACAGCAACATCATCATCAGCAGCAGCAGCAGCAACAACATCAGCAGCAGCAGCAGGAGCAGCCGCCGCAGGAACAGCATCAGCTGGTGGGTCAAATAACCAGCACCACAGCATCGCCGCCGCAGCATAGACTGCGCGACGATGCGCAGCTGCCATATAGCCCCAGCAGCAGCAGCAACAACAGCAGTGGACCAACGGCAGCAGCAGCAGCAGCAACAATGGCCGCCACAGCTTTAGATGTAAATGGCGAGGAGAACAACAGCAGCAGCAACAACAGCGGCAGCGGCGGCAGCAGTCATAAGCTAATACTTAAGCTCTCCAAACACGGCAGCAACAGCAGCACAAGCGAATCTCAAGCGGGCAGCGATGAGCGACGCGTCGAGCCGCTGCGCATACAACTGCCCACACAGCTGCCAACAACAACAACAACAACCACAGCAGCAGCAGCAACAGCAACCACGAATGCACTGGGACAACAACAGGGTATTGTGCCTAAGCTAACAATTAGGCCAATCAAAGCACAAGACATGTCCAATAATTCAGATGCATCCTCCTCCTGCTCCTCGTCCTCGTGCGCCGACGAGGAACAGCTGCCACACATTGTGCCCAAGCTGACAATACGAGCTGCCAACGAGGAGCGCGACAGCAGCGTGGTGCCGAAGCTAATCATCAAGATGCCCGACGCAGGAGTCGCTGCTGCTGCTGCTGCCGCTGCCGCCGCTGTTGAGTCCAGCAATTGTCATAGTCCGTTGAAGTCGGTGAATGCAATTGCAGCAGCAGCTGCTGCCGTTGCTGCTGCTGCTGCTGGCGGCGCCTTGCCCAAGCTGACCATCAAGACCACCAAATTGGACAACAGCGAGACGCAGCTTATCAGCTGTAGTCTATCGCCGGCGTCAGCATCTAGCTCATCTGCCAGCTCCTTTTCCTCAGCCAGCGAGCAACACCAGCAGCCCACAGTGCCGAAACTGATGATCAAGACAACACATGCCGGCAGCAGCTGCATTAGTAGCGAGGAACAACTGCAGCAGCAGCAGCAACAACAACAAATACCAAAGCTAACCATCAAGACGGGCAACCAGGAGCAACTGCTGCAGCAGCAGCAGCAACAGTTGCCGCAGCACACGGTGATCATGACGCACGATGCCAAGAACGCGCAATCCATACCCAAGCTGACAATCAAGACCAAGTCCATTGAGCTCGACGATGACGAACAACAGCAGCAGCAGCAACAGTTGGTGCCCAAGCTGACCATTAAAACGGGCAACAGCAACGAGCAGCAGCAACAGCAGCAGCAGCAGCCACTGCTTAAGCTAACCATCAAGAATCTTTGCTCGCCCAAGCACAAGGTGCGTGCTGTGCTCGAAGAGAAGGTGCTAACTTCCAAGCTAACGCTCACCAATGGCGGCGACAGCAACACCACAACAGCAGCAGCAGCTGCAGTAGCAACAACTATTGCTGATAGCGAAACGGATGAGCTGCGTCGCAATTCTGATGATATGGACATTGATGATGCGCTATCCAAGGAGCATGATCCAAAAATGTTTCACAATTTGCCGCCAGCGCACAGCAGCAATGGCATTGCACCACAGCAACAGCAGCAATCGAAGCAGCAACAGCAACAGCAACATAATATTGTGGATATGGTTGATTTGACGTCATCGCCCTCGCCGGGCTCCTCGCCAGCGCATGTCAACAATAGCAGCAGCAGCAGCACTCAGAGCAACAACTACACGGCAGCAACAGTTGCTGGCAGGCCACAAAATCGTTTGCTGCTCGAGTGCTTGCAGATGCAAGAAGCAATTGCAGCAGTAACTGGCAACACCAACGCCAGCACCACCAACAACAACAATAATAGTAACAACAACAACAATAATAGCAGCAGCAGCCACAGCGGCAGCAGCAATCCCGCCTCACCCAACTCCAATATATTGCTCAGCCAGCTAACAGCGCCGCCGAAGAGCTTCAGCAACAGCAACAATTCAACAGCTGCTGCTAAATATCCGCAGCTAACGGAACGTCTAATGGCCAATGGAGCAGCAGTGACAACAACAACAACAACTGCAGCAACAGCAGCCTTAGCAGCAACTATTGCTCGCGCAGCAGAGCCAATAATCGATTCGATTGAGATACTGGACACGCCCGAGGGTAGCCCACATCCGCAATTGACGCCCTCCTATATGCAAAGTGCCTACGAGACGGAGCAGACGCCGCCATCGCCAACGCCGCCACAGCATCAGCAGCAACTAAGCAATCATCTGAACCATTTGAATCTAAATCTTAATCTGAATCCAAATCATAAGCCCGACAATCAACAACAACAACAGCAACAACTCAACAACAATGAGAATCATTTGAAGCGACAGCAGCAGCAACAGCATCAGCAACACCTACAAACAGAGCCAGAATCTCCCAGTGGCGTAAGTGATCCATAAAAGACAAATAATATCTATATATACCCTGTAGTTATAGCAAACGTTAAAGGTGGTGGCTTAGTGCAAAGAGATGTAGTGTTTTAAAGGCAGCTTATGATATGATAATATAAAGACAGATTGATTGCTATATATAGATTAGATTGTTTGGGTTCTAGAACAATTTACCGACTATCGATATATTGTATACATAGTTATCGATACAATCAAAATTCTTATATCAAGGAATCGAGAATCATGCCACAAGTTCCATTTCAATTTGAATGATATAAAACAAGTTATATTTGGCATTCAACGGCATTTCGCTAGTATCGATATATTTATCGATTTAGTTTCATCTCTAATAATATAAAAAGTTAGATGTAGAAATATAATAAAATCGATAAATAATTCGACTATTGGTGGTTCGATTTTGACAGAAATCATATTTTATTCAATCTACAATATCGATACTCAATATCGATAAATATCGATATTTTTGCTGAAAAGATTAACACACTGATTTATTCGATTTTGGTTTTCTTTGATTTTTGTGATTTTTAGTTGCCGCCGAGTAAACAGCGGCGCCTGGACAACAATGAAAATGATCAACAGACGCACAACTGCAGCAATGACACAGCAGCAACAGTTGCTGTCAGTCCAACAGCAGCAGCAGCAGCAATAACAACACCCGAGCATCAGCAACAACAACAACAACAGCAGCAGCAACAGCCAACGCATCGCAGTCGCAAGCAGAAGCATGAGCGCATACTGAATACGGAGCTGGAGGAGGCGCAGCAACAGTTGCCGCTGCCAGCGACAACAGCTGCGGACCATGCCCACAGCAATGGCAGTCTGCAGCTGGCGCAGGAATTCCTTGTGGCAGCAGCAGCAGCCTGTTGCAAGCAGCTAACGTCGCCGTTGCCAGCGGCTGGCGGCACGGGCAAGCGTCGTGGTCGACCTAAACGCAATGCCAGCGAATTGACGCCAGCGACAACACCGGCGAAAGCAGCGGCCGCAGCAGCTGCTGCTGAGCTGATGGAGGCTAGCAGCAAGTCGCGGCGTGTGCAGCTGCTGCACAAGCGCCTGGCCATCGACATGGTTGCCACAGATCTGAATCATAGCTTAAAGGATCCGGCGCAGGAGGAGGAGGAGTTGGATGCCGCACAGCAGCAGCAGCAACAGCAACAGCAGCAACGTTTGTCAGCAATTGCAACGCCGGGACGTTTCATGGAGCAGCGTTTGTTGCGTGCCACGCGACGCAGTACCGCAGCGGCTGCCACAGCAACTGGAACGGGTGGAACGCCAGCAAAAGTAACGCGCAAGCGTCAGAGCAAAGCAGCAGCAGCTGCAGCAGCAGCAGCAGCGGCGGCAGCAGCAGCAGCAACAGCAGCAGAATATGCCGTTGGTGGATTGATGCCACGCCTCGACCGGGATACGGAGCTGAGCAACGACAGCAACAGCAAGGGCAATAACAATAGCATGGCGTATGCTTTGGCAGCCCAGATTGATCTGACCATGTGCTCGTCCTCCTCATCCACCAGCAATGGCAGCGCAATTGCGACAACAACAACAACAATGACAACGGCAGCAGCAACTGTTGCCGCTGGCACAGCTGTGAATAGTAGCAACAGCAATAGCGGCGGTGGCAGCAGCAACAACTGCTCCATGTTGCCGCCAGCCACCATATTATCCTCATCCGATCCGCTGCCGGATGTGATCTTTCAGCCCAACGACTTCTCCTCCATAACTGCCACACAGCAGCTGCGTAACAACAACAACAACAACAGCAACACGAACAGCATCAGTGGTGGCAGCCAACATGATTCGCACGATGAGGACAACTACAGCACGCTGGATAACTCTGGAGGTAATGGAGCTATAATGTGCCACAGCTGAAACTCTGTATTTACAATGATCTTTCTCACTCTCTCTAGATGAATCCTCGTCGCTGTGCAATCCTTTGAGCGCCTTTGGCACCAATCCAGCAGTAACAGCAGCAGCAGCGGCGCCATCGACGCCAACGCGCGGACGCGGACGTGGACGCGGCTCGAGAGGTGGTGGCGGTACTGGCGGCTCGGCACGCAGCAACAGTGGCGGCAACTCGGCCAATCGCAATAACGCCAACAACGCGCAGCCGCGTGTACCGCGCATGAGTCGCGGCGCCAGCGCCGTTGCCAAAGCAATTGCCCTCAGTCGACCGCGTTGCGTGGGCGGACTTAAGCATCAGCCGGATCCGGAACGGCTCAAGGGCTTCTTTAGTCCGGTAAGTGTAAAGGAAATTTGGTTTAATCATTGGGATATTTCAAATAGACTTAAAAGAAATACATTTAAAGGGTATTTTCATCATTCATCATATGCCGTAAAGCTCAAAGTTTTGGCATGATTCATTCAAAGGATGCCGCGTTGTCGCTTGCTTCATCCATCTGTGTGTGTGTGTGTGTGTGTGTGTGTGTGTGTGTGTGTGTGTGTGAATATATATGCATTTATATTTATATATATTTCTCTAGTTTGCTTTTGCTCTTCTTTATACTATATATTTCATTGCAATGCAACTTGTTTATGTTTTATTACGTAAAGTGTACTCATACAGCCATAGACAAGACTAAACACACCCACACACACACAGACTGACACTCACACACACACACACACACGAACAGTGTTCTGTGTCGTAATTAAAATCAAAGGCGCGCGCGCGCTGTATTCATTGCCAACTGCTACCAAAACTTGCATACGATTGCAACAATAACAACAAGTAACAACAGCAACAACAAGAGCAGCAGCAGCAGCACGCGACCGCAGTTAGCAGCGATGCAACAGCAACGCGTTGTTCTTCGTCGTCTCTTCACCTGTGATTTTAATCAGCTGCAAATTGTTGTTATTTTTCGCTCTCTTTTTGGCATTTATTCGCTCTTGCTTTCGATTGGTTTAGCAATGCTTTGGGCAGAGCGGCAAGTGAAGCAAACTTCACCACACCTGCTGCGTCGCTAAGAGAGCGAGTGAGTGAGAGAGAGAGAGGGAGCAAGCTTAGCATGTGCGCTTCCCCATGCAGACAGCTTGGTTTCATTTTTTGATTTTTCTGTATGTTGGCAATGCCGTCACACAAACACACTCACACGCAGCGTAGTGTAGCGCTCTCTCTTGAGTTGCTGCGCTCTCACGTTGGCGCTGGCGCTGCCGGCGGCGCAACAAACAAAATCAATTCGCAAAAGACAAAAAAATAAATAAATAAATAAAAAATTAATAAATATAAATAATAAATAAAAAAAAATTTAATAAAAAAAATAAAATACTAAATAAATAAATAAACACCGAATATAAAAAAATAAATAAAAATAATTACAAATAAATTAAACAAAATAATATTGCTTCTTAATGTTAATTGTTGTTTTTGTTTAATTTTTGTGCAGTCACCGCAGGTCTTTGAGGAGGACACACGCATGAGCGCTGATCTGAATAACAGTAATCAATCGGTAACGAGCATGGAACCTCCACTGACGCCACAAAAGTAAGTTTCTCTCTCCCACTCTCTGCTCATTGACTAATCTAAAAATCCGTGTTACAGACAACCGGATTTCCTTAACAATGAGGAATCGCAATCGTCCATGCTGAGCAGCGCTAGTCTAATGGACTCCAATCAAGGCCAATCGGTGGATACGATCATCGGCTCGGCGCTTAAGCGACCCAAGAAGAAGAAGATGGAAATTTGCGTGGCTGAAGAGTAAGTCGATTGAAATCTGGAAATTCATTCTCATTCTCATAAAATCTCTCTCTCTCTCTCTTGCAGCACGGATTTCAATGCGTCGAGCATTGCGGAATATGATTGGCCCCCGCCCAAGGGCTGTTGCCCGTCCAAGAATCGTGACACGTTCATGATCCAGGAGCAGGTTGCCCTCTACTTGGGCATCACAAGCTTTAAGCGCAAGTATCCAGATTTGCCGCGACGAGCTGTCGATATGGAGGAGCGCAATTGGCTGCAGGAGAAGGGACTGGTCAGCGAGAAGATGTGCGATCTGGGCATTACGGCCGTCTGGGCATCCGATATACTGGACATTATGTATGCCGATTTCTATGACAAGTACGAGGAGTACAAGGAGTATATTAGGCAAAAGCATCTGCGCGAAATCGAGGCCAAACAGAAGGCGCTCGGCCTAACCGTCGGCACTGGGCGTGGCCTGCAGGCACGCGATCGCGCCATGCTCTCGGCCAGCAAATGGAATGTGTACTTTAACAAGATGTGAGTGTGGAAGGATACTTTTGCTATTGCCTCTGAACTTGAGTGAATTTCAACGACTTTCTTTGTTTTTATTGTTGCAGGCGCAAGGAGGAGCGCGTCGCCTGTTTGGATCTGCAAACGTTCACCATGAATTTTCCTGTGCAGCACTCGGCAGCCAGCTCCACCGCGTTGCATCGACCTATTACGGAGGCAGTGTTGGCTGCTGCACAGGCAGAGAATATGCCAACGCCGCCGCAGATGCTCGGACCGCGTGCCTACGATGAAGGGTTTCAGCAGCTTGATCATGCCTATCCACTGGCCCTGGTGCCAGGCCAATTTACGTCCAGCTATCGACAGCTAACACCCGCAGAGCTGAGGTAACTATGAACAGAAGAGGAAGCTGCATTAAGGCAGCTATAATTTATGTGGAAGTTTGAATAGCAGCAAATTGGGAAATTGAGATTAGAGAATTAGGGAAATTATTAAAACATTATTGGGAATTTAAATGCATATTTTTAGTACTCAAACTAAACTTATTGTTAACTTAGGGAAATTTGAGGGATATTTTTATTATAGTCAAATGAATGAGTTTCTCATTAACTTGAGCGTTTTGTGGGATGTAAATGAAACTTGATAACTAATTTGCTGAACTTGTTTCAGAGCTTATCCCCTGAATACTGTGCTGGAGATGCCGCAACAGCGACAGGACGAGGAGCAGGAGCGGGAGGAGCAACAGGAGCTGCTGCAGGACAGTGTTAAGGCGTCGCAAAGCAAATTGCAGACGGCAGCAGCGGTGCGGCGCAGTCAGCGTTCGCGTCAGCAGCAGCGCAGCAATGATCCGGCCAAACTAAGCAACCTCTGCTATGCCAGCGCGAGCAGCAGCAGCAGCAGCGACGCCAGCAGTAGCGAATCTGTAAGTAAACGTATAACAGTAATATGTATAACAGTATAACTAATCCACTTTTTGTTATAACTTTTGCAGGACAGCGAAGCTGACAGCGACAGCAGCTGCAGCAGCAACAGCAGCGCCAGCAGTTACAGCAGCCGCTGCAGCAGTTGCAGCAGCAACAACAGTTCCATAAACACCGCCAGCGAAACTGAACTGATTGAGCAGCACGAAAAGGAGGCCAGGCTGTCATCCCACAACTGCGGCGTCTGCCAGCGCAGTCAGCACCGGAATGCGCGCAATATGCCCGAGGCCTTTATACGCTGCTACAGCTGTCGGCGCAGAGGTAAGCCTGAAAGTTAAAGATATGTGAAATTGAATTTAATTCCGATGATCTTTGCAATTTGCAGTGCATCCTAGCTGCATTGAGATGCCGCAGCGGATGGTGGGACGCGTGCGCAACTACAATTGGCAGTGCGCTGAGTGCAAGTGCTGCATCAAGTGCCGCAGCAGCCAGCAACCGGGCAAGATGCTCTACTGCGAGCAGTGCGATCGCGGCTATCACATCTACTGCCTGGGCATTAAGACGGTGCCCGAGGGTAAGTTGCCGTCGTCATATATATGTGATAATATATATATCTAATATGTTTTTCTGTATTCTCTAGGTCGCTGGAGCTGTGAACGCTGCTCGATCTGTATGCGCTGCGGTTCCACACGGCCCGAAGGTCTGCCTCAAGCGCAGCAATCAGAATTGCTATCGCCCAATGGCAGTGTCAGTGGCAGCCAAGCGAAACCCGCTGTGAAGCACAAAAAGGTCAAATGGCAGAACGAGTATCGCATCGATCACATCACCAATTTGCGCGAGCATTGCACCATGCTCTGTGTGCCCTGCGCACGCGCCAAGCCCACCAAAAGGACAACGACGCCAAACAGCAGCAGCAGCAGCAATAATTGTGAACAGTTGCAGCTGCAATTGCAGGCGAATGGCGGTGGAGCTGCAGCAATGGAAGCAACAGCAGCAGCAGCTGCAGCGCTTAGTCCAAGCAGCAACAACAATAACAATAATAATAATAGCAATCAGCTGGAGGCTAATGCTGCTGGCAAGCAACGACTGCCAGTGCAGCAACAATTGTTGCTGCATAGAAGCCAGGATATGGCAACAATACAAAGCAGCAGCAATGAAGAAGTAACAGCAGCAGCAGCAGCAGCAGCAGCAGCAGCAACAACTATAGCAACAATGGCCGCCAGCAACAGAAACAACTTCAACTCAGTCGCAACAGCAGCTGTAGCCACAACAGCAACACAAGCAGCAGCAGCAGTAACGACAACAACAACAACAACAATTGGCATAGCTCCGCCTCCGGTTGTTGCCTGAGTGGGGGTCATACGTTATTGTGCCAAGCGCACTTTAACGGACTTGTAGTAAAGCGCGGGTCGCAGCAGACCACTCGACCCACCCACCATCGCCACCTCCGCCACCATCAACCCCTTCCCACTCCAACTTCCCCCACCACACACAAACACACACACACACGTGCATAGTATTAAAAAAAGAAGAAAAGAATAAGCTAATTTTTGTACATGTCTGCGGGCGTATGTTTATATGACACATCTATATATATATATATATATATATATATATATATATATATATATATATATATATATATATATATATATATATATATATATATATATACATTAATTCAAACTTTTTTTTTTGTTTAATATTTAATTGTTTTTATATATGCATAAATATAAGTTGATTTAAATATGCCCACAATTATGTTACTTAAGCGAAAAGAGAAGCAAATATGTTATACACACACACAGAAACACACATACATACATACACATACACCCACACACACACACATGACAAGAACTATGATCAAGATCTATGTATGTTTATGCCTAAGTTGAGTTTTGTTTAAATTAGCCAATAAGTCACAATATATACACACACACACACCAATACACCAATTGCACATATTAATTAGCTGCATTTTAGTTAATTGTATTTTATTATTAATTTTAAAATTCGTGTGGCACATTTTTACCCACTGTGCAGCGATCAATTGTCTGGCAGCACTGCGCGCAGCGTATTTACCGTTGCATATACTTTTATTTAACCGTCTCTCTCTCTCGCGCGCTCTCACTTTCTCTGTGTTCCTCATTCATCACACACACACACACGCAGCAGCCTTTACAGTTAGGACAACGGATATTGTGTATTTTTTTTTTGTTTGTTTTGTGTTTCGTTGAAATTGCAAATATATATTTATATTTATACATATATAAATCGAAACAAAAAACAATTATGTCTCTATGTACGTCGCTAGGCTAAAACAATTGTACTATATAATTAAATAAGTTAAAAATAAAATTAATAATAATAATAAAAGAAAACAAATATAACAAATATGTAATAAATGAATTGGAATTTTTTTAAAAATTGGTTTGTTTAAATTTTGTATATGTATATGTAATTCTAAAAAAAAACTATTTTTGTCTAAGCTCTAAGTTAGCCATGTAAATTAGTTAAGCGCCGAATACAAATGCATATGTATGTGTGTATGTATGTATGTATGTGCGTGCGTGCATATGCAGCTGTGTATGTGTGTATGTATGTATGTGCGTGCATGCATATGCAGCTGTGTATGTGTGTACATATAAGTAGTGTCTTCTAACATATTACATAAATATATATATAAACATTTATATATATATTTAATTTTTTTTTTTTTTGTTTGTCGGCAACAACAAACACACAACAATTTACTATTTAACTAGGCCTAAGATTGTATTATACATGTAATTTATGCTAAAGTGCACCCACAACACACAAACACACGTATATATATATATATATATAAAAGTTAAGCACAAGCAACGACAGAATGAATTATTATTTAAGTAAATTGTAAAAGAGGAATTTAAACAACAAAAAACCTGGTGGCAACGCCGACTGGATACAAATTCAAAACTAACGTATCGCAGCGTGACGTAGCGTAACGTAACGCATTGCAATTTCGTCTACTTAAGCAAAACGAAGTTTGCTAAAAATCTAATTTTCCATTGAATTTTATGCAATAAGTCCCTAATAAGTGAATTACTATACAAATACACACACATATATATAAATATACATATATATATATATATATATATATATTATACGAATATATATATATATATGCATACAAAACATATTTATAAGTCGAATAAAACAGCAGCATTAATAATTTTGCCTTACCAACAACAATTTCTCTACCTTTACAAATGCAACCGCAGGTGTTTGGCCAGCAGCTGCTGCTCCAGCTCATGGCCATCCCGCCAAAGGATTATCTGGCAGTTGAGCTCTTTCCGGTACGCCGGCAGCTTGCCGTGTAGCTCCTCGCCCCGCCGTATGCACGCCGTATCCGACGTGCCCAAACGACGTATAGCACACAAATCGTTGCAGCTGTCGCCGACATAAATGAAGCTACTGTACGCCTTGTCGCCGTTGCTTTCGGACATGATGAGCATGTCCATGACGCCGCCTTTGCACAGATTCTCCGGACAGTAGTCGCAGTGCGTCTGGTGTTCGTATGGCTCCACGACCAGTCGCTGACTCTCCGGCTCCACGCAGGCCGGATTCGTATAGATGCCCGCCCGAAAGCAGCAGTCCAGGCCATGCGCCGCCAGCCATTCCTTGATGAAGAAGCTGTTCGCATCGCTCAATATGCACAGGTCGACGGTGTCACTCTGCTCCAGGCGACGCAGCAGATGCAACATTCCCGGCACCGGCTTCAATTTCCGTATAGATTGCGCGATTTGTTTGGACGAGAGATGCTGCTCCCGCTGCAGCAGTCGGAGCAATTGCTCCAAATACTCCAGCCAACGGCTGCCGTTGATCAATGTCTGCAATGTCTCCTCTTTGTGCTGGTTCTCGGGCGCCAGCAGACGGAAAAGCGCCACGTAGGAGTCCTCGTCTATGATCGTCTTGTCGAAATCGAAGGTGGCCAAAACACGATCCTTGCGCTGGCTGCCCAAGCGACGCCAGAGTCCTGGCAAACGTGCTAAAGTACCAAATAGCATATTTTTATATATATAAACATATGTATATATATATATTGAAATGTCGCAACTGTTAAAATAAAAACAATGAACAAATGAAAGCTAAGCGAAAGGCAAAACAAACCAGAAATTAGAAGAGTGCCAAGCATCGTGTTGTTTCGCTCATTCTTATGATTTCGATTGTCTGTCTCGCTCTGGCAACAGCATTGTTATACTCTCCATATGTATGTATGTATGCAGCGCAAGCAAACAAATTGAATATACATATAAAGTTCGATCCATATTGACTGCTCTAGCAATCCTTTAATATTTATATATAGCAGCTTAACAAAATTTACGCTCAGCAAACAAATTTTGTTTATGCTCCAGCTACGAATCCAGCTGGAGTGCACACTTTTACAGTTCAATGTCGGTTGAAATATTTTGCAATGGCAGCAGCAGCTGCGGCCACTGCAGACATTGAACTGTAAAAGTATGCATTGGAAATTCGCCATGTTGACAAAAAGAAGGTTGCGCAACATGATTTGCCCCTGGAAGCAGGCAGTAGAATAGATGTTATTTTTATCAACCTGTTGCGCTTTCTTTCAGCGTATTCAATCATCTGTAATTGTGCAAGGAGATTAAAAACTTCATTCAGATTGCTTTTTTTTTTTTTTGGCGTACATACATTTATTTAGTTTTTTATTTTCTTTCTTTTTTTTTGTTTATTTTGGGAAAACGTACAATTAAAATATTTACAATAGCATTTAAATGTATTTATTATTCGGTTTTAAATTGTTTTTTTTTTTGTCTAAGCGCGAATTCGTAGCGAATTTTAAATTTTTATATTTTTACTGCTGCTTCTTCTTCTTTTCCTTGATCATCATCATGTTTCGGTGTTTTCTTGTTGTTGTCATTTACAATAACGGTAATTAATATAACCATTTCTTGCCCTTGCCTAAACTACGTATAAAAAAAATAATAACTGTTTTTTTTTGTTGTTTTTGCTTTTTGGTTTAACACAAAACTCGCTATAAATAATAATTGTCCCGTTAGCTGGACACTTGTTAAATAATTTGAATTTCTCATTGCGCGGGTTTTTGCTCGCATTTATTCAAATTTTTGTTTGTTTTTTTTTTTTCAGTTAAAAAAAAAATATTTTTTTTGTTTTTAATATATAAAAATAATAATTAACATAAAAACGTTCAGAACTGGTTTGGTTTTTGTGTTTGTTTTTGTTTTTGTTTTACTGTTGTTTTTCATTTCTTCTTTGTTAATCCTCAGTTTACAGTTGTTAGTACTGCTGTCACTTCCAATCCACCTCCCTTCTCCCTGTCTCTCTCTGTTCTACATCCAATCAACAGTTAGACATTTGTTTACTTGGCCGCTGTCGCTGCATCGGCTGTGTGATTATTGGCGGCGGCATTGCTAGTGTTGCCTCCTCTCTTGCGCTGAGTAGCTGCACCACCGGCAGTGGCTGCTGCTGTTGACGCAGTGTTGCCAGATTTGGTTTTTGTGCGTGTCGAGCCATTGGCCACGCGCACATTGCCCGAACTATCTGTGAGATCCTCACTATCACTGGAACGTATGTCGCCGGACATCTGCAAAATGGAAAATTCAAGAAATTAGTTAATGACCATTGAATAGGTTTTTCTTGTAATAATATATCTATATTGATTGCAAGTCCTTGTACTCTTTTCATTCAACCCACTTTTGCAACATGTTCAAACATGTTGCTCTGTTCTGGCAACATTTGTTGCTGCTCGCACTGTTAAAAATATTTTCTTATGTTACGCAGCGCAACACAAATACCATCTCTAGCTGGTTTGGTTCTTGAGTAGTGTTGCCAGCCAACGCAATAATTTGAAATTGCTTTAGTGACGTTACAACTGCCACTTAATACGAATTGCTATGAGTATGCAGAATGGATTTAGTGACGTCACAATTACTATTACTATCACTATTTCTATTATTATCAAATCTTTTAATATTCCATGCCCAGCTTATTAGATTGAATTTGAAAATGGATGCGTATTACTTACCAGACCCTTCTGCAGGGAATCGACAACAATCTTCAGAATCATATAGGTCCAGATGACGTGGAGCACCAGCAGCATCAATAGCAGCGAATTAAATATATAATAAGCTGGGAACATGGGCAGAATGCGAGGTGCCTCCACAGATGAGCTGACAAAAAGGATAAGCAATACAAAAAATTAACAAACGATAGTTCATATTGGATCATATCACTAATAGTTACCTATAGATGATGCGTGGATAGAAGCCGAGACGTGTGACAATCCAGACAACTGTGAAGATGGCAAAGATCGCATCACAGACCTTTTGGTAGTTGGCATATTTAGTCAGTTTGGCCGCCTCCAGAAATATATCAGCACAATCGTGAACGACCAGCACCAGGGATCCAACACGATGCAGATTGCACACCCAGCTGAGGGACATTAGGAGAAGTGTGACCATATGATGTATGAACATTTGCCAAAAATCCTTGCGCTTCACATCGAAGAACTGTGTAGCCGTCAATGACCAATAGAACGACATCGATATCATATAATACCACCAGATATCGTTGCTGACCGACTGCCAAAATAGAGGTACAAATTATTGAGGATTCAAGAGTGAATGGAAATCAAGCAGCACACTCACCTGATGCGGATAGCCATACCAGCAGCTCTTCACATCCCAGAACCAGGGCTTGTCCCACAGCACAATTACCCCGAATATAAAGCTATATAGATAATAGATGCAACGCCAAGTATTCTCGCAGAACTTCACCAATGTCGATGGCTTGTCCTGAGCGCGACGCAAACGCCACCAGCGTTCGATCTGACGCTCGGTCATGTCCGTCTGCTTGGCCAACGGGGCCAGCTGTGAAATGAAGAAGCAGAACAATACATCAATACATCAGTCTTTACAACAGTCACTGATGATCAATCAAGTTCATTCCTATCAACTACTAAATAACTCTTGATTGATGATCAATGGAAAAGCTTGTGCTTGATTGACTGATCACTGATTGATAGAATAGTTTAACTGATTGATTGTGCTTGATTAGCAACTATTGGACGTGATTGATTGACTGATTGACTATCGAATTGGTGTTTTAGAAAGCCTGATTGATTGATTAAAGATCAATATACAGCAAAGCTTTTCTTATGAATGACTGCTTACTGATTGATTGATAAATGAATAAGCTTAACTGATTGATGATGACTGATCAGCAACTATTAGTAACTATTGGTCGTGATTGATTGATTGACCAAATTGGTGTTCTAGAAAATCTGATTAATTGAAGATCAATAAACAGCAAAGCCTTTCTTTTGAATGACTGATTGACGAAACTTTTCTTTTCGTTCTTATTCTTTTGTTTCCTATCAAACAGATTTGATCTAAAAGATCTAGATCTACTTACACATTTATGATCCAAATGCGATGATTTGGCATATGCTGACTCTAAAGTAGGAACATTTGCCGCTTTCTTAGGTCTAGAGCTTCGTATGCCCAGCGATTTGCCGACTGGTGATATCCAAAAGCTGTAACATATATACAAATATATATTGATTAGAGATAATTGAATTATTTATTGTGCGCAATTCGATTAGGAATATGAATTATAATCGTGAATAGCAAGAGATTAATCAACTAAACCAACATAAATGGATGGACTAAGACTTATGCTGTAAATAAGCAAATTGAGTCAATTTGATTAACTATAAGATATCCTTGATATAAATACATTCCTTGTTTAGGAATATATGTGGGCCGAGTTATGAATTTTAAACATATTCTAAGTAGTAGATAGACTAAGAGATACTCTGTAAACAAAATATCCGAATACTCTGTAAACAAATAATACTATTTCTTAGAAGTAATCAGTAAGCGTACTAAGTCCTACTCTCCCTCCTCTAGTTCTCTTCTAATCTTCAATTTTTGTCGCAAAATTAATATTATAAAAAATATATTGATTTATTTATCGATAAAATTAACTTATTTGTCAATATAAATTGCCATTCGAGAAATTGCAAACGCTTATCTGCAGCCATAAGATGAAAAGAAGAAAAGAAAATAAACTAATCAATGATAATTAAGTGACAAAGGCAAATCATTTTAATGAGAGTACAATCGCATAAAAACACATTTCAAACTGTGAAGTTTGGCAACGTCGCGCGCCACACATTTCATTTCGTATGCGCAATGGACAGAGAGCTAGGCGAAAATGACGATGATGAAGAAGTAAAAACAATTGAAATTTCATTTGGAATTTCCAGACGTAGTTCTAGTCAGCATTAAGCATGACTGAAGTTTGGCAACAGCGCCAAAACATAAAAAAAAACATCATTTATATGCGCAAAAGCAGCAGCAGCGAAAGAACTTCATTTTGGCTTTGGCTTATAAAACGCGGAAATTTTTTGCCATCTATTTGAAATTCCATATCGAACTACATCTACAAATGGGAAGGGCCGGGAATTGTCGTCTCTCTGTCTGTCCAGCTGTCCTGTTTGTCAGTCTGGCACGTGTGAAGCATGGCAACGCTGTACGCAGCCAGCAGTTGTCCCAGGCATCCATCCCATGCATAAACAATTGGCCCAACAGCAGAGGCGCAGCTCATGGCTTACGCTTATCGGAAGTTAATTTGCTAAATGAAATCGAAAATATGGCCGATGGCACCCCCAACCACCCAACCCTCTCACTCTCTTCCTCTCTTTCGGTTTAAGTGCGCGCGTCTGGCATTTTAAATCAATTGAATTCTTGATTTTTGTGTGCAAAGCACAAGCCCAAAACAAGAATCAAATTAAGGAAGCTATATATACAACTATACATATATATAAATATATTTCTATACATATATATTGTTACATGCTTTTTGACAATCAACCCATAGGTCGACACTTTGATTACACCCCAAAGAAAATTGGTGTTAATTATAATGATAAATGTAATTCGATTTGATTTGACATAACGAAAGCTCAAAGAAAATCTAAGCACGACTGCATAATACTCGTTCACATTCCAAACACTATTAAGTTTATGAAAATATATTCTATTATTAATATTAATATTCATTGATTTAACGTTAATAGAGAAAATCGATAGCAACATAAAAACCAATATACTTGCTTTTTACAATGTGAACGAGTATATAAAAACAATATAGCTCGACTTAAGCATACCCTGGCCTAACTGAACTAGTGAACTACTTTAGTTTAAAAGCTCAAAGCAAAGCTAATTAAAGATATTTTGATGTCAGTGTTGCCAGACGTTGCATATTTGGCGTGTGCCCGACCGATTCGATTTACGTATTTGATTTTTTTTCATATTAATTTGAGCCCGCATAAATAAGTAATTTATATGTATGTAAGCGGGTCTTCCATATAAATGCATATAGTATATAGTATAAATAAATATATATATGTATATATATATGTATATGACTGGCTGTGACAAGTCCAGAATTTGTAATGCCCACATATAGGAAGCGCGCCCGAAACGCCTGTCGCAGCTCATCAATAATATAGATACCATAAGAATAATAATAGAAAAAGGAAAGAACAAAAAATCAAATAACAAATTGTCAATTGAAAGCAAAAGCAATATCAAAGAAGAAAAAAAAAACAAAAATGTATTGCGAGGAGCAGGTCGAACGTCTCCACGCTTTCTCCCTCTCTTTCTCTCTGTTGCCCATGAAAATCTACCACGAACGACAGGTGGCGCCACTGTTTACACTTAATAATACGTTACACCGAATAGCAAGTGTTTAATAACTGTTAAGCGCTAACGCCTGACTCGCCAGCTGTCTAAATCAGCTATTATGATGTTTAGAGTTATGAATGCGTATCAGTTGTGATTCCTAGTAGCTCAATTCTCTATTAAAAATGCAGCTGGAGGAGCAGCAGCAGGCAATGGCTATGGCAACAGCAGAACACGGCTCGAATAACGGTTTAAACAGGAGTTCCAGAAAGTGCACAAACACACTTGCGCTTATTATAGAAAAACAAAACAAAACAAAAAACATTTATAATTTGGCATCGATAGCAATTTGTAACGAAAATAGCGGCGTACGATATGCGTGCATGTAATTACAGTTACGTACGTATATAATACGCTGCATGTGCGCGCGTGCATGTGTAAGTGTCGTAAGTGTTGGCAATTTAGCCTTATTTTGCGTAGTTAGCTGTTGATCCTACTTTTCAACATTCATAAACGAATTTAATATAAATGTTCAAGCTTTTAATGTTTAATTTAATAAATAATAAATGAATCATAAAATTTTGCCTAACATAAAAATTACTTTAAATATTTTTTCAGCTAATTTAAATTAGCTAGAATTTTTAGCTGTTTTTCAGCTGCTCTTCTTTATCGATAGTTAACAGCACTGCTGCGCGAGTGCAAACACTCGCTTAGCCATTCACAATAGACGAACAAACGCACAAATGCATATTTAAATATAGCATATATACATATAAACTTGACTATTTATACATTTTGTATGTTTGTATACTGTTATGTTCCAAAATTATTAGCTGCAGTAATTGCCGCTGTTATCAGCGCACATCTGAAATGGTGTGCCTGAGAGAGAGAGAAATGTTGCCATTTCGGCAAATTACAGTATGTCCAAAATGTGCACAGAGAGAGTGAGTGAGAGAGGGAAAGTACAAGCAGCTCATTCTCTCGCTGATGATAATTCAACACGCAAACGATTGGACGACAGTGTAAAAAATAAACACACATACTTATGCAGGCTCTTGTACATATAGTACATGTATTAAGCGATGAGTCATGCTCTTTAACATAAGCCTTGGACAGTGTCATTCGAGCAGCTACTAAGCGAGCGATAACGAGATCATTTCTCAGCTGTTATCGCGCCGTTGCCAAACAGCTGATTTCAAAGCAGCAGCAGCAAAAGCAGCAACAGCTATAACAACAACAACAGCAACGACGGCGTTAATTGCCTATTTAACATATGTACATACATATATATTGCACTTAAAAGCCATGCTAAACACATATTCATTCTTCTCTCTTTGTGTGCGTGTGTGTGTGCGTAAGCCGGCGGCCTTCTGTGTGCGTAAAGCACGTGCACTTTTTTTTGGCCTTTCGCTTTGGCCAAACGCTCGACGCCAGCAACAGCGATAAAAAAAAACTAGTTTGAATTTAGATTAACGGCAACTGCTGACATGTGTGTGTGTGTGTGTGTGTGTCTTCATTCTTGACTGTGTGCAAAAATTATTATGGCAAAACTGCAATTCACACACACACATATACACACAGAGGCAATTGTCGCCAGCACGACGACCCGACTCTGATTAGATTTAACCATTCAGTTGCATATGTGTGTGTTTGTGTGGGACAGTTTTAAAAAAAACTTTAAATTTTATAGCGTTTGGCTGGCCGCCGCTGCCGCACACTGTGAGGGTCGACTGATACGTAATCAGAAGAAATATATGTATGTGCATGCATACATTTATATATACTCCCACATTTGCACACATGTAGATAATAATCGCATGTATTTGTGTGCATGCTGCTTGGCATGAAATTGTTGTTGTTATTATTATTACTTTTTTTCTCATAACATTCCAGTGTGCGAGCAATTTTGGAAAACGCTAGCCAGACTTGCCAGGAATGGAACGGAACTGAGTCACACAGTCGTTCCACCACAGCACACTGACTCAAGCGTGTGTCACACACACACACACACACACATAGCCACCCACACGCATGTATGTATGTTTATATGTATTTATAACGTAATTGCGATAACAGCGCGCATTATCAAATTTGTATTTTTATTTTTACGTAAATCTTGCGCACAAATCTTATCAACAAATGCTCAGGTTGGCTGAGTGCACAAGTGGACAGAAAGAAGTGCTGTAGCTGTCGATGCCACACATACATACATACATACATACATACACACATACACACACACGTACATACATACATACACACATACACACATACACATACATCACACACACACACTCTAACACACTTGCTTAATATTGTTGGCGACCCTGAAAGCCAATTCTAGTTTCAAAAACTCTAAAAATCAAAAAATAAAACCAGTCAACTCAACAGCCCTGACAAATATTAAAGTCTTATGCGGTTATAGTTCAATAGAAACGTTCACACCATATTTCACACAACGTGAAGTTGGCCGCTTAACATTTACTGCAGCCCAAATTGGAATTATGGAATGGAACACATACATTGCAGGTGCGCCTGACCCCATTTGCCCATGTGCAAACTTTGTTTAGCGCAAATTCACACGAACATTGGTAATTATGTTAATTACAACATGCAAAATGCACGCAACTCACGCACACACACACACGCGTGTTGTAAGTGTGAGAGCAAATATAAGGTTAATTGGCCCCAAAAAGCGTCAAATGCTTGACTGCACAGTGGGTCGAGTAATGCAATAATTGAGAAAGCAAATAAGTTTATGGAGATTTTTTATATATATATACAAAAAATAAATACAATTCATATTGAGATTTCGAAAATAAATCTATAACCCAAAATTGTATAATTTTTCAACTTATATAAAAAAGTATATTAGGAACGCCTATTTTTAGTATTTTGTTGGACCACCTAACAGCATTTAGAAGTTTTTAAATTCTTATTAGCCAACTTTTTACATGTTTTGATACTTTTTTTGTTGGGACTATCGATGGCGCCGACTATAGATAGTTATACACCTCTAGTTTATATACTATATGTCTAAGAAGAAAAGGTCTAGATTGCTGCACTCTTAATGCCTCATAAATTATGCAAAATAAAATGTCCCATATATGTAAATAAATCAATAAAAAAAAGGCAAATAAACAAATGTCTAGCAAAGCTTCTTATCTAAGCAGTGCAAGAGTATTATTCATTTAATTGGAATTTCGCTTGATTCACGGTTTCAATTCAAATTTCAGGCTGCAATCTGATTATACTTGCTGGTCATTTACTGCTAATGACTAATGGTAATGATTGAAAATGAGGCGTTCGTGTCCCGTTATCAAAAACAAAACAAAAATTACTAGTAATATCGCACACAATCTCCATATTTTCCATACTATTCGCACGCTAGCAAAATGATTATTTTAATTCGAGTTTCAATTAGGTTTTAAGTTGACTTTCCAAGTAAATTGAATAGAATAGAAGTTTCATATTATTAAGTAAGTATGATTCGACTTTAATGACTAAGGTTTCCTTTTTAAGCTGTTTTTCAGTGACTTAACACCACTGTGCAGTAGTTTTGTGTATACAAATGTATTAGTGTGTGTATAAACAGTAAAAAAAAAAAAAAGCAAATGCACGGCGCGCCGTTATTGTTATGCTTGTATTTGTTTAGTGCATACGAGTATAAACAAATGGTATTTAGTTTGTATTTCTTTGTTAACTAAACAATTAGTAAGCACTGTGCGCGGCACGGCACACCGCAGAGCGCTCTCATATTTATGGGAAATTGAGATTCCAATGGAACGCGACGCTAGTGCCGCCGTCGCCGCCGTTTGAAATTGAAGAAGTGTATGAAGGAAAACATAAAGTTGCAAGGCGTTGGCAAAGGCAAGGCAAGGCAAGGCAAGGCAACAACAAGCACGCACACACACAGAGAGAGAGACATAAACAGTTATGTGAATACATACAATGTTGGGCGTTTCCACGTGAGGTTATGTTTGGCAAAAATGTATACATATACAAATAAACATAAATGCATGCGTGTGTGTGTGTGTGTGTGTGTGTGTCAGCGTCAGCTTACTGTACGTTGCACAGCATGCACACGCACACAAGCAAACAAACAGAGCGTGCGCCTGTGTAGGTGTGTCTGTGTCTGTGCTTGAAAGCGAAGCGGTCAATGGGAACGTTTACAGTAAAATAAACCAGCACACACACACAGGCATATAAAACGCCGCATAAGTTTAATGAATTGCGGCGACGCTGAAAAAAAGGGCGTTTATATATACACATACACATACACTCACACATATTTGTCAATAATAACTGTAAATTGTTGTCTTTTACTTACCGCTCCAATGTGTAACGCACAAGCATAACGACAGCGGCTAATGGAATGGGCCAAATCAAATCCCGATAATCGGCGTGCACAACATCTGGACGCGAGCCGGGCGCAATGTCCGCCCAAGTTGTATTCGGCGGCAGCCAAATGTGCGTGCTCCAAAATGCATTGGTGAACTTATTGATTATGTCCATCTTTCAAATTCTTTTCGTTCTCTTGCTGCTTCTTTTACTTCTGTCTTTGCTTTATATTTATTTTAGCCGTAGTTGAATAGGAATTTCTATTTGAGTATAGGCGAAGCGGCTTGCTCTGTTAGGCTTGCTTTTTGATATTTATGTATATATTTTTTTCTATTTTTTTTTGGGATTTTTAATTTTTTGGCTTGACTTCTGATTGGTATTTTTTTATGCTTGTCACTGTCAGTTAGATAGCTTGATGTATATATATTTTTATTTACTTGGCTATATAAATATATATTGTTTAGCAAACGTAAAAAAAAATTAAATAAAATATATATCACGCGTTGTGAGTAGCAACACACGAACACACAAACACATGCACGCATACACACCAGCGCGCACTGAGAACTAACCGCCGAAAATGACAGGCGAAGTGGCCGACGCCGGACTCGCAGTAAACTGGAACTGGAACACAGTTAGACAATATCGACAGAGATTATAAACGAACTGTGGTCGATTTTACCTTAAGCGTATCAACAAAAAAAAAAGAATTTAATTAATTATTTTAATAATACACGTATATATATGCTAATATATATATCAGAAGCGCGCACACACGAACCGCTTATTGATATTACTATTGACTGTGATTCGGTTCGTTCTTGCTACCCGCTTGACAGCATTGCCAACACTGTGGCTAGCGTTTCCAGCACTTGAGGGCACATGACGATTTTTTAACTCTGTTATGCTTTACATGAGCATAGCGGTGGTCAGTCTTGCATGCCTATCGTCATATCGATAGCCGGTAAATGCAGCCCTTCGCGTACTGACAGAGACTGCATGCATTTAACAACACTGTTGCGTACTGTTTTTTTTCTTCTTTTTTTTGACATTTGTGCTGCTTCTTCCTGCGACTTTGCGTTTTTTTTTTATTGTGACACTGCAAGCGACGTTTATTGTGTGTTAATTTTAGTTAAATTCATTTTTAGCATATAATTTAGTTATTTAATTTATTAGAATGGCTGAATTCCTGGACTCGGAAGCCGCCGAATCGGAGGTATGTTGATCTACAATATTTTTGCACGCGCGCAAAATGCGATTTCTTTGCATTGTGTGTGTGTGTATATATATATGAATATATATGCATGTAATTATATTTATATATGTGTATAATTAAATGCATTGCATTGCTTTTCTTTTGCCTGCAGGATGAGGAAGAATTGGATGTGCATGAACGGAAAAAACTAAAGAAGCTAAAAGCCGCCGTCTCGGACAGCAGCCAAGAAGAAGAAGGTAGGCGTATGAAGCAGCTCATAAAAGCGCGCTCAATTTATACAAATTCCACAAATTATTGTACACAAAACACATTTGTCCCAACAAACGCAATTCAATATCTGTCCTGTATATATATATATATATATGTTGTGTGTGTATGCGTGTTAACCTATGTATGTATGTGTGTGTGCGTGTGTGTGTCATGGGCTGGACATTTGTAGCCGCCCCGATTACTCTGCCTGCCCCTCTCCTTCTTCCCCTCCCCCTAAGGGCAGGTGTCTACGTTTTTTTGTTTACAACATTGAGGTTAAGTTCTATGTTATTTATAAAAAAAAACGAAAAGGGAAATTTTATTTTCCGCATATAGTGTGTTATGCTTAAAAAGTAATTTCAAACTGAACTGACACAGAACGTTTGCATATAGAAAAATCAAAGCAAAAAAAAAAAATTAATTACAATTTTTACTTAATTTTCATTTATATTATATATCTATGAAGCACAAAAACTTTTTCCATATATCAAACTTTCCCTTCTTTAAAACCCCGGCAGATGATGAAGAGCGTTTGCGTGAAGAGCTCAAGGATCTGATTGACGACAGTCCCATCGAGGAGGACGATGGCAGTGACAATGACTCGGATACTGGGAGCGGGGGCGATGATGAAGGCGGCAGTGGAAAGAAGCGTAAAAAACATGAAGATGATGATTTGGATGATCGCTTGGAGGACGATGATTACGATCTGATTGAGGAGAATTTGGGCGTCAAGGTGGAGAGACGCGTAAGTCATCATAATCTATAAATAATTAATGTTAACTCAATTCATAACTCTATTATGTTTTCCAATCATAATTAGAAACGTTTTAAGCGTCTGCGACGCATTCACGACAACGAAAGCGATGGCGAGGAGCAGCACGTTGACGAAGGCCTCGCACGCGAGCAAATTGCCGAGCAACTATTCGATGAGAATGACGATGTATGTACTATAAGTAATATCTAGTAGTTATAGTAATATATACCATTGAATTCCCTTTCGATTTGTTGCCTTTTGTAGCAGAGCATTGAGAGGCGCAGCGAGCGCAGCATTCGTGAGGCGGACACCTTTGATGATGAGGAGAGCGAATCGGATGCTGATGATTTTATAGTGGATGACAATGGTCGTCCCATAGCTGATAAGAAAAAGAAGCGTCGACCCATATTTACAGATGCGTAAGTATATATATATAGTATAGAAGATATATATAAGTATAGATATACAAGATATAGACACATATAAGTATATATTTAGACATATATAGATATAGAGAAACATATGTATATAGTTGCACGTATATAGACACAGATATATGTTATGTATCTGCTGGCTCTCTTTGCTTTCTCCCATCTATAAGGTATATTCCTGATCAGAATTTATAGTAATAATAGTAACTCTTGTATTTAGGAAAAGTTTTCATATCAGATAGCGATAAAAATCAATTTCGAAGTACAACTTATAGGCTAAATTATAGATAGATGCATCAATGTTATATATATAGGTTGTCGTCTTGCCATTTCTTGCATTGATGGAATACTAAAATACATCACAGAGAGTTTTAGTAGAGTATCTACTAGATATATGTTATAAATTTAAGCTGGATATATGTTATTGTCTGATTAATCAGTTGATACAGGATATATTAGACTAGCTAAACCATATCTTTATATAAGTTTTGATTGAGCGCAATTAGACTCAATTGATGGAATGTTAAGATACATTGTAGAGTAGATATATATGATAAGTATAACCTGGATATATGTTCTTGTATATACTTTGTTTGATTAACATATTGATTGAATAAGGTCTCAGGGTACATTAGACTAGCTAAATTATAACTTTATATAAGCTTTGATTGATAGAAGTAAAGGATACATGAGACTAGGCATTATCTGCTAGCGCATAGTATATACTTTGTTATATTGATTGATGAACTTTAAGATACATTAGAGTAGAGATATGTTCTCTGATACACCAAGTATACAGTATTGATATATATTTGCTTTCTATACTTTAATTGATTGTTTAATTTGAATCTCTTTTGTATAGCTCCCTTCAGGAGGGTCAAGATATCTTTGGTGTTGATTTTGACTATGATGACTTTTATAAGCCCGAAGAGGATGAGTACGAGGAAGACTCGGAGGGCGATGAATATGATGAGGATATGCTGGGCGATGATTTTCGTGCGGCCAAAAAGAAGAAATCACCGAAAAAGAAGGCAATCAAAAAGACGATCTTTGATATATATGAGCCAAGTGAATTGAAACGTGGCCATTTCACCGACTTGGACAATGAGATACGAAAGACGGATATACCGGAGCGGATGCAGTTGCGTCAGGTGCCGGTGACAGCGGTGCCCGAGGGCTCCCATGAACTGGACGACGAGGCCGATTGGATATATCGCTTCGCGTTCTGCAAGCAGACGGTGTCCGAGCAGGAGAAGGCCGACAACCGTGAGAAGATGCGCAAACCGCCAACGGCTGTGAACAAAATCAAACAGACCTTAGAATTCATACGCAACCAGCAGTTGGAGGTGCCGTTCATAGCATTCTATCGCAAAGAGTATGTTAAGCCGGAGCTAAACATCGATGATCTATGGAAGGTTTACTACTATGATGAGCGCTGGTGCCAGCTAAACGATCGCAAGCGGAAGCTGAAGCAACTGTTCCAGAAGATGCGACAGTTTCAGTTGGAAACATTATGTGATGATCCAGATAAACCATTGCCGGACGATGTACGCCTGATGCTCGACAGTGACTTTGAACGCTTGAGCGATGTGCAATCGATGGAGGAGCTGAAGGATGTCCACATGTATTTCCTGCTCAATTACTCACATGAATTGCCCAAAATGCAGGCCGAACAGCGACGCAAACAGCTGCTAGAGCGCCGAGAGGCGCGAGCACGCAAACAAGCATCAGCAGCAGCTGCTGCCGCTGGCAGTGATGGCGAATCGGGCGTTGATATAGCTGATAGACATGATTTGACGGAGCTCGATGAGGCTGAGGAGCTCGAGCTGGCAGCCGAAGAGCAATTGAAACAGGCACCAAATAGCAGTCCCTATGCTGTATTTCGTAAGGCGGGCATCTGTGGCTTCGCCAAACACTTTGGCCTAACGCCCGAACAGTTTGCCGAAAATCTACGGGATAATTATCAAAGGAACGAAGTCAACCAGGAGAGCTTAAGTCCCACAGAGATGGCCAAGCAGTATTTGTCGCCACGCTTCATGACCGTCGATGAGGTGTTGCATGCCGCCAAATATGTTGTGGCCAGGCAGCTGGCACAGGAGCCCCTGCTGCGTAAAACAATGCGTGAGGTGTACTTCGATCGGGCACGCATCAATATACGACCCACAAAGAATGGCATGGTCCTGATCGATGAGAACTCACCTGTCTATTCAATGAAATATGTTGCTAAGAAACCGGTTGGTGATCTATTCGGTGATCAGTTCATCAAGCTGCTGATGGCCGAGGAGGAGAAACTGTTGGAGATTAAGTTCCTCGACGAGTTCGAGGGCAATGCGAGTGCAAATGGTCCGCCAGGTGACTATGTCACAGAGGCCACACAGCTGTATCATCTGGATCAGTTTGCCAAAAATGTTCTCGAGTGGAATGCACTGCGTGCTGAATGCGTTCAGTTGGCATTGAAGAAATGGGTCATACCGGACCTAATCAAGGAGCTGCGTGCAACGTTGCACGAGGAGGCGCAACAATTTGTGCTGCGCTCGTGCATAGCCAAGTTATACAAATGGCTCAAGGTGGCACCATACAAGCCAGAGATGCCGCAGCATCATAATTTCGAAGAGTGGAGCACATTGAGGGGCATACGAGCCATGGGTTTGGCCTATGATCCGGATCAATCGGTGGCTGCCTTTTGTGCCATAGCCAGTCCGGAAGGCGATATCTCTGACTACTTACGATTGCCTAGCATACTCAAACGTAAGAATTCCTACAATGCCGAAGAGAAGGCTCAAAAGTTGGCCGATTTGCGTAAATTGAGCGACTTCATCAAGATGAAGAAGCCACATATTGTGGTAATTGGCGCCGAGTCGCGCGACGCACAAATGATACAGACGGACATACGCGAGATACTCAAAGACTTGGAGGCCAATGAACAATTCCCGCCGATTGAGGTGGAGATCATTGACAATGAACTGGCCAAGATCTATGCCAACTCGAAGAAGGGCGAAGCTGACTTCAAGGAATATCCACCTTTGCTTAAGCAGGCTGCCTCGTTGGCACGCAAAATGCAGGATCCTTTGGTTGAGTATTCACAACTGTGCGATGCCGACGACGAGATACTCTGCCTGCGCTATCATCCACTGCAGGAGCGTGTGCCACGCGAGCTACTGCTGGAACAACTGAGCTTGGAGTTCATCAATCGCACCAGCGAGGTGGGCTTGGATATTAATTTGATGGTACAGAATTCACGCACCGTCAATCTACTACAATATATTTGTGGACTGGGTCCGAGGAAGGGTCAGGCGTTGCTCAAGCTGCTCAAGCAGAGCAATCAACGGCTCGAGAATCGTACGCAGTTGGTAACGGTTTGTCATCTGGGCCCAAAGGTCTTCATCAATTGCAGTGGCTTCATCAAGATCGATACCAGTTCGCTGGGCGATAGCACGGAGGCATATGTGGAGGTGTTGGACGGTTCGCGTGTCCATCCGGAAACGTATGAATGGGCGCGCAAGATGGCCATCGATGCCATGGAATACGATGATGAGGAAACAAATCCAGCTGGTGCACTTGAGGAAATTCTCGAATCACCAGAAAGACTCAAAGATTTGGATTTGGATGCATTCGCCGTGGAGCTGGAACGTCAGGGATTTGGCAGCAAAAGCATTACGCTCTACGACATACGTAACGAGCTGAGCTGCCTGTACAAGGATTATCGTTCCAGCTATCAGAAGCCCAGCGCCGAGGAACTCTTCGATCTGCTAACAAAGGAGACACCGGACTCATTTTATGTGGGCAAGTGCGTGACAGCAATGGTCACTGGATTTACGTATCGTCGTCCACAAGGCGAGCAGCTGGACAATGCCAATCCCGTGCGCATCGATGATTCCGATAGCTGGCAATGTCCATTCTGTCACAAGGACGATTTTCCAGAACTCTCCGATGTGTGGAATCATTTCGATGATAACAATTGTCCGGGTCAGGCGTCCGGAGTGCGTGTTCGTTTGGAGAACGGCTTGCCTGGTTTCATACACATCAAGAATCTGTCCGACAAACAGGTGCGCAATCCAGAGGAACGTGTGCGCGTCTCACAGACAATCCATGTGCGCATTATCAAGATTGATATTGATCGCTTCTCGGTCGACTGCAGCTCCAAGTCGGCTGATCTTAAGGACGTCAACAATGAATGGCGACCCAGACGGGATGCTTTCTATGATTTCGTCACCGAGGAGCTGGACAATCGCAAAGTGTCGGATGCCAAGGCGAAGGCAATGAAACGCAAGACCTATGCCAGACGCGTCATAGCACATCCAAGTTTCTTTAACAAGTCGTACGCGGAGGTCATTGCCATGCTCGCCGAGGCCGATCAGGGCGAGGTGGCTCTGCGTCCCAGCAGCAAGTCCAAGGACCATTTGACGGCCACATGGAAGGTGACCGACGACATCTTCCAGCACATTGATGTGCGCGAGGAGGGCAAAGAGAATGAATATAGTCTGGGACGTAGTCTATGGATTGGCACCGAAGAGTTTGAGGATCTCGACGAAATCATTGCACGTCACATCAATCCAATGGCTCTGGCGGCCCGCGAGCTAATCCAATACAAATACTATAAGCCGAATACGGCGCCGGCGAATGTCAATGAGCGGGACTTCATGGAGCAGCTGTTGCGCGACGAGAAGGCACGTGATCCGAAGAAAATCCATTACTTCTTCACGGCATCGAAGAGCATGCCGGGCAAGTTTCTGTTGGCGTACCTGCCCAAGACAAAGGTGCGTCACGAATATGTCACCGTCATGCCGGAGGGCTATCGGTTTCGTGGGCAGATCTTTGACACGGTCAGCAGTCTGTTGCGCTGGTTCAAGGAGCACTGGCTAGATCCAACTGCCGCCATGTCCAGTTCGATCAGTGCCACGCCCGCCAGCAATACGCCGACAAATGCGCACAACATGATGCGCCCGCCGCCCACATCGGCGCTCAGCTCGCTGGGTGGCGGCAGCGGAGGAGCTGGCGGATTCAGCAGCTCGGGCAGCATGGCCGGCGGCACACCGCGCAGCGGCATCAGCAACAGCGATATGCGCAGCTCCAGCGCCTACTCAGTTACGCATTCCATGGGAGCATCGGGCGGAGGAGGTGGCGGTTCTGGACCCGGTGGCTATGGCAGCGGCAGCAGCTCCAGCCTGGGCCTTATCAATACCGCTGGCCTGGGTCACTTTGGCAGCGGCACGCCCACCTTTGGCGCCCACATCAATACGCCGTACACACCGAGCGGCCAGACACCATTCATGACGCCCTATACGCCGCACGCAACTCAGACGCCACGCTACGGCCACAATGTTCCAAGTCCCAGCTCGCAGTCGAGCAGCAGCCAGCGGCATGGCCACTATGGCGGCACGCCCCGCTACTATGATAACGCCTACAATAGCGGCAGCCTGTCGCAGCACCAGCACTCACATTCACAGCAGCAACATCCGCATTTGCAGCAGCATCCGCATTCGCATTCGCATCCGCATCAGCCGCATCATCATCATCTGCATCAGCAGCAACGTGCCAAGGAGAATCTGGACTGGCAACTGGCCAACGATTCGTGGGCGCGCCGCAAGCCCCAACATCAGCATCAACATCAACACCAACACCAGCATCAGCATCAACAGCAGCAACAGTCACAGCAGCAGCAACAGCTCGGCCTGGCCATGAGCCTGGGCTTGGGCTATAGCAGCGGCGGTGGTGCCGGTGGCAGCAGTGGCGCCGGCTCCACGCCCACCAATGAGTATCATACCAGCAGCAGCACGAATCGCAGTGCTGCTGCTGCTGCTGCCGCTGCTGCTGCTGCAGCGGCTGCTGCTGCTGTTCCTGGGGGTGCTGGTGGTGGCGGCATCTCTTCCAAGTCTTCGGTGCGCAGCACGCCGCGCACAACCACATCGCCGCACTCCATGAACTTGGGCGATTCGACGCCCCTCTACGATGAGAACTAGGACTGGCAATCGCCTGCCTCCGAGTTTCTGTGAGTGCGTGTGTGTGCTTGCGCGCGCGCGCGTACGTTTGGGTGTGTGTATTTGATCTGGATTTAATTATATATGTATACATAAGTAATAAGTATATTACTCTGTACACTCACAAAATAAGCGAAAATGGAAACTCAACGCAAGAAACCCCTAAGCATTAAAAAAGCATTAAATAAAATAACTACACAACAAAAAGGAAAAGTATTTCAAATGCGATATGTTTCTTACAATTGATTGCCAATTTACTATCGATTAATTGTTATCGAGGGCAATTGGCCAATGTTGACAAGCGAGTCCATCTCAAATGTCGAACGTAGCGAAGAGAGTCCAGCTGAAATGCCAAATGTTGCCAACCGACTGCAACTCAATTGCCAAATGTTGCCAATCGAATCACCATATGCTGACATTGAAATTTCTTCTCTGATGAATGGGTAAATGTTGCCAAACGAGTCCATCCCAAATGGCAAATGTTCCCAAGCGCCTCAATTGCCAAATGTTGACATTGGAATTCATTTTCTTTTGAATTGGCAAATGTTGCCAAACAAGTCCAGTTCAAATGGCTAATGTTGCCAAGTGAGTCCAGCTGAATGTTGCCAAGCGACTGCAGCTCAATTGCCAAATGTTGCGATTGAAATTCCTTTTCTCATGAACTGGCAAATGTTGCCTTTAAAATTCCCTTTTGCTCAACTTGATTTGAATTAGAAAGAGATGGAAATAGCAGAGGCATTTCAAATAAAAAGTCCTTTTTTTTTAACCGTCAAATATTTCCTTTTCTTGTTTGGTACATTTTGTAGTCATGAATTAGAAAGAGATGGAAACAGCAGAAGTTAAGAGGTAATTATATTATTATTAAAATTAATTTTTACTTAAAAATATATTTACAAAAATTGATTTTTGTTTTTTAAGAATTGATTTATTAAAGACATAGACTTAACAGCATCAATATCAACGAGTTTTACAAAAATAATGCAATATCAAAAGGACACAAAAATTTCCTCTGTCTCTTCACTCTCCTGCTTTACGGAATGAAAGTTCAGTGTTGTGCAACGTCCTTCGTTCTAGTTCTTGGCCACGCCCCGTTTGATCGCATAGACCAGCGCCATGCCCAGTATTATGGCGCCCACGGCCAAGCCGATTTCCCTGCAACTTTTCCAACAAACAAAAACAAGTTTAATATATCTATGTGTATGTGTATGTGTGTGTGTGTGCGTGTGTGTGAGGTTAGGCTAATTGCAATTAAGGCATAAGCATAAGTTAGGATTTCAATTGGGATTTGCGCTTAGTGCAAAATGCAACATTGTTTGGGCGTGGCATTCGCCTTCGCATTCCCATTCACATTCACATTGCCAGCGTCAGTGTCATCGGCTATGGGCGTGGCACTAATCAATTAAACCAAAAGAAAATCATAAAGAAAACAAGAAAATAAAAACAAAACAAGCAAAGGGAAAGTTTTTTAGCTATACTATTTAATGTGCTCCAAGTTTTGGCAGACATACATATAGACGTATACACACAGAAACATATATATATATATATATACATATATATAATATATTTGCATATAAAAAAAATTAATCTAAAAGGAAACTTTAGTTATAGACAAAAAATAAACTGAAAATTTTGAAATTTAAAATTTTTGAAAATATTAAAACAAAAATTAACTTATTTCTCATAATTTTATATTAAATAACATGTTTTCGTTACAAAATCGAAATGAAATAAATTCAAAATTAAATAAAAGCAACAAAACATAAAAAATTTGAATATTTTGAAATTTAAAAAATTTAAAAATATTAAGAAAATTTACTCAAATTTGATATTTTGATTTTAAATAAATTATTATTATTATTATTGTTTAAAAGTTGAAGGGAAATTAATTAAAAGACGACATTAAAATTTATACATATTAAAATTATGAAAATTTAAAAATATTTTTAAAACATTATAAAACATTTGATAATTTATCAGTTTTTGTGACTTTTTTTAACATAAAAAAATATATAATACAACAATTATTTATATTTTTCTGTTACCATTTATTTAAAAATTTTGAAACTCACAAATTTTGATTTTTTTGATTTTTTAAATTTGATCTGGAATGTTGCTTAGCTTTTGTAGAATCGCACTTTGGTGCTGGCGAACGATTTGAAGCTTGAAAGAATAATATATATATATACATATATATATATATATATATATATATATATATATACACACACATGCATATACTTGAATACATATATACAATGTGGGTAAATGCATATCCAATTGGACAAATCATGCCACAAGCACATATTATTGGGCATAAGCCAGCTGTTAGTTGAAAATGAATGCAAATAGCTGAAATTCCTATTGGATGATATTATGAATGCAATTCCAATTTGAATTAGAGATCCTTTAGTCCCACTTGATCATCCTATTGGATGTCGAAGGCAAGCAGTTGCCCTTTTAGGGAAATAATCGAATTGCCCATCTTGTTGAATGGGGGGACTTTTTCAAATGGCAACGCTAGCCAATTCCAATTGGCAACACTTCGTTTTGATCACTCTTATTGGACACCAGCTGCAAGCAGTTCCCAACTTGCTTCGCATTCTTATTGGCTGCGTGTCTTGAATTGTCTTGGATTTACTATCCAAGTAGAATCTGTACCAATTTGCAGGCCTTTTGTAATGTGCTAATTAGATGACGTAGCCAATCAATGATGATGATGATGATGACGCTCATAATAAAATTAGCTGAAATCTCATGCTAATGCTCATGCTCATGCTCATGCTTGTCAACTGAGTCGAAGGTCTTTCAATTAACATTACCGAAAATAAGAAAAACCAAAAAAATAAAAAACTCACCCGACGGCTGGTTTTTTAATGTCGCTGGCTGCCAAATTGCCAACTAGAAATTTCTTCATCAGCTCACTGGAGAGCGAGAGAGAGAGGGAGGGAAATATTAATATAAAAAAAATTCCCAACTGCTGCTGTGCCAATGGAAACTTACCGCGCCTCCTGGCTGTGGCCCACGTCGGTAAATTCCTTTGTGCCATTGCGACCCGCAACGGATACGAGCGACTCCTCGCCGCCAGGATGCTAGGCACAGGACAACAACAGTTAACAGAAATGAACATTTTTTTCATATAGAAATAACGAAGGGGCTTACCTCCAGCTTAAACTTGGTCAGATCGTAGACCTTGTCCTCAATGACCACCCACAAATCGTTGGCTTTGTTGTGCTTTTTCACCTCGGCCAAGCTAATTTCCTTGCTCATTCTGCACAGTTAAGCAACACCACAATTACAAATCGAAAAAATTACAAAATATTTTTTTATGTGCGACTGAAGCGCGTGTTTGTGTGAGTATGTGTCAGTGTGTTGAGAATTTGATTTCGACTACAGCTGTTTTTAGTGATGGTAGCAATACAATACAAACGATATATCTATATCGGTATATCGATATTCTGCATATGTTGCTGGCATTCTTATAAACATATGATTGGGCACATGCAGTGCTTCTTTGCATTTACTTTAACGATACATGTTGCTAGCTGCTGCCATGGCTATTGGCTACTTAACAGAATTACTCCACAATGCATCCAATTGCTCCTCCTACAACTAAAAAACACTCTTCCCTGTTAGTTTAATTCTAAGACAAAAATAATTAATGAAAAACTCAATATTGAATTATTGAACGCACAGAATTGAACTTTATTGAATATTTAAATATTTTGAGATTTTGCGAAACATTTACTGCCAATTAAACATCAAATGGAATACATTTTTGTTAGCTATCTGAGTACATATATAGTTTCCAATATTTATATCATATAGTTGATTTTTTTATAATTGTTGATTTTATAATGTTCAAATTTCAAATTTAATTGCCTCCACGCAGACGGAGCACCAAGTGCAAAGTAGACTCCTTCTGGATGTTGTAGTCGGACAAAGTACGTCCATCCTCCAACTGCTTGCCAGCGAAGATCAAACGCTGCTGATCTGGGGGAATACCCTCCTTGTCCTGGATCTTGGCCTTAACATTCTCAATAGTATCAGAAGGCTCCACCTCCAAGGTGATGGTCTTGCCAGTCAAGGTCTTAACAAAGATCTGCATGCCACCACGCAGACGGAGCACCAAGTGCAAAGTAGACTCCTTCTGGATGTTGTAGTCGGACAAAGTACGTCCGTCCTCCAACTGCTTGCCAGCGAAGATCAAACGCTGCTGATCTGGGGGAATACCCTCCTTGTCTTGGATCTTGGCCTTGACATTCTCAATAGTATCGGAAGGCTCCACCTCCAAGGTGATGGTCTTGCCAGTCAAGGTCTTGACAAAGATCTGCATGCCACCACGCAGACGGAGCACCAAGTGCAAAGTAGACTCCTTCTGGATATTGTAGTCGGATAGAGTACGTCCATCCTCCAACTGCTTGCCAGCGAAGATCAAACGCTGCTGATCTGGGGGAATACCCTCCTTGTCCTGGATCTTGGCCTTGACATTCTCAATAGTATCGGAAGGCTCCACCTCCAAGGTGATGGTCTTGCCAGTCAAGGTCTTGACAAAGATCTGCATGCCACCACGCAGACGGAGCACCAAGTGCAAAGTAGACTCCTTCTGGATATTGTAGTCGGATAGAGTACGTCCATCCTCCAACTGCTTGCCAGCGAAGATCAAACGCTGCTGATCTGGGGGAATACCCTCCTTGTCCTGGATCTTGGCCTTGACATTCTCAATAGTATCGGAAGGCTCCACCTCCAAAGTGATGGTCTTGCCAGTCAAGGTCTTGACAAAGATCTGCATGCCACCACGCAGACGGAGCACCAAGTGCAAAGTAGACTCCTTCTGGATGTTGTAGTCGGACAGAGTACGTCCGTCCTCCAACTGCTTGCCAGCGAAGATCAAACGCTGCTGATCTGGGGGAATACCCTCCTTGTCTTGGATCTTGGCCTTGACATTCTCAATAGTATCGGAAGGCTCCACCTCCAAGGTGATGGTCTTGCCAGTCAAGGTCTTGACAAAGATCTGCATGCCACCACGCAGACGGAGCACCAAGTGCAAAGTAGACTCCTTCTGGATGTTGTAGTCGGACAAAGTACGTCCATCCTCCAACTGCTTGCCAGCGAAGATCAAACGCTGCTGATCTGGGGGAATGCCCTCCTTGTCCTGGATCTTGGCCTTAACATTCTCAATAGTATCAGAAGGCTCCACCTCCAAAGTGATGGTCTTGCCAGTCAAGGTCTTGACAAAGATCTGCATGCCACCACGCAGACGGAGGACCAGATGAAGAGTCGACTCCTTCTGGATGTTGTAGTCGGACAAAGTACGTCCATCCTCCAACTGCTTGCCAGCGAAGATCAAACGCTGCTGATCTGGGGGAATACCCTCCTTATCCTGAATCTTGGCCTTAACATTCTCAATAGTATCAGAAGGCTCCACCTCCAAGGTGATGGTCTTGCCAGTCAAAGTCTTCACGAAGATCTGCATATTTCCCTTTTCTACGAAAATGAAAATATTTTTTTCAAAAATAATGAATAAAGAAATTATTTGTATGTATGCGTGAGAAAATTGACAAATCGATTGAATGTGGGGTCACACTGACGCACGCAACCCTGGAAGTTTCGATTTGAATACCCTGCTCAAAGAAAGTGCGCAGAAAGTATTTTTCTGCGCCGTGACCTCGTTTCACAAATTGGAGCAAATGGCTGCGATAGCACTAAAATAGTTTATGGCTAATAATAATCTATGTGTATATGATTGCACTAAGATTGTACATTTAATTTCACCACTCCAAAAATATATTTACGAAGAATGACTAATCGGTTTTATTTTTCTTCTCTAATCATCCCCATAAATGCATATATACGTATAGACATGCATACATGTATGTATGTATGTACATCACTAACTGCACTTGTTCTTTGTGCGACGCCATTTTGAAGTGTGAAAATATTAAAATGGCGTTTGCAACTACGCACTTACAACACACATACATACATACATATACACCAAGATTTTGCAATTAAAATAAAAAGAAATAAGAAAGTAAAATATTGTTAATTTTACAAGAAAATATTTCTTATTAGTTACAATTCCCCCCTAAGTGCATGCGTATACACGAAAATAGCTCGTTCCCATTCTGTATGTATTCATATGTATGTATGTGTGAGTGCATTACATGCACAATTTTCTTTGTTCGCAGCAAATGCAGTTCTAATTTTTCAACTAGTTTTTGCTATAGAGCCTTCTAGAAACTCGCAAAGTTATGTTTTAATATGTATATATATGCATTGTACATACCTTTTTAATGCGTTAATTTACTGTAATTTAAATCAAGTATTGAAATTAATTTATTCTTGCACTTTTTGATACTGGAATATATGCACTAAAACACGTCTGCTTTGGTTGATCACTGAAACACGAATGCGAGCTACGATGCTTAGGAAGCTCACAAGAGAATTATTGTGTATCGATTCTCTCAATTATGTTAATAACATTGGTGTATTGCAAGCAGCGTTGATAGTTAAATAATCGAAAAACGTTGTAGAGTCGACGCTGTTGACGCACTGTAATATTAAATTGTACTACTATGATTCCAAAGGCAATCTGATTATTCTAACCTTATTTAAATTGTCAGATGAGCGTTAGGCTACTTGTTTTTATTATTGCAAATGGTAAAAATATTATTAATATAATTATTATATTAATAATATAAAGTTTGTATGAATGGCGCTAAATATCGATATCTGAAATATCGATGTCCAAAATATGGTAATCGGAAAAAATTGTAAAAGCTTAAAAATAAATGCAATTATTGTATTTAAGCTATATTCATTAAGTTTTTATATGAAATATAAAATAATATTTTTTTTAATAATTTCATATTTTACAAACTATTCCAGTCGATAATGGAAAGTGCGTGATTGCATTTATTATCGTCCCTGGCGGGCCGTATCGATAATGAGGAGCAGTGAAAAGTATTTGTCATCGAATAATCAGAAGCAAAAACAAAGCCAAAAGGGGCGGACGTCAAGCGCTCGGTACGCGTAATATTTTTGTAATTACTCATTGTCGCCTTTAGAAAATTTTCGGAAGTTGTGTCGACCGTTGACGACAGCAATTAATAACATTTCGTTGGCATTTTAGTTGTAATTTTTTTTTAATAAATTTTTTTTTTTTGCCAAGCGAGCAACTCCTTTTTGTGTGTGTATGCGTGTGTGTGTGTGCATACATTTTGGTATTATATTTTGCTCTTTTCTTTTTCATTCTTGAAAATTCCAAGTGCTTGTAAATTGTGTATTTTATTATGTCTATGTGTCGGAAATCAAAAATAATAAATTTAAGTTTTTAGTCTATCGGTATCGGTTAGCTGAAATTCGCTGTATAATTTTCTGATAAACAACAAAAAACAACCCTGCGCGCACACACAAAAAAAATCATATGCAAGAGCGCAGCAACATTAAAACCCGCCCCAACGCGTCGCGGTCGTCGTCGTCGTCAGCAGCAGCGCAGCCACTGCCATAGACGGCAGAAGCAAAGGCAAAGGCACGCTTACGTTACGCGGTCGCTTGTGGCGTATAGATGCCGTCGAGTTAACGTGTCGTCTCTCTGTGTGTGTGCGTGTATGAGTTTGTATGTGTGTGTACTCGGTGTCTGTGCTGGATTCTTATAAGAACATTTTTGCCGATTTTTTTTCAGCAGTGTGTGCTAATTTTTTGTTGTTTTTTTTTAATGCTGTTTGTTGTAAATTGTGTTGTTTGTTTACGCAGTTAATTTTTTGTTTTTTTTTTCTTCAACAACAACAGCAGCAGCAGCAACAACAACTAAAACACAAGTGGCAGTGTTTGTTGGTGTCGGCAGAGAGGAAGATAGCGTTCACATATGTATATACAGTATATCAATATATATATGTATACGCGTGTGTGTGTGTAAAAGAAGAGAGTGAGAGAAAACATTCAAAACCAATTTGATAACCAACTAAAGCAAAAGAAAAAGAAAAGAAAAGAACGTAACAGAAGTCGCAGCCAGCAGAAGCAGAGGCAGAGTGCAGCAAACAGCGACCAGTGGCAGAGGCAGCGGCAGAGACTGAGGCGTCTTCGTACCTAAGCGCTGTTCACGCAGCAACAGTAATTAACTGTAAAACGTAACGAGAATCAACAACAGCAACAAAAATCCCAACTTGATCGTGTTTAAAAGAGAGCGGCTAAGCACGAGAGAGAGTGTGTGAGAGAGTGAGCGAGTTCCCAGTATCAGCAAATTCGCCGTCTTCGCTTACGTCTTCATCAACGTCTACGTCACCATGGACAACTTAATTCCGATCGTCAACAAGCTGCAGGATGCATTCACATCGTTGGGCGTGCATATGCAATTGGATTTGCCACAAATTGCCGTTGTTGGTGGACAGTCGGCTGGCAAGAGTTCCGTGCTGGAGAATTTCGTTGGCAAGTAAGTGTGTGGTTGGTCAAGCCAAAAAAAACAAAAATTTGTTTGTTTCTTTGCTAACAACAAAATACAGACAATAAGAATCCATAAAATCCATATTTTTGCGCGAAAGCATTCATGTCTCTATATGTAAGAGAGTTGTGAGCGTGCGTGTGTTATGTGTGTGCTAGGCTCGCGCTCTCAGTATTTGCGCATACATACGCACATATATATATGTGTATGTGTATGTGCGCGTGAATTTTGGTGAATAATCAATGAAGCAGCATTCCTGGTCTTTTTGTTGTTTCGTTCTGTTCGGTCAGTGGGTGTTGCGCCAGCCAGCCAGCCAGCAGGAGCTGACCATCAATAATTTCCCTCTCTCTCACAATTTCCCTCTCTTTCTCTGTGTGTGTATATAGAAGCAAGTAAATGCGCATTCAGTTGTACATGGTCAGCGTTCTGTTAGCACTGGCCGCAACAGCATAACAACCACCTTACACACTGCATACATACATACACACATACATACATACATACACACATACATACATATATACACATATATAAATATCTACACATACGCCGAGCGTAATACAGTGGGTGCCACTTGCATAGAATCATCTCGCTGCTGATTAATGTGTGTCGAGTCAACTTTCCAAGCATCTTTGACACACACACACACAAATACATACCCACACATACTTGCATATTTATGCTGGAACTTAAAAGTTTCGTCAAGTGCCATAAACTCGCTTCCAATAAAAAAGGCACAATAACAGTTACAAAAGAAAGAAGAAGCAAAAAAAAACAACATTTATATCAACGACACTGTGCTCGCGCTCTCCCATTCTGTCTCCCTCTCTCTTTCTCCCACACACAAACACACTGTTTCCTCTTTCGCTGGCTGCGCGGCGCTCATTGCGCTTCGTTCGTTTTTATCTATCAGCGTTTGTCGCCCGCCCCCTGAAAATGCGCTGACAAAAACAAATACAATAACCCACCAAATACGTACGCCCCGAAAAAGAACGAAAAAAATCGGACAATGGGCAAACTGTAAAAGCAGCAAGACAAAAAAAAAAAATCAATGCAAGCTGACATTTCCTTTTGCAGCGCGCTGCTGCGCACATGCTTTTTTGTTTCCTTTTTCTTATGTGCGCTTGGCTCTAGCTCTTAGCCCAGCACGGCCCACTGCGCATACCCTACACACACACAAGCAGCGCTCGCTCCACTTTGCTACACTTCACTTTGACATTTATGCAATGCTGCCGCTGCCGACGTCGACGCTAGCCTACATTTGTGTAGTTGCTGCTTTTGACACCCATCCCCTTCCACTTTTATTCGGCTCTGCCTACTGTTGTAACTGTTAATGAATGGAACGCGAGCTCTCTGCTTTTGCTTGTGTATGTGTGTGTGTGTGTGTGTTTGTTATATGCAAAATTGCAAAATTACATAATACTCTGCTACTGTTATGCGCGTTAAAATCCTTTTTTGACTTTGGCTCCACCTACAGCATAACGCCTACACACAAATCTATATACATTTGTATGTATATGTATGGTTGGTGTATGTGTGTGTGCGTAACGGCATCTAAGACTCTTACGTAGCTTTGCTATTTATGCTTTGTGTATGAGTCCTTGCCCATGCACACACATACATACATATACTTTGATACAAATTGTATATGTATTGGTATATAACGTGGGTGTAAGCGTAATGCATACATGCATATACATACATATATACAGCTTGACATGCAGTTTTTCTTATGTAAGCTGGCGTGCAGTCAATAGCAACAACAATAACAGCAGCAGTGGCAGCGACAGCAGCAGATTGGCCAAGCGCAGTTCATTTGGCTGAGCCGTTAGTTTTCGCATGCGCCGGCCACACACACACACATATATATACATGTATACAGGCATATGTACACACATACATATGTTATCATGTACACATATGTGTATCTATAGATATAGCTGCCTATGTGCATGCATATATGAATATGCATATATAAATATATGTATATATGTATATTTATGTATATACATAAGTGTGCGTTAATGACCTAGTTTTTCTTCTACTAGTGTATGCCACTTATGCTGATGCAGCTTTTTTTTTTGTTTCCATCAATGTCAGTTAATGATGCTGCAGAGAGACTGCACGTCAATCTTCAACTTTAACAGAGAGAAAGAGAGAGAGAGAGAGAGAGGCAGAGACTAAGTGTCTGTTCAATGTCAACTCAATAGCAGAAGCAGCAGCCGCAAAAGCTCAGCTCGAAATGTCAATAGTTCATGGTATTTGCTGTTGCTCTGGCACTTTCTTAAATGCTAAATATATACATACACTAATATACACATATATGTATGTATGCATGTATGCTAGTGCAAATAGTGGTTACTTAACATTATCGCTAAATGAGAAATTTTTATGGAGTTCAAACACCCACACACCCACTCTCTCTCTCTCTATATATATAAATATATAACTGACGCACGAAACCAAAAACCACAACAACAACAAAATATAAGGGCAACAACCTATTTAAATTAGGCAAAAGCAGAAAAAAAGAAATACATTAACATAAAAAAATTGCAAAAAAATTGAAACGACAGCGAAAGCAATGAGGAGAGCGAAAGAATGCGCGCAGCAGCTGATCTCATAAATGCGTGCGTATGCGTTTGTCTGCTTGCGTGTGTGTGTGCGTGAGAGAGTTTTTTGTGCTTGCGCTTGCAGCGGCAGCAGAAAGAGAGCGATCACTGCTCTCTCTCTGTGCAGCTGACGCAGCCGGCGTATTGCATTACATGCACATACAAACAAGCATGTATATGTCTGTGTGCTTGCTGCTGTTTGTGCTTTACAGTTCATTTTATTGTTGTTCTTTTTGAACTCTTCGCTAATTGTTTCTGCCAAAACAAAAAAAAAGTTTACAAATCAAATTTTAATGGGAAATTGTGAGGGAAAAAAATTTTAGCACACAAGTGCACGCACACATACATATGTACATATACACAATACAGTTACTCATCGCATGTAATTGATAACATTGCATATATTTATGTACACTTGAGTAAATTGTTGTGTGTGTGTGTAAATTGTTAATGCTGTGCACACACACACATTTGCACATACATGTATGGGGAATTTATTTAGTACTTATGTTTATACTATTTACATATGTATGTAGGTAGGTGCTGGGGGCTTTTGTGCTTTTATGCTGATAAGATAAGCAATCAAAATTCACTCTCTTTCCACTTGCTGACCAAAATATTATTTTCCTCATATTGAATAGTATTTTTTATCGAATTTTTATTGTTATAAGTTTTTTTTTTATTATTCCTATTCAGGTTGCTCCTAATGCTCATTTCGGGCGTCGGCCACAGTTTTTGCCGATGATTCATGTTCTGTCATAATAATTGATATTGTTTGCATTATCGATAAGGGTTTTACTACCATTAGTAGTTCTGCAGCTGTTTGTTAATACTTCATTGTGTGCGTGCGTCTGGGGCAAGGCTTATATTGACTTTGGGCGGATTTGTTTACCATAATAAAAACAGGTCACACAGCATATTCCATAAGCTGCGATCTAAAAGCACACGCCAAATACATACTAGATACATACATACATAAATGCATATGTATAAAGAAATTACTTAGAATTTCCCAGAATTTCCCAGTCAATTAATCACACACATTGCTCGCTGTTTGCTGGCATTAAACAGTTTTCCCCACAACTCCAAAAAAAACCGCAAAAATATTAATAATAACAACAATAAAAATAATTGGAATAATAATCTCTCAAACTAATCAAAGCAATCGAGATCCATGGAACAATTGAGTGGCACGATAATTGTGCCGTTAACACTCTGACTCATTGCATTGCTATTGTTGTTGTTGTTGTTGTTGTTGTTCATAATAGAATTCGGTTTACAGCGCTCTCGCTGGAATATTGGAAATGAATAGCAAAAGCTGTTTGTGTTTAGAAATATCATATTAATTTCCCTATATTATTGCAATTGTGCAATTTCTGTGCTGCTGTCTCACTCTCTCTCACTGTACGGTATTATGTAACATTTGTTTGTGTATTTACTGTAAATGAATAACTTTTTTAATTTGAGAAATTTTGGTATACCTTTTCGAGGAATCTGCCCAAAGCTAGCCACAAATTGTAAATTGATTTCAATTTGCAAATTTGTTCGAGCTTTCAAGCTCTGCTTTTGGGTATTATAGAACTTTGGAATGTTTCACATTCAACGAGCTCTATCTATTGATGGGTTTTTTATAGTTATATAAGTGTAGTTAACTTCTTATATATTTCGGTTTTACACTTTGGTCAATTTGGTAGAGGCAAGGCTATAAACTCGCATAATTTCCCTTTTTCTCTAAAACTTCTCTGGCTATCTTAAAAGGTATACATAAGAAGAAGATAGCTTTGGAGAAGAATTTCTTTGTTAATTTCCTAATATGTTTTATTATTATATAAAAAAGGGGAAATGCAAGAAGTTTTAAAGTTGATATTGTAATATTATGAGCACATTGCTCATTATGTGAGACACTTCAAATGCCTTATCAAGTTAAATAGCTTTAAAATGTTCGTTAAGCATTGTTTACTCTAAGTTTGAAGGGGCCGCTCACAAAACTTGTCAAATACTCGTGAAACAAACTTATCGCAGCTGAAAAAATCAATGCAATTAAAATATAAAAAAAAAAACAACTATAAGAACTACAACTAACTGTTTTTTTCTTTCTCTCTTTTCTTTGATAATCTGCACAGAGATTTTCTGCCTCGTGGTTCGGGTATTGTGACGCGCAGACCTTTAATTTTGCAGCTGATCAACGGCATAACCGGTAAGTAGTTACCCTCCCTCTCTCTCTCTCTATATATATATATATATATATATATATTCTATATATACTAATGTTTATTTGTTTTATTTTAGAGCATGGCGAGTTTCTGCATTGCAAGGGTAAAAAGTTCTCGAGCTTCGATGAGATACGCAAAGAGATCGAAGATGAGACGGATCGTGTGACCGGCAGTAACAAGGGCATCTCAAACATTCCGATTAATTTGCGCGTCTATTCGCCGCACGTTTTAAATTTAACGCTGATCGATTTGCCGGGTCTGACTAAAGTGGCCATCGGTGATCAGCCCGTTGATATTGAGCAGCAGATTAAGCAAATGATATTCCAATTTATACGCAAGGAGACTTGCCTGATATTGGCCGTGACGCCGGCCAACACCGATCTGGCCAACTCGGATGCCCTCAAGCTGGCCAAGGAGGTGGATCCGCAGGGTGTACGAACTATTGGTGTCATTACCAAATTGGATCTCATGGACGAGGGCACCGATGCACGTGATATACTCGAGAATAAGCTGTTGCCACTGCGTCGCGGCTATATCGGTGTCGTGAATCGTTCGCAAAAGGATATTGAGGGTCGCAAGGATATCCATATGGCCTTGGCCGCTGAGCGCAAATTCTTCCTCAGCCATCCATCGTATCGCCATATGGCTGATCGCCTGGGCACACCATACTTGCAGCGTGTCCTCAATCAGCAACTTACCAATCACATTCGGGACACGTTGCCAGGATTGCGCGATAAACTGCAGAAGCAGATGCTCACCCTTGAGAAGGAGGTCGAAGAGTTTAAGCATTTTCAGCCAGGCGATGCCAGCATCAAGACAAAGGCTATGCTCCAGTAAGTAAACCAGATGAGATGATCTGCAAACCGTGTAGAGATGGACCGATGAAAGTCAATCAGATATAGATATGCTATAGATATATAATTACTTCTTCTCAATTCTCAATTACAGAATGATACAGCAATTGCAGTCGGACTTTGAGCGTACCATCGAGGGCAGCGGCTCCGCTTTGGTCAATACAAATGAGCTGTCTGGCGGTGCCAAGATCAATCGTATATTCCACGAGCGGTAAGCTACTAAATATACATATATATTTAGATATATATAATTTAATATATATTTGTTTCTAGTCTTCGCTTTGAGATTGTTAAAATGGCGTGCGATGAGAAGGAATTGCGACGTGAGATCTCGTTTGCCATACGCAACATACACGGTATTCGTGTTGGTCTCTTCACGCCGGACATGGCATTCGAGGCGATCGTTAAGCGTCAGATTGCGCTGCTGAAGGAGCCGGTCATCAAGTGTGTGGATCTAGTCGTACAGGAATTGTCGGTGGTTGTGCGCATGTGCACAGATAAGGTGGAGCATCTGCATCCAAAATGAAGTCTTTCTACTATTCTATATTCTTTTTTCGTGTCCTTTAAAGATGAATCGCTATCCACGCCTACGTGAGGAAACGGAACGCATCATAACCACGCACGTGCGCCAGCGTGAGCAGCGCTGCAAGGAGCAAATCCTTTTGCTAATCGACTTCGAGCTCGCCTACATGAATACCAATCACGAGGATTTCATTGGCTTCGCCAAGTAGGTCGCAATTACTGTCAGTCACAATGAGTTCGATTAGTCTCCTAAATGATTCTTCAACTGATTCAGCAAATTGAACTAGAATATCCCACTTATACTTATCCTTTCTTCATACTCTCTTTTTTTCAGTGCTCAGAACAAATCTGAGAATGCAAATAAGACCGGCACCCGACAGTTGGGCAACCAGGTCATACGCAAGGGTCATATGGTCATTCAAAATTTGGGCATTATGAAAGGTATGTACAAATACATTTAAATATATCAGCTGAATGCCTGTTTGTGCCATAATCAAACACTATAAATAAACAACAACAACAACGATAACAACAGTCGCAACACCAACTTCAACTCTCACTACTCCAAATTGTCAACTAATCCTAACAACTAGAACATATAAAGATATAAATAATGAATAATGAATATGGCAAAAGCTCAGTTATCGATAAATCGATAAATTATGTCGTGATTAACATTAACAATTCAATAGGTCGATAGCAAGCGTTAAAGCCTATGCATATGATAGATTCCTAAAGAAAAACTAAAAAAAAACTATATTCCAGTAATATTTATCAATTTATCGTGAAGATACTCTAAACTTTGTATTAATTTATCGCTTTCTCCTGTATCATACACAACTAATATATTTATCGACTTATCGACAGTCTTTTATGTATATCGAAGTAAAATCTTGTGCGACTCAATGTCTTTATCGACTGTCTATCGATTCATTGCCTGGCTTATAGTTTTGATAGTTATTCTGTACACAAATGCTTATCGATTTAATGGCATGCATAAGCATCGATTACGATAACGATTCTTAATCGATCACTCGTAGTTACTATCTGAAGTAGATACACATATATAAATACCACTCGAACAATCAGTTTTGCAGCACTTTTCAAGTATTTCTATGTAATATAGCTTTTTTTTTCTTGAGTTCTCTTTGCAAATTTTTTGTGTTTGTTTTTGTTTTCTGCTTCCTTTTCTTTTTTTTCGTTGGTTTTTCCTTTTTGAATTTTTCTTGGTGTTTTTCTTTTCGGTACTGTACTTTTAATTTCTTGACTTTAAAACTTGTGGAATAATCGCAAAGCTTTGCTGAGGTTTTTGCCACGCCTACTTGGTTTGTATTCAACGATCTTTAACTATTTCATTTCTAATACACATTTTGCTATAAACGAAAAAAAAAAAGAACATGGCTCGAAGCTAGATCTATAGATCAACATCTATTATATGCAGTTAAACCCTTTCATATTGCATTCCATATACCTATACATATCCACACCAATCCACTTACATGTATCATTCATACATTTGCTTCGCTAGAAACTAAGTTATGTCTATATCTCTATAATACTAGATATCTATGTGAAATACCTATATATATATTTTAAGACTTATAGTTCAATAGATTATTGTATACGAGGGCTGTTCTATAAGTCATTGGATCGTCTCATATGCTGTTTTTGATGGGGAGTAATATTACTACTACTTCCAATAGACTATTCGGGAAATGGAACCTTGGGAGTAGTAGCTTGTTTGATTACTTCAAGGAAGTGTTTGAGCAATGTTTAGTCGTAAGCCCAATGTAAACTTGTAAACAGGCAACAGAGATCAAAGAATTGAGAATTGATTGAATATAAATCAGAGCTCTTTTATAATAGAGACGATACGATACGATCACAAGCATGATCAATCCAAGAGAAGTTTAGAGAAACCTGAGGCATAAACCGTAGACTTATCTTTTCGAAATTTATGTACTATGCCAAAGAACACACTGACTTATCAAACAGCCCTCGTATATACATATTTATGTATATATATTTATTATTTATATTCAATTTTTTTGTTTTTATTTTGAAATTCTTGTTCAGCTTCTACTAAGCTCTGTGTTCTCTGTTGCAGGTGGCTCGCGTCCCTATTGGTTTGTGTTGACATCGGAGAGCATTTCGTGGTACAAGGACGAGGATGAGAAGGAGAAGAAATTCATGTTGCCGTTGGATGGTTTGAAATTGCGCGATATTGAGCAGGGCTTTATGTCAATGTCTAGACGTGTTACATTTGCTTTATTCAGTCCCGACGGACGTAATGTTTATAAGGTTAGTAATTTTTGTTAGCATACAAAAAAATGAATTTTCGTTTCGAAATGAAACCACAAAACAAAAAAAAAGTATTCCAAAAATCTATCCCAAAATAGATGAACAAAGAAACGAAACGAAAAGAGAGATAAAAAAAAAAACAAAAACATTTTCAATTAGTTTTTGCAACTACAACAAATGATATATAATATATATTATTTGTTCTAGTTCTTCAATTCAAATACAAAAAAAAACATTCAAGTTTATTTAAAAAGAAAAAACAAGAAAAGTTAATTCATATAAAAAAAATATTTTGTTTCTTTTGTTGCAAAAAAAAAAAACAAAAAAAAAACAATTTTTTGCGTTCAAGTCCCAAAAAAAAAACAACAATTTGATACTAGACTCGAAACTAGTTTCCAAAATAAATGAAAAAACAGTTAATTAATTTTTTTGTATAAGATAAAAATTACTATGTTTTTATCAACATTTGTGTTCAAATCGAGACCAAAAAGAAAGACGAATTCGAATTCTATTTTTTTGGCCATCGATTTGTGAGCATGAGAATAACAAAATACGATAAACCACTTATTAGATAGCGAGATATATGCATATATATATACGTATACATATGTACTATAGTTATATATATATATAGATATATACCGTTATGCCACCGATATACCAAACACTAACTCTGAACTCTGGTCCAGCTGCCAACCCAACTCAACTCAACCTACTCAACTTAAATAGAAAGCTAATCACAAACAGAAAACTAAACTAAAAAATGAACCCGACAATAACCAACCAATGCCACCAACCCGTCCAAGTACTCAATCGTAATATCGTAATATCGTTATCGTAATATCGTTATCGTAATCGTAATACAGTTGTCCCATATGCTAAATGCTTGACGAAAATACCTATCCATTTTGTTCTCTTTGCGCTTGGACGCTTCTCTCTCTCTCTTTCTCCTGCACACGCACACAACACACACACACACACGACACACACATATATATACAAATGTTGTGCATTTAGGATTACAAACAATTGGAGCTGTCGTGCGAGACGGTGGAGGATGTGGAATCATGGAAGGCATCATTCCTACGCGCTGGCGTCTATCCCGAAAAGCAGGAGACCCAGGAGAATGGCGACGAGGTACGTTTGCATACAACACACATCTATATATCTATCTAAATAATATACCCTATATTATGTCAGTCCTAAGTCATCGTATTTAATGTCTTAGTTAACAGTCCAGCCCAGCAGCAAATGTTAATTAACATTTTCATGCTTAAACTTGTCAAGATGACATCAGATTCTATGCCACACATATCTCTAACTCTACTGTATATGTGTACTATACCTATAACTCTATGTATACCCTATATCTACATTTGTGTCTCCTCCTGCGCAACCCTACTCTTATAAATGTTATCAGCAGCTGTTAACATGTACATTAAACTGTCGAATTTGATAGCTACATAAAATGTTAACCTGCTGTTAGCATTGCTTTTGCTAAAATTTGTTGTTAAACATACTGTCAGCTAACAGTTGTTTAACATACTTGCTGTTAATTAGCATTGCTTTAGCTTACAGCTCCTCAATCATAACAGCAACTGCTACAACTATTCATTGATGTCTCTGTCATTAACAGTGACTTAAATATACTTATATATATACCATGTGCCCTACATATTTGCTGTTAAATATATTCATATTCGTTTCTACCCGCTATTGTTAACATTTGCTTAACATATAGAGTTATGTAACTCATGACTGTTATATTTATTTAGTAAGCTAACAGCTGTTATTCACATGTTAATAATGATTGGTGTCTTCTGTTAATAACAGTCGCCCAACATTATTTTCTAACAGCTGTTAACTTACAACTTTAGCTACTTACAGCCATTTAATGGCTTTGCATATTAACATAATGTTATTTACAGCTCCTTAGCTGTCTGTGTACATAATGTTATAACAAACTGTAAATAAAATGTTGTTCTTAACATTATGTTACACCTACACAGAATTTTAAAATTTGTTTAATCTTCACAATAGCCTAACTTACTGTTAACCTAATGCTATGCTAACAGCTAACGAGTCTGTTATCATAACATAGCTGCGACTTTAATATTTTCGAGTCTTCTTCTGCCCTATTCTCCCAGTGTAACACGTAACAGCAGCACTTGATGATCTATGTTAACTAACATACAATTAACATAACTCTTTAAATATTCTTATACATAAATATCTAGCTGTAAACAATTGAACTCTTTGACAAAGCAATAACTTATTAAATGTTTCTTTATTTATTTATTTTTGACAAACGAAAAACATAAATCAATTTCTATATATCGAAATATACGAAATGCGTTTTATAATGAATGTGTGATATATAAAATTATATATATATATGCAGGAAGGACAAGAGGTTTGTTTCTTTCGATCATCATTTTTACCATATACTTTGCGCTCTCTATCTCTGTCTCTGTCTCTAACTCTCTTTTTATTTGATTTTATTTCATAGATTAGTTTATATATTTTAAGTTTTTATTTCAAATTTTGGGGTCTGAAATTCGAGTTAAATTAAAAAAAAAAATTTTTTTTATTTTCTGTTATACTTGTTCACGTAATGAAATGAGAGTTTTATACAATGTTTGTCTGTGATAAGATTTTTAAGACATAAACTAAATTACTTAAGTGGGCCTATTGAAACTTGATATTTGAAAAGTATTTTCCATGTGAAGCACATGATTTAGTAAAAATAGTATACAAAGTTTCTGGGACTAACAAGTTCTACAATCAAATTCCTCTTCAGAGATATCGATATCCTCAACGATATTTATCTAAATTTAACTATTTTTCGTCATGTGAACGAGTATTATGCAGTCGGTCATATACGACTAGAGTGTTCTTATTTGGCATACACTAATTAACAAAATTGTTGTTTGGGCCATACAAAATCGGGTTTTCAATTTGGAATTTCATTACACTCCGCCTTTTACCCAAGTACCCAAATACCCACAACCCCCATTTGTGTTCTTAAAGGTGTGTGCTATTTGTAATAGATCCATATTTCAAATATAACTCTTAATATATATCTACACACATATATCTAAATATATATCAAAATATATATATATATAATTTTAATTTACAATATTTTTTATCAATTATTTTCTTCTATTTTTTCCCCTTTCACGTACCAAACGAATTGAAATGACTCAACACACACAAAAACACATACATATATATATCGAATATATATGTATCGTTTCAAATATATATATATATATATATATATTTATTCACATACATGTATATATATATACGAAAATTACAAATCAAATTTGTAATGCGAAATATCCATAAATATGTCCATAACCAACCGTTAACAGCAAAAAGTATGTTCAAACTTTATTTTCGTTCAATTTCTTTGCTCTTTTTGAACTTTTACGTATTTCACTTACTTTTGATGCATTCGTATTGTAAACCCAATTAACATTGGCATTGCTGATCGATTTACGTTGATTTATTCGTATTTTTACTTAATTAACACTTGGCAATTAAACGATTCGAAGCTTCCCACATATGCACTGAATTTTTTATATATATAAAGAAAACAATCGAAAAAGTAATATCTACTTATATTATTCTATTATACCATTCTAAATGCTTTCTAAACTTTTGCTTAATTTACGATAAACACAAGCTTTAATTATTGACTATCGAAGGAGCTTGAGGTATAGACTATTATAAACAGCTTCTATTATCGATAATCAGAAACAGCTTCTGTTATCGACTATCGGAAGCAGCTTTAGTATACTACACGCATAATAAACTAAATGACAAGTAAATTCTTTAAATTCAATTCTAATAGAAAATATTTCAAATACTTCAAGTATCTTTTCAATGTGGTGCCTTTTAATATTTCCAATTGTCTATATATTTTATGTAAGCTCTACAAAGAATTAATATCTTATTTCATTCGAATATGGAAGATATCACTAATTTTCGTTCTGATACCAATTGAGAAACTGATCAAGTTCAGGGTTGTCAGCCCTACAAAAATATTTAAGATATACTGGGAAATTTTCGGCACCTAACCTAACTTTAACATCAAATGAAGCGAAATAGATTTGGGTTTAAAGGTTGGGCTCTATAGCTAACACACACATACGCACCCGCTAACAATTTGTTAACTAAAATTTGTATTTGTATTTGTATTTGTAGCATTTATAAATAGTATTTTTTGTATTATGTATTTTTCAATTTGTTATTTGTTCTACTTTTGTTTTACTAAGCACTTGAAACATTCGAAAAAACAAAAATTATTAAAGTTTTGAAAAAAAAAAGAAAAATTATTACCGTTAAGTATACTGTAAAGTTTGGCTTCTTGTTTTGGGTTTTTTTTTTCGTCTAATCAAATTTTCTCTTTAGTTTTCAAGTTGAACTAACAAAAAGAAAAAAAAAACAGAAAAACTCTTATAAATAGATTTGGAAATCTAAAGATGATATATATTTGTTGAATTTGTAATATATAATGCTTTACTTTATTGGCTGCACCTTTTGGCATTTGTTTCGATTTGTGCAAAACAAAACAAAAAACAAAAAAAAAAACTCGACTAGAGAACACAATTTTTCATTTTATTGATTGTTTCTTCGTTTGTTTTTTCCATTACTTTTTGCCCCACTTACCCCAATCAACCAAACAACCAACAACTAATCAAACAAAACGAACAAAAATCTCAACAACAAAAAAAAAAAAACAAAAATATCACCCATAAATCGATTAATCGATAACACAACAGTCGGCTAACGAGGAAAGCTCCTCGGATCCGCAATTGGAGCGTCAAGTGGAGACAATTCGCAATCTAGTCGACTCCTACATGAAGATCGTCACAAAGACCACACGGGACATGGTGCCCAAGGCAATTATGATGCTGATCATCAACAATGCCAAGGACTTTATCAATGGAGAGCTGTTGGCACATCTGTATGCCTCCGGTGATCAGGTGTGTATATGATCTAGATATATTTAAAGTTCTATTTGATAGTCAAGAGAGATCAGTGGACAAAATATATATATTTACTATCAAACTCTGAAAGGTTGGGCTTTGTAATTGTCTATCAATCAATCTGTCAGTTAAATCAATCAGGCAGTAAGTCATTCAATCAATCAGTCAATCAATTAAGTCAACACATTTGAAGACAGATGCTATAATCACTTTCTGATTCATATATTGACTTTCTGATCAGTCTATTTGACAGCTTTTTAATCAGTCAATCATTCAATCAATCAGTCTGTATATCATTACTAATTTATATTTCCTATTTGCCAGGCACAAATGATGGAAGAGTCCGCCGAGTCGGCAACACGGCGTGAGGAAATGTTGCGCATGTATCGCGCCTGCAAGGATGCTTTGCAGATCATTGGTAAGTGATATAGATGCTCAGACCTGCAACCGATCATTAATTAATCATGCTTTCAATCGCAGGTGACGTATCGATGGCAACTGTATCATCGCCATTGCCGCCGCCAGTGAAGAACGATTGGCTACCAAGTGGCTTGGAGAATCCTGGTCTATCGCCGCCCAGTCCCGGTGGACCACGCAAGCCCGCACCCACCGCACAGGTGAGAGCCATCAATCAATCTGTCAATCAAGCATAAATTATTTGTGTTATTGTATTTTGCAGGGCTCGTTGGGTGGCCGCAATCCACCTTTGCCCCCGGCAACGGGACGTCCAGCGCCCGCTATTCCCAGCCGCCCAGGAGGCGGGGCACCGCCCCTGCCAGGCGGCCGGCCAGGCGGAGCTCTGCCACCTCCATTGCTACCATCGTAAGTAGAGCACAATAACTTGTAAATTTAATTGCTTTCAACTCGGCTTAGTGCGTCCTGTACAGTATATATATACAGTATACCCAGTATTTATTTAGTTTAAATTATTGGTTTTTCCTTTATCGACGATTGGGACCTCTTTTTATATGCAGCCACACACATTGATCAAACAAACATACACACAACCACACCCACACACACACACACACAAACGCGCATACACATAAATATATATATATATATATTCATGACTTTTATATATAACATATGTACATATATATATATATTCTAATGTGTATGCATACAAACAAAGCGCTGCAAACGCTTTAAGTATTTTTATTTTCATTTTTAAATAACATTTTTTAATTTCCCTTTTTTTTGTGTTTATAACTAACTTTGGCATTTCTTAGTATATAAATACCTAAAATACTAAAAATACCTAAGAACATTTCTTTATCCCACTAAACTTTCATTTTGGGAAATTTGATAGCGTACTCTTGCAGTAGGGATATTTAAAATTAAAAGTGCCAAATGTCCCTAAAGTACCTATTCATATTTTTTACATACACAAAAGTACCTAATTTAGGGGAATTTTTTTTATAATATCCCATTTAACATTTGTCTTCTGCGAGAGGTATTTTAGCTTCGTTCAGCTCGAAGATTATGTATTATTTATTTAGAGTTCTTTTTATTTTTTTGTTATTTTCATTTCCTTTTGTGTGTTTGTCCTTAGAAGGCAGCTTGTCCACTTCTGCATTTCCAACTACTTCCATTAGGCAATCAGTCTAAAAATAGATCACAGCTAATAGTCAAATTTGCATATAAGTAAATTAGCATAACCTGCAGCGTCAATATATTTATGTTTCTCTTTTAGTGTTTGTTTTTAGTTGAGGGCAAGCTGCCAGAATTGGCAAATACAAAAAAAATCCCTTCTTTTTTTCTGTTAATTGTTTTTGTTTTGTGCGCTGTAAAAAATAAAAAAAAAAAACAAAAATGAATAGAAGATTCTCTCGAAAAGTTTACAAAATATAACAAAACCAAATTGTTTGTTTCTTCCTCTCTCTTTTTTCTCTCTCTTTTTCTCTCACATATTTGCAAATGCGATAAACCAACAACAAATGTCCAACGAATAACTGTTAACACTAACACACACACACACAACGCTTACATTGCTTAACTGTAAATTCAATGCTGCAGACGTCGCTAAGCTGTCAGCCACAGGCCCGCAGGCATTTACTCTCTCACACACATACAGACACATACACACATACACTCTCCAACTCGCTCTCTCGATCTCAAATTAACTAACCAAAAAATTACAAAAATAAAAATAACGCTTTAGCTTAAATCAACCAAGGAAACCGAACCCGAAAACTAAACCCAAACACTTTGAGTTCAGGCTCAAGCGCTCAGCGTTCGCTCTTGCGCTCGCTCTCGCTCTCTTTAGCATATGTGTTATACAGTTATACATGCAAAAGTTCGCTCAGCAGCCACTAAAACAATAATATTAACAACAACAACAACAACAACTACGATGTCAACCGTTAAAATTTATATATATGAAAAAAACATATTCTATTCGCATATATATATACACTATCTGATGCGTTTGTTTATAATTTCTTTAAGTAATATGTGCATATATATCTATACTTTATATATATATATATATGTATATGTATATACATATATATTTAAAAAAAACACACACAACTTAAGTATAAAGCACAGAATATATATATGAATTACATCTACATATATATAGCGATATATAAGAGTACTTTCTATCAGAACTGTAAACGCTCTTTAAATTCCCTCATTAGTGTTGTTATACAAAAAATATCCTAGAGAGCAGAGCCTTGGAAATTCCCATTGTTAAGAGAGCGCAGTGTGCACACCATACATACACACACATACATACACATATATACAAACATATTAAATATACGTTATGAAAAGTAAATGGAAAAAATATATGCTTAAGTTAACTAAAGTACCTTTTTTGTGTTGTTGTTGTCGTTATATAAAACTAAAGCATAAAAAAGCAAGAAAGAAAAAAGAAAATATATACATATACATTATATACAAATATATATATATATACATATATATATATATATATATATATATATATATATATATAATTATTAATATTTAAATGGGCTAAAAGTTACAAATTTACTGTTCAGTGTGTGTACTACGTAAAAAAACAAATTAAATAAATATATAGTTTAATTAAAATAAAAAAAAAATTACATTCGAAATTACATTTATATATGTATACACCTACTCTATATATATACATATATACAAATATACTAACAGACTGACAAGACATGTTCGATTATTTTGGCTGGCACTGTGGCCAGTCGCTGCTTCCAATTCGCACCCCTCTCTCTCTCTCTCTCCCTCTCGCACTCACAGTCAGACTTCATTTTGCAAGCCTGTGTCTTAGAGTTCCGTTTCCGTTATGTGCTCTCTCAGCTATGTAGTGAACTTGTCTCTCTCTCTAGTGGGATGCCGTGTAGGACAGTGTTGGCAAGCGCGGCATGTGGCGGCGGCTGTTTAGTGCACAACAACGACTCGTTTGCTTTTTGTTGCATTTGCTTTACCTTATTAACATTGTTATTCTTTTTTTTTTTGTTTTATTCTTTCTTTTGTTTGCTCTGCTCTGCTTGTGTACTAATATGTGTATATATACATACACATGTGTGTGTGTGTCTCATATTTATGTGTATTTTGATTTGTATTTTTGCTGTTTTGTTGTTGCCTTAACGGGCTTTCATTCTTTTTGTTTTTATTATTATCCTTTATAATTTGTGATTAAATGAAATAAACATTACACACACACACACCTACTACACACACCTACACCCACACACACACATCACAGCGCCCGAAGCAGCGATACAAACAAATCGATAAAAAGGGGTTTCAAGCGTTCCGATACATGTTCGATCACATAGCCAAGCGCCTCTTTAGTTTAGCATTTGTGTTTCTCTCAAATAAGCAAAAAAAAAAAACAAAAGAAAAGAAAAAAAAATAGCTGAAGCAAAAAAATTCCCAAGCAACCATCCAGCCAACAAGAGTACAAAATCCCTTTTCCAACTTTCAAGTCGCGTCACTGGAGCTGTCGGCGGTGCCATAACACAGCAGGCGGGCGCCAATCGCTACATCCCGGAGAGCATGCGCGGACAAGTGAATCAGGCTGTGGGCCAGGCGGCCATGAATGAACTCTCCAATGTCTTTGCCACACGGTTCAAGTAAAGCAAATTGTGCAACCAGTGCAAGTGCAAGTGCAAGTGCAAGTGCAAGTGCGAGCGCAAGCGCAAGCCAGAGAGCAAGCCTAGCAAGCATGCGTGCAAGCGAGCAAGCAAACAAACATTAATCAGCAATAACGAAAGAGCAACAGAAAACAAAACAATAAAAAGAATCACACACACGCACACGCACACGCAAGCACAGTAACAACAAGAGAGCGAGTGGGTGCTCTGCGTTTGCGTCTGCGCCTGCTGCTCTTCTGTTCATTCCAATTTCCTTCTCTCTCATCCATCAGCCAACCAATCAGCCACCCCATTATATATATATATATATATTTATATATTATGTTATTTATGAACGTCGCTCACATACTTATTCTTCTTCTTATTCTTCTGCTCATTTTTTGCTTTAATTCTCTCCTTATTATTATTTCTTTTTTTTGTATATATGTATATGTGTCTCCTGTGTGTGTACATGCCTGCACACGCTGCATACGCTGCAATGTATGCATGTGTGTGTGGTGACTAAATTTTTGCCTAAATATTTCTCCAAACATCAACAGAAATTTGTTTTTATTTTTTTGGAGTGGGAGGAAATTGTTGTTGTTTTTTCTGTTTGTTGTTGTTTATTTATTGCATATTGCATTTCCTTAACATTCCATGCGCTAGAGCGGGCACGAAAACTATCGATAACTTTTTTTTTGTTGCCTGAATTTGTTTGATATTCCATATTGATCGATAGTTTTACTGCCAAACACTCTCACACACACACACACACACAAATACACACACATACTCGTAAAATATTTATATGTATATGTATTCAGCAAGTGTTTGCTTTCGATAAATTATAAATATTTAAAGAGAAACTCTCTTAGAACTAAATTGTTGCGATTAAATTAAATGCATACATATACATAGTCTTTCTCTCTTTCCCTCTCTATTTCACTTTAGCTAACTCTAGCTCTCACTCTGTCTCACTTAAATACAGAATTGTAATTGTTGCTAATTGTGTTTTATTGTTCCATATATATGGACTATATGTAGAGCGAAAGAGAGGAACAGATTTAGAGTTAGTGAAGGTTATATACATGATTATTATTATTATTATTATTATTATTATAAAATATATATATATTTATAAATACAGCTATATGTATATGTATGCGCATTCGTATGTATGTAAATGTTTATTAAACTAAGCACAAAATGAGAACATTTAATGTAGTTCAACTAAACGCCATATTTAGTTTGTTTATTAACAACAACAACAAATGAACAGAAAGGAAAAAGAGAAACGTTAACAGAATTGTTTCATTTTCATATTTGAACTGTGCATTAACAGCTGTTAAGTGCATCTGTCTGTTACGCTTAGCAGCTACTGCAACTGCTTACGCTTAACAGCTGTTAATTAACATGAGACGGCTTAGCTTATGTTCAAGCAATATTCAGTATTCAGCTTTTGATGTGTTATCGAAATAATAATAAATCGAAAATCGATATCGATATCGATTTCGTTTTGATTCGGGTAAAAATACAATGGAAAACAAATGTTAAACAAATGCTGAACATAATCTCGAAATATATATACATATATATTTATAACTATATATATATATATTTTAACGACAAAGATTTAGCAAGTATTTATCGATATTTTCAGCATTTCGCAAAGTTTTCATTTAAGCGTAATTTTAGCCTGTTGTTGTTAACGTAGTTAAAGCGCGAATCGAAATCGAAAGCAATAGATGCATATACAGAAAGCGATCGAATGAACTAAACAAAAGCTATCGATACATGTATTACAAAATAGTATATATATATCAATATATATTTACATATATATATCGATACATATGTATATTACTCGCGTATGTTTTATTAAATGTGTATGTTCTATAAATTAGATAACCATATGAGTTATGCGTAGCACTAATAAATTAATCGATAACATGCAGAGAAAAAACAAACAACCGTTAAATCCACAGATAACCGTATAATTCAATCGATAACTAATCGATTGTTACTATTTTCATCTCGCGTCACGATATCGGATATTTATATATATAAATCTATATACCTAAAATATTATATATATATATTTATCCCTATACATAGAAATGTCACAAGTATTTAGCTCCTCTCTATGTTTGTTTAAGTAACGCACACTAACATACAGCTCATATATATACACACACACACATACAAATATATCTATATATAAATATATTGTGTGTGTACCCCAATCCTTCCCCTTCGCAAAGGAATACCCTCAACCCCAAATGTAGTCTCTATCAACTGCTGTTTATTGAATTGAAAGTTAGAAAGATAAAAACAGTTACATAATATTAAACAACAAAAAACAAAGAACAAAGAGAAAGAGTATTAAGTTAGTATGCAAAGCGCATGTCACGATTAAATGCATACAAAAGATCGATTAATCGATAACATGTACATGAAAGAAAGAATGCAAAATGTGAGACGAGCGTGTAACTACAATGTTATAAATAAAAGCAAATTATATATATATATACATAAATATATATATACATATATATTAAAAAAAAAAAAAAACAAAAAAATAGAGTACTTAGCTGCTTGATTGATTATTTCTTTTGTTTTTGAACTAAGAGCAAAATAAGTTCAATTTAATGGGGATCTACTTTAAGGGGAAATTTGTTTATAATTCACCTTAAAGGACTTTAAATTGGCTGCTGTTAGCTAACAACGCTGTTATGATTGCTGCTGCTGCTGCTGTTAATCATATGCCTAGCATTTGCATTTGCAATCATTTAACAGCTCCTGGAATGTCACGCTCTGTTAGCTTACAGCGAAGCTCAAGAAGAGAAAGCGAGGCAGCTGCTTCGTTCCAAACTAACATGCCTAACATATTTCCCAGCCAAGAAGGAAGAGTCTCTCTCTAGCTTTAAATTTCCCTCGCTCTTGTATGTGCATATGTATGTATGTATGTTGTTAACATCTCGCTTATTCGTTGTTTGTCTACTGGTGTTGGTTTTCGCTTTGGCCATGCTCTCTTTTTATATACCAAAAGGCAATAACTAACATTAATATATGCTGTGCTGCTGGTGAGTTGATCATTGACTATCTATCTAACTAAAATGCATTATAATAAGCTCTCTCTCTCTCTCTCTCTCTCTTTCTTCCTCTCTATCTATTTTTATATGTTATCATTGAGTTTTATAATGAATATTTGTTTGATTGATGAATGTGATTTTGTATTCACAGCCGGCCGGGCATGAATGCGCCGCCGCGACTACCTGAACGTCCCTCCTACTATGGCAACACGACCAATGGCAGGCCCTACTGAGAGCGTGCGAGCGAGTGAGCCAGCGCTAGTTAGATGGATCGAACATTTGCAGTGCCAGTGCGAGCGAGAGGGCGCGCGCACATACGAAATTGTACTGTTAGATGTTCACTGTAATTCAATTTGTATTATTATGTATGAATGTGTGTGTGTGTGAGTGTGGGTGTGTGTGTGTGACTGAGTAAGTGCGCCTGGCTGTGTGTGTGTGTGTGTTTGGTTATTTTTATAATTTCCCATTTTTTTTATATATATATTAATATCTATATATATATATTTAATTATATATATACTGATTGTTGTGAAACTCTGTACTAAAGTGTGTAGTATAACACTTTCGACTGGTCCCTAGTAAAGCTAGATTTAACATAGTTAACATATATACAATTTATGTATAGTTATATACACACATACATACACGCACACGCACACACACACATACACACAAGCATACATATATATATTTGTAATTAGAGTTAAGCAACGTAAAGTGTGAAAAAGCAGCCTCAACTGTCATACAGTCATACAGTTAAAACCGTTATACAGTCATACAAATTTAGCACGCTAAAACTTTTTTATATATATATATAAAATATATTGTTAAAGTTCAACAACAAAAAAATGAAAAAAAAAAAACATTTCTCCTGTGCATTGTAAATATTTCAAATAATTGTTATACAAATAATGCTAAAACTTAAACAAAAATATGAATAAAAAAAAACATGAAACGCTTTAAATTCACAATATTTTCCAAAATATATATAGAGTGGGAATTGCCCTCACTTTTATATAAATATACAACAATCTATAAATATATATATAATAAATTAATCATTTAATTTTACATTTTTTTTATATAATTTATATATATATATATATATATATACTTATGTATATTTATATAAATTTATATTACAATTATACAATTTAATTTAACAAATTTAAACTTAAGCAACCAAAACAATAAAAAATTGTAAGCATTAAATTAATGTTAATATTTAAAGCAAACGCAAAATAAAGTTGAAAAATAAAAAAAAAAAAAATTGTATATTTGTGTATTATTTATATAGGAATATTGTAAACATACCATGATATAGCAAATATGCTCACTTTTGCCAGTTTACGGGGTATAAACATAAACTGCTAATGGCATGAGAAAAGGGACTTTAGCATTTAGCTAAGTTTCAAACCAGTCGTGGAATTTCACAATGTTATGACCTCACCTCACCCATAAGGCACGAACTTACTTCATGGCGGGAATTTAAAGAGGCAAATCAACGTCATGTAGTGGGAGAGCAAGATCCTCTCCCTCTTCGCCTGTTAGAGCTGTAACAAATTTCAACTCAATCCAATTAGAGCAAGTCTAGTTGGAGCCTTTCAATAAGAGTAAAGCAAATAAAAGATATTTGTTTTTTTTTTAGCTTTGCAATGCAAAGTAATAATTTTATTGGTTGCACTGTTATAATTCCTTTTTCATAATGAAGTTTAATTTGTTAATTAGACTGTAATTTGATTTAAGATAGTTTTCATTTTTTCTAATTGGAATGAATGCTTGCATTTAGTTAAAGTTCATTTAAAACGTTTTCTAGTTGAATGTGATTATAGTTTTAGTATATAGTATTAACTAACGTTTTGTTGTTGTAGCTATGAAATTGTTGTTTTTCTTCTTTGTCTCTTTCTTCTTCTTCCTTGTTATTTCTTCCAAAATGTTTTTTCTAACGGTTTTATTTATTTTTGTTCTAATAGAGCGCGTCGCATGGTCTAAATTTGTGATTCGATTTAATTCGTTTTAGTTGAACTCCTTTAATTTGAATTAATTAATTTTCAATCTTTTCTACGAGTTAAGTAATTTTTAATTTTATAATTGTTAATTACGTTTTAATTACGAAATTGACAGCAATTCTTAAGAATTTGTATAATTTATAATTATTCATTTCCATTTTAAAATATTTGTATATAAACTTTGATGTTATGTAAATTTCCGAAAATTTCTTCCTCCTCCTCAACGTCACTTGTTATATATGTATATATATTTATAATAAATTTCGTACTAAAAAAAGGAGTTATTTTGCTTGTAACCTAAGCGGGTTCGACAATGTCCCAACTACATCCAACTAGACTTTCCATTCGAATATGAATTGTTGAAATTTACAGGTATTTTTTCGTTTGTTTGTTTTTGTTTTTTTAAATCTCACATTGCGTACAGTTCGCACCCGTTTAGGTTTGGTTTTGGTTTCGGTTTTATAATAATGCATTGAATACTGTCTTACGATTATATATTATATATTATATTATTATTATATATTTGTATAAACAACGGTCCTTCAAAATATTTTCTACTTAGCTACAATTGTTGCTATATTTAATTTGTTACCACAAGCAATAAACATTTAAACGTGAATTCAGAACATTTTTTGGCGCCTCTCTCAAACTCACCACACACACACATACATGCAGATGCTTTTCAACACTGGCACGCGCTCGCACGCCTGGCAGGCCGCACACGTGCGCACAGCGTCGCGCCAACAATTCGCCAGTGTGATCCTGGCTCGATGTTGCTGAGCTTCTTACGGGGGGGTTGGGCGCGAATTGTCGTACGTCGCAGCCCTGGTTGGTTGGGCTTCGTTGGCTTGATCTTCGTGTGTTGGGCGCCAATAGTGCGCGTGTGTGCATCCTAGCCGGGCGTGTGTGTGTGTGTGTGCGTGCGCTTTCTCGCTCTCATTTGGTGTATTGAAGTTTGCTTGAAGAGAGCGTGCGCGCGTGTGTGTGTGCATGCGTTCATACACTCTCTTGCTTGTCGTGATGCGTAGCTTGAATCTCCATTTCACCATACTAACTGCAATGCGCACAGCAACCAATGAGAGAGCGACCGAGCAAGCATATGCTTACGCTCACTTGCTCTCTCTCATTTGTTGCACTGCACATTGCAGTAAGTATGGTGAAAATGTGCAAATACAACACACTCACTTGCTCGCTCAATATGTTGAATATAACAGCAATTGAATTGGTGAGAGCCTGCCTGCCTGCCTCTGTGTGTGTGTGTGTGTGTATGTGTGTCGAGGCGCCAACTAAACTAATGCATAAATATATATTATATATTTGAATTAAGTGTAAATATTTGTTTTATATAAGTATTAAATATTGTATAGAGAGAAAGTTGGGTTTTTGCAAAACTTACTTAACTAGATCTTAGAACTTTTGCATCTTAATTTTTTTGTTGTATAATTAATTTGTAATTTCTTTAGGCAAATTCGCCATTAAAAAACAAGATAAAAATATTTTGTTTGTTTTTTTTTTGTTTTCAATTTTAAAGTTTTTCTGTTTTTATTACATTATAACAATCGTATTAAATGGTTAAGAAAGTTAGTGAGAAAACTAGAAAAGGATAATACTTTATTATAATTAAAATAATTTATCAAAAAATTACACAAAAAACCATAAAAAAAGAAAGAAATTTAAACATAAAATGCATTTGGTTAGAAATTGCATTCACACACGCACATACATATATAGTTAATATATAAATATATATATGTATATATATACATGCACTACAGTTACTTGTTACTGAACTATCGTAGCATTGTGTTATTGTTGTTGTTGTTGTTGGAACAACGGTAAATGCAACCTTTCGCTACTTTGCCAATAAGAATCCGATTATGCATTTGATATTGTTATTATAGTATGTATGTATATATATATAGAGTTATTCGTATATATGTTTTATATAAATATATATATATCTATATATATATATATATTGTTAACATTGCCTTCGTTTCAGTTATATATGTATATAAATATCTATTTTGTTATTTAAAGCTTTTTGCAAAGTATTTCTTCAAAAATTGTTCTTTGCTTACATTTTGTTTTGTTTTGTTTTTATTTTATATGTTCTTGCATTTGATTTGGAATACACGTAGTTGAGTTATATGGAAGGCGCATAATGTTGGTTTTCAATTGTTCGTATTATATATAAATATATATATTCGTATATATATATTTCATATATAATTGTGTAATAGCTTTAAATATTGCTTTTCAATGCTAGTTTTTTCATGTATTCCTTAACGCATACAAATTTGAATCACAAATTTCACCACAACGGCGCGCTTTGCGTTGTATCTGAGCTAAGTCTGTATCTGTATCTGTGTCTGTGTCTGTCTTTGTCTGTCTGTCTGCTCTGTGGTCTGATGTGGTGTGGTGTGTTTCTGTTTTGTGGTATTTATATGATTGGTTATTCGATTAACTGTTTGCTGTTAACATATGCTTAACATTCTGCTGTTATGCGACCAGAGGGGCGTTAAAAGTGGGCAATTTTTGAAGAAACTGTATATAATAAATATATATATATATATCTTTTTGGATTTATAACTGAATTTTCGCAACTACATTTTACTAATCGTCCAAAAATGTTGTTGGTATATAATTGAGTTTCGATTGAACTATTAGAAATGAATAAACATTGTGTACACACATAAATATATAGTTGAAAAATAAATAAACATATATATATATATATATATATATATATAGAAATATATATATATATATATATGTATAATATGTTAAGTTTCATAAATTTCTCATACATATATATAATCGATTTAACGAACGTTTGGGTATATAGTGTGGTAATACATAAAACGCTTTTCCATTACATATCGGACTGCACATATATAGATAAATATATATGTATATATATTCGGTATATATTTTTGTAGTGTATTGTTCTTTCGATTTGTGGGTTGGTTAGTTAAGTGGTGCACATAATGTATGTCTACTGTACGGTGAACAATGAACAAATCGCCTCAACGAATATATATATATATATATATTGTATATATATATATATATATGTATATATATATGTGTATGTAGATATATATCGAATAACAAATTACAGATCTGGCTAAGAGATGTAAGAAGCATAAATGTGTGTATGTCTGCTTTATCGCGTGCTTCACTGTACTTAGTCCTCCTTGGAGAGGCTGCCCAGGTCGCTGAGAAAGATCTCCGGGGACAGGACATGCGAGGAGCCGACTATCACCTCCCAGTTGCGCACCGAATTGGTCACCTCGTAGGCGCATCTCATCTCCGACATGCTAACGCCGCCCACTATAAAGATGACGAGGCGTGGCACATTCTTAACCTGCGTCTGTGCCTTATCCTTATGCCAATGGCCGTAGCGAGCGCTAGTCGGCGCATGGTAATTGGTGTTCTGTGCACGCCCCTCAAGGAACGGGAAATGACGCTGATCCAACTTATCCTCAATGCAATCCTCCATAATGTCCTTGATCACTGGCGTCCAGCGTGACATTTGGTAGGTGCTCTCGGTGATGCGCTCCTTACGTGGCACCGAATAGATCTTCTTGCGCGACTGCAAAGCAATGCGAAACAAGTCACAAAGTCAGCGATTAGCCAATACAATATTTCAGTTAATTTCCACTCACATCTGCGATAACATTGATGCCCAGATAGCTGAGATTGCGAACCATATCCTGATCCTTCGTTGACAACTGAGCGTGTGTGAAGAGCTTGGTCAGATTCTCCTCGGAGATGCCATTCTTGATCATCACGTAGAGCGAAATGATGCGCACCTTATCGTAGTTGGAAACATTCTGAAAATACGGAAGTCCGATTCGAGATTAGATTAAGGGATTTTTTATGGCTCCTTGTGGCTTCGCTTACCGCATCCAACAAAATGGGCACTATGTTGCGCATATGATCCTTGATCTTCTCGCCTTCGGCATCGGTGCCCATGGCCAGATCCTGTTCGACACGGCACAGCTTATCCACATAGTTCTGATACGATTTCATGCAGTCCTCAGCCAAATGCAAATGGGTGGAATATTTGGATAGCTCCTTCTGGTACTGCGGCATCTTCTTGATCATTTGCGAGAGATCGCGCATCGATGATTTATCAGCTATAAATTGAATTAACATATGCATTCTATAGGCAACTAATTAGAGTGGGTCGGGGCAGGGGCTTACTGGAGCTCATGCGCTTGGAATCGGTGAACTTCTTCAGGTTCTGTGTGACCTGGGTGGAGACAACGGCAATATGCTCGTGACGCAACTCCACCCACAGATCGTCGTTCTCATCGAGCAGCACCTCCTTGTCCGGCTGATTGGGACCCGGACAATAGCGGTACACATCATTCACAATGGGCAACAGATCGTAGGCCATCGCCTGCAATGTCAACTCGTGCAGCAGTGGCGACACGCAATCGAAGCCACGATCCAGAATCAGTAGCTGGGAGCGTGCCTTCTCCGGCCCCTCGCCCATTGTAGGCTCATCGGCCTTGTAGGCATCCAGTTTCTGCTGCACCGATGCAGCCAAATCGATATTGCGATCCCAGTCGCTGCGATACCGAACATTCGGATATTCGCCCAGTGTGGCGCACAGCGTGGCAATTTGCTCGGCGATCCGCTCAATGTGCTTGCCGCGTATCGAGGCAAACGCCGGCGAATATAGACATTGGAAAGTGTCCGGCGAATCCAGCGAGAAGACCTACGGCGAATACACAACGAAGAAAAAGAAAAGAAAAGGCAAGGGCGAACAGGCCGAGGCGGTTCGATTGACCCACACACCCAGGAATTCTCTATTAATTGGGCGAACTTGTGAGCTTTTTGGCGATTTCTTACGAATTTATCGAATGTGTAATCGAATGTACATTTATGTGTGTGTGTTTGTGTGTGAAGCTGATGCTACGTTTGTCTGTGTAAATGTGTGTGTGTATGCGGTACAGCGAGCAAATGTTTATCGATTTCTTTAATCGTTAAACCAACAGGCAATCGATTAGTCGATAGATTGTACTTGTATTTGTTAAAGCTAATAATATAGATTGAAATCTGTAGCGTATGTATATTATATACAGTTCAAAGATTTCTTTAAGTGTAAGTTTTCGCTTATCGAATTCAAATTTAATCGATAAATTATTCATTTAATGAGTTATCGCTGGTTTGTTTGACGCTTTGGAATTATTAAGAATAGGTCTATTCAAAATTGTAAATGATATATGCTTAATCGTTAGTTAAACGATCTATACAAGTTTAAGAGTCTATCGATTTATCGATAACAGTAACTTTTTAGCTATTTTGAAAATTTGAAATATATTCATTTGCTTGCTGTTTACCGTTGCTCAACACAGTAACACGAATAAGCGAGAGCGAAAGATACACAGAGAGAGAGCGACATGCGATGCTCAGCATGCTGAACGTTAGACAAATGAGAGCGAGCGCGTCTGTTTTGTAACGAGAGAACGAGAGAGAGTGAGTGTGTACTTAAGAGCTAATGACATATATTTGTACATAGAATGAGCGAGATAGCGAGACAAATAGATAGAGAACACGCAACCAATTGACAAACAATTACATTTACAGATTATACTAATTATATAACATATATATATATAGTTTTTTTTTGGCTTTTTTTTTTAGTATTTGTGGTATTTTCTTTTGTGTATTCATTTTTCTTTTTGAGCCCTGGGAGTTGTACTCGCCGCATCACAAAATGACGAATAACGAATAAGCGACAAAGCGAACGAATGCCGCTTAAACGTGCCTGGTCACATTGTGAGTGGGTCGGCGAGTAGGTTGTACTTATTCATTAGGTTAATTGTTATTAGTTATTGTGATTTGTTAAGTTAAGTTAAGCTGGTTATTATTAGTTGATATTGTGTGTTTGGTTAGGCACGATTTGCTTTTCTGTATACAATTCACATACATTAAATTGAACACTACAAAACAAGTTTAACAAAACTTAAGGAGATTCAAGTTTGGAGTTTACGCTCAGAATAGTTTAACACAGAGAGAGTGAGTGAGAGAGAGAGAGAGAGAGAGAGGGGTAGAGAGATAGAGAGACGCTTTGGCATGGATAGTGTTGGAAAGCGAGCATTGTTGATGTGTTAGTAATTACAACAACAACAAGTACAACACATATGGTACATATACAAGGCAGAGATGCTTAGAAAGAGAGAGAGAGTGAGAGAATGACGGGAAATTTAGAGGCTTTCAAACATTATGCAACACTGATCAGTGTTGAGCAGTAGGCAGAGCAAGATAGAGAAAGGCAGTGAGTGAGAGAGAGAGAGAGATAACGTTCTCTGCTTATAGAAATATGATTTTAGTTTATGTACATTCAAGAGAGATAGATAGAGAGAGAGAGAGAAACAGATAGAGAGGCTGGACTTGAACTTAACTTTAAGATAATGCTCTTGCTTAAGGCATATGTCTATATATAAAGCGGGCATATTGCTTATGTACAAAAGAGTGAGAGATAGGGACGATAGAGAGAGAGAGGGTGAGAGAAAGAGCTAGATTGATAGCTTAGTTTAAGTCAGACTTGATTAGGTTTAGAATTTTAGTTAATGCTCTTGCTTAATGCCTTTAAATAGTGGGAAATTTGACTTTGTCTAATGTACAAGAGACAGAGACAGAGAGAGGGAGAGAGAGAGAGATAGATAGTTGGATAGATAAAGAGCGGGTAGAGTATTTGTATATTGTACACGCTTAACATTTAATGCAACAAATATTTTTAGATATTTTTTTTTTTTGTATTTTGTTTTAGTTTTTTTTTTTTTTTTTTTTGTATTTTGGTTTTTGTTTTTGTTTAGCGCACCTGGCATTCATATGGTAGAAATGCAATATTAATCTCCTTTAGAGTTTTGATCTTTCTTGCAGCGCACGATTTACACAAATCGTTAAATAATTCCTCCGGGCAAACTATAATTATAATTTTTATACGCACATCAAATTTAGCTCAACTTTACGATATTCTCTTCTTCTTCATAATTTTTGTATGTTTTTTACTTTTATCTATTTTTGGCTACAATATATGTATAGTATATGGTATTTATTATGTAAGTGTAATGCATGTTTCTTTTCTTTATATAGATTGAGATGTTTTTTTTTCTTTTTTGGATAGATATATAGTTATTTTTACCCTTTGCTTAGTTCTAGGCTCTGAAAAGTAAACATAATTCAATCAAGTTTCGTGTCGAAATAAAGCCGTCAAATGTGGACAATCAAAAACAAGGACATGTGTAACAAAATGATAAAGCATATACAGTATGGCCTGCCTAAGGCGATCTGCGGCAAAACTTTTTGCTATATAGAAGTTGAGTCGTTCGTTTTAGGCAGATCATACTGTACTGTGTGTGTATGTGTGTGTGGTTTTTTGGCAACCCAGTTTTGGCAGTTAGTTCTAAAAAGCATTCGCTTAAAAATACAGTTTTCGTGTGGAACAAAACACGTTTTACAGCACAGTTGAATTAGTAGTAGTAAGATAGAGAGAGAGAGAGCGAGAGAAAGACGAGTAACTGCGACGTGTAACGAGTAACAAGTAACGAGTAACGATTAGCGAGTGTTAAATGTTTCGTTAAATAGAGAGATAGAGATAGAGAGAAGTATACCTGCGCTTCATAGGCCAAAAAGGCAATATTGATCTCTTTGCAGGTGCGCACATAGCGGCGACAAATGTCTTTGTGCGATTGCAGCATTTCGAATATGCGGGGTGGTATCGCTACACGATATACACACATATATATATACAAATATATATATATATTCATAATATTTGATAGTCAAGGTTGCATATATAGGTGCAGGTGGATAATATTAACGGGGATTTCATGGAAAAATTTCAAAATATAAATCAATAAATTAAATGGAAATCAAAAGAAATGAAAAAAGAATCATAGATATAACATATATAGATATACTAGTTAGCCAGACAATCAATTACTATATATCAGTTAACTATAGCTTATGATCGGGCTGAACGACTGGCACATACCCTCGGTAAAGAAGACGTGCGCATAGCGGTACATCGGACGCGCCGGATTCTCAAAGTCGCGTATGAGCGAGCGCACGGATTCGTCCGATGGCGTTATCAAGTAGATGGCATCCATTGTAGGCAGCGGCTCGCGCTTCTTGTTGATGTCCTCGACCACTGCCGCAAGTCAGTTGAACAAGAAATTAAGTTAAATTCAGTTAATTTCAGCTCGTTGCACTCACATGTTATGCCCTCGGCGCTAATCTCGTGCATCTTGGTGCAGGCAGAGACCATGCGCATGCCCAGCTTATCGACCACCAGGACACGCCACTCAATACCACCGGCGCCGGCTGCCTTGGCAGCACCTGGTGCGCCCGCCTTCTTCGGTGGAGGCGGCTTATACTTCACCACCTCGTTCATGATCTCTGCAAGGAAAGGAAAAGTCAGACATATGTATTTGATAGATATATATATATATATATCTATATATTGCTGGATCTGTCGGAAGTTAAATAACAACACTTGACTCCTCGCCTTCAAACAAGGCTCAGAATGTAGTATAGCTACTTTTATCTGCAAACAAACTTCGTTTTCTGTGTGAGTGGGCGTAATAGTGCTGACTCTTGTAGCCTTTTTTCTGCAAGGGTAAGAGCTGCAACTTTTAGCTTTTTTTCTGCAGCTAGCAAAAGTTTAACTTGACATGCAACTTGTGCATGGACTTTACTTATGGTTAGTGTAATTATGAAAATATATAAATATATAGACTTTGATTTATATAGATATATATTTCTATATGCAAATTTACGTATAAGTTAACACAGCTTAATAGCTGTCATAAATCAAATTAATTTGCATTAACTTCCTTATCAACAAAGTCTTGTTATAAATAACTGAAATAGTCGTAACTAGCCCAAATTCCCGCTAAAAACAGCCTTTTTTCAACTGTGCGCAGCACTGCTGCAAGCTTAAGATGTCAAATTGATGTTAGATTACATTTACAGTTAACGCATCAAAGTTGGTTAGACACACTATTACTCATAACCATGATGACTCAATCAGCAACAGCAACAAAAATAATAACAAGTGAAGCACCACAAACAACAACAACAACAAGCAAAGAGTGCATGGAATAAGCCATTTAGCGTTGGCGTTGCCTGATTGATTTTATGCCCGCATGACATTCAAATTGAATGAGTATTAATAGCAATTGCCATTTGCCATTTGCATAAGGAAAGGGCTGCCAGATAGCCGCAATCAAGGCATCTAACTAGTGCATGGGCAGAGGCGTAGGCGAAGGCAAAGGCGTAGGCGAAGGCTCAAGGGGGCGCGCAGTGGGCGGTCGCTGTTGGAAATGCTTATCCTGCGGCAAAGGTCACAGTAAAAACAGCCCGTGCCTTGGAAAAGGCGTTGCGCGTGGGCGCTGCCTGTGGGCGAGTGGGTGGTTGGGTGTTTGTTTGTTGAGTGGGTGCCAAAAATTGTGTTGGAAAAATCGATAGGCGTTGCGGCGGTGCAGCCTCGTTTGATAAGAATATAAAAATGCTAATTTTTCCGTTTTTTTTTTGTATTTTCTTTTTTTTTTGCATATCAGCAGATGCCAATTAGACGGGTACATAAATAAATAAATAATTAGGTGTTTCTCATGCTCAGAAAGGGGGCGTCATAGTTATCACAACCTTGTCGACACACTTGTGTGTGTGCGTGTGGTTGTATTTGTGTGTGTGTGTTAGTCACAACAGCAGCAAAATTGACGTACGTATAGGAATGTTTGTCAAGTGCACTTACTCTGGCCGACCAAAACTTTTAACGCCATGTTTCCTGGATTTCGTTGAATTCACTGACCCGGCTAACACAATCAATAAATAATTTATATTCAACTTTTTTTTAGTGCGAACGTCGCACAATACGCAATATCCAAAATACCGTTTCACAATAATGAATCACGACAAATTTGCCACCACTGGGAACAGAAAACACAACAAAAAAAATAATAACTTAGCCCACCAAACGTCGTTGAAAACGCGGCTAATATTTTAATTGTTTATTTGAAATCGATGCGTATTTCTCTTTGTATATAATTGCAGCTTGTGTGTGAATAGAACTTCCAACTTTTTGCTTTGCAGGGCTGGCTTAAGATATCGATATGTGTGAGAAATCGATGTGTGCTTAACATGGCGATAGTCGTCATAGGGCGATGGCGCTAAAGAGTATCGATACTTGTTCGAACATATGGTCTATTGCAGAGCTAGTGTTTGTTTTCTATGGACGCTCAAAAAATAATAAAGGCAAAAGTTTGTATGATAAAATACACAGTATTTTGCTGAATAAAAATATAAAAATTCTATCAAATGTAACAGTAACTGTTCATTACTTTGAATAAATAAATGTTTTTGATTTCACTGGAATTGTCTGGCAACGCTGCAGCAACAGAGTGGCATCTCCATAAGAAATAACGCTTAATTTTGAATTTTTTAACGTTCATATTATTTTTGTATACGATTAACACTAAAAAAACAGAAACAGCTTATCACAATGCGTAATATAGAGGGAAGAAAAAAAAAACATATAGATAAATTATGCTATGATTTAAGCTACAAAGGCATCAACTCCGCCAAGGATTCGGCAATTGTGCTATCACGGAAGCGTCCAATACGCAGCGCATAGGAAATAACATGCGCCACATAACTCTGCTCGTGCACGCCGTGAAACAGATACGACATGGCGCCTACAAAGCAAAAGAAATAATATAAATATTAATATATTTATTTATATTTGTAGATGGGGTCTGCTTACCACGCGCATGTATAGTCACATCGGATCCGCCGTGCAGATTCTCATTCGTATTGATGGCCGCCTGCTGCGCGTACTCCCAGTCTGTCGTGTCGCTTAGCGATGGATTCTGGCGCATCAAGCGCTCCGGATCCACCTGGAAGCCCTGGTAGCTGGTGCCATACGTGAGCGTTGTATAGGGCGTATCCTCGGTCTTCGAATTGCCCGCTAGGCCCAAGATATCAGCGCCTCGATCCGGATGCCCATTGATGGTCAGGCTATGCGAATGATCAGCAGTCACGATCATCAGCGTCTCGTCCAGCTGATCCCTGTGTCAGTGTCGCTTAATTAGTAATAGTTTAGCCTGTCTAACCGGTCTCACTCACTTGGCTTTCAGATGCGCCTGCACCGCTTGCACGGCTTCGTTTAGGGCGAGGACCTCGCTCAGAGCCTTGCGCGCATGACCACGATGATGCGCCTGATCGATCATGCCGGCCTCCACAACCAGCAGATATCCCTTATCGCTGTTGCCCAACACCTCGAGCGCCCTGAGCGTCATATTCGTCAGGGATGGCATGCCCGCATCGCTGGCATCCCGTTCATGGTCGTACTTGAGATGTCCGTTGGCAAAGATGCCCAGGACGTAATCCACGTTAGCCGCATCCAAGTGTCTAAGCTCGCCGTTGTTCTGGATCACCGCATGTGCGTGGCCCTGATCGGCTTGGTGCTGTGCCCAGTCCTGGATAAGATTGCGTCCATCAGCTGAGTGACCCGCCCACGTATCCAGCGGATCGCTGTCTGTGCCGGTCACATTCGAGACGAGCATCTGGCGGCCGCCACCCATGATGACCTGTGCGTTGATTGAGATGCTTCATTAGTTTAATTCTTAAGGATAAGTCAAGGATAGTCTTCCAGGGCACTCTGTCATCGATATACTCACATTGATTTGCTGTCCCGTTGTCTGCTCCACCAGCTGGCGTGCGATATCCTTGCAGCCCTGCTTCTGCGCCTCCGCCGGCATGGTTGACTCAGATTCCCAGCGACGATCTGCCACATGGGCGTACAGGGCAGCGGGCGTGGCGTGCGTGACACGTGTCGTCGTCACAAAACCCGTGCGCATGCCATCCGCTTGAGCCCAGTTGAGGATGTTCTGGACATGATGCGCCTCCTGCAACGAGGCACTGCAATTGCCCAACGGCACCGTGGCATCAACCCCGCCCGTCTCATAATTGACCTTGACGCCGCCAAAGAGCGCGGTGGCCGTGGAAAAGGAATCGGGCACCTGCTTATTCGCACAGTAGGTCTTCAGCAGACCCATGTGCGGGAAGCGCTCCCAGCTGAGCAGACCCTCCTCTTTGTAGCCATAGATCCGCGATGCAGTCACCGTATTCGGACCCATGCCGTCGCCCACAAAGAGAATCACATTCTTGGCTCGCCGTCGGTTCAGCTCACGATTGAGGGCGAGCTTCAGCTCATTGATGCCACGGTCGTACCACTCCTGCTGCTCCTTGGGCAGGGTCACGTGCCAATAGGAAACCGTTTCCATGTCGCTAACATCGCCAGCGAACTCGTAATGCACCAGAAAGCCAATACACATGGCAATCATTAGCACCGAGGAGAAGCTAACGGCTATGATGAACACTTTGGATTTGAAGACATTCTTTTGCTGTTGCCGCTGGAGCTGCTGCTGTTGCTCCGGCAGCGTTTTGGTCCTGGGTGTGCCGCCATTCGAATTGGCGAAATTGTGACTCGAGTCGAGGCTATCCAACTGCACCTCAATCAGGCCCACATCGCCCAGCTTGGTGCTGTCCGTGCCCGTGGACGACATCGCAAATCCTATGGAATCTGTGCCTGTATCTGTGCCTGAATCTCTGTTGACTCACGTCTGGGGCGGATTGGAGCGCTGTATTAAGTTTTATGCGGCCTGTAAATGTGAGATATATGACACCGACTACAATCTCTGCTTGATAATAATAATAAGACGAGATAAAAAATCCGTACGGTTGCGTTCCGTTCCGTTTCTAGTCCACTTACAGCGACATCTGCTAAATACCCAAGTAGATTACACTTAGCTAGAACTGCGCGTCGCTTAACAAGCGCGTCTCCACGTCACGGACGTCCCAATTAATGAATTGACAGAAAATTCCCCCTTTAACCACTTGAAAGCCCCCGTCTATGGTTTGTGGCCCGTTCTCCTCGCCGGAGGGTTTCCGATGAAGGCGTTAAGTATCAGTCGTGGGCCGTGTGCTATTCGCTCTATCCGCGTCTGTTTAGCCATATTGGCTGACATTTTTCTAATATTTACGCAAAGGCTACCCTAACCGAAGCAAAGGTATGTGCACTATGCCATATGATATGTTTATAGAACTATATACAGCTCTGTATCTTACATTGCAAAGCTCTATAAATTTTAGCTAGCTACATAGCCGGGGTATATTAGCTATAAGGCATATACGGTATATAAGGTATATACGTATATACATAGTTTCATTTAATATCAATTCATATTGAATATTCGGAATTATTACGAATCATTCTAAGATACTCTATAGCTAAAGCTAGGTCTATAGATAGTAAGCTTTTTTTTGACTTTGATATACATATGAGCGTTAAGTATTTTGATCTAAGAGCCCTTGGTATATTATCAATATTCGATATAAATCATCTTGGCAATAGCTTTATTATACGTATAATTAGTAGACTTGGAAGGTCTACTTATAGTATATAGCTAAAATCTCAATACAATTGCAAGTACTTCCCAAAAACTGAGTTTTCTCTCCATGACAAGAGTATGTAAGTTTCATATATCATATATACCTTCAATTTTAAATAGTTAAATGATATTCTTTTCAATGGGAATTGATGTCTTAAGCAATTTGATATATTTTACGTCAAACTTTTCCGTGTAAACAGAAAACAAACAAATAAACTAAAACTTGTTATGAAAAGCTGAAGTTTACTTAGCAATTAGACTTTGGCGAGTTTCGTACTAATTGATTTTCTTCTTTCTTTCTTTTCTCTCTTTAATTTGTATAGGGTATCTGTGAGTGTTATGACGCACGCAGTAACTATCTAAGTACGCACCAAATTTGAACTAAAAATAGAACAAAATTTATGCGAGTTCTATAATTTTTTTTTACAGCTCCATAAACTGATTACCTCATCAAGAATAATTCCTCCGCAGACCTGTTTGCGTGGCTGGCTCTGATTTCAAGCAACTTCTGAATACCCTATCTGAGAAGTTGTTGTCGAATCTTAGGGGTACATCATAATTACCCAAGCCTTAGGCACCGATAAGACTGATTGCAAATTTCGTTTGGCTATTTATGGCCACTTCAATTTGGCTGAATGTGTGAAATAACGTATACTAGAAATATATATACGTTCTATATATGTATATAGTCTCCGGCTGATAGAATAATTTGATTCTTATCAATGACCACAGATGTGTCATGAGGCAAAGAATTGGAAAAAAGTGAAAATACGAGACAATCGCAATTCGATTGTGTCTGACGTAAATCGGATTTTACTTTATGATAGGATTCGGATTGGATTGCAAGTGAGAATGATAGCTAAATAGATTTTATACTAAGATAGATGAATAGAGGAATGATACTATATGGATGGATAAAGGGATAAAGGCTCTACTCTATGATTGATGCATGGATAAAGGCCTAAATGAAAGTTGGAAAATGGTATACAACAGTTGTATGATACCTATATGACTCTATAATAGATGGATACACTGATAATACAATCAATATGAATAGACAATACGGACTTCAGTCTGTTATAGTTGAATCTTATATCCGCATGATAAACCTTAACGAACGAAAGATTTCATCATAATTACAAATAGTATAACACTTTGATGAAAAACTTTATCTTATATGCATATAGCGCATAGATCGTTAATCAAATTGGATTTACAATGAAGCTAGCGAGGCGTAAAGACTTAAGGTCGATTCGTGAGGAAGAAAACTAGCGCTGCTCATAAGCCTACAATAGGCCTCTTAAAACAGATATGAAATAATCTTAATGAAGTACAGTTTACTAAGCTATAAAATAGTATATATATAGATATATATATATACATATATGTATGATATGTATAGATATACTACGTAAATATAGTACTAGATATCATCTGCAGGTAAAACAAACGTAATTCTAGACGCATTTTTTGCTGTGGAAATCGAATGGGGAAATAATACTCACAAATGGGGCCTAGTACGCCTAGCTAACGGTAAACAAATCATTTGTTTCAATTAATTCGAGACTAATTGTACTATGGGAGTGGTGTGCATGCATATATTTATATATAACATTAAATACTATCATTAACTGAGCACAACTAATTGATTTATAACAAAAAAGCGAGCGAGAACAACAAACAACAAGAAGAGAGCAGGATGAGAGTCTCTTCTACCAATCCCTTGCCTCTGCCCAGCCATCTCTTCATCTCGCTCTCTCCCATTGCCACTGCCAACAGCTGAAGCCTGCTTAGCATAATGGCAAGATTTTACATTTTAAGGTAAACAGATTAAATTGGGCAATAGTTCGGCTATATATAAATATTACTTACTTGACATAAGGCACTTGCATATATATATATATTTATAAATGCATATACATATTATTTTATATAATTTTATAACAAATTCTGTAATTTGTTTTGGGCCAAACAATTACAATAAAAAATTACAAATTTCATTTAGCTTTCGAAATATTTTGATTTGTTTAACACAAAACACAAGAAAAAAAACAAAAGCGCGCACTACAAACACTCGTCCGCTCACAGCAAAAGTTTTTGCCGTTTTGCAGGCCGAAATAAACGGTACGAAAACAAGAAAACTAGCTGTAAGCGAAGCACACCGAATCGCGGTTACCCTAACCAAAGAGAGAGAGAGGCGCGAGTTGAGCTTGTGCTGTAGGAGAAGGTTTTGCCATTTGTTGCTTATGCTGATGATAAGCTGATTGGACATTTGCCAGTCCAACACTAATAATAAATCATAATAAAAAGTAATCAAGTAATTATGAGGCTACATATTTTGGTGTTTTGCACAAACATGATGCCGTAGCCGATAAGCTTGTGCAGTTTCATTCAAGAACACTATAGCAAAAACAAAAATAACAAAACATCTGCTGGCCATCGAAACTGAATGGGAGAGAGTGGTAGAGAAAGAGAAAGAGAGAAAGAGAAGTGTCCAGAGCATGCGCTCGCTGCGATTACAGTTTGTCAACAGCTGTAAAGCAGCTGCTATCGATATGCAAATATATTGCACGACTATTGCTAAGCAACTTTTATCGATATGAAGTAGACTAGCAGCACACACACACAGTGTATCGCACAATTGTAATTGCGCGCGCTGTTTCAAATTTAAAATAACACTCAAGTCAAGTTGATGTCGTGCTATTGCTTTTGTTGTTGTTTTATAGTAGGCGTGTAAATTGTTAGGTATTTGAACAGGTTAGAGAAAAGGCTCAGTATTGGGCGTGTTACACAGTCAGTCGCACGAAACAAATATTTTGCTTCATAAATATATTTTATATATACACAAGTGAAAAAGTCTATTGAAGAGGACCATACAAAATAAAAATTAATCAAGATGTTGCGCATACCAGGCATGCCCCTCCTACCAGGGACCCTCTTTCGTGAAGTAAGTAACCAACAAAGATAATATTTATATTGATATTGGTATATATTGATATTGATATCCATGCATACGGTTTTCTGCTTATGCTCTTCGTTTGGTTAGGTTAATAAAGTGTACTATCCCAAATCACAAACGTTGCTCAACTTTCGTGGTATACCGATGCTCAGCGATCGGCAAAACTCTATGCCCGTAGATCCCGCCGGTGTTGTAGTCGACATTAGCTGCCCACCAGCCACTGCTCATGCTTTATATCCCCCACGATCGGGTCCACATCTACCGCCGTGGCTGGCATATGACAAGAAGGTGCTCAGTTTTCGGGCCTATTTTAAGCAGACACTGCAGGAAAACTTTTATGCCCCCTATATGGTTAGGCATGTGAAAGTCTACTACTATCTGGAAGATGGCACTGTGGAAATTCATGAGCCAAAGGTCAAGAACTCGGGCATTGTGCAGGGCTGTGTCCTGCATCGACAGCGTGTGCCGAAGCCGCCGCCATGTGACAACGAATTCCTAGCGATTACTGATCTCAACGTGGATACAACGGTGCAGATCTTTGATCGATTCTATCACATCTACGACTGCGATCCGTTCACTCGCACTTTTCTCAATAAGCGGGGCATTGTGGTGCCCGATGCGGTCATGGCTGCAGTGTAAGTTGAGCTAATCCATCTCACACTGCGTTATATATATGTTATATCTACCTATGAATATCTAAAATATGCTAGTGATCCTTCCGAGGCTGTTCGCAACCGTATACCGGCACGAGCCAGCAATCCGGCGGAGAAGAAGCATCCGTTTGCCCAGTTCCTCAAGTACGATCGTCAGGTACTCAAATTTCAAGCCTATTGGGACGATCGCACTGATATGGGCGATGTGCGCAAGCTGGAGGTTTGCTACTACCTGGCCGACGATACCATCGAGGTGAAGGAGGCTCACATACGAAACTCGGGACGCGACGGCCCGAGCGTATTTCTCAAGCGCGCGAAATTGCAGCGCGTAAGTATTAAAGATCTTTCGATTTCTGATCAAGGATGGATTTACGAGACTAATCTCTAATGGCTGTTTAATGATCGCCGATTTACTAATCAATGTGTTTTTCCGCAGGAATTCGATGGAATGCAGCTGCCTGGCCAACAGACGCCGCAAACCCTGCTGAATGTGCTTGGAACGAATCGAAACCAGCGTTACTGTATTGATACGCTCAATATTGGTAACAAAGAGATTCTCTATTACAATCAACGCGATCTGCAGATTGGCAGTGTGCTCAACGTTTATGGCCGATCTGTGGTCATCACAGACATGGATCCGTTTACCAGGCAGTACTATAGGGATCACTATGGCATCGAGCAGTTTACGCCGTTGTCAATGCCAACCCGATCGGATGTCTGCAAGCCGTATGATAAGTCCGGACGTATGCTGCCACCGTACAATGGCTGGGGCACCTACGAGGATTCAGCGGGCAATTGCATGTCGATTGTGATCAAGAGACCGAAAAGCGATTTCAGGAAATTCATCAAATTCGATCGTTATGTTCTCCGATTCGGCGCAAAGATGCTGTCGACCATACGAGAGAATTGTGAACGGATCTTTGTGATCAGCTACTATATGAGCGATGATACGATGCAAGTGCAGGAAGTAGCTGTACGGAATTCAGGTTTCCTTGGCGGCGTATTCATGAAGCGTACCCGAGTCCTAATGCCCGGCCAGGAGAAGTTCACATGCAAGCAGCCCCAGTACTATAGGCCGTGCAATTTCTACATAGGTGGCACTATGTCCATTAAGGATTTCCTATTCCATTTGGTCTCGGCAGATGAGTTCACATTGATGTATATGGAACATCATCCGGATCAGTTTACGCATTGCAATCTGGATCTGATAATGGAGAAGTTGCGCAAGTCTCTAGAGCCGCGAATGTCACAGTTTGTTTCCAGCTGTGTGCCCGACTGTCAAGATCTGGAGAAGAAATTGGAGAAGCGCCCAATATTCATTTCGTTTGAGAGTCTCAAGGGTGCGCTGGTTGCCCTGATGGGCAATCAGATCAGCGATCACGAGATAATCTCACTGTGTCGTCACTTTTCCGGTGAACAGGCGGCGCCGAATGCCTGCGAACGGGACAAGGTGCGCGCCTCGGCCCATTTGGAGATCAAGCGTGCGCTATGGAATGGCAGGGATGAACTGATGGAGCACTTCCATCACATCAATCCAACCAACAAGCCATTCCTGCCAGAGAGTCAGGTGCGCTCGACGTTGCGTGGCTTCCGTATGCCGTTCACACTGGAGCTGATCGATACCATTTTGTCGGTGCTCAATCGCAATGATTGCGATGACATTGAGATTTGCGATCTGATGAACTTCATCGATGTTTCGTGCACCAAGGGCTGCGATATGCCGCCTATCAACTATGCCTTCGAGCTGTGCCCCAAGCTGCCCTTCACATACAAAGGACGCGTCGTGGACTTTGGCTGCTTCCTCAAAGCCCTCAACCTGCCGCTCAATCTGCCCGTGACCCATGCCCAGCCGACGAAAATGCTGGGCGATGGCCGCATTATGCCGCCCTCAGCATCAACTGACTGTTGAACAGCAGACCAGTTAGACAATCATTAATATTCACTACCCGGTTCCAACGGGATCATCGACAGACGATTGAAACATCTACACAGGTCCTCGAGATCCATCAATACCCATTACCCGATCATAAGCAGACTGTTATTACACCTACACAGATCGTTGGTCTTCAATACCAAATCCCTGATCCTCGGATCATCGAACGGAAGTGAATGATGTTATTGTAACCCAATTTTCAATTGTTCTACGGTTCTTTGTTTACATCTCTCAGTTCCTCACATAGGATACATCGAAATTTCTTGTACAATATGCAATTGATTTAGCGGACAAACACTTAGTAGCCAGGCATTGTCGTATAGCCTACGTACAGTGCTTGGATCAAATCAAGCCCTCCCGCACACATGTATATATATAATATATATATATATATATATTTAAACACTAAAGCAAAAGTATGTACAAAAAAATTAATAAAATCCTATAGAAAGGTTTAACTTATATGGCCTGGTCGGTTGTTTAATGATTTATTCCAAGTAAATAGGGGAAAAACTATGAAGCAAATATTGAAGATTACAAAAATCTGTAGAGAATTCCTAAATTCAGGAAATAGCTTTACTTTCTTTGGAAACAGATTTTCTTTTTGAATATATCTATATATAAAAGAAAATACGGAAAATTAGCGAAATCGTTCAAGTTGTGACTGAACTATGATAGTTTGAAGTCTATGATTGGGCAAGTCTCTAAAAATTCTTAAAGATATAATAGAGATTATTAAAAAATATCTTAGGACACTAATAGACACCTTCAACTAAATAGTATATATAACTATTTTTAGTCATATAAAAACCTTGACAACAACAAACCCCAACTTAAAGAAAAGAATTTTCGCCAAGAGTTTTGTACATTTTCATAAGTCTCTATTTATTAGATTTCTTCAAAATAGCATATTGGGTTTTTTTTTTTTTTTTTTTTTTTGCAAAAAAAATCTATTCTTTTTCTTTTAAATAATAACTTATTTTAAGGAAAAATTGTCGCATATCAAGGGGGAGTTATCCATTCCATTTTTGCGTAGCATCAAGTGATTTAGTCAAAAAAATGCAGCTAGTAAAATTTGTTTTGTTTTTTTTACTTTTTTGTTTAGGCATATTTTTTTTTTGTTTATTTAATTTTAACATTTTGTTGCTTAATAAATTTTTGAAAAAATTTGCGAGTTAAATTTGTTGTTATTTCTTGCTTTGCCTTAAAAATGGATTTAGTTTGTTTGTTTTTTTTTTTTTGTTTTGCATTTATTTCGTATATATATAATTTTTTATTGAAAGCCAAATTTGAGTTTACAAAAATTTTTAAAAATTAAAATAAAAAAAATTGGTCGCATGTGTACAAAGTTTTTGTTTTCTTTAGTTTTTTCTTATACTTTTTGCTTGTTTATAATTGCGATTTGCTTAAGTACTGCACTTAAAATTAATTAAACATTTAAAACAGATATATATATATATAAAGAGAGAGATAAAAAAAATATATAGAATTTGGTATATCGAAAAAAGAGAAATCAAAATTTATACCGTGAGATGAGCTAAACTAAAGCATATCAGTAGAATATATATATAATAATGGAAATAATAATAATAAAAAAAAAAAAATACACTACAAATTGAAAGCCGAAGAAAAATTAGTTATTTATATTGTTGCTGTTGTTGTTGTTGTTGTTGTTGTTGCTGATGTAGCTGCTGCAGTTTGCGTTTGTTTGGGATCTCGGACGGGGAAATGTTGATCAGCGCCATTATTATATATATATATATATATAGCATATATCATATAGAGTGTATTGTATATGTGCAATTTAATTTAAATTTAAATTTTGTGTTTATTGTTACAAATGGGTATATAGGATAATGCAAATGTGATTACAATCGAAATGTAGTGAAGTCGTGAGATTGGGCGACTCATTATCGAATGTCTGCAACGAGAGGCAACCTACAAACTCTTCTGATCGAATGCAGTGTGCTAACAAGTTGACCAATTGCTTGCTACTTTGCCACCAGTCACTAGCAACTCGTCACTTGTCACTCGCTACTCGACTCTCGTTGGCAGCTAGTCGTTATTCGCAAATAGTTTCGCCACACTACTCGTTTGCCACTCGTTGCTTCGCAATGAGTCACCCGCCGCTTGCAACTCTCGCTACTCGCTATTTGCTTCCCGCTGCTAGCTTCTCGCATCTCGCTTCTCGCTTCCCGCTTCTAGCTGCTTGCTTCCCTGTGCTTGCTTGCCTTCTAGTCCTAGTCTTTTGATTTCCTCCTCTTCTAATTGTTGCCATTCCTTCTAAACCATGCGCTATTACATAATTTGGCTAGCCCCTTGTCCACAAACTGTCGCTGGTGTTCCCTGCTTAGATCTCATCGATGTCGATCTCGTCGCCATCTTCGTCTTCCATGGCGTTCTTCTTGTTGACAGCGGCAACGGCGGCACTGACCGCCGCCACCTTTAAGGGCTCGACACGGGCACGATCATCATATTCGATTTCGACATCAGAATCACCGCAAGCATTATCATCATCATCCGAGGAGGAGTCCTCCTCCTCGGCATCCTTCAGCCATTGGACAAACGGTTCAACTTTCTCGTGTATCTCGGTAGCTATCTTCTTCGAAACGTGACGCTTGCTGACCTTCTGGGCCCATTCGAGTATCACCTTCTCGTCCAGGATGTCCAAATCGTAGAAGATCTTAAAGATTCCAGCCACCTTGCTCATTAACGTGTTCGCATGCAGTTCAACAGTCTGTTCGATGCCACCGATCAGATAGCGTTGACCCTTCGGATTGTTGTGGGTGAAGCGCAGCAGGAGGATGCGATTTTTGCGCACATCGAGCGTAATGTTCTCAGTAAAGAGCAGCTCGGCCAGCACCAGCGGTGCCTTGTTCACAATATCCAAGCGCTCGGCCTCAATCAGCAGCTCCTTATGCGTGGGCACGTCATCAAGCTGCTTCATATCTCGCTTGTTCTTCACCAGCTCGTAGAAGATGTCGATGCGCTCCTTCTCCGTTTTATCGTAATCATCCGAAATGGTCATACCCTTGGCACCATCGGTCAGATCCTGCAAACGGGCGCGTATCGCCTCCTGCAAAAGATAAACAATTGAATGAGTCAATAAGTTGAATTGAGAGTCGCAAAGAAAGGCTAATAGTAGTGAGCATATGCTTGCTGTCACTATTCTGTTGAACGACTTTTACTAAAAGCAATATTAACAGAGTCTTACTATGTAAAAGTCTAACTCTTATTATATTAACATATGTTATCATAAGATTTGATGTTATTTTCATGTGTCATTTAGTTGAAGTCCTAGTTATTTCGTAGCTCACCTTTGAAACATCAACACTCCAGCCGCCATCGTCGTCGTCCTCGGCCATGCTCTTCTCTGGTATGGCGGCGCTAATCTCAGCTTCCGTTTGGCTGGCATGGTTGGTGCCATTGCCGCCATCGGATTCGCCGCCAGAATTATTGGCCATTGAATTGTTGGACATCGAACCATCAGAGTTTTCATTCTTCTGCTTCTGCACACGCTTCGAGCGTTTGCCCTCCGTTAGGGATGAACCCTGGGCAGCGGGATTCAGCGATGGCGGATTCTTCACAATGTACGTATTGACCTTATGGTTGACCTTCAGTAGGCCATGGAAACCACAAGCCTTGCACGACTGCGAGATGGTCTGGTTCTTGGCCGAGACAGTTAGATTTGTCTCCGGATTATCGCACTCGGGACAGAGCACGAACTTGCGTATGAAACCATCAAGCAGATCCTGCAGCTTGTTCACATCATGGGATCCATTCACAATGAAACGTTCGTTCTACAAAATTGAGTAAGCAAATATATTAGAGCTATGTGTAGAAACACAAAGAAGCTTTTATAGAAGCTCAAAAGGATCGAGAGATTAAGCTCGAATAAATCGGATTATATAAACGCATACCTTATGATCAAATTGCGTTTGGGCGCCCAGCTCACAGCCAAAGTACTTGGTTGGGTAGGTCGCTGGTCTCCCGATCGCTCTTGCCACCTCGGCCATGTTGACGAGGACCGTTTTGATGCCATTGCCTTTGCCTTCGACCTTGGCCTGGAGGCGTGGCATTTTGTAGCGATAGAAGATATCCGTAACGCTACGATTTACGTTGACGGTTGCCATGTTGAAGCTCCGAAGTACCGTTAGGTTTGAGGTGAATGATTGATTGAATGATTGTTGACTGATTGAGTTATTGTTGCTGCTGATCTAATATCAACTAGCTCCAGATGCTGATTGCTTACTGTCTGTGTGCGTGGTGTAAGTGTAACTGTGTGTGTGGGTGTGTGTGTATGTGTGTGAGTGTATGTGTGAGTGTAAGTGAGAGTGTAGTGTTGGCGGCGTTTTAAGGGGGGTACGGGGATCAGATTTGATCGGGATCGTATCGGACCGGCTAATTCCAATTGTCTATGGAGGTTTGTGCGGCTGGCAGCGCCAACTTGTTGACTTCAGCTATTTTGGCTATTTTGCAATTGCTTCGTTGCGCCTCGTTCCCGTTCATTAAATTTGCTTTTGGCTTAACCTGTGCTCCGATCGCGCTGATCTCTAGATTCTCTCTGTGATTCTTACTCACGCTAGCTCGTTAGCGTGCTAGCTCTCTGGCAGTTGCGTTTGCTTGTGGAGAGTCAAGCTAGTTGCAATGGTCGTCGTCCACTTGCATCCAAAAAAAAGAAAATATATTAAAAGTGGGCTACGGGCTTCCCAAGTTTTGCTATCAATGTTGATTTGTGGAACCTATTTGGGAGTTGTGGAACCTATATTTGTTTTCTCATCTAGTTAGTTGTATATTTCTGGTGTTATTTACTGATTTGAATTAACTTCTTTTGCTTTTCTTCTTTCCTTTTTATTTTGTTGTTTTTCTTTTTGGTATTTGTGGTTCCTTCTGCCGTCTCCTTTTTCCCCTTCTTTTCGGTTTGTAGTGCGGGCTTTACTGTAGTAGTAGTATTTATATGCTCTCTATATATCTGGCATAGTCTTAGCTATTGGTGTTTTTTTTTTTTTTTTGTTTTTTATGTTTTTAATGTTTTTTTTTTGGGTTTTTATGTTTTGTTTTGTTGTATGTTTAGTAAAAAACTATTGGAACGGTACAATGGTAGGCTCACGTGTACCTGAACGGCTGTAACTTCCGATGTCTGTTACTTGAAGTCCTACAAACGGGCGAAAGAAGACAAAATCAAATAATAATTGAAACATAAATGGAGCATGTTTAAACTAAGCTCTTCTTATATTCTAGATGCGCTAACAGCTGTTAGTCAACATTCGCATTTAACAGCTATATATGCAGCTAACAGCTATAAGTTGTTAATAGTAATATGTTAGGACTTACATTAGGATACATTTGCTTAAACTGCTGTTAACAGCAATGTCAAGCAGAACTGTTAACCATTATGTTAAAATTGGCATATATATATATATATATAGTTAACAGAAAAGAGGTAACTTTACAGTAGTATAACATCGAAATATTCACGCTGTTGCTAAATATTGATTTTCTCTTACTATATAGAAGTATATGTTATGTTAGCCAACTGCCATTAACAGCTCAAATTATAGGGAATATATAAAAATATAATTTATGCTAATTTGAGGCCATAAGGCTTCAAATGCCATACACTAACAATCGATAACAGCAACAGCTGTGCTTTCTCAACCTATTTTACAGAGAGACCCTGAACTTAGTATTTGTCGCATAATTATAGGGTATATATATGCATATATATATATAGCGCAACACTTACCGATGACTTATAGTTCGCCTCTTTGAATTCATGCACAGTTCGAAGCTTTTACTCCGTTTTTGTGGAATTGGAGGTGCGCCTTTTTTTGCTGGTGTTTCTGCAATAAGAGAAATTAAGTTAAAGCAGATGACTTTAGGATATGGCAGATGCATCTATATATATGTAAAAATATATGTATATATATATATCTATATAGTATTTGAGCCCTAGCTTTAGCTTACCCACATAAGTATACAATTAGGTCAGTGTTTAGTACGTCGTATAGGAAGTAAACATTGGTAAACCACTTTCGACACAATAACTAAGGACACTTCAGACAGGATATACGAAATACAGATTTTCTGAGGAATTGAATCTTCCAGCTAGGTCTTCAATTTGATGTGTATATGTGTGTGAGTGGGGATGACTGTGTGGGAAGTTTTGTATGTATGTATATATATATATATATATGTATGTTATTGATTTGGAGCGGTTGAATGGGGCCAGAACGATAGATTGGGATTGCTCGCTCTTACGCCAGCGTTATTAATGCCGCTTCATTGAAAGCACAGAATGTGAGCTGATAGCATTGGCTCTCTCTTCTTTTTACACGGAGTAATTTTGAACCGAAGCTCAAACAAAAGTTAGACCACATCAAAAATACTTTCATCAACGTCACTTCTTTTCGCAATGCAGGCGAAATAGTATCGCTGTGGTTGCGGGGCTGTGTGTGTGTATGAGTGTGCGAGTGTGTATGGGTGTTATTATATATATATGTATATATACATATATATATATATAAGAATATATATATATATATATATAGCTATATATATATATGGTCGGCGGATTGTTATCTTGATTTCACGTCCAATTTGAATTGCATTTGCATTTGCATTTCTTATTCATCAACGGGCAGGAGAGACAGAGGAGAGGAGTTAATGCCAGTCACTGCAAATTTAAGATTTACACTGAGAATTTCGCAGGTTATATATCGAATAATTTCAAAATTGAATGCCTTGTGTCAAATGTTTCAGTAGTAGCTGCTTTCGGGCAAGCTTATAACTGACAAAAAACCCAAAGCATTGACAATAATCTATAAACCATAAAGTTGAAGTTTCTATAACAAAGTTGTTTTTTTTTTCCAACAGAGGAATTATCGATATATTATCGATATCGAAGCGAAAGTTACTATTAATTTTTAGCTGAAATTTATATTTATACCATATAAATTACTTTTTTAAAACTATTTATAACAAATGATACTATGAAAATGGGAAACTTCTTAATAGAAAATTCTCTGGCGAATTGGTACAAAAGCGAAATACAAGTGAAGCTCTTAACGAATTCATTAAGGATATTTTGCAAATAGCTGAAGATTTACTTGCTGCTAGATCAGCTAGCTTAAGAGTTGACAATGTTAACTCAACAGCAAGCTAAGGAGCTATGTACTGTTATATCAGCCCAAGCACAAGAATTAACACAAAATGTTCATTTCATAAAAATTCTTCAAATTGTTCCCATTGTATACGCTAACTGTACTTTTACTCTATGGCAATTTCCGCTAATTAACTTAACAGCTAATGAGTCGCGTGAAACCGAACTTAACAGAGGAGCTGATGAGCTGCTGCCAAACTACTTCGTGCAGCTAAACGCAAACTTAACGAAGAATGTTGAAAACGAAAACAAAATACACCACATAAGCGTGTGGCGTGGCGTAGCGTGGTGTATTGTTGCATCTATGTGTCTATGTGTGTGTCTGTGTGTGTGTGTGCGCGCGTGTTGTACTAACTAACTAACAACTCACCGCTGAGGTCATAGGTAATGGCCACAGTATGTCGCTGGATGGTTAAATCGCACAGCATATGATGCAGCTCGCTTTTATGATTGGTTGTTACGAGCAGTAGCTGAACGAGTGCCGCAAGGAATTGCAATGCCAATGGCAATGGTAACGGCAATGGCAATAGCAACGAAGACGACGACGGCGACGTCGATGATGACCACGACGAAGACGACGACGACGACGGCGACGGCGACGACGTCAACAGCGTCAGCGACAGTTTCGTTTGCTTCGGCGGCGTCAGGTTGATGACGTTTAACCAGTTGGCAGTTGTTGTTGTTGTTGGTATGATTATTATTATTATTATTGTTGTTGTTGGCAGCACAGCGTTGGCTAACAGGATCTGCTGATGCTGATGCTGCTTCTTCTTTTGCTTTGCGTTAACAGTGCGTTGTCTGTTAGTGATGCAGTCACTGTTACGTTTACCGTTGTTTGCTTCGATTTTTAACGTTTTGCTGTTTGATGTGAGATTTGAATATGTTATCGTTATTGTTATTGTTATCGATCGATCGATCGTGCGATAGTTCGAAATTAACAAAATAACGGTAAATTAAATATATATATAGATTTATATATATGTGTGTGGATGGGTGTGAGAGTTAAACACCCGTTAGTCTGTGTGTGCGAGTTCTTAGCTCGACCGAAAAGGATCGATTACGTTATTCTTGCTCTCTTTCTTTTTTCAATGTATATCGATAGATTCGTAAATCTTTATGTGTTTCATCGAAGATTTGCTTCTTCTTAAACTTTATGGTTTGTTGTTGTTGTTTTGTCTGATTTTCTGCTGCTTTCTTGCACCAATTTGGTGTGTGACATTTGAAAAACTATATATACAAACATATACATATGTATATATACTTATATATATATAATAAAAAATGCTAGGAGGCAATTGCATTGATTGCAAAATATCGCACAACTCAATGCACAAAATAAAAATCCCAAATAAATAATTGAAATTTTCTATAGAAATTGCCAGACACGTTTACATGCATATATGAGAGAGGGAGAGAGAGAGACAGACTTATGTATATGCATGTAGTTTAGTTTAGTTTTTCTTTTTTTAAATAAAAAGCAGCAGCAACAACAAGAACTTCATTGCACACACACACACACACACACCTATTATATATATATGAATATATATATATAGAGGAAAATCCAATAATTACAATGCCAATTGGCACGAAAATTGTGTCTCTGCGATTTCTTTCTTTCTTTTTTTGGGGCGTTTATATATATATATTATGTATATATATATATGCCCGATGCACACATATAATTTATATATATATATAAATTGCTTACAACTTTTCTTTTGTTGTTGCACGCACTGCGTGGAAAATTTTTTCACGTAACGCGAACAATTCGAACAAGGGGAAAAGGAAAATGTCGGAAAAAAACTTGCGATGGGCTTAACGCTGACGAATAAACTAACTTGACTGACTGTTGACGGCGATGCTGAGAGGCCAAGTCCTGCCAGCGTTTACATGTGTGTGTGTGTCGGGGATGGAACACACGGAACACGCACGGAACCACACGGAACAGCCCCAAAATGCGCATGTGCCATGGCCCTTTACAGCAGCAGCAGCAACAACAAAACATATGTTTAACAGAGACAGCCAACCCACCCCCACCTCCTCTACCCCTCTACTCCACTCGTAGAATGCAACTCTCAGTTCAGTTCAAGCATATGTTAGGCGCCCATTAAACGCCTTATTGCATGCAAGTTTACGTTTTTTCGGGTCAGCCGCAAAGTAGGCAGCAAAAAGCCAATGACAAAGCAGCGAAAAGTCCCAGCACTAACAGCAACACCAACAACAACAAGCGCAGCAAAAGGAAGCACAACAACAGTTAAACTACAACTGCAGGTCACGCAATGCCCCAGCAGCAGCAGCAGTGTGAGCGGGAGGGGGCGGACGCAGCGAGCGCTAGCACATGCACTACACTTGTCAACTGTTTGTTGTGCAAGCGAGAGCGCATAGCTCTGGTCGGTCTCTGGCTGCAACTGGCCAACAGCTGAGAGCGAGCGAGCGAAAGACAAGGAGAGAGCGCAAAGTGAATGGGCTGCACATTCGAACAGCTGTGTGTGTGTGTGTGTGTGAGAGAGAGAGAGAGAGAGAGAGAGAGAGAGAGAGAGTGAGCGAGAAAGGGAGAGCAACTATTGTGGAAGCTGAGCGATTCTTGCAGTGCAAATAAAGATTAAATGGAGATTGAACTTATCAATTGACAGGGGGAGTTTACAACTTTCGAATACCCTGTACATGTACGTTTAATGAAATATATTTAAGAGCAGGCTTTCTGTATGTCTGATTGCCATATATAGTTAATATATACATATTTATTGACATATTTTAGTATTTACTTGTTTGTATACCCTGGAATATATTCATATATATACATATATTATGAACTATTTGACATTTTGTGAAAAGCTTTCTTAAAATCTTTCGAGTTCATTCAAAAGTCTGCTTAAATATTTAGTAGGATAATTATATTATAATAAGGAAATGCAATAGACCTCAACAGGGTATCTCAAATTCTCATTATATTTGTACAGTTAAATAACCATGAAATTGCTTTTTTATACTTTTTTAGAATCGCATGACAAATGCAATTTAAGCGATAAAAACTTATTTACAGTACAGTACAGTTACATACATATATATTTTCCATGTACAATATATATACTTCTTGGTATCATGTTTAACTTTTGCTGTGATTGAAAAGAGAAAACTTTCGCGTTTTCATTTCACAGTTGATTAAGCAACAGAATTTTCATTGCATTTCCAAAGAAGCACAAGAAGAAGAGGATGCAAGACAAGTGGCACAATTAGTTGTCGAGAAAATACTACGGAAAATATTTGCAATTGGATAGCGTCAACAACTGTTGCACACAAAGGAATAAAAGCGCAGGATGCGCGTGTCGTGGGTGTTACGTACGTCGAGGTAAACAAGAGACAAATGAGAAATTCCGACAGAGTGACAAAAAAAAAAAAAAACAATTTATATGTCCAGCGGGTCAAACAATGGAAACTCAATCAAGCGAACGAACACCCACGAACCACTTGTCCCCCTGACAGATATCTATATATAGATTGGAGCAGATATAAAGAACTTAAAGTTAAAGCAGACTTATAGACTTATTACACATTTTCTTTATGTTATATAGGCATACATATATTTTAAGATCCAGATATAAGCTATATGTCATAGTGAACGAAATCTGGTCGACTGTTGTACTATTTACAACAGAAATATAAATATTATATATTGTATAGATATTTACTATATATTATATAGATATACACGATATATTATATAGATATATACTATATATTATATACAGATATACAGATATATAAACTCTTCACAAAAGGAAAAGCTTGAGCTTTACTCAAGTAAAGCATAAACTTGACTAAGCCAACTATCCACTCAAGAGGAGTTTTCACTATATGTTGGGCAAATGTTAAGGTTAGGTTTGCTCTTTCATATAACTGCATAAAGATACCGAATTGCGACCTAGAGCAAGCGGATCGCAAATACCCTATAATGGCCATTCCACAATCGACCACCAATGCCATAAACTGGTTTCTTGCTTTTATTATCAGCGCTTTTGGGTGCTTGCAAACAGCCAAACAAGAAACAAGCAAAAGAAAAATAGCAAGAAACAACCAAAAATATATAACAAAGGAAACAAAATCAAATTCGATTTGCTGGTCAACTTAAGAGATATCTAAGAAAAACAAATTTCAACTTATTAAAACTAAAGTAGGGTGCATGAACGACTAGACAATACCCTTTATACAGTGGAAAATTCACTTCTAATTAAATTTAGATTGTAAAAAACAGTTTTCAGATAGATTAGCTAGATCTACCACACGCATATACCCTATTTTATACTTCTTTCTTTTTCAATAAGCATTAAATAACCAAAATGCGAATGGAATTGGTAAACAAAGCTGTCCATGCAGAGGAAGAGGAGGAGGAGGAGGGAGAAGAAAACAAAAACAAAAACAGGGCCATTTGATTGGAATTGATTGCGCATTGTCTTTTGGTTGCTATTAAAATTATAACAATTGCGGTTAGTTCCACTCTAAACAGACCCATAACAGCGCGCTGTTAATTAACAGAGCAGCAGCAGCAGCAAAAATCAAATATGTAAATATATGTGTATATACCAAGCAAGTAGACGAATAAGTTTAAGTGTGTGTGTGTATTAGTTGATCGGTTACGGCATGCGCACATTAAGCTTAACAGACCACACACACACACACACACATACACAGGAGATATGCCTATATGTGTGTATATATAAGAGAAATGGAAAAAAGTACACGTCGCTAGATAATGATGTTCGTTTCGTTCATGATCTTGAATTGCGTAGGCGTAACGAAAGAAAATACTGGAACGTTTTTTCTTTCTTTTCTTCTTCTTTGCTGGAAATTTGGTGCCTCAAATTGCCAATTAAATAGAAAATTTGTAATAGAAATATAAAAGGTGCATTTGAATTAAGCAGAAATTTAAAGGCACAAAATGTTTACACTTACAATATTTATATATATACATATAGTGTGTAAACAGGTATATATTAAGAATTCCATATTATTGCAAATGAATCAAATTTAATTTGCTGTAAACTATTTTTGTTTGTGGTTCATTTCATAAGATATTGGATTGTAAATATATATATATATGGTATGGTATATATAGAGTACAGTCTATATATATAAATATATAGAGTAAACTATATATAGCCAGTGCTGCCCATTTAGCTATTTTCCCGTCAGCTCTGACATTTTACAAACACAGAATTCGGGAAAAATTATACTGGCAAGCCAAAAAAAAGTTATTATTATCAAAGTGAAAAGAATTGAAAAAAAAAGACGGAACAAAAATGTATTTCTATGTCTAAAAAAAGCCAAAATTGATTGTTTTCGGTGTATTTTATGCCTGTCGACATCAAAATTCATACAAAAATTCCCTTAAACTCGAAAAAAGGTTTTTTTTTAAGTTTCAAATTTTGGTTTAGCTATTTCTAGCTTTATTGAATAGTTGATCTGACGTATTGAAGCCCTTAAGAGTTGGCAGCACTGTATATAGCAGCTCTTTTCCATTTACATTTACTGGTATCAGTCAACACTAGATGATATGACACAGCCTATTCGCTTTAGCGAAGTTTCACTGTAGCTATTTTGCAATGTCTGAAAACATTTCTAGCTAATGTAACAGCTCTGTAAATATCCCCTATATTTATTGCATAATAATAATGGGTAATCATCTAATATAGATATGCTTATAGGTATTTGGTTCAAGGTTTTCTAGCTAGTAGAAACTCTAGCTAGCTACTGTTCCTTCACTCTATTAAGTTTTCAGTGTATATAAGCTAAGCAACCATATATATATATGTATGTGGGGCTGAATATCCTCATATTTATTGCATAAGAATATTGGGAAATTTATATGAGATGTGTTTATAGGTATTTGGTTCAAGGTTTTCTAGCTACAGTAGAAACTCTAGCTAGCTACTGTTCGTTCATTCTATGAAGCTTATGCCGTATACCTAATATACTTCTGCTTCTTGAGAATAAATAATAATAATAATAATGGGAATTGCTATATGATAGATATGTTTATACAGATATATAGATTATAGATAGATATATAGATGCATCTCGTGTGTTTTTTAAGGGCTCATTTTTTTTTACTTACCACTTAATCTTTCAAAAGTCATATAAGATATTATGTTTCCCCTGCTTGGGGTGCGCAATGCAATCTCACGAATTAGATAAGGAAGTGTATGAAGAATCTCTTCTCTCCTCTCAACACACGTTTCAAATTCTCAACGTTTCGATCTGATGTTCTCTTTCTCGCTCTTTATATGTGTGTGTTTGTCTTGCTCACACACACAGATGTTTGCACGGTTTTGTTTTGATTCAGATCGGGTATATATATATGTATATGTATATATAAAAAATATATATATTTAGATGAAGGTATTTATATGTTGGTTAACCGTAACTGATTAGTATGCTTGTTGTTGTCGTCGCTGTTCGCTCTTCTTTTTGCCACGTGAGAATTTTTGCGCAACTGTAAAAAAAATTGCTTTGCGTTTTTTTTTTGCTTTTTTTGCGATGGCCGCTGGCAGCGCTAAACCACGCGAATTGCTTTTTGGTCAATTTTTGTTGTTGCTGTTTGCTTGTGCAGCTGCTGCAAAAAGTCTGTAATGAAATGAAATAAAAGATATATATATATATATAAATAAACACATATGGTTTTGCTGCTGCACATTTGTTTACAATTGCCAATAATTTTGCATTGAATATTAAAAAAAGTTCGAACAATATGCTAAATGTTAATTGCGCATGTTGCCCAACAGAGGCAGCCAAGCTCCACTCCCCACCACCAGCTGTTAACTCACTGTTGTCTTACAGTGTGCGTGAATGTATCTGTGTGTGTGTGTCACGATCACATTTGTTGTTGTTGCTGTGCGAACAGCGAAATGAAACGAAACGTGCGCAGTACACTACAATACAAAAAAAGGAAAGAAAAAAGAAAAAGCCTTTGGGATATTCCTTTACTAGATAGTACTATCAATCTACGACACTCAGCACTATGTGCATTTCGATCATTTGCGAAATGTTGATTAAACGGTTATCATTTTTGTCCGTTACCATGCCCCGTTAACTAGTTTAAATGTTGCCAAGATATATTAACGCCAACAATGCACGTAATTTTAATTTTTAGCGCACACACACACACACTTACAAACACACTAACACACACATTGCACATGCACAGACACAGTCACAATGAAAGCAGCCACGCCATTTAACCTTTTTTGAGGTTGTGTCTGCTATTTTGCATATAGAATTTTACCTTTTTGTTTATAACGCAATCTTATATGGATCCTCAATACAACAATTGCATAGAACGTTGGCTTTTATATGCGGATTTATAATGCGATTTGCAACTGATTTTCCACGGAGATACGACGACAAACTGCTGTGCACTCTTAGTGATGTACAGAAAGTAACATAATATCGATAGATCAGCTCAAAGACGTTGGTGCGAAGACATCGCGTACCGCGATGTGTAACGATAGGGCCAAGCATCGAGTGTGTCTAGTCTAGTGCAATTTTTTGTTTTTTATTATAATATTGCAAAATCGACATTGAAACTGTGTTGGCTTATAATGGTTGGTTGCTTGGAATGTAAAGTGTAAAGCCGGCTACAAGTGATTTGGTTAGGCCTCTATGAAATGTTATTATATATGAATACATAATTGAGTTTTTTTTCAAAGCATGCTCATTTCTGTTTGTCAGAGTGTTACTGAACTTTAATGTATTTATTTTAAGGTTTAAGCTGCTGTCCAGTGTCATAATGTGTCAAAATTGTATTCAAATTAGATTTAAATCATTGCGATCGATAGACGATTAAGTTTTGACGTGCCATATATACGTCAAAAATGTCAAAATACATATCGATATTTTTTTTAGTATTTTCACGAAAATTTGGTATTTTTATCCGGTTATCAGTTGTCAACGAAGCCTTGAGGATAATTTTGGATTAATTGGTCTGATTGTTGTTGTCGCTATGTGAATGCTAAGTGTGACCGTGCGAATATTGGCAAGAAATGCCAAGCTTAAAATATTTACATGTTATATTTATTGTATTTATATAAAGCTAACAATTAGCTAGCTAAAAATAAGATATAAAGATTAAATTGGGAATTATTTTGGCATACAATTGGAGCAAAGCATATGTTCGCAATACCAATAAGCATTACCATTTTGAGTAAAGTATCGATACTTGCTATGCATATCGATAGACTCACAATCGTGACCGGCAGCGTGTTGTCATATGGTTTAAAAAACGAAATATTTGTGATTTGCTGCCGTTGCTCCATTAAATTGACGACATGCCCAAAGAACAGTTTCGCGCCTCGGCGCTAAACAAGAAAATGTAAGTTAGCCGCAACTAACCGCGAAAGTTAATTAATGCCATATAATTTGTTGTTTTTGCAGCTCACATGTGCAGTTCGGCATCAGCGGCGCAGATGAAATTCAACAGGAATCGCTCGTCCGCATTATTTCGAAGAACTTGTACCAGGCCCAACGCCAGCCGGTGCCCTATGGCGTACTCGATCGTCGCATGGGCATCAGCACCAAGGATGCCGTCTGCGAAACCTGTGGCCAGGGCCTAAACGAATGCATTGGACACTTTGGTTATTTGGATCTCGCTCTGCCCGTCTTTCACATTGGCCACTTCCGATCGACCATTAATATTCTGCAAATGATATGCAAGACGTGCGCACATGTCATGCTGAAGCCGGAAGACCGTGCCGTATACGAGAAGAAGCTGCACAATCCGAACTTCTCATATCTGGGCAAGAAGGCTCTGCACTCGCAGATGCTCGCCAAGGCCAAGAAAGTGACCAAATGTCCGCACTGCAATGCAGCCAATGGCGGCGTCAAGAAGGGTCCCGGTCTACTCAAAATCCTCCACGATCCATACAAGGGCCGCAAAAAGGATGCCGTCTTCACCAGCCACATGGATCAGATGCTGCGCTCCACAGAGCAAAATCGGGACTTGAACTTAGCTCTCAGTAACTACAGCGCCGCAGAGGAGCTGACGCCGCTCATGGTGCTCGATCTGTTTGAGCAGATACCGCAGAGTGACATCGCGTTGCTTGGCATGTGCTCGCGTGGGGCGCATCCGAAGCATTTGATTGTCACGCGTGTCTTTGTGCCACCTGCCTGTATCCGGCCCTCTGTGCTGTCTGAGGTGAAGGCCGGCACCACCGAGGACGATCTGACCATGAAGCAGAGCGAAATCCTGCTGATTAACGATGTCATACAGCGCCATATGGCTACAGGTGGCAAAATAGAACTGATACACGAGGACTGGGACTTTCTGCAACTTCATGTTGCTCTCTACTTCCACAGTGAGATCAGTGGAATCCCTCTGAATATGGCGCCCAAGAAGACAACGCGTGGCATTGTCCAGCGACTGAAGGGCAAACAGGGACGCTTTCGCGGTAATTTGTCCGGCAAACGTGTTGACTTCAGTGGCCGCACTGTCATCTCACCTGATCCCAATCTGATGATCAATCAGGTGGGCGTGCCAGTGCGAGTGGCCAAAATCCTGACCTATCCCGAGCGCGTCAATCCCGCCAATATTCGGCAGATGAAGCAATTGGTACGCAACGGACCAGCCATGCATCCGGGCGCCAATTACGTGCAGCAGCGCGGCTCGAGCTTTAAGAAATATTTGGCCTACGGCAATCGGGAGAAGGTCGCCCAGGAGCTCAAGTGTGGCGACATTGTGGAACGACATTTGCGCGATGACGACATCGTTCTGTTCAATCGCCAGCCCTCGCTTCACAAGATGTCCATCATGTGCCATCGCGCCAAGGTGCAGCCGCAGCGTACGTTCCGCTTTAACGAGTGCGCCTGTACGCCGTACAATGCGGATTTCGACGGAGATGAAATGAATCTCCATTTGCCGCAGACGGAAGAGGCACGCGCCGAAGCTTTAATCCTAATGGGCAATCAATCGAATCTGGTGACGCCGAAGAATGGTGAGATCCTGATCGCAGCTACGCAGGATTTCATTACGGGCGGCTATCTGCTAACCCAGAAGGAGGTCTTTCTCACCAAGGAGGAGGCTATGCAGCTGGCCGCTTGCTTTCTGGCCAACGAGGATGCGACGATGCGCATTCAGATGCCACCGCCAACCATTTGGAAGCCGCGTCGCCTCTGGACGGGCAAGCAAATGTTTAGTATGCTAATGCGACCCAATGACGACTCCAATGTGCGGCTCAACATGATGAACAAGGGACGCAACTATACGGGCAACATGGATCTCTGTGTCAACGACTCCTGTACGTGATCTGCTTATATATGTATATATATATTGTTTGCCAACTCTTTCTAATATCCATCTGTCTCTTTGCAGGGATTCATATACGCAACTCGGAACTGATGTGCGGCACCATGGACAAGGCCACAATGGGCTCGGGCACCAAGCAGTGCATCTTCTATCTGCTGCTTCGAGACTTTGGCGAGGCTTTTGCCACTAAAGCTATGTGGCGTCTAGCCAGGGTGCGTATACAATTTATATTTCTTATAACTAACTTTTTGTAGATGTATTTGTCTCTCTCAATCTCTATATATATACCTATGTCAGTGTGTATTAACTGACCTGTACTTCTTTCTCTCTCTCTCTCTCTCACTGTCTCTTCGTCTCTATCTTTCTATCTACCCTCTTTCTCATTCTGCTTATATCTTTGTTTGTCCCACTCGGGTGTGACCCTCTCTCTCTCTCTCTCCCTCTCGTGTGTTTGCTATTCATTTCTCTGTTTCTGGGAGCCACTCTGTCTCTCTTTCGAGAGACATATCCATATATAGAGTCATATATGTATTTCTCTCTCCCCCCCTCTATCTGTATGTCTTTCTCTCATGAGAAAATTGCAAAAAGTTAATAAAACTTTAACCAATTACAAGTTAAAACAAAGAATCGATAATTGCTGCTTAGTTGACAAGCGGAACTGAGCCCTTTGAATAACAGCTCGAAATCGATAACGATAACGATAACAAAAGCTCGAAAGCTGCAGATACTTGAAGATAAGAGCCCTTGCTCTTAAATCTTTTGCACCTGGCAGCAGTGCATTGAAGACAACGTCAAGCTATCTATATGATGGTATAGGAGAGATATTGATGAGGGGCAGAGGCAGCGATCATGCATGAGGAACAGAGGTGGGCTGAAGGCGGAGGCGGGGGCTCGCCTATCTTATCTGTGGTATTCGTGGCATGGGGAAATCTTTTTTGTGGTTTATTCGAGTGCTATATATTTGCGCTTTATTTGCGAAATAGAAGGAAGTGGACTTTTGATTGATTATCTTAGCCATGGCATCAGTTTAGCTGAGTGTCAGTCCCGTTGTCTCGGCGATGTAGTCCAAGAACGAGGTGAGACGCACATAGCCCGATGGATAGCCGCTGGTGCACTGATCCTCGGCGACAAACGAATTGATGCCGATTTGTATCCAGGCATTCGCATTGCTGCTATACGCAATCAACGGTCCGCCGGAATCGCCACTGCAGGTGGACATCTTGCTGCCCGCATAGCCCTCGGCGCACAGTGTCGATGTCAGGACCACATTCGAGCCGAAGATCGTCAGGCACTTGTCGTTGGCGATCACCTGCACCTGGGCATAGAGCAGCTCCTGCGAATAGTCCAAATACTCATCGTCGATCAGGCCGAAGCCAGCGATGGTTGCCTGGGTGCCCACATAGTTGTTGCTGGCCTGTTTGCTGCTCACCAGCTGGATGGGCTGAATGCTGCTCGAGAAGCTCAGCTGCTGTGGCAGCTGCACCAGTGCCACATCGTTGTTCATCTTATCATTGTAATTGGGATGCACAAACAGCTGCGTCGCCGTCATATTTATCGCTTCATCCGGATTGAGCTCAACGCTGCCAAAGACCAAATAAAGCGAACTCCGGCCGTAGGCACAATGGCCAGCTGTTAGGACCCAACTGTTCGAAATGATGGAACCGCCGCACAGCAAATCATCCCATTCATCGCGCTTCAATATCACCTGCCATGGAAATTGTCCAGCTGCCGCACGCTGGCCCCCAATGATGCGTCCTTGCTGCGTAGATTCAGTGATTCGAATGTGGATTGTGAATTGAACCTCCGCTCTTCGAGCTGCTCGTTGAGGTACTTACGATATCTACTTGTGGTGCAGGCGGAGCTGCCAGCACGAGTTGGAGCAGCAGCAGACAGCAAATGCCTCTAGCTGTGCCCAATCCTGGCCAGCTTCTATGTATCCTTGTCATATCCTTCATTGGTTTCTCTATCGCTCTCTCTGTCTCTCTTTGTGGTGTCGCTTGTTGTTCGGCGACGTCTGCGTCGCTTTGCGTCGATTTTCGCAATTATATGCGGACCCATATGCAGCCCACTATGAAATTGCCCCGCCCCTTAACCCCCAGGCCCCCCAACTGCTCCCACCTCCTGCTCAGCTTGTCTGTCTTTTGTACAATTTCTTATTAACACGGCCTGGTCGTGTTCTTGTTATTTGGCCAGCTCGCAGTTCGCAGCGCAGCTCGATAAGATTAATTACTCACACGCCACTGCTGTTTCCACTGACTCTGCCTCTGTCGGCGTCGCAGTCGACGTCGACATCGCCTTTGACGTCGCTACCTACAAACTGCTTAAATACCTAGCTAACTGTTCGCCCTGTTGTCTCTTCATCAGTTCCTTTTGTCCAACTTAGTTCAAGCTCTTATCACTCTTATCACACATAACGCGAAAATAAAAAGAACTCTTCAATTGTTACACTAGATAACATGATTGAGTTGCTTCAAATAGTTTATTGAAACTTGTCCAAATTACTAAATTTTGAAAGGGCTTAAATAGTCCAAAAAATATTTAGTATTCGGAAAACAAATGATGTGAATACTCCGAAATTTATTTAATAGTCCGAAATACATTTAATACTTTGCATCTATAAGTCTAAGAATATTGGAAAGTCCGAAAAATATGTAAGCCATACACAAGATTTTAATATTTCATACGGTATTTAATACTTCGAATAGTATTGAATATTCCGAATAGTATTGAATACTCCGAATAATAATCTATCCAATAAACTTTTAATACTCTGTATAAGATTGAAAATAATACTAACATGAATAAGAAAAAGATGATACTCCGAATAATATTTGACAACTCCGAAAAATATGTATTCGGAATAAATGAATACTCTTGAAGAACATTTAAAAGTGCGACAAATATGTGAGCTACGAATAAGACTTTAATATTTTATATAACTTTTAATACTCCGAACAATATAGATTACTCCGAATAATACTGTTCTGTTCGAATAACTTATTAATATTGTTCTTAACTAACACTCCGAATTGTAGTGAATACTCCGAATATTTATTATTTTATATACATAAACATTTGATTCCCTGCAAAATATACTCCGAATGATATTGAAAACCTCAACAAATATTTTAGAAGAATGCATCGACTTAACTTTGCTGTGCAGTGTAATTTAATTAGCTCACCTGCAAGTCGCTTGTCTGTACGAGCGAATTTAACCAATTAAATGGCAAACAGCGAATTATTTACGTGCTTAACACTCGATTGCCCTCTGCTGCCCCCGCGCGCACCTTGACGTGGGTTTATCTCAATCTGGCAACGACTTTCGCCAGAATTGTTTCTGGTGTTAGCCATGACGGCACTTAACAGCCTTGTTATATATATATGAGCCAGTACTGGGAAATCAGAAGACAACACGAAACAAAAAACCAAATTCCATGCGACGACTATAAATAACTTTCTGACTAACTCTTGCAGATCGCCTCGTACTTCATACAGAATCGTGGGTTCTCTTTCGGCATTAGCGATGTGACGCCCAGCGCGAAGTTGCTGCAGCACAAGCAGGTCCTGCTGGAGCGCGGCTATGCCAAGTGCAACGACTACATCGACAAGCTCAAGGCGGGCACTCTGCAATGCCAGCCCGGCTGTACGCCCGCCGAGACGCTCGAGGCTGTGATGCTGCGCGAACTGTCCGGCATTCGAGAGCAGGCGGCCAAGACCTGCTTCGCCGAGCTGCATCCAACGAATAGCGCTCTGATCATGGCACTCAGTGGCTCCAAGGGATCCAATATCAATATCTCCCAGATGATTGCCTGTGTCGGACAGCAGGCTATCAGCGGCAAGCGTGTGCCCAACGGGTTTGAGAATCGCGCACTGCCACACTTTGACAGGCACTGTAAGTAGCACTCGTCATTGTTTATCTTTGCTCGTTAGATGTCATTCGTTACTTTAGACTTGTAGATATGTACTTTAACTTATGTGTAATTAGATGCTTGCCTTATCATGGAACTAGCTTTTGTTGCTATATATTAGTCTTACCTTAGCCTAACAATGTGGCGAAATAGCTTTTAATTACTCAAGGCTACTCGTTAGATGTCACTCGTTACTTTATAACTACTTGTAGTTAGTTGATCTGTCTGATATGTTGTTAGCTTTTCGTTACTTTTTACTCGTCATATGTTACTCGTCACAACTTAGCCTTAGCTTACTCGCTACTTAATACTCCTTATGTATTACTCGTTATGCATCACTCGCTTATCTTAAACTGTCAACTTCGACTCTTCCTCACAATGTTAGCAATAATCATGCAGTAAGTTAGTTTTTATCACCCATTACTTAATAATCACTTTGAGCTACTCGTTACACTTCACTCGTCAAATGTTACTCGTTACTCAGCACACTGCTTATGTGATTCGTTAATATTTGTTATATATTACATGCTATGCCTAACAGATCATTAGAAACTCATTGTAGATCATGCCCTACTCGTTACTCTTACACGTAACTCGTTCATAGTCTCATTACTCGTTATTGGTTACTTGCTGCTTTCCACACGTTACTAATTAGTCGTTGATTTCCTCTTGCAGCTGCAATTCCAGCCGCTCGCGGCTTCGTGCAGAACAGTTTCTACTCGGGCTTGACGCCCACCGAGTTCTTCTTCCACACAATGGCCGGCCGTGAGGGTCTCGTCGATACGGCTGTAAAAACTGCCGAGACAGGCTATCTGCAGCGTCGCCTGGTCAAGTGTCTGGAGGATCTCGTCGTTCACTACGATGGCACCGTGCGCAATGCCATTAACGAAATGGTGGACACTATTTATGGCGGCGATGGTCTCGATCCCGTTTCCATGGAGACACGCAACAAGCCCGTCGATCTCAATCACCAATACGACAATCTGCGTGCTCAGCTGCCACGCGGCGAGCAGCAGCCGCTGGAAGCCGGCGAAATACTCAGCACGGTGGAGTCGCTGTTCAAGGAGCCGGAATTTGCCGAAGCGCGAGTCGACTTTAAGCAGGATGTAACGTAAGTTGAAAAGCTGGAGAAGATTTGAGTAGATCGCATGAATAACGTCTTCCCTCTGCAGATCTCACTTGAATGTCGTCACTAAGCGCATTGCCAGGCTACAGCAGCAATATGGCGGAGAGCATATGGATCTATGCCATCAGATCGAGTGCATCAGTCGGGAGCAGCTGTTAGAGTTTCTACGTCGCATCAACGATCGCTACAATCGAGCGGTTACGGAGCCGGGCACAGCGGTCGGTGCTATCGCCGCCCAAAGCATTGGTGAGCCGGGCACACAGATGACCCTCAAGACTTTCCATTTCGCTGGCGTCGCTTCGATGAACATCACACAGGGTGTGCCGCGTATCGTGGAGATTATCAATGCCACAAAGACGATATCGACTCCCATTATAACAGCTGAGCTGAGCAACAATAAGAGCATGGAGTTCGCGCGGCAGGTGAAGGCGCGCATTGAGAAGACAACGCTCGGTGAGCTGTCGTCGTATATTGAGTTGGTTTGTGGACCCTACAGCTGTCATTTGGTCATTGGCATCGATGCAGCGCGCATTAAGGTGCTCGGTCTTCACATTGATTTGGATAGCATAATGTGCAGCATCCTGAAATCTCGGCTGCGCGTCAAGGCCAATCAACTGCATGCGGTGCCGAAGAAGTCAAGGATTGTGGTTCGTGTGGAGTCGACACGCAATGCCACGATCAACGCTGAGCTGGCGCGCTTAGCCACCACCATACAGAACGTTGTCGTTGCGGGTCTGCCAAATATTGCACGAGCTGTCATCGCTGTGGACGACGCCCATCAGCCGCCCACCTACAAGCTGTGCATCGAGGGCTACGGACTGCGGGAAGTGATAGCCACCTATGGTGTGATCGGCGAACGCACGCGCAGTAACAACATTTGCGAAATCTATCAGACGCTGGGCATTGAGGCGGCACGCACCATCATTATGAGCGAGATCACCGACGTGATGGAGGGGCACGGCATGAGCGTCGATTGGCGTCATATCATGCTCCTGGCTAGCCAGATGACCGCACGTGGCGAGGTGCTGGGCATCACGCGTCACGGTCTGGCCAAGATGCGAGAGAGCGTCTTCAATTTGGCATCGGTAAGACAGAGACAGTTCAATTTTAATTTCTACTTTATGCCTAACTCGTTGTCATATGCTTGCAGTTCGAGAAGACGGCGGATCATCTGTTCGATGCCGCCTACTATGGCCAGACAGATGCCATCAATGGCGTCTCGGAGCGCATCATATTGGGCATGCCCGCTGGCATTGGCACGGGCATATTTAAGCTCTTGCAGCTGCACGAGGACAAACAGGTGCCGGATATAACACCGACCATCTTTCATCAGCTGAAACTACATCCGACTGCCTAGCCCAAATGTTTGCGCAGCAAACGTCTCTATTACCCGCCCGCCATCCACTCAAATCCTGTGAAATGCAGCAGCACTAGCAGCAGCAGCAGTTAACTTTTTGTTAACCCTTAGTTAGATTAGAGGTATCAAGTTATTATCCAAGAGCTGCCTTTGTTCTAATATAGTTGAAGATCTTAAAACAGATCTGTTCAAATAAGATTGGAATTCCTAGAGCAGTAAGGATAACTTCTAAACATCTAGAATCTAGAAATATCTCAAAATTGTTAACTGCTGACTACATATATGGTATAGAGTGTTATATATATGATAAGATATACCCATTGTAAATATGAATTATTGGGTAATACCCACTGTTTCCAGTGTATGTAAACAGGTCAAATATAATAAACCCTAAAAAAACACTCAATCAAATTGATGATTAGCTATATTAAGCAGTTTACTAACTGATAACTGATAGATATATCTATAAATAGATATATATAATAGCTATAAATATGCTCTATATATCCACAGAGGAAACCCAAGCAAAAAACACTTTTCCTCATTAGTTTCACTTAGTTATTTATTACATAAATATATATATATATATATAGTATAGTTGTATATATATTTTTCATAGGGTATTTGCTTAGTATGAATAGAAATTTATAATTACGATATTTGTTTTCTTTCTTCTTCTTTTTTAATAATATATGCTTAAAAAGAAATTAAAATAAAAATATATATAATAAAAAAAAAACAACAAAATTCGTTCGATATATTCAAATAAGTTTTCAATTGATAAAGCCTAAATATAAAGATAGTTTTCTTGGATACTTAGAATAGGCGTGGAGCATCATTAAAATACCTAAAAAAAAAAAGATTTATTTAAGAAAAAAAAAACAACTAAAATATGCATATCACAGGATTATTTTTATACCAAAATTAAACAAAAAATAAACAATTGGAAAATCTTTACTTAAGAAACTTTAATTTTCATTTCAATTATTTCATGAAATTTAAAAACAAAGTAAAACGCTGTTGACATCGGAGCAAAAGCAGGTAAAGATCAAATATCTCTTATGAGATTAGCTAAAGATCAGATATTCCATATGGGGATTAGCTAGATAGATATATATATATAAATTTTCCATTTCCATTTTTGGGCTTTCATGCATATTTAATTGAGCTTAAAAACTAGTAAAAAAAAATATGAATTTAAATATTTCAATTAGTTGGGAAAACTAGAATTAAAATCTATAGATAGATTATATATATATACATACATATATATATATTCCTATATATGTATATATGTAAGGTATATATTTAGTTATATGAACTATGACTATAAAAAATTGTTTGCTTTGGGCTTTGTTTTACTTTCTCTGAGCCGACTAAAACTTAAGTGTAAAGAGAGAGTGTGTGTGTGTGTGTTGGTTGGGTTTCAGGGGAATCGAAATCGATATTGATATCGAAATGAAAATCAAAATTGGAAATCAGTCACTGACATCGCCATGGACCTGGCTGGCACTAACTAGATCTGGCTCCGGCATTGCTCCCATCTCCGATACTGAATCCGGACCCGCACCCGCCTGGGGCTCGCCATAGCCGGCTCTTCTGTCATGGATTAGCATCGAAAGCGTTTCCAGGCTGCGACGCACCTGCAAGTCAAATCAAATCAAATCAATCATTATTTACTCAATTTATCTACACATTTATTTATATATAAAAATATATATACTATATCGTGCGATAAGGCGCAGTTGTTCGAGTCTCTCAGACTTTATTGCCCCCAGCTGGCCAGAAAGCCTGGGGGCCGTCCAATGCTTGATAAGATTATTAATTGATTCACTGATCGAGTGATTGCCCAATTTATCGATTGTCTAATCGATTGCCCCAACGGCTAAAGCTTTTGCAATACAATATATATATATATCTCTTTCTTTCTCTTTCTCTTTCTCTAAGCCTTTTGTTGTTACTTTCTTGCTGGTTACTTCCTTTATGTATCTCTCTTGTTTCTCATTTCTTTTTGTTATTTCATTGAAGCTCTCTATTTCTCTCTTCCTCTCTGTTTTTGAAGATTTCTTTTCAACATATTTTTGCTCTATATATCTATTTCTTGTTCTCCCTCCGTTCTCTCTCTCTTACTCTCGCTGCTAGTACTCTTGCTTCCTCTAATTCTTCGGTATCCCCTTTCTTTCCTGTCATTTTCTCTTGTTTTCTATTCTCTCCCTATCTGGTCTCCCTCTAGTCACACTCTTCACTCTCTCTGCTTATTAGCTGAGATGCATCCATCGCTCGTCTGCTCTCACCTTGGAAATTTGCTCCAGATTCCGTGTTAAAATATGTTGAGCTTCTGCCGTACTTTTGTCCTGCAGCTCCTTCTGCCAGCGCAGCGCCTCCGCGAAGATGTCTTCATCGTTGCCTGGCCGCTGTTTACAAAAGAAACAAATATTAGTACAGAATACTCTCCGAAAGCTCAGGGGTCGACGTACCAAATTGAAGTCAACTGGCGTTCGATAGAGACTCGTCTTGGCCTCGATGTCCAGGATGCGGTAGAGCAAGAAGACGGAGAATAGGGCTAGCATGAGGGCCAGCATTATGCCCAGATAGATGACATGTAGCTCTGTGAGGGATGGCAGCCGCAAGCTCAAATGCAAGCGGGCCGAATGCGCCAATCCACTGAGACGTCGACCCACTGATGGCGATGGAGTTGGAGTCGGCGGTGGAGCTGCCACGCCCACAACTGTAATGGGCGACGAGGAGCTGGAAGGAGGGCCAGAGCTGGATGCAGCCGAGGCTGTTGCGGAAGTTGAAGCAGAACCACTCACCGAACGGCTACCAGCGCCGTTCTGAATGAGCAGCACCTGAGCTCCAGCCATCGGCTCCTCATAGTGGACAATGGGCGGAGCGGAGCTGCGAATGGTCCCCGGGCTATGTGAGCTCTTTGCCTGAAGTTCTGAGTGGACAACAAAGACAACAAAGAGTCGTTAGTTCAACTGACATATATATCGGATATATAGTCGGCAGCTTACCGGAATGTCTGTCACTGCCTGGTCGCTGCCTGAGCAACATTTGTGGCTCGGATTCGATGGCTGCCGCCTCGGTAGCTGCTGCATCTCGCAGATGTGGCGGACTCTCGTTGCCGCTGATCGAGCAGCTGCTGTCGTCATCGATTATATACTCTTCCGGTAGCTCCACATCAACGGGCAGGGGCTTGGGCAGAATCTCCGTCCCAGTGGCGAGATGGCTGCACACGTTGCACATTAGACGAAATGCGGACTCGCGGCTGATGAAACTGCCAAACACATGACGTTCATCGGCTGTAGCCACGCCCACAGCGTTTGGTATTATCTTAACGGTTTTCTCTTTGGAGATTTTCGTTACCGAAGACGTGGGAATAACAACCTGAATTGATAACAACATAAAAGTTAGATTGCGTCACTCTTAAAGGGATTCAAAGACTTACCTTGGTTACATAGCCAAAGACATTGGAGTAGAAGGCAAAATGCTCGTCCGTTATGTAGAGATGACCCTGCAGCGGAATGTCGCCAACCAGAGCGCATGAAAAGTCTACAAAAGAAAAATACGAAAAAGTTAAGGCTTGCATAAAGCTCGAATACTATGCGAGGGAAAGCGAAAAATGTATCGATCTACAATATATCTTTCTATCTATACGTCTATCTGTATATATATACAGCTATCCATATGTACTTCTATCTCTCTTTATGTCTATCTTTCTATCTTTTTATACTTGTATCTCTCTACACATCTACCTATCTCTCTATACATATATCTATCTATCCATATATCTATCTGCACACTATCTGCACTATCTATGTATCCTATGTATCTATCTATTTATATATCAATCTCTCTATCCATCTATCTATATAAACTTCTACCTCTCTTTACCTCTATCTATCTATACACCCATTTCCATACATCTATCTCTCTTTGCATCTTCTTTTCTATACATCTATCTATACTTCTATTTACCTAAATATCTATCTATCTATACAGTAATATATTAATCCAATCTAATCTATTATAATATATGTTTCATCTGGCATAAAAATCAATCAGGTCTATCAAGTTTCATCAGCATAGCTCTGCGAACAATCGAGTTCTTTAAGAACAGTTAAATGCTATTCTGACAAAAGTACTGTAATCGCTCGCATACTTTACTGGCTGATGGAATTAGGAAGTCTGGGTTCTATAAACAGAAAATGATTTCCCTAAACATTGGCTCACAAGCGCCATCTGCCGGCATTTACTTACAATTGATGAGCTTCTCATCTTTGGAGACCTGCGAGAAATGGCGATGGAACTTTTTCACACGCGAACTGGAGACTTCCTTGCGCTTCTTCTCCTTTTCGGTTGGCGTTGCGGCTACTGTGGCGCTGCCCGCAGCTGCCGATGAGGACGCAACGCCGCCGCCGCCGGCGCCAGCGGCAGCAGATGTTGAGGAGATCGCTGCCACCGCTGACGCCTGCTGCAGTTCATGTTGTTTGGCCGTGTTGCCGACCGCTTTGCCGGCCGCTGAGCCGCCCGCCTTGCCTTGACCCTGAGTCGGGCTTTGACGGTTGCGAAGACTGGGACTGGAGCTGCTGCCGAGACTTTGAGCGCTGCCGCTCGACTGCAGCGGACCGTTGTAGCTGCTGAAGCTCTGAGGCAAAGAACTAAAAAGACAAGACAAAAGAATATGTATAAATAAATCATGTTAACCAAATGTCAATCATAATCAATCAACAATAAACAGCTAGGCCAGTTCAAAAGTTAAAAACCAGTCTGGCAACGCCATAAGCTGTTCACATTTTACACATACAATTAGAGCTTGGCTTTCTACTTAGATTTGATGATCACTGGTTCAGTTCATGAACTATATATAATACATGTTTGTTCATAAATAATTTAGGTATTTAGTCTCTTATGATTGACTTATGAACTAATTGAACTAGTTCAAAGGAACTATCCTTTTTAAATCTATCGAAAAGGATAATTGCAAGTTAACAATAAGTATAAGAAGCTATTTTTATATTCTATGATCTCTGATCTATGATCAATGATCACTGATCAATGATCTATGATCTATGATCTATGATCTATGATCTATGATCAATGATCTATGATCAATGATCAATGATCTATGATCAATGATCAATGATCAATGATCAATGATCAATGATCAATGATCAATGATCAATGATCAATGATCTATGATCTATAATCTATGATCTATGATCTTTGGTCTATGATCTATCTATAATCTAAGATCTAAGATCTATTATCCTTATTCGATATTAGATATTCTATATTCTATATTCAATATATTCTATATTCTCTTATGCTTCATTCGCATGCATTCATTGTCCATGATTTTTTGCAGTGCCTTGCGGAAGGCTTTATCAGGCATTAAGCTTAACGATAACACAATCCCGACCATGGCCACAGACCTATCGGTTGGCACAGAGAACTGCATGGACAAGGTTAGGGGGAAGCGTTTGAGAGATAAAGGTTGCCAAGAGCTCGGGCTTAGGCTTCAATTAACATCTGTTGGTTGACAGCAGAAAACTGGGTTATGCTAAGGCTAAGGCTAAGGTCTAAATAGTGCCAATCGATATCGGCTATAAAGCTTTTATGATCGAATGCGAGCGCAGCTGGTGGAATACCTTTGTCAATTAATAGCCCAATTAAAAGTGGTAAAAATTTAGCGATACGCGAACACAAGTTGACAGCTGTTTGCCTCTCGAGATAATCAAGTGTGAGGAATAGCGATCGGTTAAAGTCAACGTCATGGTTAATACAGCAAATTCGGAAGTTTCAAAGTTAGCTTTTACTTCTTTATCTATCCAATAGCAAAAGGGTATATTGTGCTACGCTTTGGTATCTAGATATATATCGGGTGGATATCATTTGTAGATTGTATCGGTTTTTGAATGTAGGTTTCTTTGACAGAGATTTATATTATATAATAAATTTGGTGTGTTGATTAAATTATATATTCTTAATCAGCAATTATAAATATTACTAATTAGTATTATAAATTAGTATAAAGCCGCATTTCGACCGATATCTTTTAGCGATTAAAACTAAGAGCTTTTAGTTAGCAAGAATTGTTAATGCTTTCGTCTTTACAGTTTCTACAGGTCATCTCCTAGTCGCGCATTCACTTTACATATTATTTTCGTCTTCTTTTTTGTTTTTTTGGACTCTAAAATCGTAGAATCATGCATTGATATATTGAGAGACCTTATCGCTAGGCGCACAAGTCGATTTATGATTAGAAGCTCATGGCATTGTAAAGATTTACGATGCTTCGTTTTTTGCTATCTCTCATTATTCCTCTCTCTCTCTCTCTCTCTTAGTGTCGCTCTTTCGCACCACGCTGTCTCGGCATCATAGTGATCTAATGTTTTGATCTATATGCAATATAAACATTCCGAAATGTGGGACAGATAAGGGCTTCATGTGCTGTCTTATAATTTATAGTATATAGTTATTATCTATATCATGAACCGGCGCATGAATCAGGCAAAGCGTCGGCTCAGCAGCCAACTGCATTGAGGTGACCGACCCACAGCTAAACCTATATAAAGATATGGATATATCTGGTCTTGTCGATAAGCGTTAACAATTTGTTTGCCAAGTTTTATTGGACCTTTGAGCATAATCTTATTTGTATTCTATCTATGGGCTAGATAGGCAGAGTTCAGAGTATTACTTCGTTAACTCAGACAGTTCAAAACTTTCGCTAATCGTTGAGTCATTTGGCAAATGTTGTCATTGTCCAGTTGTAAACGTGCTTTACTTTTCTTTACTGTTTTATTTTTATTCTTCTCAGTTGAGGGTTCATAAGTTATCGGGTAAATGTCAAGTATGGAAAGTGTTACACAAGAAAAATGGTTTTATAATAGGTCTTTCAACTCAGTTAGCCAACTGGCTGATGAAATCTTGTTCTCTGTTTTCGTTTTATCAATGAAATCATTGATAAATTCATTGCTGAATTGAGTGGGAGTTATATAAAGGCATATGGAAAGGTATAGAAATGTTCTAATTTCCTTTGATCATATAAAAATAGCAAGTACTAAATTATAGGGAAAGAAATTTACTATTTCATTTTTCAACAATCGTTTCATTCCATGTATTGTTTAGTTAGCGTTTAAGTTTTAATTAGATGTAGGCTTTAGGATGGACATTAGTAATCTATAATAGGTATTTAGAGGCTGACTTTGATCTTTTATAAGACATTGATGCCTTTGATAAGCAGATGCAATTTATTTTAAAGAAATTCGAATCTAACAATTTGCTGTTATAAGATTCTCATCCTTGACAATTTCCTTTTATAATGCTTAAATCCCTCCATTATTATTCTAAAGTTTGAAATTTCCGTAAAGGTTTTTTGGCGTTCTTCAATATTTAAGTATTTTACTGGCATTTTTAATAAATTTATGTATGTCCACGTGGCAATTAAATTTTAACAAAATTCATTGCAAGATGTTGCGAAATTAAACCTTATAATACATTGCCTATAAATACATTGGAAAACAATTGTTATCATTTTCTATTTCTGTCTTCACGACGACTTTGTTGGAGCCAAAAACGTGCCTTTCATGATTTTTTAGTTGTATGTCGTAAACTAAACATAGATATACTTTTTTGTTTATGATAATATTAATAAACTAGACAATAAGACTGGTTATTTTCCCGCTATATATTCATATATGTTTAACTCATTCCCCAAGAAAAAAGTTACTACTGTACGAAGACATTATTGATGCACTGTATATCTTCAGAGAAGCGCCAATTCGCTTCAAACTAACTTTTCGCCCGTGACTTACGGCGTTGAATTGTATTGCTGCTTGTGTCTGCCATTCGGCTTGAGTCGTTCGACGCCATTTTGAGCTTTGCTCTCTTTTGCTGTGCTCTCTCGCAGGCTGCCGCCGGTATTATTATTGTTGTTGTTGTTGCTGCTGGATTCGATGAGGGACATGCGTTTGAATGTGCGCGCTACGGTACGTGCGCCGCCGACGACAACGTCGCCGGCTGCAAAGACAAAGTTGCGATCGCGGGAACGGGAATGGGACCGGGTGCTGCTGCTGCCTTTCTTCTGACGCATGACAACCGGTGGATGCGTCATGTTGTTGTAGTCTTTGCTCTCCATGCTCTCGTTGTTATTGTTATTATCATCGATGGGCGGCGAATCATTGGACTCGCTGCGTATATCAACACGTTGCACCGGCAGCCCACCCTCGTCCCCCACTGCAAGATCCTGCTCAAAGTAGACACTGAGCCGGGCACTGCTGCGCACATTATCCGCTACGTGCATTTTTTCCAAAAATTGTTTTCACCTTTTTTTTGAATATTATTTTATTTCGTTAAGTTAAATAGCACAAAAAAAAAATATATGTCAACACTAATTACAACAGCAACAAAAAAGTAGGGTATTAAACACGCGCGCTTGTCTCGCTTGCATTCGAATAAAATGCAAATATAACAAATAAATTGTAACTGTGTAACCGAAGCTGCGGTTTAGGCAGCGAGCGCGTCTCAACTGTTAACTGTTAACGGTGCTTGTTTGTCTTTTGTCTTTCGTATTTTGTGTCGCCGTTTGTCACTCTTATTTTGCTTGAACACACCATCCGCCGCCGGTCGTGTCGTGCGCCAGCGTCTCGCATTAACTGAAACGTTTAACAGTGCCGGCAATGGTAACGGCAACAGCGACGCCGCAGCTGCCATTGGACATGTTTACCATTGCCCTAAGTCGGCGTCGACGCCGGCAGCAGCAACGATGGCAACGTCAGCGACGGCAGCGGCAGCGGTTTGTTTATAGCATGCTGCAGTTTGGGAGAGCGCGAAAAGCAAATGGCGTCAGCAGTTGATGTAAGCATAACATACCCTGCACTGCATTTGGTCTTAGGTGTGCAGGCTTGGAATAATATAATAAAATTTTTTTTTTATATAACCTATTTTAGATGATTATAACAATGTCATAGAGTTTTATAGCTAAAACTGTAAGGCAAAATTTCATAATTGCTCACATATATGTGAAACAATATACCCACTTATGGCAGCACATATGCTACAGGGCATAGCCTATGCATGCGCTTCAGCTTTGTTTTGCCTTTGCTTTGCTTTGCTTTGCCTTTGCATTTGCAGACGTTTTGAGATAACAGTTGCTTCTATCTCAATTAGTTAATTGTTAAGTTTTGAAAGTCTGTTCGCAATTTGTTTACTTCTTGTCGAAGCGTATGAAGTGTCAACTAATTAATTAATTAATTATCTATTATCAAGCGACATTGTTATGCTTTGTATGAAAGAGAGTGTGCCAGAGAGAGGGAGAGAGAAAAAGCATAAATTCTTATTTATTCTCTTTTATGTATAATTTGTAAACATTTATAAATGGCATTCGTTGTGCTCGCAGCTAGAGTAGATAACACATATCTACGTTGGTTTGGGGCCTCTGTTGGGGCTATCCTGTAAATGAGTTACCACAACTCGTGGCGCTCATTCGTCTCTCGGAATGATTCATCGTGCAACGATTCTGAGTGGCTCATAAAAGTATCAGCGATTGATTATGCACTGGTAGTTGACATTTAATTGTTTATTGACAACCTGCTGTTCCATGGCCCCCCTCCAAAATCTTCCGAGTGACTCACTCAGGGTACGGGGGCGGGGTCGGGGGCGTGGCAGAGCCGCTGCCACCTATTGAGAATGCTTTAGCTCGTGGTTAGTGGGCCACATGATGAATCACGTGCTCTTATCAGAACGGCTCGCCAAAGGGGGCGGGTTTGGGGGTGGGGATTGTCGCAGCACAACATCAATGCAGCAATCGACTTTCAAGTGAATATCAAACATATATCAACGTACAATTATTGCTTTATAAATACTAATCGACATATGTACGGCGAACACGTGCGATTTATGTTTCCCATCTGATATCTGATAGCATTTCTTTATTAACTTTCTTAACACTCGTTCAGCAGGTTAAGAAGGGGCATATTCCGTGTATATGATTTCTGATATATCATATATACAAACATATGCATATAAAGCTCGCTCAGTAAAAAGCTCTTATAGTTCAGCAGTTAACTCGACTCAAGAGCAAATCCAAAACTTTTTCGAAATTTGGTCACTCTAGATTTGTTTCTTTCTAAACTTACCTATAAAACTATTTTATAAAAACTTAGCCTCATCTTAATACTAAAGTACCAAAAAAAATTTAGGTTTAAATATTTTAGAGTGACTAAACTTTGAGTCAAAATTTATTGTTCTTTAATTCTTTCTAAATTTAACAACTAACACCGAACCGAGTATTCAGCAGTCAGTAAGAAAGTAGCGAGTGCTACGGCGATTAGAGTGACCAGAATTTGGCTTACACACTACCCTCAACTCGGACGATAACAATGATGATGATGATGAGTAATACATTCGCCAGAATTGGTTATGAGTGATTCATGGGCTATCTTTATAATATATCTAAGGAATCACTAGCTAAATAGTAGAGTGTCAGTTAAGTGAGTAACCCATATCTAACTACTCGCTGCTAAACTAATTAGCAATTAGCAGTATTTATGTTGTGTTTGAGAATGTTTTGAGAGTTCTGTTCAAATGCGACTGAGGAGTGACGAGAAGGAGAAGGAGAGGAGAGCAAAAAAACTAGTAGGATATGTATTGAGGGGTTATCTATTTGATTTAACGAATGAATATCTATTAGAGAGAGATAGAGAGAAAAAGAGAGAGAGAGAGCGAGAGAGAAGAGAGAGAGAGAGAAGGAGAGAGAGAGAGAGAGGGAGAGAGCGATGCATAAGATACAGGAATAGAAAGTCTCTCTCTACTCTCGCGCGTGAGACAGGGAGATACAGAGAGACGCAGGGTGATAGAATGAAAGAGGGAGAGAGAGAGAGAGAGAGAGAGATAGAAAGAGAGTGAGATAGAGAGAGAGAAAGAGAGAGCGAGAGACACAGGGAGAGTGAGAGATACTGTGAGAGAACGAGAGAGATATAGAGAACGAGAGAGATAAAGAGACCGAGAGATAATTTTCTATGATTTATTAATATAAATATATATATCATCTCTACTGATCTACTGATCAAGAATATATATACATATATACTTAACGTTGCCTCCTTCGGTCTATGGCATACATATGCAGCAAAACATTATACCCAACATGGCCACTTTCAATGGGTATCGAGAAAAGGAGCTGCTCTTGTTGAATGGCACTTAATGGTCTTGTTTATCTAAGCAGCTGACTTTGGCAATAATCTGTTGTTATTTTTATGTGAGTGTGTGTGGCGCAGCTGGCAAACACCTGCTGTAGACGCACACCCACACACACACGCACGCACGCACACACATAGTAGGTTTACAAGCCTTTTTTGATGTTTTCTGAGAACTGCCTGATTAGGAGACCAACAAAAGGCCGCATGACTGCCAGCTATGCCGTGCCACGCCCATCGTGTGACCAGAAAACCGCCCCACATCGGCGAGCAAACAAAAAGCGACAGAGAAACATGCGAATTGGCCCATTGATAAGGCCAACAGGTGGGCAAAATAAAAAACTAAGAGGAAGCAGCAGCAACAGCAGCAGCGATCAGCGACGTTAACTGCGCTTTAGCCATATCTTATCGATAGACATTGCTCCAATTGCCAAGCCAATTACTCACACACACACACACACACCCACACGCACGCACGATGACAGACAGACAGACAGACAGGCAGGCAGGCAGGCACAACAGGTAGCTAATTGCTGTGGCTCACCTGTGCTCCGGGCCAAGCGTCTCTGGCAGGGATAACTGTGCAGCCAATTGTTGGCGTCTCAGCTGCAGCAGTTGTTGTCGTTGCTGTTGCTCGAGTTGTTGTTGTTCGTTTAGAGTTGCCGTTGACTTAGGATTGTCGCCAGCTGCTGCTGCTTGTCCTGGCAGCTGCAGCGCTGCCATGGAGCTTGTTGCACGCTCATCGACGGCGCAGTTGCTGCCACTAGCGACGCTGTTTGTCGATCTGTTGATTAGGCAAAGAAAACAGACAGACGCCGAGCGCGGCCAACGCGGCGTATGAGTAATCAGAGCACACATCACAGCAAACATAAACCAAAAACAAAAACTATTGCATGCTTTTAGGCGGCGACAAAAAAGAAATACCAACAAAATAAAACTCTCTAGCATATGGCTTGGGGCTTTTATATGAAGGCATGACTGTGTGTGTGTGTGTGTACTTTTCTGGTATATAGTTTCTATATAGGTATATTTAAAGTAAACGGTATTTGATGGATTGTGTCACTGTGACAAGCACTGTAAGCATCACTGGTTATTTGTTATCTGATATATCCATCACTCTTTACTCCGTTACTCGTTACTTACAGACTGCTCAAGTAGCACCGAAGTGTTTAGATAGTAACTGTATTATGCAGTCAATTGTTTCTCGTAGTGAAGGAGTCAAGGACAAGTTGCCAAATTGGATGTTTACTATAGCGTGTAGTTGGTCAACTTTCCTTACTTAATTTTACTCGCTACTTATTACTCGTCAGATATCACACGTTACTTTAGACTTACTTAGACTTACTTTAGACTGCTAAAGTATTAGATAGTAAGTGTTTAGATAGTAAATAGTAAGTAGTTCCTAGTTAATATATGTTGTTTTATGTTACTCGATACTTATTACTCGTTACTTTTTACTATTTTCATGTCAATTCTTACTTCTTAACTTACCAAATAAGATGTTAGCTTTACCTTATTGGTAGTCAACTTACATAGTTTTAAGTTACTCGTTACTTTTTACTCGGCATACTTATAACTCGTTACTTCATAGCTGTATCGAGTTGCATTGACTACTCGTTCCTTTTTATGAATCAATCTTTATATATCACTCGTTACTCGTCACTCCATTACTCGTCAGCTTTGTATTCTCTAAGTTTCTCATTACTCCAGGGAATGAGAGAGAGAGAGAGAAAAAGAGAGAATGAGCATCAACTACTCGAGCTCGTTCTTATGAAAACATTTATGCACAGTCCTCTCTTATTTATGATTGACAAATTTGAGCTATTTGTCTGTAATTTTCTACAAGTGTTCTAATCTAGATAGACCGGATATCGGATTGCATAGATGTGGAATTGAAATGCCCTTGTAACATATAATGGTTCATTCTATATTTATTAATTGCAACTGTTTAGCTAATTGAGAAGAGCAGCATGCAAACTAATTAAGGCCTAGCAAGTTGCTCAATTGATGAAATTGATATCGAGCATATATATAGGTCCATATATACTTATAGATATTCATATATATGTAGATACCCTATATCTGATTAAGGTTCTTAGCCGGCAAAGTAAATGCATTGAAAGTGAATTTGAAAAGCTTGCGCCTTAGCAAAAAAGGTTACATAAAACCATGTTCCATTTAATTTTCACTGTTCCAGGTGAAATTTAGTCAACCATTCGTCTATTTTCACACATTTTACACTGTAATGTATCAAATACAAATATTATTTGCCTCAGCTACTTTAGTTTCAACTATACGACAATTCTCAATTAATTAAGAACGATGTTCCACTTAATTTCCAATGTTTCAGGTAACATTTGTGCATATATGTCTATTTGATTGACATTCCTTCTTCTTTACCTGTCTGCTTTGCAATTTAAATGCATCGATTCTTTCTCTTTAATTATTCAAGGCCATTAATGTGTTGAAAAGTTCGTCAAATGCCCCTAAATTGCACCACTCGCTTCTACCTCGCCTCACCTGTGCTTCATAGACACGTGTGGTGCCCGGTAACAATTAAAAATGCATATTTCATAAGCTTCAGAAGCTCTTTTCCCATATGCCCGAAGCGCTTCATTTACATTTTTAATCTGCGACAAAATAGTGGAAAAACTTGAAGTGCCTTCATGGGTCTAATGATATTTCCAAATTCTATTCCCCGTGACAGGAATGACCTTTTGAAAGTCTGACAACCCTTGAATAAGCTAAAAGGAACTGCTAGATTAACCCATTAAAAGTTGGGGTAACTCTCATCGAATATTTATAGCCATTTTAACCTTTGACTTTTAATGCTGGCCATCCCTGGACTCCCAGCAAATGTAATAATAGCTTTGGAGACTTTGACAAGCGTTAAAAAACTTTTAATGAAATGTTTTTATAGAGTTTCACAAGTACTATAAAAGAAAGACTATTAAAAGTCGATGGAGACTTTGAATTATTAATAAAATGCGGTTGAAGACTTTATATCAGAGATATAAATGAAAAGCCTTTGGAGACTTTTATTACATTCAACTGCACTGAACAGTGTTTGGAGACTTTGGCAAGTCTGAAAAATGGGTTTTGGAGACTCCAATATCACTTTAACTAGGTGAAGATGGCTTTAAGGACTACGAAAAGCCTACAAAACATATATAGACTAAGAACAATACATTTTGAGGACTTTACTTAAGAGAAAAAAGTTAAAGATTCTCCTATGAAGAGCTTTTGGAGATCTTTTTCCCATCGAGATTTTCGTCAATCCTAAACTAAATAAAAAATAAAACAAAACACTCAAGTTCAGAGAACTTTGGGAAATATAAATCAAGTAGGCTTTGATTGACAATCGAGATTAGGCTATGAGCTGAGCAGTACTGTGATTCTCAGTTGCGTTTGGGGAACAGCACACAGAACACTGGAATATTGTCCTAAAATTTAAATTATAAAAGTTTTTCCCACTTTTTTTTCTGTTTTTTTTTTATAAATACATTTCGTTTTAAAAATTGTAAAAATTCAACGTAAAATAAAATTGATTCGCGCAGAGACGAACCGTTCAATTATTGTGACGGACCAAAGTCTTTGAGAGGAGCAGTTACAAATCAGAACCAGAAAGGACATCGAATCAACGATTTCCCTACAATACACTCCCAACCCACGCACATATATATACATATATAATATATATATATATATATTATATATATATATATATTTATATATATATATATACAGATATATATATTTAAAGTACAAAGAATCGACGAAGCCACAATGCCAAAACAATCGTTGAGCATTAAGAAGAGCACGCTCAGTGCTGTCGAACAGTACGAGCTAAACCAATGGCTTGAAGAAAACCATATTAATCCGTCAAACCTGCGACGATCCTTTACGGATGTACTGCCCTTGGCCCGTCTACTGTCCCGCTATTACCCAGACATAATTGATCTCAACTACTATCCACCACGGAACAGCATCCAGAACAAGGTGTGCAACTGGGAGTCGTTCAACAAACGTGTCCTAAACAAATTGGGCTTGCAGTTGACGCGTGATCAAATGATTTGCGTCGCACGCAGCGTGCCCGGCTCTGTGGACCAGCTGCTGTATAGCATAATGCGTGTCCACGTGGCTACCGAGTTGAAGGCACGCGAAGGTCGTGCTAGCAGCGAGGACGACGACCAATCGACGGCGACGGTAACACTGCAGCCATCTGCAGACACGGAGGAGAACAGACCGGACGAACTGAAGTCAATGACCTTGCCCCTGCCTACGCCGTTACCAATGCCACTGACCTTACCACTGACCTTGCCGCAGTCCAACAGGCTGAGCAAACCCCTAACTGCGACTGATTCCGAGACCAATAGAGATCCAACAGCAATGACAGTCAAGGCCCTGACACCAGCCATAAAGCGCACGGGTCTGGCACGCGGCGGCCCAGGACTTGGCGTTGGTGTGACAATGCGCACGGGACGCCACAAGCGTCTGACGCAACAGCATAGACATGCCCATATCGCAGCAACTGCTGCCGAATCACCGTCAGCAGCAACAGCTGCAGCAACCCCAGCAACAGGAATACCATCAACAACAGCATCACGACAAAGAGGTGAACAAGTTAGTCTGCTACCAAAACAACGTATGGTACTATATTCCATCTATATGCAGGCCGTCAATCAGCTGCAGCGAAAAAACGCTAGAATCGCCAGATTTGATCAGTGGAGCGCCCATCTGGAGAATATGTTGCAGCTAAAATGCGAACGGATCGATGAGTTGCAGCGTCAGGTGGCCGTTGCAATGTTGGCCTCACGTCAAATGGGCCGACGATCCAGGCAGAAGAAGCGCCATATGCCAACAACTATTGGTGGCATGCTTGAGGCCGCTAAAAGGTTGTAGTAGAACACACACACACCCACATGCAGACACACACGCACACGCACAGACAGACTTACGCACACACACACACAAACACAAACAGACACACTCACATACACACACAAACAGACATATACATCCACAAACAGACACTCACACACCCTCACAAACATGCTCAAACAGTCAATTCATGTTTTTTCCGTTCGACTACTCGCATATTTATATATAGATGCATATATATACGAATATATATATATTTATGTATATGTATATATGCGTATATATGTATAATTGGACGCTGCTTCATCCCTCTGCCACGTTTCGGTCCAGTTTATTACTCCACTGATCTGTCCTATTCATTTATTAACTATAAATTCAATTTTGTATTTGGTAGAGCCCCCCCCAACTTGATTTCGGCCATATCGAAAGCAACAACCGTATCCAAGAAAGAGAAAAACAAAAACATATTTGTAATTCTCAAAGTGTACCTCAAATAAACTAATATTAACTAGCTATGTTAACGCATTTACACACGATTTTTGTAATTCCCAAAGTGTTTTAGCTTCAACTCGCCGCTAACTGTTCGCTTGGCCGAGGGTTGCTCATCAAGTTTGCGGCAGTCGGTAAACGATTGTTTAGCTGCATTACTGGAATGTGTCATAATTGGTGGAAAAGAGCTTTTGTAAAAGCTGTCTTTCAACGAGGATTGCTTAGCAAGTTGATTTAAGTGTATTTGTCATAGATTTAAGATTTTTTCCTTGAATAAATGCTTAAGAAATCTGGTTTATCAAAGCTCATTTAAGCTCATAATTCAAGAGCGCTTGTATGAAAGCTTTTTTATTGACGCCTGCTAGGCAAAGTTTATGGAATTCAGTATCTAAGAGTTTTAGTATTTGAGCTTTTCTGAAAGCTTCTTGAATAGCGAAAACATTTGTTGTCAGGCTAAGGCGACTTGATCTTTGCATATATAGTTCTTAACAAATTTTTGTTTTTTGTTTGAACAAGTGTTTGGAAAGAGCTTTTGTTGAAAACTACTTAAAGCTTTTGTATTCATGCTTTCAAAATAAAGTCTTTATATAGATTTTTATGGATATATATATGTTTAGATCCACGCGTTCTTTCGGACAGACAAACGGATAGAGCTAAATTGACTCAACTGTTGATCTAGATCAAGAATATATATACTTGATGAGGTCAATCACGCCTTTAGCTGCCCTAAATTGTCATTTACAATGGAGTTAGGCCAAATATGCCTTGATTCTTATTGAAAATTGATTTGAGAAGTTTGAAGTGTTTGATGCTAATCGAATCGGAACAAACTGTGCGACAGTTCTCATAAATTGTATATATATATATTTTCTATTATCAAATATTCTGAACAGTTAAAGACTAGCACAAACCGTGCAAAATGCACACAATCAGCAGCAAAAGCCTCAGCGGCGAGGAGTTGGCCGAGGTGCACAAGTGGCTACAACAGTACGATGTAAACACAACGCGTTTGCGACGCGAATTCTCGGACGTTTTGCCATTGGCGGAGATGATGAAGCGGGATTATCCACGTCTGGTTGATTTGAACAACTTCCCAAAGCGTAGCAGCGTCCAGTTGAAGGTGGCCAATTGGGAGACGTTCAACTATAAAGTGTTGGCCAAATTCAATTTGACATTGAGTCGCGAATTTATCGAGCTGCTCTCGACGGGCGCTCATGGCGCGGCCGAGGTGCTACTGCATGAGATCATGAGACTGAAGAAGCGCCAACGTGTCGTGGAGACTAGAAATGCGATACTCGCTCAGGAGCAGATCTGGGAGGAGAACGACGAGGTGAAGACGGTGGTCGTCAACAAACAGGTGGGCGATGGCATCGTTCAGGTGCCACAAAAGATGATCCTCTATTCGCTCTATGAGAAAATGGCACGTGAAAATCAGGCAAAGGATCAAATCATTGAATCGAATCAGAAGCGCTTGGCCCACATGGAGAATATCATCAAAGTGAAGACCGAGCGCATCGATGAGCTGCTCATGCAAATGGGCAAAGTCCCCAACAAGCTATGCAACAGCCCACGTCTGCAATGCTCTAGTGTCACACGACTGCCATCTACATCGATGATCAGCTATGAGCCATTGGGCGCTATACGTAAACGACATCCAAATACGCCAGCCTCCTCCGATTAGGGACTTGCGTATACATGAAAAGAAGGCAAGCAAGAGAGAGAGGCAAAGAGGAGAGCGCGAGTGAGGAGGAAAGAGAAGGAGAAGGGGAGAAAGATAAAAACAGAAAAATTTAAGAAATAGAGAAAAACCAGAGAGATAGAGAGATAAAAACCCGATTTTTTAGAGAGAAAGAGGGAAAAAATAGATATTTGTGAAAGAGATAGAAAAAACAGACGATTCTTAGAGATACTATTAAAGAGAGTAAGGGACATAGAGAGAAATGACGAGAGAAAGGAAGAGCCAGAGCGAGATAAACAGAGTGAGAGCAAAAGAGAGTGAGAGATAGATAGTAAGAAGAGTTAAAGAGAGGAGAGCAAGGAGAGTTAGAGAAAGAGAGAGAGAGAGATAGAGAGAGAGAGAGAGAGAGCGAAAGAGAGAGAGAAAGGAAGAGCAAGAGAGAGCTGGCTATTGCCACGCTCTTGCTCTTTACACAACACACGCATACACCCACACCCACAGACACGTATTTTTTGTTATCAGATCGTAGTGTAGCTCGATCCAGTTGCATTCCCCTGTTTTGTGTTTCTTCATAAAATTGTATTCAAATGTCTTTATTTCCAATTTCCAATTTCTGTTGTTTTTGGCATCCTCCGTACATTCAGTTTTTCGCTTGTACGAACTATCCAAATTTACACAAAACATTTTGAAATTGTGGTCGAAAGCGATTAAATGTGTTCAAAATTATAAACAAGAAATTGAAAGGAAAAAAAAACAGTTTCATTATAATTTGGTAAACCAAAAGTTAAATGTTCATTTTCCGATCTGGAGGAGAATGTTGAATTCGGAAACTTCTTACAGTACTGTTGTTGTTGTGTCTAACGACCATTTTGATAGGAACTGTTTCATTTCCACTCGTTCCACTTAACAGTTTAGTATCTAAACACTATTCTTATAGGCTCTGTTTCATTTCCACTCGTTCCACTTAATAGTTTAGTATCTAATGATGTTTTTAACCAGCTATGTTTCACTTCCACGCGTTCCACTTAAGAGTGTTTTATATCTTACGATCCTTTCGAGCTAGTGTTTCATTTTCCATTCGTTACACATTGTCTCTAACAAAATTGTAGATCTCTATGCGTACCTGGCCTTAAGCAATAGACGCTTCTTGATCGCTGGTCGAACGGATGCTGTCTCCTGGCTGCTGCTGCTGCTGCTGTTGTTGCTGTTCCCGTTGCTCTGTCGACTCCAGTGCCAGCTGCCATTGCTGACAGTCAGGCTCTGGGCGAGACAGAGTAAGGCGCTGCCGCTGCCCGTGCGATACATATTGTGGATATATATATTCTGTTCGCTCCTCGGGGGGTTTGTTTACGAGTAGCTGGCATCTATCTCCGTGCGTCAAATTTGCAGCTTGATGGCTTAATTAAATTAAGTTTTATGGACTTGCTGTGGGCGTGTGTTTGTCCGTCCGCTCGACCATGCATATACAAATATATATATAAATATATATACTATATATATGTATATATGTGCAAACGAGCGTTAAACGCTTTGATAAGCATTAAAATACACAGAGACAAACACAATTTAGCGCGTCAGGTCAGCCACATGCCTCCCCACAATGTGTCTTCAATTACATGTGCGAATTTAATACCAACGACCGCCGTTACATGCAACTATATATATATAGATATATATCTATATATATACATGTGTATATGTATCTACATATTCGTATTATTGGTGTCTTTGATTGACTTCGTTTTCGCTTAGCACGGCACAAGTATAGGACGCTGACTGCGTGCTCAAATGTGTTGACAGCGCAGTTTTATACAAAAAGCCTGTTTGGGTCAGTGCGAGGGTTGCAGCAGCTAACTAAGTAATGCATGAGTCATAGACTTGGCTAAAGGCGGCTTAAAGAGGCTAGAACACTCAAGCTGAGCCGCTGAGCCGCTTAGCTTGAGTACTTTGGCAACCCCTCAAGCTGAACCGTTCTTGAACCGGTTCAAGCGATACGATACCATATAATTTGTAATCATAATTATATTGATTTTTAAAGATATTTCATTGATATTTCAGCTTGAACTGATTTTGAACTGGTTCAATTGGCATAGAAGAAAAACTGAGTTATAGTTCAGCTCAGATATCAAGCTCTTAAAGACTGTGGGAATGTTCACATAATCTATTCAGTTGATAGAGTATAGTTTAAGTTGTAACTCTAAGAATCTCCATCAGAACTTACTTTGATGTAATAAACAAACAAAATACGAATCATAAATGAACCAGTGAATCGATATGAACTAGCACAAAGAGTTCACTTATTGTGCAGCACTTGATTCGCGTCTTTTGGGCGTTGTCACGCCCCATGTGACACCAGACTCAATTGACACAGCCTTGTGCTTTCTCACGGCCCTGTCCCTGAATTTGTTTTGTTTTGCGCGAATTGCATTTTTGAAATTTAAATTTCTGTGGCAAGTTAAGCAAAAGAAAAGACAATTGAATACGAGAACAAGTATCGATTTACCGAGCCCAGCTCTATACAAGCTAAAGAACTTATGTACATATCGAGTGCACTGGAAAGTAAATAGAAAATACACTAGGAACACAAAAAGTGGAACCATCAATCATGAGTTATCACACATCGATCAACAATCGTCAATTATCAGGCTATAATCATCAAACATCAGTCATCTGTCAACAATAATCAGTTATCACTTATCAATCATCAGTAATCAGTCTTCAGTTATCAATCATCTGTCATCAATCATCAATCACTAATTAACAATCATGAATAATGAATCGTCAATTATCAGTTATCAATGAATAGCATAAGCTCTCGCACTTTGTCTTTCATTTTCGATAGTTCATCCATTAATTATCGATAATAATCGATATTTTTCTAACCAAAGACAAATCTCTTTTCAAATAGTAGACTCTTGAGCTTTGGTACTTACAGTCAGAGTATCTCCTAGCCGGATATTTCGCACTAAATCACTCTTGTTTGTCTTCTTTTCTCTTTGTGCATGCTTCAACCCTTTTAGCATAGAATTCAATTGCAATCGTTGAGAGCCTGACAAGGGCAAAGTTTATTAACCCATTGTGTGTGTGGCATGTGGATGGTCTTGGGTGTAGGGGTAGAACGAATGCAATGCAAATTGCATTAGAAAGGCAACCCTGCCACGAACCCCAACTCCAATACATGAACAACCCCAGCAAAAAAGCTAGCATAAAAATTTCATGACACGCCGCAATAAGATTTTAATAGAGCTGGACTACGGGCTGAAGAGTTTGGGGTAGACAAATGTTAGCACGCAACTAATTAAATGGCGACAATGTTACCAGAGGCAATGAACTCCACCCCACCGCCCACCGCCCTCCTCTCCCTCCTTCGTCTCTACTCCATTGTGTCGGCATAAAGTGAAACAATTTTACGCGCGATTTTTGATTTCAACGGAAATTATGATAACAAATTAACGCGTCTTCCTCGCCCCCGCCTCATGCCCCAAGTCTTCTTCCTGCCCACTTTGATTCATTACGCAATTTAGTGTTGCTAGTTAAAAAGTTAACTTCCGTTTACAACAGCTGCCACACCCCCACAGCCACGAGCTAATTGCCAAACAGTTTTCGGAAAATTTTAAACATTTACAAAATGCGAAAAAAAAAATGTTCAAAAGAAATTCGTGCTAATGGAAATGTTTGCCAAAATTTGCCTTTGACGTGACTCGTAAATATTGTGGAAAATCTGTTGAAAATTCTATTTACTAACAACATGAATAGAATCCCGGAAGATTCCGAAACAGCATTTATGAAAGTCAGAAGAACAAAAGCTTTAGAAGAAGTTGAAATACCCTAACTGCAGTGTTAGCATAACTTTAATACTATGTTTTAGTATAATTATATAAATGATATATATCTATATGATCCATCCAATACCCACTTATGTGCTGTTTGAAACCGAACGAAAGTTTCAGCTCAGTTTGGATAAACAGTTTTGGTAAACATGATGCAGATCAAGCATATATATATTATATATACCTTATACATATATCCAGTTTAAACTGATAGTTCCCTAAATCATAGTGGCTTTACAATATATAGCCTGATCATAAATATCTATTTGCCACAGAAAATCAAAGAGTTCTGGTTTTCCCTAATTGATTTATGATTAATAGATCTTTGTATATATAAACATATACCTTGAATATATGGAAATATAATTTATATTGTTGTTTGTGCATTAACATTATGTATATTGCTTATATATCAGCCAATATCGCTTATCAGTTTAATGGCAATAAAAACAACAACAAAATAGCAAAGTCACAGAGCCAAAAGCAAAGTCAGAATGACTCAGTAGAAGACAAACAAATATCCTGTAAAGAGTTCTCAAACGAAAAACTAAAGAAAATTTCAATTGAAAATAGAAAATTCATTAACTTTTTTGATTATATGGAAGTCGAAGTAGAATTTCGTATATTGTATACATATATTGTATATGTATATATTTATATAATATACAAATCAAGTTTAAGATCTTATAGCTCCTATATTAAAGTTAGTGATATGGTATATAGTATATCGTATATCTATAAGATACTAACAAAGCTCTGTTCCTGCTGTCCAATCGCAGAGTTTAGCTCTTGTACAGGGTATACAAAAGCTTTTTAATGCTTTTAGGTATATCAAAGTAATAAACGCGGTATCCACATAGAAACATTGATAATGAAAAATACCAGTTATTATATAATGCCATAGAACTGAATTACTTTATCCCAAAGTTCAATTCTGGATTCTATTTCCGGAGGTTTGCCTAAGTTTTAGATACACAAAAATGCTTAATAACTGAATTGGAAATGTATTCAGTTTTCACTTAAGAACAAATTTTGTAAAATCGGACTTTATTAATCAAAAGTTATAGAAATTGAAGTTCATTTCAGTAATGCGGCTTCACTCAACACTACTCTGATCAAGTTTTAAGACTAATATACCTCTCTTGACACACGTCAGCAGCGCAGTGCAAGCAGGTTTCGGTCAGAGCAAAGATCTAGACAAATTATTGGCTCGTATTCGCTTTGCTTTGCGTCAGCTCTAAAATGCACAGCCATAAATAATTGTTTGCCCCCAAAACTGAACTGTCTATACATTATATTTTTTGTTTATACCCTGAGTCCATTAACAATCGCTAAGCAGGGTATATTGTGTGTAATAGAGAGTAGAGGGCGTGACCAATTACAGGTATATTCCTAAGCGGCATTAATAGATGAATTGATCTAGCTCTCATCGCCTGCCTGTCTAGATATTAGAGCTATAAACATGAAATTTCATGTGTAGACTCTTCTTCTCAGGGATATAAATAGGCACGTGCTTTAAATCATATACATATTTTAATTTCATCACAATCGAGTAGCAAATACCCAAGTTACATCACTTTGGCGCGGTATTCAGGGTATTTTCTAGTCGTGCACTCCTTGCTAAAACACTTTTATTTGTTTTTGTACATATATCTATACTATATTAAATATGAAACATTTAGTAAGATATATAGTCAATCCCTCTCTCTCTCTCCCTACAAGTTCTTCTCAGATTTGGCATACCTAATGTGTAAATAGTTTTATGATCTTCCTATATACTAATATAGTATACATAGTTTATATAGTGTTTCACACTGTTTGACTAAACAAAGTTCAAAATGATTTATGGCAATATTTTCGTAACGTTTTTTGCTTTATAATTGTGATGATATAATTACGACAATTTGCGAGTCGGAATTTCTATTTGTTTACCACTTGGTGATAATTATACTCGTTCATAATGAATGAATGAATGAAATGAGAGTATATACGCTTCGTTCACTGTACGATCTTCGGTGTGTAAACAAAGCTAAAGACTTGAAATATGAAAACCTGACAAATCGAAAGAAAAGAACGATATCTTCCAAAGCTTTAAAACTAGAGTCAATACTTAGATCAATGTTAGATCTACAAGTTATCAATATCTCTATATCTATATATATCTAAGAATCCATATCGACCTCTTTACGAACAGTTTTAATTGATAGTATTTCTTAATAGTAACGAGTATGCTGCAGTCGATTGTGTTCATCTGCAAGTTTTCTTACTTGTTTAGCTTAGCGTGCGATCTTCTATTTATATAGTTTTTGTTTTTTTACAGGTTCACACAATTATATAATAGCAGGCATTAATTTAGAGTTGTTCTGTGGGTAAATGTGTGGAGGAGGGGAGAGGAGGGAGGGGGAAACACTTGCACTTTTGATAGAAACATATCAATGATGAAACATATTGCATACCTGCAAAGAGAACAAGAAAAACGTATTGCGTTAGTTTGATCTTGAAAGTAAATAGAAATATATATATTGAAATTATATAGTCTATTGAATATAATATCAATAGATTTCTGATGATCTTAAAGAATCACTCCCATGGATGGAATATAGATGAAAATTATAAAAACTGGCATTTCATATGAATAATTTATATAATATGTATTCTTATGAATAGAGAATAGAACATTTGAGCTTTATAGCAACTTGACTAAGTCAATCATATTACTGGTTTAACATATTGTCTATATATATATACGTCATATACAAATATATATATGAATCTTATTACATTTCTTTTCATTCCAAAAACTTCTTTAAATTATTCTCGTTAATACACAGATCGTATATAGATCCAAATATACAGATAAACACTTATATTTATACACATGTGTAGCTTCAATAGACCAATTTGTATTCCTTTTCAGTTCAAAATATTTACTTCTATATAAAAACATCCAGCTTCAGACATTGCTTATCTTAAAACGTTCTTTAAGAAATTTCTGCACACGTTTCACGTACGAAACACAGCCGAAATGCGGATTCTTAACTTTACACTCACACCTCCAAAAAAAAAAAGCTAGGTAAATAACTAGAAGATAGTACAAGAAAATGATTTATGAGAGCATTTAAACGTACCGAAAAATAAATAAATAAAGAACGAATTGAGCAAAAAAATTAAACAATATTTTATTTCTGCTTTTGTTTTTATCTAGTTTTTTTATGTTTTTCTTGTTGTTTCGAATTTGCGGCAAAAGATTCGCTTGACGGCAACTGACAAACTGAAATATGTGAAATTATTAAAATCCATTCAATGGCATCTAAGTAGAAGTACACACACACACACACACACGCACGCCGTATGTGTGTATGAGAGAGAGAGCGAGAAAGAGAGAGAAAAACATTTTGCTGTCAATTGAATGTGAAGTGTGTTTCACAGATCGCAAACAGTTGAAGGCAAAATGCGAGAGCTTCTGGGCACACACAGAGCGGCAGGGGGCTGTCTATACCTGCATACATACATAGACATATATATGTGTGTGTGTGTGTGCATGTATATGTGGGGCATTATCAGCGTGTTTATATTAAGTGTGACACTCGTTTATGGGTGTTTTCGAGTGCAATGCATTAAATGCAAGCGATTATCTTTTAACACCCAAAGCTAATCTCAGCTGCTGGGGGGGAACATACAGCATGCGAGAAAGAGAGAGCGATAGAGGAAGAGGGAGAGAGAGTAGGCAGGTAATTGGTAGCAACTATACATATCCGTCTGATAGTTCATTGGATTTTAGCTCACTCGAACAGCACTCTAGCAACAACAGGCATAAGCTCTCAATGGCACAACAAATTTTCAACTATCAGAGAATTTTAAGTAAGCTTTTTATACTTAAATTAAGTTTCAAGTTAAGTGCAAACTCTTCTGAGAGCTTTACAAGTATTTTAAAGCTTTTTATTGATTATGGCACTAAAGTTTTAACTCTTAAAGCACATTTAAGACTTGCTTAGAAATATTAGCTGGTAAATCTTAAGTCTTTCGTGAAGCTATTAAAGCCACATATATTATATTGAAAAAGCTTAACGATCTGAAGACTTAAAGCTTCAATTGGATTGCATTTATACATAAAACTTTTAGGGAACACTTAGTCTTTAACACTAACAAATATAAATCACAAATAAAGTGAAACTATTCTTACATTTAAAGCAATACGTGTTATTTTCTAAAGCCTTAAAGCTCACACAAGGTTATGTATGTATGTATTTTAACAAATAACTTTAACACCTTAAGAATTTTACCTTAAGAGAAAATGTTTTAGAACACTTAAAGCTCGTTTAAAGCTTTTCGTACACTTAAATACATGTGAGCCACTCATTAAGCTTTATAGCTCACATAACGGAAATATAAATTTTATACACTACAAATTCAATTCGATTAATTTGAAGATTTTCGGTTTAAAAACACTTAAAGCTCCCTGCGAAACTTAAGCACACAATTTGCACTTCACACTTCCAGCAGCAATGCGTTTCTCTTGAAGTCTGAGTGTCGTGCATCAAGAATTCTTCTCCAAAGTACCCAACTAGAGCTTATGCAATAGAGTAAACGTAAAAGTTTTAAAGCTGAACACAAGGGCAAAGCTCAGAGTTCAAAGCCCAAAACTCACATTAAAAACTCATTTGCTAAAGCCATTCAGCTATAGATCGTAACTAATGAGCTGATCTATGCATATATATATATATATATATATATATATATATATATATATATATATATATATAGTATATATGCCATAGATGTTGGTTTAGAAAGTTTATGGCATGATGTATTGTAATTCACAAGTAGTTCTAGTTTAGAAATAGTTCTAATCGCTCTATATCTTGTATATTATCTGAAGTATAATTCTAATTTTAATAACAAATAGTAATTCCAGATTTTGTCGTATCAAATATATATATTTATGAATAATTTAAGTCAACAACTGATTCGAATCGAAACTTGATTCGCTAATATCTTCAATGTCCTACTCTTCCATAAGCTACAAACGTTCTATGTTAAATTCCAACTGATCTAATCAATTCATATATGGTATATAACTTAAAAGAATTCTCTTTAATTTCATATTTAGTTAGTTTTTTTCCCATTTTTTTTTTTTATCATATAACATTTATTTAATTTACAGTTACAGCGTAAAAATTCTTGCAATTTGCAAAAGATATTCGAAACCTATAACGAACAATTGACCTATTTGAGTTAATGTTCTCAGCAAAGACAGTGAGCGAAAGAGAGAGAGAGGTGATACCCCTTAAGCGGGCATTGCATGTTGCCTTTGATAAAAACATAACAACAGAATGACAAGTAAAAGTGCTCCAATTGAGAGTGCACGACTGAAAGGTACCCTGACCGTCAAAACTAACTGACCGAAAAAAACTAATATTGTGAACAACTTTGATGTTTATTGTTCACTTACAATGATATTTGAGACGGACATAAATACGACATCAAAATATGTACATGACTAAATTCAGCGTACCCTTTGCTTGGAGACAAAATAAACAACGATATAGCACTGCAAACTGTAAACTGTAAATTGTAAATTGTAAACTGTAAACTATAAACTGTAAATTGTAAATTGTAAACTGTAAACTGTAAACTGTACTCTCACCCTAACATAGTTGCCAGAACAAGACGCAAAAGACTGAAGAGGATATACCCATCACACTTATCGGAATGCTTTAATATTGTAAGAACCTCTCACATTGACTAAAAGCTTCAACTATGCGAAAACAGTTTAAATCAAGAAAACTAAAGGAGAACTATATACCCATAAAGATTATATGGGAATGGAAGAAAGTATACACAAAGAAAAATTTCAGGTTTATAGCTCTAGACAGACGAATATGACTAGATTCATCAGTGGATTCTGATAGAGAATCTGATTAGCCACTCCTTTTTCGATTAACCAATAACCAATATACCCTGCTTACACATTTTCTATGTGTCCAGGGTATATAAAAAAAAAAAAAAATATTGCTGGAAATTCAATCAACGCGAATGCACTCGAAAAATATATTCACAAAAACATATCGCCCACATGGAAATGACACTCAACATATATATAGTATATAATATATACATATATATATATAGTTGTACACTCAGAATGCAATGGACAATAAGTGGAACTGGAAGAGCAACAGCAACAAAGGCAACAAATTGCACGCATCTTTCAATTGAGGAGGTTAGTTTTCTCCCCTCCTAGGGGTTACTGTGGGCACATACATCCATATAGTTATATTCTATATATTTAGTCATCGTGCGTTATGAAGCCAACTGCACTTTTGCAATTGAACAATATGTATACTGAAATCAAATGCCACGCACTTGACTGAACTGAATAACTGTGTATATTTCCTGTTTTGTTATATTTTCTATTATTTTGCAGCATAAATAAAATTATGGACTTGATTTCACGCATATAACTCGAGAACTTTGAGAGCTACTTACAGGAAACTTGGTAGCTGAGCTTCCGATAAGTATATACATCAATCATTAAATCAAAAATCTATCAGGATCTCTGGAGCTAAGATCTCAGATGAGAAATATAAACTTCATAGAAAGAAATGCTCATAGAAGTTTTAAGTAATTCATAAAAATACTAAACTTAAAGAGGAATACATATTGGACTATCTGATATTCTTCATTCATTGATTTAAATTCACTTAAAATATATATAGAAATCAGGAAAGTATTGTTATACTTATTTCTACATCAAAAATGATTTTCAAATATTATTTCCATGTTTTCTGAAACGCAAATATTTTTGCAAATATTTTACGCGAATGTTTCTCTAATTGCTTATATATTATATATCGTTATATATATATACTTTGGCATACATTGGCTATAGAAAATTATTTATAAAATGTTGCGCTCTTGTGACGTCACAAAATATAATAAAGAAATTCCATTGTTTTTAGACGGGTCTCAGCTTTGGCAACGGCAATTGCAGTCCAACTGCCAAATACGCCGCGCAGAGCCAAATATGTCTAGGGCATTATGTCGTTGGCGTTTGCACAATTATACATACGTACATACATCCAAATATATATATACATATACATCTATACATCTAGCAAGCGGTTGGTTTGGCCATATGTCAATCGCTCAATGCGGACATTCGCTGCATGCAAATCGGAACTTGAGGAGCTCTCAATTGAAATCGATCCGATCTGACAAAGTAAAAGTACGCGACAACTAATAAGTGAAAGTGCTTGAGTTGCATGTGCCCAACTGACAGATACCCTGTACCAATTATAGCTCTATATTTACCAGACATGAGAGCCTATAGCCCAATATATCGATATTTATCGATATTTTATAATGCAAAATATCTTAAAAGAAATTAATCAAGAAAAACGATTATATATGGTATATAGAACATATTATCATTCCTCGCACCGATTGTTCTTTAAGTCTTCAAGACTATTTTCAATGTTTAAGGAATCGATATTTATCGATGTGGACATTCTATCATAGAGATTTTTCTCTGCCATCTACATATTTCTAGATATGTGCACATAGACCATAACCTTCTCCATGCACATTCAATAATTACAGGGTATATCAAATGCAAATCGATGCTTGACATTGGCTATCCATATTCTCAAAGAGAGCTCTGCTCAGGGTCTATTTTATTGGCAGTTGATTTGGTGGGGGCGAGGGCGTTGGGGAAGTGGGCGTAGCATCCGGTCTGATTTGCTGTTGCAGGTAATTGAAAAGCTTGGCCTTGACTTCTCTGCCTTCTTCATATGTGTAAAAATCAATGCGAACCACAATGGAAAAGGCAGCGGCACGAGTGCAACGCAATAGACAGGATGGCGAAGGCGTTGCGAGCTACGTAACTGAGGTTGCAGCAGTAAAAGAAGAAAGCACATTCAGATTTAAAGCTTAATTGGACTGAGTATCTCAAAAGTCAATGAAAAGCTTACAAAGCTTACACAGATCATTACTTTAGACGAAGCTCAACTGTAATTTACGAGTTCTAAAACTTAGCAGTCTCTCAGAAAAGCTCTAGTGAAGCTGCTTACCTGTTCACAGTCTGGTTGAGATATTGCATCTGTGCCTCGTTATTGAGCAGCAGGACAACGGGCGTGGGCAGGAACTCATCCAGGATGTGATTGTGCGCCTGCGCCTTGCTCAGCATTGTGATGGCTGTCGCTGAGGAGCAGGACGACGTTGTCGATGTGGACGAGGCGTTCGATGACACCGGCGAGGGCAGCGGCGTGCTCGTGGACGTGGTAATCGAAAGCTTTGACGAATGCTTGTTCGATCCAAAGCTGCGCCGTATCGACTGTAGACTCTGACGCAAGAATGATTCACGTTTTATGTTGCCACTGCGACGCTTCGACGGCTGCGGCTCGATAATGCACAACGCCGACGCCTCGAACTGCACCTTGCCGGGCAACGACTGTGGGCGTGGCAAGTGGCAGCCATGTGCCGCCGGTGAATGGTTGAGCAGCTCCTCATACTCGTGCGGATTGCGACGCAGCAGCTGAGCCTCCTGTTCACTAATGAACTGTTGTTGCTGCTGATCCTGTTCCAGCTTCTTCTCAGCATTTTTGATTGCCTTTGATTTCTGCTTCTTTTGGGACTTCTTCGAGCGCGTATTCTTGGCGGGCTGCTCGTCGGCCAGCATCAAGGAGGCAATATTCGGAAAGGGTTCCATATCAGGCGATTGCAAACGTTTATATTGCGCATGATTATTATTATTATTATTACTATTATTATTGTTATTGTTATTATTATTATTGTGGTTTCTATTGCTATTGTTATTGTTCTTTTCAATGAAGCTGTAGGATTTGATGAGAAACAGATTCGACTTGTTCTTTTTGGCCTTTAGCTGCTGCAGAGTGCTGTCCGGCTCCATCGATGAATCGACTTTCCCATTGCCGCTGACCTCCTCCTCGGTGATTGTGGCCATTGTCTGATTTACTTATTTTATTTTTCTCTTTTCTTCTTTTGCTCTTTTTCTTGTTCCAATATTCTTTTTCGCTAGTTTTGTTTTTTCTCTTTTTTTGCTAGTTTTTTGCTTGGCTTATTGTTCTAGTTGGTGCGTGTTTTCACTATTAACAACATCTTTTCGATCAGATCTCTCTGACTCTCTCTCTCTCTCTCTCTCTCTCTCTCTCTGTCTGTCTGTCTCTCCCTCACACGCACTCTTCGACTGTGGAAAGAAGGGCAGAGCTAAAGTTATTTTTATGCCACTGCGTTGACATTGGCTGAGCGGAGCGGAGCGAAGTGAGAGCGCTTCAGGCACTGGGAGGTCGATCAACTATCAAACACACACACACACCTGAACACCTGCCTGTGTATTGGTGAGCTTTTGAAAGCTTCCCCAAGGCAAAAGGCAACTGCTGAAGCTTCTTCTTTATGCCTGTCTCTAGCTTGTATTGAAGTTGCTTTTCTAGTTCATTAAAGTGAGCGAATCTATGTAATAATCGAGTGAACTAGCTATAGTGAACTGGTGAGCTAGTGTAGTTCATAAACGATACGTTCTATGAAGATATTTGGGTATTGATCATGAATCTTATAACTGATCAGTGCGGGTATATACACTGATATATTGTTCATAAGCTGCTGAACTAACTGAACTGAACGGAACTAGTCATTGAACTTACACCACAAATGGAACTACTCTACTAAAAAGAACTATAATCCAAAAGGGTTTAGTTGATATGACGATGATCTCTTAGCAAAATGTTTTAAGAACTTTCCAGTAACAAGATCAACAATCATATATAATAATATAATTATAATTTTCTTCTAGGTTTTTATATGCTCTATTTTCAAATATAGAATCTTTTAGAAAAACCATTTTCCTACATTATAATAAATACCTTTTTCCCTATATATATATTTGACCGGATATGCAATTAAATAAGAATTTTACGCTCTACTGAAGTATAACAAATTAGATCTATATAATACACATATTAGCCAGAGTAAGTTAAAATATATAAGCAACTTCTGTTCTGTTGGTATAATATTATCTATTACAGGGTATTTATGCAATGAGAAACACTACATAACTGTAAATATTGGTATATACTGCCATATCTTTCCATCTCTTTACAAATTGCCAGCTTTTAACCAATTGAGTGCTAATCTCTATTTGTTTACAGTTAACATCTATAAAGCTGAAAATTTGTAATGTGCGATTCGACATTATCGTAGATCTCTTAATTAAACGAACGAAATTAATTAAACTGTCGCCGCTAATTTTTCATATGGTTAGCAGCTCGCTCGAAATGTTAAAAATATACCTCGTCATATTTATTGTTGACAAAGAGCTCGCACGAGTGCCACCTGATAATTATTCCAAATTTCAATCATGATTATTTTAGATTTAGATAATAAATATAATATAAACAGGGCTTCTTTTTGCGTAATGCTACTGCAGATGCTCGCTCTCTTTCTAACATCAGCTGTTGCCGCATGTCCCATGTCCATGTCCATGCCCGTGCATGTGTGTGTGTGTGTGTTCTTTTCGCTGCTAAAGTTCTTTTTGTCATGTGCACTACAATAGATGGCGCCACACAGCAGCCGCCCGGCTTACGACAATGCTCTCCCTGCCTCACAGGCCCACACACACATATATACATTCGCATATTCTTGCGCTCTCTACCATGCACACACACGCACACTCTCTCACTTCGCCTCGTTCGCTTTGTTGTTGTTTTGGTCTGGCCAGCAGAAAGACCTGCTCTCTCTCTCTCGCTTTGTCTCTCTCAGCTGTGCGCGTGTATTTGCTTTACCGCTGCTTCTTCGCCTTGCTGCTGTTGTTGTTCTTCTTCCTCTTCTTGTTGTGGAGTACAATTCTTTTTCTTATTTTTTTTGAATTGGCTTTTTTTTGTTTTGCTTTTCTCGTCTTTTTTGCATTTATTTTTGGCCACGACACACGGCCAACAATTTCCGTCACTTTTTTTTTCTTTTAATGATGTCACTTGGCCGTACTCCCCGTCTACGTTGATGTCTACGGCTGCGTTTGCCGCTAACCGCTTAGCCCGTTCGCTGCTTTGCGAAATATGTTTGATCGGCGTTGTTATTGTCTTTCGCTTTGTTGTTAACGCCAAAAACTAATTCGCCGCGATTCAATAAACATTTGCACTAGAATGGACTTTTGTATTTGTTGTTGATAAACTTTATTGTTGTGCACGCGATAGCAAACAAAAACAAACCGAAGACACTTCAATAAAAAATAAAAAAAATAACTAACGAACTTTTTTTTTGTTTTTTCAAAAGAATACAAAAAAAGAACACAAAATGTGGAAAAGCGGCCACCGCTCGCTACTGCTGCTTAAAAAAGCGCTCTCTCGCTCGCTCTCCCGCTCGCTGGCTGCCCGTCTGCGTTGTCGTTCGCTTTCGCACTGAATTTCAAATTGAAGCGCCGTTGCGGCCAGACCCAACCAACGTCCAGCCAGGCAGACAGCAGCAGCAGAAGCCGCAGCAGCAGCAGCGACGGCGGCCCTACATCAACAATATCTGAGACGAAGCGAAGCGACGCGGCGAACAGTCAAACGACGACGACGACGACGGCGAATTGTGGCCACATGCATGCATACGCTTATGTGCATGTGTGTGTATGTATGTGTGTGCGTGTGTGTGTAATAAACTTCTTCCCTGCTTATCATGCTGCGTTGCGTTGGCGTCAGCGCCGACGTAGCCGTTGGCTTTGCTTATTATGTTATTGTTGTAAAGAAATTTAACAATGAAATGAGAGAAGCCGAAGAGCAGGAAGCAGCAGAAGACAAAATGCTGTGCTTGCTCGCTCTCTCTCTCTCTCCTCTGTCTTTTTGTCTCTCTGGCACTGGCTCTCTTACGCTTATGCTTTATCTAAGGAGCCGCAAGCAGCTGATGCTAGCAGATCCGCAGCTGAGATTTAACTATTAACCGTTAAGCGTTCATTGCTTTGATTCGCCTTTCGCTTGATTTTGTTGTTGTTGTCTTTACTTTTTTTCTCACTGCTGACCCTAAAACCGTTGGCCAACACACAAACACACACACACACACACACACATACACATGTACACATAGATTTGCGCTTTTTTCATTCCCTTTGACTGGATGATTTGTAATTTTTCGCTTGCGTTGTGCAAAAATAATGAACGGCGAGAAAAAAAGTAGCTAAACAGCATTAACAAATACACGAAATGGCCATAGAGAGATATATTAAAAACAAAAAAAAGCACTATGGGCAAACAACACACCTGACACCACCACACCGGCCTCCCCACCAAATCAACCACATACCTGCTATCGTCGTACATTAGGTAAGGGGGGTAAAGGTGGGAGTGGGGGGCCCCACCCTCAAATGTTCTCTAGTCTTAATTGAACTCTTACCGTATTATTTTTCGATAAAATTTTTGTGATAAGTGGCCAAGTGTTTATCGATATGGCAACGCCATTGTTAATTGCAATACTAAACTGAATTCGCCTCATACACACACACACACACACACACAGTTCAAGAGCTAGTCATGGTCACCCTACAGATGAGCTATGCGAAAACCGCAAAAAAAAAAACAAGGGCAACCTTCCACTCTATCTAACACTCGATCTGTTGTGGCCCATTATACAAATACCCTGTAATTGTTAGAGTTAGCATGGGGTGTTACAAATTGACGTGGATTACTAGGATTAGGCTTACAAACTACATTCGATTAGCCTTCAATGTTGGGGACGAAAGCAAAGAAAGCCAGAGAACTGTTCGTCATATATGTATGTGGGTAAGGCTATATTAATATGGAACTATATGGATATGGATTACCAAAACTAGGTTTTAATTGGATGCTTTAATTTTATGCAGGATCTTTTTTTCTATTTTTCTGATAGTTTCTCTTACTTAGCTAAGATCGATTGAAGTCTATGGGAAGACATTCTCCTACGTAACTTTTGAGGAATCTCAAAGATCTTTTGTCCTCTCTTCTCTTCATCTCTCTTCTGTTGCCATTACTTTTTTCATCTCCGATCTCTTATGTACCTTTCTTCTCATCATTGTCTCTTCTTCTTTGCGTTTTTCTTCTCTCCCCCCTTTGTTACTCCTCTCTTCTCATCTTGTTTCTTTCACCTAATATTGATTGTTGTTGATTGAACTTCTGCTCTCTCCTCTGGTCTTGTTTTCGATTCTCTTCCTCTTTTCTTCTCAACTCTTCTCTCTTTATCTATTATATTCTATACTCTGCCTTCTTTCTCTTGCTTTTTATTGTCTCTCTCTCTTATTTTTCTTATCTCTAGTCTGCTCACATTGTTATCTTCTCCGGTTTTTGCCAGTCTTTTCTCTTCTTTTCCCTCCTTCTCTAGTTATACCCTGAACCCATTGAAAATGGGAAATCAGGGTATAATGTTTTTGTGAAATGTATGTAACAGGCAGAAGAAGACATCGCAGACCCCATAAAGTATATATATTCTTGATCAGCTCGATGAGCTGAGTTGAAATAGCCCTGTCCGTCTGTCCGTCCGTCCGTCCGTCCGTCCGTCCGTCCGTCCGTCCGTCCGTCCGTCCGTCCGTATGAACGCAGCGATCTCGTAAACCACAAAAGCTAGATATATGAAATTTTCAGAGAATACTCGTCTATAGCCTACGCAGTACGAGTTTTTTTTAGATTTTCGATAACTCATCCCGTTTCCTTATTATCGATAAAAATCGATAACTTTTCTTCCGCTAAGCATACCGTAAAAGCTAGAGACTCCAAATTTACTGTGTAGATTTGTGTAATGAATGCGGACATCTTGTCATTTTTGGATTTTGGATGCCACGCCTCCTTCGCCCCCAATTTGCAAAATTCGTATTTCAAATACTAGAGACTTGTGCTTTGGCAAATACATACATATGAATGACATGATTACGCTGCGCAAGTTTGATTAAGAAAGTCTATCCACAAAAAAAGTTATTAAACATTTAATTTCCCATATAATTGGCAAATTACAGCCCAAGCGCAGTCGCTGCGTCAACTGCGCAGTCAGCAGAGCGCGTGCTTATGCGTGCGTGCGTATGCATGTGTGTGTGTGTGTGTGTGCGTTGCTCGCAATATTTGTATATGTAAAATAAGCATATGATGTTGGGAAGATTGGATCTTCGCAGGGTTCAGGGTATCTCGTAGTCGAGCCGTCTCGACTAGAGCACTCTTACTTGTTTTTTTTTCGCTCCTTTGATCTCTTCTCGTTTTACTTCATTTTATTTCCTTTCTCCTCTCTTCTTTCTTCTTTGCTCTTTCTTTTACTCTTACAATCAATTCCAATTTACAGGGTATCTTTTAGTGCAACATTCATCGCTAAAGCGCCCTTGACTATTTTTTTCTTTTTTTTTAATGTGGGGCGTCACTTTCATGGGGCGTTTTGTTTGCTTAATAGTCTCATTAACAGATATGATATCGTATCTGCACGTGGGTCCATGGCTTCATTCGATGGGAAATGGGTGCGAAGATGGCAAAAACTCAATCCAAAAGAGAAATTGTTCAAAGTGGAGGAAAAGCTGTCTTGACTCATTGCATTTGCCACTGTTTCTAGGGCTAACATGGAATCCATAAAAAAGAAACAATAAAACGTCACAATTGATAGCGAAATTGCGTAAGATCCGAGTGAAACATAATCAATATATATACATATAGAAATATATATATGTGTATGAAAGTCTATATTTGATATGTCTGTTTATAAAAACAATTATAGCGCAGAAATGAAAATTAATCTTTGCACCTTCTCGAAATGCCAAATGACTAATGATTTCCAGGTGTTCGCCATTCGACCTGATATGACAGCCAAATATTTTGTACACCTGGTCTAATGAACTAAGTAAATTATGATATGAACATGTATATATATACATATAGTATATGCCCTATCTGACTATCTATCTACCCATCGATATGAATACGGCAAGAGCTATGCACAGGTGGCCTGATATAGCAACGACCTACCAAACATCAGTTATATTATTCATAATACTAATTGGCAAGCCCGGAAAAGCACCTCACGGCCTTTCTTCCATGACTAATACTGGGTCTCAATCATATCTCGGTCTATGGCGTATTCCTAGAAATACTTTTGGGCGCACGTGGTGAAGTAAGTCTAAGGGATTTACCTAGCATATCTCTATTGACTTTCATCCTTATGGCAAGAGGAGAAATTTTAAATAGAAAGATCATATCTATATATATTCCTAATTTTATATATAGTTCTTCCGAATTGAAATATGCTTCAAAATGTTTACTTTTCTTAGCAGTTCACATCAATTTAAACTAATTAAAGTCGCTATAGATTTAAGATTTCCTGAGTAAACACTCTTCAAATATATATATTATATTATCTCAATGGATCTAATTAGGTTTCCCTTGAAGATGACCAGCCCAAAAATTCAAACGAAAACGATTCACTTTAATGCGCAACCAAAATATTTTGACACAATTTGCACAGATTTATGACCAAAACATACTGAGAGCATATTAAAAGGCATATATATTATTAAATAATATATATACATATATATATATGTATAATATACAGTATATAGCCTATAGTAATATGGGATCGTGCTATCAGTCACGACTATACAAACGGCTGAACGAGGCGAGATGACAAAAGAGTTTTAATCAAATGATCTCGCTCTTTGGCTCTAGAATTGACGCAGGCAGATCGGGGCTATATATAAACACACACATACATATTATATATACGTGTATTATCTCGATACGGTGGGTCTAATAAATCACAGCACGACGTTTATTTAAACAATATGCCCGATAATGTGCCACACCGCACGCACACACGCCTCGCCTTGATAATCAAGAACTAGTTCACACCGATCTCTAGCTATATGTACATCCAACTCTCTCTATATATATATGCATTATATATGTATAGTAATCTCTGATCTATGTGGACGTTCAACTTGTTGATCTGCCATATCTGATCATATAGCTGATCAGCTTTCGGCATAGGGAAATCGCTTCAGTCAGTATCAGAGCAAAGGTGAAGATCACGCTTAATGGTTGCCAAAAATATACGTTCCAAAATTCCATTCACATTACTAATCTGTGCACGTTTTAAAAATATAATTAAAATAAGCTTTGGCTTAGAACATTTTATATAGGAAATTATTATAGATATATCCATAAAAAATCCGATTATCTTATATACAATATCTAGTCTAAACCAAACTAATAGTAAGGCTTAACCATTCCTAATTAGGGCTATTGCTTTCATCTGTACTCAACGCTGCTTAAATTATCATTTCAATACGGAACTCACCTGGAATGTTTCCGTTTCGCATTGTCGCCTAGCGAACCAGTTGTGGCAAGTTGCGTTAATCTGCAAAAAAAAAGAAAAGAAGCAAACAGTAAGCAAATGACATTTGAAACAGTAAAAACAGTTGGGAGCTCCAAGCACCAGCTATTACAATAGATAAAATATATTTTTCATATGCAATTATTTAACATACTCAAAAGTCTAAAAAGTTCTTTAGCTATATAGACATAATTAACTATATATCAAGAGGCTATATGCCAAATTTCAACTCAAAAACTTAAGTATTGCCCAAGTTACGATAGTCTGGTAGAATACTAAGAGGTTGCTTGCCTTGCTTCAAAGTCTGAATAAATAACGGTATTTGCTTTAAAATCTTACCCACCACGACGCCCAGCTGGTGTATTTGCAAACCTTGACATGGACTCAGGCATAAGCCAAAGGTTATGCTTCCACTTTCATAACTCAAAATTACACAATCAAAAGGAAGCCCCAAAATGCGCGTGTACATGTGTGTGTGTGTGTTCTCTCTCTTTCTCTTGCATAGCCGCAGCAGCATTAAGAAATTAACAAAAACAAACACAGCGAAAAGTGAGAGCAAACAATGCTGTTTGAGCGAATTCAGCGGGCGACCCGCCCTCTCAACGCATAGGCTTGCCGCAAAAGCCGACACTCACACACACACATATACACAAACACGCAGCCATTGCCGCCAGGGGGCGCGCGCGCTCACCTTGATTTTGCGTTTGCACACAGATTTTTGCCAAATTTTCGCAAGAGTTTTACATGCTGTTGCGTATGGTAAAAGTTTTCCCAACACTTTTTGCACTTTTTGTGAATTGTTGTTGCTGATTATTGTGCGTGTGCTTTAACTTTTGCTTTCGCTGCTCGCTGTTCGCTGCTGGCGGCGAATTTGCGTATTGCGGATTTCTCAATTGCGTGTTCTGTCCAAAAATAATTTGCCGTTATAGTTTGTTGTCGTTGTTGTTGCTGTTGTCGTTGAATATTCCTTTTGCTATTATTTATTATTATTTATGCGTATATTTTTGGGAAAGACCAGAGAATTACCGTTAACGACACGACGCGCTCTGCACTCACTTAATATATCAACTGAAGCCAGCTCTGCCGCTGTTTCTGCTCTTCTGTGTTTGTGCGGCATTCGCAGCAGCAGCAGCAGCAGCAGTACTAGTACCGTTAGCAAAGCAGCTGTGGCTGGGCTGGGCTGGGTGGTGGGTTTGTGCGGGCGCAAGCCACCACCAATTGGAAGCGCGCACACACAGTGGAACAAATTAGCAATTGTGTGGCAAGCATTCAATTTGCCGACTGTGCGGCGAATTGCAAGCTTCTGCCTGTGTGTGAGTTTCTATCCTGTGTGCTGCGGAGCTCACACAGAAACAATTTATAGCTTAAAGCGTTGCTCAAATGCACAAATTAGCCCATTGTAGTCAAGAGCCAGGCATTAGGCAGCTTAGAAGATAAAGAGAGAACAAGAGAGAGAGAAAGAGCGAGAGGTACGCAAAGAGCGTGTATGCAAATATGAATTGTCAATGCACGCAAGCACACAAATACATATATGCCTATGTGTGTGTGTGTGATGTAAGGGCTTAGGTATGAACAAGCTCTGCACAGATGCTGGCTGCTGCTGCTGATTAGCTTGGCATTGCTCTCTCTCTCGTGTGAGAGAGCATTTTGCGCATGCACACACACACATACACATATGCATACATGGCAATTTATGTTTGCGGGGTTAGAAGATTATGTCGGCGTCAGTGTTGAACATGACAGTTATTTCCCGACAAATCTGGCTTTTTATTGAAGTGTTTTGCCAGAAAGCGCTAGACTTCCTGCTCTTATATACAATTTCGTGTACTGTATATGCATATACATATATGTATGTAGATTATCTAAATGACAGAGTATACCCCACACATGATGCATTTGCTGAGGTAATTAAAAGCCTTTTAGTAACTTTTAATTATGATAGAAGCGAATGCCTCACGTGACGTTAGCTAGATAAATAGCCATCATAATAATATCTAATATGCTTGCGTGGCTTCGCCGCTGGCGTGACACGCACGCATCACTAGCCGCATGTCATGGCAGAATCCATAACAAGAGCGAAGGAGAAGAAACAAAAGGTCAAGCTCATTAGCCGGCGCTGATGTAAGTGCTGCCGCAGCGCCATCTCACGGCTGCCAAACGCAACCTGTCAGCTCTTTGCCCCTATCTCTTCTTCTCTCGTTCTCTCTCTCATTTGTTTATTGGGCAAACGAAAACAAAACACAAAGCTCATGCAATAAATTAATTGGCAACGAGGGGCAGCCGCCACGCCAAAAAATGTGCCCAGCTGATAGATAAACAAAACGGAAAACATACATATTTGTGTAAATGTTAAGCAAATAGCAATTCCAAAATGCGCAACAACAACAACAAAAGAAAAAAACAACAAATTACAAGCAAAATCTTTTAGTGCGCTGACCTTGCACATCGAGCGAGAGCGAATTGGAGCGCAGCGAAAGAAATGGCTGCGCAACACGCTAGTCGCTCGCTGCGATCTGCAAAGCTCGCCGCGCCGCTGCTGAAGGCGAAACACTTACCGTTCCTCGCTGGCGCTGAAGCCAACCGATGCGGTCGTCACTTTAAGCGTCTGTCGCAGCAGCGAGCCTAGAACGCTGCGCGTCGCCGTTGGCTTTTTACTGTTGTTCCGGCTGTTGCTGGGATCGGTGTTGCAGCGCGGCCGGAAGATCTCGTTGAGCTGTGTGGGGCGTGGCGGGCGCTTGTGCAGCGGCTGCGGCGAAGCCAATGGCGATGAATCAGCCGCATCCTGTGTAGGTGTCAACGAATTCGCCCGGGCACGGCGATCAGGCGAAGCCGAGCGACTGGTCAGTCGCTGTGCGGCGCTGCCGTTGTCGATGCCTCTGCTGCTGCCACTGCCGCTGCCATTGCTGTTGCTGCTGCTGCTGCTTTGAGCAGTTGGAGCGAGGTAGTTCATTTTTATTGACAAAACGCTGCGTACCGTTAGTTTTTGCGAATTTTTCCTTTTTGGATTTTGCGTAAGCAATCGAATCGTACGCTTTACCGTAAGCACGGCTGCTCAGCGAATGGCGGCCGCAGCGGCAAAACTACTTGGTTGCCTCCTCGCGCCGGTGTTGCATGCCAAAATGCGGCAAGGTGAACAAAATAAAATGGAAAACAGTAGCAACAACAACAAGAACAACAACAAACACAAAATTAGCCCCCGCTTTCAGCGCTGACATTATCGAATTGACAAAAGAATTGGCAAAGAAATGGCCATAAAAAACAGACAACAACAACAGAGCGAAAAGTGTGAAGGCGACAAGCTGAAAGGCAAAACATACAGAAATAAACATGAAAAGGCAAACGCCGACGGCGGCAGCGACGCCGACGTCGACTGCGCGACTGCTTTGACATAATCGTTATGCAGGCGCTTTAAGTACAGTCAGATAACGTTTCGAATCGGAAAAGGAAATGAACAAAGTTTCATTGATACGAAAAAGAGGAAATTAAGAAAATCTCAAACTTAGGCTTTGTGCTTATAGAAAAGTACTAGAGTAGTGCGATTTGAGCTATGGATATATCTATTATACCTATAATATATCTATCAAAATTTAAGGTGTTAGTATAACAGCTATAATCTTATTTAGGAAAAGGATCTGGTGAATTCTAACAGCCATATTATCTAGCTGGAGGTATAACCACAAACAAGCCCATCCGTATCTATATCTCTATATATCATCTATTCATAAATTTATCAAACAAGTTGCCTCTGCTTAAATATGTCAGAATATTTGATAGTCAAGTCAAAAAAGTAAACTAAGCATTTTAGATCAACTATTTGGACAGGTTTTATATATTTTACTCAAATTGACTATGATTATTTCTGTTGGTTAGAAGCCAGTGGGTAAGTCCATAGATCTATTAACTGCTGATGAATATATTTTTCTTACGATATTATTTATCTCTTACTAGAATGGATCGCTGGCTGAATCAAAATAGCACCTGGTTGAGATTTAGCCCAAGTTTCGATAAGTCCTGCGAGTTGGACAATAGCGATGCTTTAAGCCGGTATCTCAAACTGTTCTCAGGCGCCGTCATGCAACTCTTCAAGTGGATCTTAAGCAATTGCTGCAGCTACGTGGATCCCGAGAATATTCTGCATATTGACTGAAAAAAAAAACAGCAAATAAACCACTTGAATATGATGTGATTAAATATAGTATTTATTTCTTTAGTAGATATGCAAATGAAATGATTTTAAACTAAAGATCCTATATTTATACCCTGAAACCATTGTGTACCCATATGGGTTGTGTGTAGCAGGCAAAAGGAGGCTTGGTAAACCCCATTAAGTGTATATATTTTAGATCAGCACGACGAGCTGAGACATTCTGTTCCATGTCCGTCTGCGCGTACGTATATAGAATGATTCAATTAGCAGCTCTTCGCATAGGTCAGGGTATAACCAAGTCAGGCAACGCCGACTAAAACACTCCTACTTACGTCAGTTAGTAAAAGCTTCCGCACCAACGTAACTCCCAGTTCCAGTAGTAAAATAAAAGTCTTGTTCAATATTATTTTTGAAATTTTTCGTTTTATTTGATTGTTTTTATTATTATTTCTGTTGTTGTTAAATTTTGTGCTAGTTTGTTATATTTTTTGTTGACTCTGCAGTTCTTTATTATTATATCATATCATATCATGTCATACAATAGATCAATGTAATTATTATGTAATTGTTCACATTCATAGATTCAGTTAGTTCAATAAACATTTCTCATAGTAATTTTGTACTCAACGATCAAGACAAAAAAGAATAACCGAAACAACAATTTTTTATTTATATATATATATATATATAATTTGTTCAATATTATATTATATAATTTCAAAACTTTTTCGAGTAGTATTATCATATTATAAATATTTCCTTTGTTTTTTTTTAACGTTATTTGTGCTTTGCTTGTAATTGAAATTGAGATTTTGCTAAGGTTTATGCAAACTATGAAATCTTTTTTTACTTATTTCTTTTTTTTTTTTGGTTAAGTGTTATGAGCTGTATGTGTGTGTGTCTATATATGTATATGTATGTATTTTAATATCTATATATATAAATATATATATATAGTTTTATATGCGAGCCTCAAGCCTCTTTCCTTTAAAATATATCACGAAACGTATCTTAAGCCCAATTGAGTTGTTTTTTTTTTTTTTAATATTAAAAAAAAGTTTTAAATAATATTTTTTTAAAGTTTTTTTAAAGTAACAAAAATTTTTTAAAATATTTTCCCTAAAAAAACAATATATATAAAAAAATTAAAATTTTGTATATAATTTTTTTCATATAAAAAAAATTTTTTTGAATAATTTTTAAAGTTTTTTGAAGTCAACAAAAAAATCTAAAAAAAATTTATAAAATAATGAAAATTTTGCATTATTTTTATACTTGTTTATTAGCTATATAAATTGATTTTCTTGTGCCATGTTCGTATTGCTGTCTGTTCGTCTAACTTTGGAGAAAGTTCTTAAAGCTTTTAGACACTAGAAATTAAAAATTTGTCAACCGATATACGGCTGAGCTGCGCTCTGGACTTGAGGCATTGTGACTATGTATATATATATACGATATACAATATACGATATACGATATACGATATAATATACCATATACCATATACAATATACAATATACAATATACGATATACGATATACGATATACGATATACGATATATGTTTATGTTTGTGTATTTGTTTTGCTTTTGTGAAATCTGGTTCAAAACTGAATAATACAGCTCTGAATGGGCGATATACGATATACGATATATAAACTTTATATTTTGTCATTATATTCAAGTATCGATCAGATGCTGATAAATTTGGTACAAAATTTATCGATTAGCTATCACATAGAATACATCTAATAAAATGAAAACCAAGGGGAGGGGAGGGAGGTGGGTGGGGTATGATCTATAGAAATGAATATTGTATAGAAAATACATAGTACATTTATGTATATGGAGAGAAACGTATTCCAACTCAAGTTGAGGTCTTATATAGCTAAAGAGTCAAATATCACAACATCGCATATACATAAGTACATATATAGGGTAACTAAGCGCTGGTCAGCTCTTTAATCTTAACTTTTCTTTTTCAGACTTGGCCTTCTACATAACTCTTTCTCTCTCTCGCTCTCTCTATTTCATGTGCTCAGGAACTTAAAAGTGTTTGAATACTATTTTATATTATATTTGTATTATATTATTCACTATATTTGAAAATGCCATAGAAAATAGTAGAAAAACTTGCAAAAATTTTCAAATATTTTTAGTTGAACAATGAAAAAAAAAAGAAATAAAAAACGGATTTAACTATTATATGTTAGATATATAAGGTATTATTGCTGTTAAGTGTTTTTTTTTCTCAAGACTTTTTCGGTTTATATATATACTATATATATATATAAATATATATATATATATACTTGATAGTTATGGTAAATTGTATATTTTGGGGGCGAGCCTCTAGATAAAAAAGAAAAATTTTACAACAACCTTTCAAAAATATTTCCTGCATTCCATTTCAATTGTGCTCTATCTCTCTTCCTCTTCCTCTTCCTCATCTTTATCTTCCTCTTCCTCCTCTTCTTCTTCTTCTTCAAAACATTTAAACATTTAATAATATTTTATTTTGTTTTAACATTGGTTTCCACGCTTCAGACAACTAACTCAAGAGATCTCTCGTTGATATGATACAGAAGAAGAAAGAGAAATCAAATTCGATTCATAATATTTAATCCATTAATATATAGTCAAGATCTGTTCAGTTAGTTGGCCTTTAGCATTCGATTAACTTTTATTTAGCTAATTTTGTATTTATTTTGTCACTTTGGTTTTTGAGATCTAAAAAGTTGAGAATTTGAGATCTTATTTGGGATTTGTAATTCGGATTTATCTATTTAGAATTTTCGCCTCGGCTTTACGTATTTAGTTTTTTTTTTTTTAATTTTTATTATTACATATTTCGTAGTTGGATTTCTAGTTATCTAGTTTTTTTTCTATATAAAGTATTTAGTTGTGCATTTTGCAGATTTGAAGTCACAATCAAAGATCAACTATATAGAGAGAATACGTAAGGTTCCATTTGATTTTGGTTACGATTTATGTATGTTAGTAATACACTTGCAGAGAGTTTAAGAATTTTGTAGATATCTGTTATAGATATAGATATATGATGGTATATATAGTATATATGTATATATAGTCGACATATGGCCATTGATAAACTCTCTAGATATATAATTTATATCATAGAGAAACAAATTGTTTTGAATTAGATTGAGAAAGTTTATATTTGTAATATTTTGATGAATAATGGTGTTATCTTCTAGATTCCATATGCTATATAAATATATATATTTATATATTCTTGATCAGTATTCATAAACGATTTCATATATCCATTCATATATCCTATCAGTTTCTCCTTCGGCTTTAAAGCTAAGCTCTTGTCAAGGCCTTGACTGATGCTTCGGATCGGAATCGGACGAATCGCATGAATTTTCTTTCTTTTTTTCAATATATCTTGCACTACGATATCTATGAGGCCCCATATATATATTTTTCATATCTGTTATATAGCTCTATGGAAAGTAAGTTTGAAAAGTTCTGTATGGAAATTATGAAATACGAGCTTTATTGGATAAGTCGATATCATATGCAGAATAGATCGAACTAGAAAAGAAAATAAGTTTCATAAGAGGTCTACTTAGTACCAAATCTAATTGGACTTTTCGACTTAGTTCTATATGTATGCGGGGTGTTCCACTTTTACTTCGCACTTTCAACATAAGTTTCAGTGTAAAAGTTGGTTCAACTTTGGGGAATTTCTATATCCCATATAGGAACAAACAATCGGATCCGAAATTTCAAATATATCATAAAAATATATATATTTTTATATATGTCTGCAAGGGTATTAGTTCTTCGATCAGCCGAAGCTAGTTATTTTCTGTCTTTTAACAATTTATATATATATATATATATTATATATTTAGTGGGTATTGTGAATACCCTGTAAACTCTATGCGAATTGGTTGGCCAAACATTTGCACGTTTCAAATATTTGCAACAATATAAATCTGATATTATAAGTTTTTCTCTCAGTGTAGCAGAGCGTTGATTAACTATGACAGTCAGATTAACATGCAGTTAATTTACTTAGTTAAAATTTTGATTTTAGTTCATTTTACAATTGCATTTCTTCTGTTCGCTCGGCATGCGCATACCTTGTGGTGCAGCGACTTATAGGGTATCTTTATGGGTTTTCTTCGGTTTGTTGTCGGCTAATAGTTGGGTCTTTTAGCTCAAAACAAGTTTGCAAACACTTAAACTTAGGCGTAACTAAAAAACAAACAAGTTGCTCGACTAGCAGCTACTCTGTAATGTTACATATAGCACGTGACTGTATTCTCTTCAATATTAACAATGCAAGTGTTTCACTTCAATTGCGATTAACATTTTATTCGTCACAATTACAGGATATGATCGACTAGCAGACACCCTGTGGTGAAAATTGCACAATTGAATGTAGATTCTACGGTTCATAATATCCAAGTTCAACTTAAATGGAGTGAATATTTTTTCTTTCTTGAAATATCAGGATATGGTCGACTATCAGTTACCCTGTATCGAACATAAAGCACGTGAAGTTAGAGCCTTTAATATATACAATGAACAATTTTGACTTCAATTAAGTACTTAAATTTCTTCTATACAATTTCAGAGTGTGCCCGACTAGCAGACACCCTGCACTAACCAAAAATATACTGTTGCTGATAATTTAATACCTATGATTAAAAAAAATCGGACCTACTTTATAAATTTTTCTTTAGTTTTTTCTATTATAAATAATGCTCGACTTGCAAATACCCTGCATTAAAATTAGAGCACAACGCTTCGAACGTATAACAAAATATATTGGACCTAAATTAGATTCTTCCTTGAATTATTTTTGAATTACAGGGTATGCTAAGCAGCTGCAACTAAGTTGACCAAAAAAAAAAACAAAAAAACAATGCTAGGCTTTGTAAAAGGCAGACAATAGGCATAATAATAATAACGGTAATAATAATAAGCTGGCTAATGCTATATACAGACATATAACTACTCTTAATAGGGTATAACTAGGTCTAGCAATGGACTACAACTAGGCTAGACTTTGGACTACAGTTTGCATTATGGATCTGAATCGCTTACAAATTAGTTTGGGCTGCGCTGCTAGCTGAATTGGCAGCAGCACCCATCGCACCACCAACTGCACCACTGCCAGACACTGGCGAAGCACCAGCCGCTGAATGGCCACCCACCGCAGCACCAATGCCGCCAATGCCACTGATGCCACCCACTGTCGAGCTGCTCGTATGCATGGCCAGGCCATGTTGGACATTCATGCCGGTGAGGAGTTCATGCTCTGTTTTCGCTTGCCTCAGCCAATTGCGCAAATCACGTGTTCGCTCCACCAGGCTGGTGGTGTAGTTAACCGCTCGTGGACTCTGCGACACGATGGTGTTGGCTGCCAAGATGGCACCACCCATCGAGCTGTGCATGCGGCCTGCTGCCAGCTGGCGATATGTCTCCAGGCGATCGGCGAGTGTCGGTATCGATTGTGGTGCATGGACCGAAGCAGCAGCAGCTGCCGCAGCGCTGGTGGTGCTAATGCTATGATTCGAGCCGCTGGCGGTGCCAGCGGTGGCCAACGACGAGGACTGCTGGCTGCTCAGCATGTGCGACCAGCTGAGCTCGTTGGGTGAGATCAGCGGCATGGTCAGGGCTAGGCCATGCGACGATTGTGATTGATGGTGGTGCTGCGACTGCTGCTGTTGCTGTTGCTGGTGGTGCAGCTGCTGCTTTTGGCCAAGTATGTCCAGTATTTCGCGTATCTCAGCGTTCAGTATCTCCAGATTCTGTATGCACTCGTTCGATTCCTGTTGAAAGTACTCCTTGCGCTTGTGCAAGTCCGCGCCGCTGGCAAAGTCGGTGCTGCTGAAGCCCGAACTGGAGTGCGAGGAGAGATCACTGAGCGTGGTTGCATCGTCCTTAGGCTCCTGCTCCAGGCTGGGCTTCTCCTTCTCATAGATGCGCAACAGGCTCTGCTCTAGATGCCTCAACCTAATGACCTTTTCGCCCAACAAAGCGCGTGTTCGATGCAAATTGACTTCCATTTCGGTTAGTTCCTTCTCCTCCTGAATCAGCTGATCGAGCGAGTGCCTGGGCGCAGCCAAAGTTAGGCTTTTGTGTCGTTGCTTAATCTCACGCTGACGTGAACGGAAGTTGGTGCGCTGTGTGCGCAACGATTCCTTTGCCCGACGCACTGAATCCCGCTCCAAGTGTATGCGATGCTTGAAGAACTCCAATTCGGATCCCACCACCGAGCCGACCACAGTCGCATGCTCATTGGCCACAATGTCCGTGAAGGGATAACGCAAGTGGTAAGTTGTGTCAAGGGTGTGCTCTGGGAACTGATCCTCCAGGTCCTCCAGCTTCTGCAGCTGATGGCGCAAGTTCTCGACGGGCGTGCAAGGACGCTCGACCTGCTGCAGCTGCTGCTGTTGCTGCTGCTTGTTGTTGTAGTCGGAGTTGAGACGCGATGTTGAGGCGGATTTGGTGCGCGAGAAGAGTTTCTTGCGAGGCACAGTTAAGGCTTTGTTATTATTGTTATTGTTATTGTGCTCCTGCTGCTGCTGCTGCTGTTGCTGTGCCTCCGAGTCCGAGTTGCCGTTGTCGCTGAGCACCAGTGTGCTCGCGGGCGCCGTTAGATATCGACCCTTGCTATAGTTATTCGAGATCGTTGTATCCGACTGACTTAGCGAGGTGTTGGCATCGTCCTGCAGCTGCAGCTGCTTGATATACTTGCTGGCCAGACAGACGCTGGCCGCCTGCTTGCCCAGATGGGTCTTTGGCGGCACTGGGGGCTTCAGCTTGACGTCCGTGGTCGTTGCCTGCTCGGAGTAGCTGAGCGAACGATTCTCGCTGTTGCCTATGGATGGCTTCTGCGATAGCGAGCGCTCAGTCTCTGAGTTGTTCGTCTGCAAGTGTGGCTCCAGCTGCGCTTGGACTTGCGCCTGGGCTTGGGCCTGCGCCTCGCGCCTGCGACTGCGTCGCTCCAAGGACAACTTCACATCGGTCTTGAGCCTCACGTACTTCTCCTTGAGGCAGCGATATTTGTCCTCAAGCAGGCGCTTCTCGCAGCGCACCTTCTCGTACAGACGCTCCTCGCCGTTGTCGCGCAGTCGCTGCTTCTCCAGCTCCAGTTCGTGATTCAGTTTGTCGCGCATTTGGCTCAGCTTAGTGGCATGCTCGCGTCGCAGCAGCTCCTGCTCGGAGCGCAGATCACGTTCTAGTTCGTGCAGCAGCTCCGCATGATTCGACTGCAACGTGGCCATGCGCGTCTTGTGCTCGCTTACAACGTGAGCTCGCTTCGATTGCAGCTGATGCTCCAGCTGGTTGCGATACTCTTCCAGCTGCAGCTGGAATGCCTCCTCCAGCTGATGCTGATGTGCAGTCAGACGGAGATCATACTCATGCCTCAAGCTCTTCAGGCGCAGCTCGTGCTCACGCTTCGTTGCTTCCATGTCCTGCTGCAGCTGCTGCAATGCAGCCGCCTCGTTCAGCATTTCGCTGCTGTGCTCCTTGCTCTTGAGCAAGCCCACCAGCTTGCTGGCCATCTTCAGGCTGCGCAAGCCCAACTTCTCGCTGGCTAGCTGAGCCTGAGTCTGCGCCGATTTGCGCTGCAGCTGCTCCAGCTCGTGGCTGTGCTTGCTGTGCAGCTCGTCGAGGTCAAAGGGATTGCTCGGATTGTTGCCGTGCAGCGATTCCTGTTCCGATTTATTAATGATAAAGCTGCGCACCGAACTGCCCTTGGAGTCCGAATCGGTGTCCTCGTATAGAGGTTTCACTGTGGACGTCGAGCTCTCCTTCAGCTTGTCCAAATAGTTGTTCGACTGCTCCACATCCTGCTTTAGCATCTGTATGGTTTGTGCCTTGGGCAGGCTGATGATGCGTATAGGCTTGTTGGAGTCACTGATGAATGGATTGAGACTGCACATGCCGACCATGGCATCTGGATCGGCCAGGTCCTCATCCCAGACATCATCGTCGTCATCGTCCTCATCCTCATCATCATCATCTTCGTTGCTATCGACGGCCACTGCAGCTGCTACAGCATTTCCGTGGCCTATTGCTTCGTCCTCATCATCATCTTCCTCCTCGCGATCCACCTCTTGTGCAGAGACTTGCTCCACCTCCTCCTCTTCCATGGACAGCTCGGGCGACTGCTGAAGCTTGCGCGCATTATCCTCCTCACTGGGTGAGGTGCAAATCCGTGTTGTTTCCACCAGATTGAAGCGCACGCTCTTCTTGTCCTCCACCGCGACTGCATCCTCATCTCGTTCGTAGCGTCGGCGCATGTCCGTCAGGCTGGAGTCGCGTAGGATGCCTTTGACACCATAAGAATTGCTGCCACTCTCCGTTGGCTCCAGCTGGCGACGCGACTTGAGGAACATGGCGCCCGTGCCGGACAGTTGAAACGAGCCTCGCCTCTGCTGTTGCTGCTGTTCGGGCGGCGGCTGGGGCGGGTCCATGCTGCCAAATTTCATGGCCAGACTGATTTGCTGATTCGTTTTGGCCACCTCGAAGCGTGTGTTCTTCACCGGCTGGAAGATGGGCCCGAAGCTCTTGCCGCGCGACTCCAAAAAGCGACTGACCCCACCGCTAAAGCCACTCGGACCCGGAAAAGCCGACGCACCTCCAGTCGATGTATGGGTCTTAGAACTGCCTGCAGCTGCAGCTGCAGCCGCAGCAGATGTTCCCACTGTCTGGCTGCTGCCATTGTTTAGGGGCGAACTCATATCGTCTAGCAACTCGTCTGTTCCTTGCATGCTGCGTATGCCCGAGTCCAGCTGCGACACATCATCAGAGTTATCAATAATGGGCGTAGCACCTCCACCACCACCACCACCTCCACCTCCACCACCAGTGGCACCAGCAGCAGCTGTTGTCGTTGCTAGCTTCTGACGCGTCTGCTCGACCAGATCCCGATAGACCGCGTCCAGTGGATGATCCCACTGCGATTGCTTTGTGCGCGTATTATGATAATAATGGCCGCTCTTCTCCTCCGAATAGCTGAGAACAAAAGATTTCAGATTATTAGGGAGAACTTTTACAATGGATTCCAGATATACTCACCAGATCTTCCACTCGGCGGGCAGTGCGGCCATAAGCCCCTCTTTAGCCAGATATAGCAAATGCGGTTCCTTGTTTGGCTCAATGCCAATCAATGTCGCATAATCGTTGATTTCTGAAATGGTCGGCATTATAAAGTTTTTTGATTTTAGATTTTTTGATTTTTAGATTTTAGATTTTAAATTTTAGTTTTTCAATTTTAGTCTTCACTTGACGACTGTTCGACTCGACTGTTCATATAACTTTGTTGAATGCCTTAGGTACATGAAAGTGAGGAAATTTCTAACATGGAATACTTGATGACATTTTTTATACAAAATTTGAGAGCTTGAGTATTTATAGTTCTCGAGTTATGCTAAAAAATCTATTTAAAATATGTTTGAAGTTATTTCTGAAAAGTTTTAAAGCTGCATTGGTTATAGTCTTTGCGGCTATGTTTTAAAGCCTTTGGTTTTTGTAGTTCCTTTAACATATGAATAGATCGTCTGATTGTAATATGATAATGGTGGTTAGGTATACAAAAAATGGATATATATTTGAATGGGTTTATCTAATAGCAATCCGCATACCAAATTTGTTGTCTATAGCTCTTATAGTTCTCGAGTTATAGAGGAATTGAGGTGGGATCCTTTCTGCATATGGAGTGCATTAAAAGTTTCAAGTCTTTGGGTTTTTTAGTCGCTATTATGAATAGAAAATATGAATATATGATCTTAATCTATCAGATTCAAGTATATATGCTAAGTGGTTCTACGAATGTCCTAAGAAACCCAATGCCTAAGCTATGCCTGAGTCTGTCTTGAAGCCCACTTTAAAGTGCAAAAGCAAACTTATCTAAAAGACGTTCTGTTTTATACGATAATTAAGAAGAGTATATATACATATATATATATATAACTTATAATTAGCTGTATATAGCACAAGGCACTTCAAATATGGCGCCCGCAGCACAAAAGTGTTTGAGCCTTGGCCATTGTTTGTGCAGTGACCCACTGAGGCATGGATTGAGAGTGCTCATATTCTTTATGCCCCAAGAGCTATTAGCTGTGCCACAATAAGGCCTTTTTAACAATTAGGACTAATGAAAGCAGCGCAAACTGTGTCACACCCACACCCACAGCCACAGGCATAGCCACAGCCACAGCCTCACCTACTCCTGTTCCTCCTTTGTCTGCACCGAAGTGAAAAGGAAATTTGAGCAAATATATGCTTTAGGCTTTCAATAGCTTTTGCCTTCCAGTATGAATGGCTTTGCGGCGCAATCTGAAATCTGAATCACGGACCAAAAGACTTCTTGCGAGCGCTTAAAAATTCCATTTGGCTTAAACAAACGAAGCCGGGCTAAGAAACGCGACTGAATGCCAAATGACGTGGCCTGCATTCTGCATTCATTCTAAGTCCGCTCTCTTTTCCTTGTCTCCCTCACTCTCTGTCTTGCTCTCGCTCGCTCTTATTGATTGCTGGTGGCACCACCTGCAGCACCTGCGACCACAATTGTATCTCAAGCAGCGGTCAGCGCTCGTTGCCCGGCAACCTCAATAGCCACGAACAAATTGCGTTTTGGCCAACATTTCGTTGCGTTTGGGGTGGCTTTTAGGGTGGCTCGTCGTCATAGCGAAACATGCATACAGATACACACAGACACACAGACACATACCCACATAAACACCCACCCACCCACTCACACCCACACTCCCTCAACTCTTTGTTTGCTTTGTTTCAATTCCATTGTTCCACTGTTTTAACTGCTTACAAGTGTCTGTGACACACATTTCCTTAACTCATTTCCCTTACTTACAGCATTTAATTTCCCTAAATTAAGTTCCTTTCTACATGTGTCCCATTTCTCATTGATCCTCAATTTCAGCGTGCCTTTCAGGCACAAACAGACACTCTTACAACTCTCTTGAATATTCCCAGCTTGAAATAGTTTTTATGCATTTCTATATCTGCTCTACTGTTCCTCAATTCCATCGTTCCGCTCATTTGATGGTTTCATTTTATGGGTATACATACATTTGCACAACTTTACATTGACTTTACTAATGTGTATAGTCTCCCATACATTCTCAGGTATAACTAGGGCTCAATTCCATCGTTCCGCTCATTTGATGGGTTCATTTTATGGTTATACATACATTTGCACAAGTTAACATTGACTGTCCCAAAGTCTCTTATTTCCACATCAATAACAACTTTAACTGTTCCACAATTCCATCGTTCCCTTATTTCACTTTATTAGAACAATCAGCAAGGCATAGGCAGAGCTCTCCTAAATACCCCCAGCCTGAAACGTAAAAGCTTACAATGCTCAGTTCGAAACTGTTCCTCAATTCCGCCATTCCACTTGTTCCGTATGAAACTGAGCATGTCATCAAACCAACTAAGCAGCTTACACACTTTGCTATTTATGAAGGTCTTTAGAAATTAATGCTGTTTCCCTTTCACATGTTCCTTTAGTCACCTCAAGTTACACAGTTCCGGCAATTCCGACGTTTCCCTGTTCTATGTCCTCGAAACAGCTGGAGAGCACTAAGCTAACTAATTGACAGACTTTCGAGACCAACCACCCAGGCATATATATATATATATATATATATATATATATATATATATATATATATATAATATATATATATATATATATAATATATATATATAAACTATATATAGTTGGACATATATCAATTTTCAGTTGACCCATTAACCGGACGCTGAAGGACACAACATGCCATAGTAGTAAAGAAAAAAGAACTCACACACACATAGCCTTTGGCAGTTGCCAGCTGTGAACATATTATATTTCATACATACAGTAATCACTGGCTAACTGAAACTATATATCCAATTAGTTTGTCATTCCTTGTATTCCCATATTCCTATATAGTAACTATAGTTAGCCGATGGTCCATATAACATTAGTCAAGTCCAAGTTTTAGTCTTACTTTAAAGTCTTTCCTTTTAGCGCGTGACTACTGTAGCTCACTAGCGCACAGCTGGTGGCCTGGTGGCCTGGTCGCCTGCCTGCCTGCCTGCCTGCCTGCTGCGCAACAAATAGCTCAATTAAAGAACATGCTAATTGGGCGTCGTCTTATTTGATTAAAACTTTGTCCAATTGGAAAATGAAAATTGCAGCCAAAGAAACTTGAAATACTGAATCATAGAGTCCAAGTTTATAACTAAATTAGCGGCAAATTGGAAGTTTAATCAAAGAAAATGTGACTTTTTGCATAGAGTGCTATGAGCAGAAGTTAATGAACAGCTTTAAATTGATTATAAGTTTGCTAAATATTATAAACGTATATATCTAAAATGATTCATGTTCAAATGGCAAGGCTCATTACATATTTCAACAGCTGCATGTTATCGATAACTTAAGCACTTGCGGATATATGGCTAATGGAAATGGTGTCACGCTTGTTGAGTCACTCTCTGCTGAACTGAGTTTTGGAACCTAAAATCTGATTTATACCCTGTACATCAATTATTCAGTTAGGGCATGTTATATATAGGTATATATATACATCAATAAAAAATCAGTTGACCTTGCTGTTTGCCCATGACAAGCAATTGGATTATAAATTTGGTTAGGTTTTCCTGTTCTGCTTCAAATCGATAAATATCGATTGGTTGAGACAATTGTGGAGCATTGAAGGTGTGTTTTTTTGTCTAGTTCTCTTTAACATGATCATAAGTTTGTTTTTTGTTAATGTGACTAACTTAGGCCTAACATATGTTATCAATCTACTGTTAACATTGCAATTAATATTATGCAGTTGCCTTTAAAGCAAACAAAGTACATCTAACTCCCCAAAGTACTTTAACATTCCAAATTTGTTAACAGCCCTTTAACAGCCCTTTAACATAGCAAATCTCAGTATTGCCCTAGTTACTTTAGTTTCTTCCCTTTCAACTTACCCTCGGATGATGGCAAACATGCTTCATCGAAGACTTCCTCGCAGATGACCGAAGACGTTGCCGTTGACGACGCCGACGCCGACGCCGACGCTGACGCTGACGCCGCCGCTGGCGTTGTGTAGCCCAAGCGTTTGGCTGTTGTTGCTGCCGTTGTCAGCGCCGTTGGCGTCGTCGCCGGCGTTGTGGCCAGCGATGCGGTTGCCGAGGAGTTGCTGTTGTTGGCCATAGTCGCTGTCGCCGTCGCCGTCGCCGTTGCCGCTCTTAGCTGAACTTTTCGCTTTGTTATTGAATTCGTGCTGCCTTTAATGTTGGCTAATTATGCCCTCAGATGTCGCCAGCGTTGCATAAGTGTGTAACGGCATCCTATGCATCCTATGTGTGTGTGTGTGTGTGTGTAGCCGACGCAGCGAATTAAGAGCTTAGAGCGAAAATCGAATGTGACCTAAAAAAAAAAGAGCAGCAGCAGCCAAAGAGGAAATAGGGATAACCGTTAGCTGCAGTTGGAGTGAAGTGTGGGCTGAGAGGGCTGCGAGGGGGCGGTTTGGGCTTTTGTCTTTTGCTGCGTTGGTTGCGTTTGTTGCCTGCCTGCCTGCCTGCCTGGCAACAGCAACAACAACAACAACAGCAACAACACACACACACACACACACAGATAGGCATGTGTATGTGTTGCCTGAACTCTGGCTTAGCGCAAATTTCTTATGAATTAACTTTGGACACACACACACACACTCGCACACACACACACACACACACAGGCAGCGAGGCGAATTGGTTGCGCAGGCACAACAACAAAATGCTAACGGTATAACGGTATTGATTTTTCACTTGTATTTAATTATGGTGCGCCAGCCGCAGCCGCAGCCGCAGCCGCAGCCCCGCCCCGCCACTCAACGCCCCCCCACACACACATATTTTTGGCAAACATATTGAGAAAAAAAAAACTCAAAAATAAAAATAAACAAAAAAAAAACAAACGGAAAAAATTTCACTTTGCACTTTTGCCATACACGCACACGCACACGCTTAGGCACTTGTATATGTGTGTCAGCAGCAAAAATAAAATTTAAAAAAAAAAATCATTTATATATATATATATCTTGATTTATGCACTTGTCTAGTTAAACCGACCGATTCGACTGCCCCGTTTTATTTGGCTTAGCGAGTGTGGTGCGTGCGTTGCCAACTGCAGCGAATGTTGCCAATGCTCGCTGGGGCCATGTTGCTAGGCGATGCCCTTTTTATAATGCAGCCCAGTCTATCGATAGCCTATCGAGCACACATGTATCGATAAGTGCAGTGAGTGTCCTTTGCCCTTTGCTGTTTGGGTGCGTGTCTAAATAGTGAACTTGGGTGCATGTCTAAATAGTTGTGGTGCTTGTCTGCGATAGACTGTTGGCCTGTGCGAACTCTATTGCTATGCAATTTTGTTGAGAAAATGATATATATATATATATAGTTCGACAATTTACATATATATTTATGCTGTTATTTTATAATTTATGTAAAGTTTTGTTTATATACAAAAATTATAGTTATACATGTTTATACAGCTGTTTTAAGTGATGTGTGCCTTAGCTAAATGTACTAATTTCAAATATGGTTTTAGCTCTGGTTTGTGTCCTACTAAGGCTTGCATGGTAGCTGCTTAAGCCAGTGTAGGTGCTGGTCTTAGCTTAGTCATCGTTAAGTTCAGACAATTTTTAGCTATACCTCATTTTAGTACTGGGTGTGTGTCTAAAATATGTATGCTTAGCTTGATTTATGCTGTCAGTAAGGCTTAAGATATTTGTAGTAATTTAGTAATTTTTGATATATTTCAGAAAAATAAACATATTTGAGTATTTTATTCATGTTATACACAATTACAAGCTACAAATTGCAAAAGTATATGCAAAGCATTACTTAAAGTGGTTGTGAGCTTTGCTAAGCAAGCTGCTAGTTTCAGTTCGCTTCAGTTTGCAGGCTATCGACGACTTGTTGTGTGGTTGTGTGTCTAAATAAGTGTAGCTGAGTCTAAGCAGTTGGTGCAGGTCTATGCTAGGTTCGAGTGGGAGCAAAGCAGAGCGCATGAAATGTGTTAAGCTTTGCTAAGCTGGTTTTTGTATCAACTAAAACAGAATATTCAACATTTAAATAGAAAACCTAACGAAATACATGAAACGTAGCTTAAAGTGGTGTCAGGCTTTGCTAAATTGGTGCTTGTATCGACTACAACTGATGGTTCAGCATTTCAACTGAAAACTTAACGAAATACATAAAATGTAGTTTAAAAGAGGTGTCAAGCTTTGCTAAGTTTCAATTGAAAACTTAACGAAATTCATGGCGCGCTTTTAGGCGCAGCTCAAATATGCAAATTTCAGATATATTTAATATATGCTAAAATATATATATATAACTAAATATATGTAATATAATTTATAGTCCAATTCAAGCTAATTTCATTCATCTATTACATATATGTTAAAGCTTATTTATCTACCTATTTTCGCTCTGTCGTCATACAACGTTTGAGACGTTTGTTATGCGATTTACAACATGTTTTATGTATGGCTGTTCTATTTCGTGTTAATTACAAATAACACTATAAATTTTTGCATATTTCTCAGATATTTAGCATTTTACATTGCGGCGCTGCCATTAGGTAAATGCCATCATAAATTTTGTTGCCAGCACCCGCTCGGGCCGTTTACGGACAGAATGGAGCGTGGAGCGTTGAGCGTTGAGCGTGGAGCGTGGAGCGTCGAGCGTGGGGCGGCTGGCCCAGGGGAATGGGCGGGCGAGCTGAGGTCAGGGCTTCCGTGTAAATCAATGCCAATAAATATATTATTGGCTTGCATCGAACGTTTGCTGTGGTTCGTTCAGATCTTTTACGCTTGGCGATGACACAAGTTGCACGCGCTGCTGCCAGGCACGAGTCACGTGACACGACACGCCCGATATTTGTTTGTTTATTGTCAAATTATAAAATTTAAAATGTTTTTTTTGCTGTTTATTAAAAGTCATATACATACATAGATAGTACAGTGATATCGGCATATTTATCGATACATTTGCTATCGATATATACGGTTATCGATTAATTTACATAAATTCAACAATTACAATATTGAATGCTGCTGCTTAGTCTTTTAATTTAAGTTTGCGCAATTATCGATAAGTTTATCGATATGTATTTGACACAGCTGCTAAAAAGGATTCGATGCGTAGTAAAACTTTGGCTAGTGCGTTATCATTGACATCAGAAAGATCGATAAATATCGATTAGTAATCGAAGTAATTGTATAATTCAATTATATCGATATATGTCATATATATAAATATGTATTCTTTAAGATCTCAAAGAAAGATATCGCATGATAAGAATGATATCGACATGGCTTATCAGCAACGTCGTGTCACGCTCTCATATCTAGCTATTTGACATCGCGTAAGTAGCTGATAATTGAGGCTGTAAATGCGGCTCATTGAATTTCAAAAATGAGAAGTAAAGAAGCAATACAAAAATATATAAAAAGAAAAACATAAAAAACGAAATAAAATAAGTCAGAGTCTTACAATGGGGCATAGTCGACGGCATGATACGCTGTAGTGTAACAGATGATAAAGAAAGCAAGAGAAAAGGAAGAAGGCGAGAGAAAGAGAAAGAGAAAGAGAAAGAGAAAGAAAGGTGTAAAGATAAAAAGATGGAAAGATAAGAAGATAGATAAAGAAGAAAATGAAGAAGAAATAGAAATGAAGAAAAGAAATAGAAAAGAAAGAGAGAATGAAATAGGGGAAGCAAAATAAAGTGGGAGGAAAGAAAGCTGAAAGGAAGAACAACTGAAAAAAAACTAAGAATATTAAGAGAGATATAGAAAGAAGAAGGAAAAAATGAGGACAAATAATGAGATGAAGAAGAATCAATAAAAGGAGAGAAAGAGAGAGAGAGTAAGAGAGAGAGAGAGAGAGAGAGTAAGAGAAAGAGAGAGAGAGAGTAAGAGAAAGAGAGAGAGAGAGTAAGAGAGAGAGAGAGAGCGAGAAATATAAAAAGAAAGAGCAAACGAAAAGAGAATAAAATGATTAGAAGGAAAATTAGGAAGAATGAAAGAAAATTAATTTAAGAAATAGAAGGAGAAAAAGAAAGAAGAAAAGGTAGAGCACGAAAGACAGAAAACAAATAAGAAAGAAAAACTATAAATAGAAGAGAATGAAGTAAGAGAGATGGGAAAAAGAAAAAAAGTTTAAGTAGAGCTGAAAGCAGAATGAACTAAGAGAAATGGAAAAAAGAGAAGAAAGGCATTTAAAAAGGATAAAAGGAAGAAGAAACAGAAGAAGTTTAGAAGAAGAAGTATAAGCAAATGAAGAAGAAGAAAAAGAAGAAGAATAAGAAGTAGAAGAAGAAGAAGAAGAAGAAAAAGAAGAAGAATAAGAAGTAGAAGAAGAAGAAGAAGAAGAAGAAGAAGAAGAAGAAGAAGAAGAAGAAGATGAAGTAGAAGAAGAGGAGAAGAACAAAAATTGAGATTACTCTTAAATATATGTATGTTATAGTGATACGATATGGCCGATTTCTATGCATATATCGATAAAAAGTACTAAAAAGGGATAACTAAACATTTAGAAGCTCTCTCTCTTTTAAAGTAACTACCTATACAAATAGATACATTTTCAGCCAAGCATTGCACACTTGTAATACCCTAGAATATATATATATATATTATTGTATATATATATGTATGTATATATATATATATATATTTTGTATATATATACAAATTGCCGCTAAAGTGAGAAAAGCTTTCAATAGAATTTAATGTGAAATGTTGATATGCAAATCGCATTTAGTTGAGCCCTCGCCATCGCCATCGCCGTCGTTGTTGTTGTTGTTGTTGTTGTTGTTTGTTTACTTTATTTATTTATTAATTATTTATTATCTATTTTGCTGTCGTGTTTGCATGCTGCGGCCTTTATACATTTTTTTTCTCTGTTTCGGAATTGGAATATATTTAATCTTTGATGCGAATAAATGGCACTATTTAGCCGATCCGCAGCTGAACGCCCACAAGCTCTCCCCATCTCTCTCGCCCTCTCTCGCCCTCTCTCTCTCTCTCTGGCTCTGTCTGCCCAGCCCCTGCTGGCCGTGGCAGTTGGCAGGCAACAATTAAAGGCACATTCATCATACGCCCGGTGTTACACGCGAAGGAGCCAGTTGGCCAAGACAACACCCTGCCGCCGCCGCCGCCGCCGCCGCCGCCGCCGCCTCAGCCCTACATGGCCCACCCCACCCCGCCCCCTTCTTTAGACCATGTTCGTACATGTGTTTGCTCGTTGGCATTTGCTTTTCAAAAACTCGCTCGTTGACATGTTTATGCATGCGCTGCTTTTCGCTAGTTATCGATAAATGTGCACACACACACACACACACACACACACACACACACACACACACACTCGTGTGGCTCTGCTTTGATTGGCTTATTAATAGCTCTCTTGATACATATAAAAACTAAACACTTATTGGCATCGATAACAGTTCGCGCAACGGTAAATGGCAATTAATCATTCGATTGGTATTTTAATGCGAACAGCGACATTTCAATTGCGAACCAGTTCTTTTTTTTTTTGTTAGCTAGTTCAAAGCAGCAGCTACAAAAAAAAAAACTGACGGCAATTAATCAACAAAAAGTTGATTTTTACAGCAATTTAACGTTTTTTTTGTGAACTGGTTCATGCTTGAAGTTCATGCGAACTAGTTCTTGTGAACAACAAATTTTCAATCAATTTTATCAATTTTGTCATTTTTTTTTTTGCTATTTAAGAAACAATTTGGAATTATTATTATTTTTCTCTGGAGTCTGGAGTGGAGCAGCAGTGAACGACTTGCAGATACCCTGCAAAAAAATGTTGTCTTTGGAAAGCTTTTGTAGCTACAGTTTTACTTCAAAATGTTGGCGCTTTTTTAGCATTTTGTATTTTCTATGTAGTCTAGAGTGATCTAGTTGGTTGTGAACGACTTGCAGATACCCTATAAAAGTTTTTTGAATGAAAAGTTTCTATAAATGTCAGAGCTTTACTTCATGAATCATTATTTGCTTGGTCCTTCGTCTCAGATTGCTCTAGTTGAGAGTGAACGACTTGCAGATACCCTACAAAAAACACAAAAAACCAAAAAACCTTAAAGATAAAGATAATGCTCTACTTGCAGTCTACATTGTATTTTTTTCTGATATATTTTTTATACATTTTTTAGAAATTTCCATAAAAATTAAAAAAAAAATTTTTTTAAGACTTTAAAATTAAAAAAAATTCAATTTAGTATTTTATTTATCGATTTTTCTCATAATTAGTTTTTTCTTTTTTATTGTTTTTTTTTTTTAATTTATTTTCCAGCATTTTTTGCATTTTGTACCACTGTGCAAGCTTTAAAACGTTTCATTTGCCAATGTTGTTCGCTGCAGTTGTTGTTGCTGCTGCTGTTGTTGCTGTTGTTGTTGTTGTTGTTGTTGCTTTGGATTAAATTGTTTCAATTGCGAACGTTGCTCACAATTTGTCAAGAGTCCAAAGTGGCGCTCGAGCTGCTGTTGCTGCTGTTGTTGCTCATGGCGCGTGGCAGCAACAGCAACAGCAACAGCAACAGCAACAACTGACAACAGCAACAAGCGCCAAAGCAAACAACTGGAAATGGGCAACTTCTACGTAATACCCTGTAAACTAGCTGAACAAGTTCATTAATAGGGTATACTATGGTAGAGGTAGACTATTGTAACAAGAGATTGACTAAGACAAAAGCTGAGCTTAGAAATGTTATAAATTTATAAAGATATAGTTAAACTAATTCAAAACTTGTCTACAGGGTATTTACTAGTCGCTATACTCTTCAAAGCACGCGCACTTTTACTCGTTTGCTTTGATTTTGTTTTGGGTTTTTCAAACCTAATCACGACTAATGAAAGACAACACAGAGGCAGCAGCAGCAGCAGCAACAACAATGCCTGCCTAGCTCAGATTGGCATTTGGGGTCGCACACGCCCCATAAGTGGCCAGAGCCAGCCCCCCCTCCGCTGCCCACCTTCGCCGCCCCCTGTGGCCCGCCCACTAGTGCAGCAGCTGCTGCTGATTGACAGAGCGCCATTTGGCTGTGGGCACGGCCAAAGAAAAACAAAAACAAACAAACAATTGGAGAGAGGGAGTTGAAGATGAGGAGGCCGCACGAGAGGCGATCGAGAGGCTGGAGAGGGCGAGGGTGAGGGTTGAGGCTGTTGTCTGTGTGCAGCAGAGAATCAGATTGAACAACTGTCCTCGTTTGGTCAGCCAGAGTCAGAGTCACAGTCACAGTCAGAGTCAGAGTCAGAGCCAGTGTTGAGCTCGAGTCCAAGCTAAGTCGGGCCATAATTTAGCCAAATGTCGTGCCAGTCAACTGATCGCAGCGCTGACTACAAACATGCACTCATAGACTCCTATACCCTAGGCTCGTAGCATCTATGGTATATATTAAGCTGAATAATTTAGGTTTTCTCTAAGTTGTGCGAAACTACGAATAGAAATTTGTAGGTGGAGTTGATAGAGGTCATCAAACTACATTTACAGGGTATATTTAGTTGGTCAGCTGCAAAAAATATTTATCTATATGAGCTAGCTAATTGTGCTGGGGTTGGTAAAATATTTAAGCTTTTAGTTTTTGGACTAGCGACTAACAGATACTCTCTATGGAGCAGTGTATACAGGGTATCTCTAAGTCATGCATTTAAGTAATGTGGAACTTGTGCTTGGAGAGGTTCTTTACACACAGTTTCTCTCACATTTACTTATACTTCTTAGCTCACTCTTCTTAACTACACATTCCAGGGTATCTATAGTCTCATTCATTTGCTTGCTCTTACTCTTATTTACAGGGTATTTCAATGAGCTGAACTCGAGCTCTGTAGAGCTGTAGACCTTGCTTACTTATCTCTTGATTGGTTCACACTATCGTTTCTCCTCCCTACAGGGTATCTCTTGAGTCGTGCATTCGCGTGGTGTCGCTGTTCGTTTGAACTTGTTTGTTTATTGTTTTCATGTTTGGCCCCGCCTGAAATTTGTTTGCTTTACATTTAGCTGCGCCCCAGTCAACAAAACAGCTCGAGCTCCAATTCCAGCTTCCAGCAGTCAATTTTCGCCCCAACTCCCCACTGCCGCGCCGCCCCCTTTCCCGTTCAGGTCGATTCTCATGCCTTTCCTTCCCATTTTGTTTTCCGCTCATTAAGCTTATTGGCACGCGTCGTTGTCGACCGTCCCCCACAACGCTAATTGGAGCATTTGTTAAACGACTTTTGAGTATTGATTGCATTTGCTAACTGCCACCGGCCTTTGCTCCAATCCGATGATTGAACGATTGAATGATTGAGTGATTGACTCACTGACTGACTGAACGATCTGTTGACTAACTGTTGATATTTTATAGCATTTCTTTATATCCTCTCAAGCAAACAGTTAACGAACCACAAAAGTTCCCGCTGATTGATTGATTGATTGAAGCAGTGGGAGCTGTGATTGAGAGCTTTGAGTATTGAGTGATCCATGTGAAGTTCTCTACACTTTGTGGTTCACACTTCAGCTATTCATAGTTCATTGAAAAGTTCCACCTAAAAGTTCATTTGGCTATTGGTTCAGATGTTTGTTCATAAAGCATTTTGTTAACTTTGATTCATTTAGTGGTTCACAAAGTGAAATCATGATTCACAGAATTGTTCATTTAGTAGCTCCTTTCAGGGCAGTTCATTTGACCTTTATCTAAAAGTCAATATGTGAATCGGCAGGTTTTAGATCAGTTCACTAGACAGCTCATCTGATTCTTTACCCCTTTTTGTGGTTCAGTTAGTAGTTCACAAGTTCAGTTGGTAGTTCATCTTCAGGCTCGCCTCTTCGATTGGTTTCATTAGAAGTAGCTCACTCAGTGGTTCACTGAGTGGTTCAATAAATGGTGATTCACCTAGTTCACTTAGATTCAGTGGTTCATTGTGTGTTTCAGTTTGTACTCATCTCTCTAGTTCATATGCTGGTCAACTTAGTAACTCCCTAGTCAAAACTCTCTTGTTAGTTCATTCCGTGGTTCACATAGTGCTTCACCTTGTGCTCAGCTCTGTAGTTCATTTAGTGATTCACTTAGTAACTCCCTAGAGATTCATCGCACAATTAGTTATCGATCACTTAGCAGTTTATTTATTAGTTCACTTGGCCGTTCAGTTAGTGGTTCACTTAGCGACACACTAATTAGTTCACTTAGTTCACATACTAATTCATCAAGCATTCAGGACTTGTTAGCCACCAACTCTGAAGTTTCCCCACTCGCTGTTGGCTCTGTCTGCATTTGCTGAACATTTTGTGCATTGTCGATTTAATTAATGACTCAGTGAGGTAATCAATTTGTAATTTAATTTGCAATTTTATTTACATAGCAATTGATTTTGATTGTTGCGTTACAATTACACAGCCCGGCGGCATTTCGAGGCGTTCCAACCAGTCCCCAGACAGAGTCTCAATTGCAGATACACAGCGACACAGATACAGATACAGATACATTTACAGACAGAGATACAGATACAGATACAGATACATTTACAAACCTGGCTAAAACAACAACAGCGACTACAGCGACTGCATCGAGCACAACACGACATCATACGATACAAGGCGTTACGATACGGTTACGATATCACACGATACGATATGTTACATTACGATACGTTGCAGTCCAAGTTCCCAATTCCGTGTCTTGGAGCCTCTGGCCATTTGTTGCGAACAGTTCGCACGAGGTGTGTTTGAGAAGTTTAGTTTTTGGTCAGGGTATCTGCTAGTCGTTCACATCCAATTTGAGGTTTTATTAACTGAAAGATGGAAAGAGAGAGAGGAAGAGTGTGTGGGAGAGAGAGAGAGAGAGAGAGAGAGAGAGAGAGAGTGAGAGAGTGAGAGAGAGAGAGAGAGTGAGAGAGAGAGAGAGAAAAAGAGTGAGAGAGAGTGAGAGTGAGAGAGAGTGAGAGTGAGAGAGAGAGAGAAAGAGAGAAAGAGAGGGAGAGAGAGAGAGGGAGAGAGAGAGAAAGAGCTAAAAACCGAGAGAGTGTCAGAAAGAGAGGGAGAGATTGTGGGAAAAAGAAAGAGACAGACAGAGAGAGACAGAGATATAGAGAGGGGAAGCGGAGAGAGCGAAACAGAGTGAAAGATAAAGAGAGAATGTTACAGAGAGAGTAAGAGAAAGATATACAGAGACAAAGACAAAGACAGAGAAGAAAGAGAGAGAGAGAGAGAAAAGTTTCTCTCTAGAGAATTCACCTCGAATGCAATTCACATCCACTAATTTCTTATCAAGCAACCCTCGCAGCTACTTTCGTACCCAGACGCGGGGCTTTGGCTTTAGCTCTGGCTCTGGCTCTGCCTTTGGCTTTGGCTCTGCCTATGGGATTTGTTTGTGATTTGATTTGGTTTCGTTTTAGCGCTACGATTGCATACAATTTGCATTCGATTAACAGCTGAAAGCAGCGCCTAATGGGCAGCTAGAGGGGGGGCGCGGCCAAGTGAAAGGGGCAACAACATGTTTTTGTTGTGCCGGGCATGGATCATAAATAAAAATAGATGAAATTCCATAGTTGAAGGTGTTAAATGCAAGCGAGCGCAATTTACATCATCGATTTTATTAGCCTCAACGTTTATAATTCAATTAAATTGTTGCAACAACAACAACAACAACAACAACAACAACAACAACAACAACTGCACATACTCAACATTCACAAATCATTCACAATGGAATTAGCATTCGTCACAGTTTTTTCTTAGCGATTTGCTAAGACAGGAAGCATGATCTCTGTCTCTCTTCGTCTTTCTCTTTCGCTCTAACTGCCGGAAGTAGCTGAACTGAACTTTTCGAAAAACGTTCTTATCATACATACATATATCATCATCTCAGCAGAGGTATAGCAGTAAATTCTCTTCAGAGTAGAGCTGGTTGCTATTAAAGACAAGTTGTTGAAGAAAGTTGTTCGTTCTTACTTAGCTAAGAGCTTGAGCCTCCTGAGTTTTTTCGAATAAATTTAGTTTTGGGATCTTATATATTGAAAACCTCTAGAGTTCCTGAAGTGAAAAGTATATTTGGGATATTTACTATTATAGTATCCTCCCTAAGTTCTCCTGGAGTGAAATGTATATTTAGGTTATCTCCCTAAGTTTTCCTAAGAGCACTTTAAACACTCTTCAGAATTTGAATTCAAATTTCTTTGCCCACAATTTTCTCAATTAGTTCTATGAAATGAAGCCAAGAGGTTCAACCCTCTTGAGTTTTTGACTATAAAAAACTCTATCTCAGCGTTATTTTCATCTTATATAGGATTTTCTATAACAGTTTTCAACCGACTTTATTCCAATTTTCTTTAGCTTTCCCAATTAGTTTTTCACATAACTCAATAACTTTTCAATTTTCTATAAAATTTTTGAGCATTGCGCATACGCCGCTTGCTCCGCTCTGCATTTATTTGTTATTCTGTTTTTAAAGTTTGTTTGTTTGTTGGCCTGGCCAAAATCGTTTTCCGCTAATTGTCGCATTTTGTTAATGTTTATTGAATATCGAAATATTATTATGATGTTTATGGCCTTTTGGCTGTTATTGTTATTGTCATGCTGACAAATTAGTTTCACACTTTGCCACCAATTTCGAGTTGGACTTTCAGTTTGTTGTTGTTAGTCGCCCACAACTCGGTTCTGCGAAGTCCAACTGTTGGCTTTCATTCATGATTGCCACCATCCGTTGTGGCTCCCCCTGCCCCTTGCCATTGTCTGGCAGCATTTGGCAGTCCGCCCACCCATTGGTGCCCGCGAGAGAGCCAGCCAGGCAGCCAGCTAGTCGGCCAGCCGGGCAGCGCCTGCCTGCCTGCATTTATAATTAGCTCCAAATTTGTCTCTCAGCCAGTTTATGGTCATGTCCAGTTGCTTTTGTTGCCCACCTGTACCCCCATGCCCCACACCTCTATGCTCCGCCGCCGTTGCCCTGCATCTGCGTCTTCGTCTTCATCTTTGGCTTTGCTTGTGGCCAACATGTTCTGGCCAAATTGGCGTACAATTCATAAAAATGAAATTTTTTGTTTGGCTTTTTTTTTTGTTGCTGTATACCCTGTAGACATGTAGTGGGCATGCAAGGGGTATGCACAATTTGTGTCGATGTAGATATAAGAGAGTAGAGCATAGATTGTGTATGGGCATATAAAGTATATAGATAAAGGGCATAGCCTATGTCATAGCTTAAGCTTAATATAAACCTATAGATGGTGACCAGATAAGAGTGATATGATATACAATGACTATATTTCGGATATTATTTAACTTATCAATAATATTTAGCTGTTGAAATACTCTAGAGAACTTGCCATTTGATTATAAATTACCTTTCATTAGCCAAGCCTTTGATAAGTTTACTTCAGCTCACTCCATATATATATATACACATTTAGTTAATTCCCATTGTTGCTCAACTCATTACAGGGTATTCGCTGAACACTCACTCCACTGCCTCAACTGCCAGCGACTTGTTTTGGCATTGTTGTCTTACTTTTTGCTTTGTTTTATTATTATTTTGATTCGTATAGTTTATATATCAATGCTTTAAGCTGATTTTGTTCCAAGCGCGTGGTCAACAAATTGGCCAAAAACAAAAACGAAAACAAAAACAAGATAAAAAAAATAAAAATAAAAAAGAAAAAAAAAACAAAATTCATTTTGTTAAAACTGGAGCAAAGCGAGTTGAACAAAAAAACATTCTCCATTCATTATTTTCACAGCTTATTTGATAGATCGATTCGTTGGTTCGTATCTGTGTGTGTGTGTGTGTGTGTGTGTGTGTGTGTGACCATGAACAGTTGTTAGCTTATTGTTTCCCATTCCTCTTGGCTCTAAAAGTACTCTTAGCTAACTTTCGAATGAGTTGAGTGGGCTTAGCCTGAGCTAGTCTATAAATAGAAATATAGCAAGTTATATTTAGTTATATCATCTAACTATGTATCATCTACGGTAATAAATAATAGATCATCATATACCTTATTCCTTCTATGATCAAATGGGCACGGAACTGATGGACTTTGAATCAAATAGACTACCCAGATCAGTTTGTGATTGGAACAAAAGAAAGTTCCTTAGAGTTTATGCCGAATACAAGTTTTGTCAGTTTGGACAGAGCAACAACGAGTTGAGAGTCTCTGATTGCTGCAGGGATCACTGGGGATCACTGAGATCGCCGCGATGATCGTTGAGTCTGGCTGTTGCCCGTTGTTGCAGCTTGTTGCGGCAATTAGCCAGCGACAGCGAGTGTCAATGTTTTTTGACCCATTGCCGCATTTGCATTCGCAATCAGGCAGCGGGCAACAAGTCGCTCTGGCCGCAGCCGAAATGCAAGCGAATTCAATTTCAATTCAATATTGAATGCCAAATAGCCATAAAAAAACAAAATTTGTACTCGAATTTTTTGTGAGCTTTGCATTTCAATCAGTCAGTCGATCAATCAGTGCAGGCTCATTTGACTCTAATCAATTTCTATTCAATGTTGAATGTTCGTTGACTATCAATTGCTTGAGTATGGCCAAATTTACTGACACCTTGTTAAAGCCTTGCCATGAATTTCAATAGGATAGTCTAACGATTTGTTTGAGCCTAATTGATTGACAGTTGAAGTTTCAATAGAAAATGTTGAGTTTCAAGTCAGTTTCAATTTCAATTTCAATTTCAACTTTGTTACAATTTTAGTTTTATTTTGATTTAAATTTTGTGTTAAATTTTCATTAAATTTTAGTTTTAGTTTCAAATCAATTTTAGTTTCAATTTTAGTTTTATTTTTATTTTAATTTTATGTTCAATTTTTATTCAATTTAAATTTCAATTTTAGTTTTATTTCAATTTTATGCTCAATTGTTATTCAATTTTAGTTTCAATTCTAGTTTCAATTTTATTTCAAATTGAGTTTCAATTTCAATTCAATTTTAGTTTCAACTTTATTTCAAATTGAGCTTCAATTAAAATTTTTTTTTTAAATTTTTTCCAAATTCCATTCAATTTATATTAGAAATTGTTTTTTTTTTCGAAATTCTTTCAATATCAATTCACTTTTCAATTTTAATTCAGTATTAAGTTTCAATGTGATTTTTCTCTTTTTTTCAAAACTTAATTACATTTTTTTTAAATTTTAAATTTATAATTTATTTAAAATTTTATTATTTTTTTTATGTAATGTCAATGCAGAATAACTTGAAGCGAAAAGCACTTAAGTTTTATAACACATTGAACACGATTTGCATTTAATTTCAATCAGTCAATCAGGCTGTCAGTCAGTCAGTCAATCTATGAGTCAATGATTCATGAATGGAATGACAGGCATTTTTATAAGAGTTCTTCAAACAGAATTAGAAATAGGAAACGATCTCGAGAACCCTACGGAGAGTATTTCTACTGAATGATTCAATCAGACGATCAATCTGAAAGTTTGGTAATACTTACAATCAATCAATCAACTCAGAGAGAGAGAGAGAGAAAGAACAGTATACAGTTTTAAAGAAGATATACAAACGAAATCATTTCGTTGTTTCAATTTCAATTTCAATTTCAATTAGAAATTCAATTTCAATTTCAGTTGAAATTTCAACTGGCAGTCAATCTTCAATTGTGGCGCGAGTGGGCGTCGAAGATACATATTTAGCATTTTAGCACAAGATTCGCATTCATAGGGCAACTAAATAACCATCAATCACACAGTCAGTCACAGTCGGTCGGGCAAGCTTTCAACCACATTGTATGACAGTTGCAATCGCAAATTGAAAAACGACGTTTAAGATTAAAAAAAAAAAAAAAAAAGAGCATTACTTAGGCATTTGTTGTGAATAGAATGCTGAAGTGCTTAGCATATTTAGCCGCAATACAAATATCAAATTGCATTTTCAATTCATTTCCATTTCCAATTTCCATTTCAATTTCAATTTCAATTGCCAATTGCCAGAGCTCAGATAATTGATGATTATGAGTGTCGGCTAAATGTCGTGAGCGTGTTATTGCAATGCATATAACAGCACAAATATATATACAAATAGACAAGTATATATACATATATATGCTTATGTCTCGTAAATCAAAAGATATCATCTATAGCTGAGAGAGAGAGAGAGGCTGAGTTGGCGCTGGAGCCAGAGACGCTGTCCAAATGTGGGCGCTAAGGTTTGGCCAATTGCAATGCAAATGACAAATCGCTGTTGAGGTGCCAGAGGAGGTTGGGGCTGAGGAGGGTATTACATTTGACTTATAATCGCTCCATATATGGCCATTGAAGATGCCATCTCCAATCTTCACGACAAGCGCCGCCAACGCGAAGCGCCACTTGGTGCCAAGTTTGGATTTCGAATGCATTTGGGTGCTCGGTTAGCGATTGCGATTGTGATTTCTAGATACGCGATCGCGTTTTGGCCCTTGCGTGTGCTAACAGTAGCTGTTGGCCTAGAACTGTGAGCCACACCCACCACACAGCACCTCAACCTCACTAGCTCTGTCGTATCTCTTCTCCTTCCCCCTCACTCTCTATCTCTCTCTATCTCCCTCTCTCTCTCACGAGCGCGCGTTTGGTCTGCGGCAAATGGCGACGTATTCATTTGTTTGCTGTTTGCCAATCAGCCTGTCAATAATTGTCAACAAGGTGTGACTATGCCAATATTTAATTATTCGATTTCATTTGCTTTTCAATCGCGACAACTGTGAGGCAAAAGCACATGTGGAGAACCAGAGCGGGGAGGGGGAGGGGGAGGGTGAGGGAGGGGGGTTGCTTAGCTAAGTGACTGCGAGTGTAGTATGGAATACCCTGTGATTGTGTGAAGAGATGGGCAGAGCTGGGAAGAATGAGGGAGGATGGAGTTAGAGAGATTACAGATTACTAGACACATGTATACTGTATGAGAGAAAGAGTGAGACAGGGGAAGAAAGGAAGAGAGAGAGAGAGAGAGATGGAGAAAGAGTTGGTAAGAACAAAGTAGATAGAAAGAGAGAGATAGTATATAACAGAAAGAGGGAGAGAAGGATAGTGTGTGTGAGACAAAGAGAAAGAGCAAGAGGGAGAGAGTGAGAGCGAAAGAGTAGGAGCGAAAGAGTAACGGAAAGAGTGAGTGGGAGAGACAGAGGAAGAAAAAGAGAGAGAGAGAGAGAGAGAGAGGAAGAAATTGCTAGAGAGATATAGAGAAAGAGAGCGGGAGTGAGGGGGAGAAAGAATAAGAAACAAAGGAAGAGAGAGAGAATAAGAGATATATATTATATTATATATTTACAGGGTATCCGTTGCTGAGTTTCTGTCTTGCTCTATTGCTATTTGTCTTTGTTTTTGTTGCTTCAAATTTGCTAAACATTTGCGTAAAAAACATTTGTCTTCAAGCATCCGACGTCTGGCTGCGTATACATCGGTGCAAAGAGTACTCAAAACACTCACGAGTACTCGAAGCACTCAACGCCCGATGATAGTCATTCACTCACAACTATATATAAGATGTTGCTAATAGTATTTGACACTCAGTCGGAACACTTAGAGACTGTGAGAAAGCCTTTCGAAAATACCTTTGAATATGCAAAACTATCCTCAATCAAAACGGTTCAATTGCGGAAGTTTCATTTATTTTGTATTATATACAGTTACATCTCAGACCTTACATCTAGTATAGGAAAACAAATGGATATCCGAACTCGAATATATTGCTTCAACTTATAACCTTTAGCTGGAGCGACTAGGCTGCAAAGCAATCGCAAGCTGAACCGTTTCAAATGGGTTCCAAGTCTAGATCTACTTATCCATCAAATCGCGAATAGAACCACAATTTCTTCTATATATACCATTTCAAGCTAAGGCTCACACACTGAACCCTCAGCCAAAGAACATAAGCCAAAACGGTTTAGAGACTCTTGTTCCAAACCATAAGCCGCATCGCCTTCAAAACTTATAGAACGGCTTTTGCCCAAGCTCAAGCTCTTTAGAACTGCTTCATGTGAAGCAAAACCTGCTTCTCATAGCCATGCTTCAAAGGCATCTTAATAATGATCTCGCCTTATTGGAACCATTTAATGACCGAACAGTTAAAGACTTGCTACCGAAATACTTAGCTTTGTTTCGTTTAAGAACTCACATACGATACGATCATTTAAGAAGTGTTTAATTTGAGCGCTTGCCAAAAATGAGCTCAGTTTCAATCAACTTTTATTGACAACTGCCAAGATTTTGCTCTTTATAGATCCGCCGGATTCAACTATATATACATATGTTATATCGGTCATAACTTAGCAAAAGGCAAAACTCAATTTAAAAGAAATTTTCCTTTATTAGGAGTGAGTGCTATAATGAATATCCGATGAAGCTACTAATGAATCATTATGATTCATTGCGAGTATGTAATGAATCATTATTAGTATCCTATGAATCCTTGCGAGTAGCAAATGAATCAGTGTGTGTATGCGATGAATAGTAGTAGCCATAAAATCATTGAGGGAATACACTGAATCTTAACGAATAATCAATGAGATGATTCATTCGTGCAACTATTTGAGATTCATCAAAGAAAAGAGAATCAGATCAGATTTTTAGTCTTTCATATTTGCTGTAAGACATTGCTGATAGTCCAAGAAACCACAACCAATATGAATCACTAAGTGTAATCAATGAATTATGATCTGTATTCAATGAGTTCTAACAAGTATTCAATGAATCGCTTTTTGATTAAAATCATTCGAAGTGAGTTTGACTCAATATTCGGGTATTTCTTCTAAATAGTTCATTAAAAACGCAATTGAAATGTTTTTGTTATTAAATATTTTTAAAAATTATAGTTATATATATATTTTTATATATATCTTTTTTTTGTATTTTAACATTTTGTTGCTTTGAAAAAAAAAAATTAAAAAATACTAAAAAATTAAAAAAAAAAAATAAATAAAAAATATTTGTTTGTTTTTATATTTTTTGTTGTTTGTTTATTGTGTTTGTTTGTTGGTTTTTCGTTTTTTTTTTTGTGGGGGTGGGGGGAGTTTGTTTGTTGCTTTGTTTTTTGTTTGTTTTTAATTTATAAACATTAAATTTAAATATTATTAGTAAAATATGCTTTCTTTTTTTTTTTTTTTTTTTTTTAGTATTTCGCAATTAAATCATCAATATATATTTATATATATATATATATTTATCTTTATATATGTATGTATGTATGTGTATGTATGCATTGTATATATGTTTCTTTCTTTTTTTTTTTAATGGTATATCATATGTATTTATATTTATATAAGCTATGAAAAAAAATAAACATAAAAATTATAATAATAAGAAATAATTTAATAGAATAAAATTTAATAAAAAAAATTAATACAATTTCATTTTCCGTTTCATTTTCATTTGTGTATGTGTGTGTATGCTGTGTGTGTGTGTGTGTGTATATATATGTGTACATGGCATTTTCTTCTATTGGTTTTCGAAATTTCACAAATTTTTTTGTACATAAAAATTTATTGAAATAATTTTTTTTTTTGCTTAAAATTTTGTTGTTTAACGCATTAAAAATATATAAAAAAATTTATATATTTTTTAAAAGAATTTTTTTATGTGTTTATGTGTGTGTGTGCGTGAGTAAGTAACAATTAGTACAAAATAATTTCACATTGAAAATTTTTCATTTTCAATTTTTTTTTCATTTAAAAAAAAAAAAATTATGTTTGCTTACGGTCTAAATATTTTCATATATTTTTTTTTTATATATTTTTATTTTTTTATTTTTATTTTGTTTATTTTGTTTTGCCATTCAGTCAATCAGTCGAAACTTTTGGTTTGGCCGCGGCAAAATGGTATCGTTGATCGATAACAAATCGATAAGCGAAAATCGCGCCAAAATAAAAACCGTTTCCCACTGCGTTTTGTTTCTCATAAAATATTATTCTCAAAAAAAAAGAAGATATAATATATATATATATAATATATATATTTATATATAATGTATATATATATATATATATATATGTGTGTGTGTGTATGTGTGTGTGTGTGTGTGTATGTGTTTATGGGTATTTGTATCGCTTTCAAATTGCCATTTAAATATGAAATTTAAATCAATTGAAATGAATTTTTTTTGTTTCCTTTTTACTTTCTTTGTTTTTGATGAAGAAGAAGAGTTTTATTATTATAAATTATTATTTTTGTTTTTCATTTAGTTTCTCGCTTTTCAATGTTTACACAGCACAGTTTTCTTTTTTAGTTTTTTTGTTTTTTTCATGTGAATTTTTTTTGAAAAATTTCAAACGAAATTGTGTGAAAAAAAATGCTTTCGAGCTAAACTCTAAATCGTAGAGAATTTTTAAAGCAAATTCTAACTGCACTGGTTAAGCACATATATAAATATATATATATATATGTATATGTATATGTATGTGTATGTGTATGTGTGTGTGTGTGTGTATGTATGTATATATATATGTTTGCCCTCTCTTTCTCGCTGTGTTCGCTTGCTCTTGCGCTCTCTCTCTCTCTCTCTCTGTCTATCTATAATACAAGTTTACATGATTCTCGCTCTCTCTCTGTCGCTCGCTCAGCTTGTGGCACGCTGCTGATGATGCGGCTGCCTCTTGTGATGTCGCCTCGAGCGTCGGCACTGCGTCGAACAGCATTCGTCAATGGGCTGAGCAACGCCACCCACCAGCTCGGCCACGCCGGACTGCTTGTCGAAGAGACGTCGCTTGCTGGAGACACGCGTCTGCTGGCAGGTGGAACGGGAGCAGCGTTTGCGATCGCAGTTCACCTTCGAGTCCTGCAAATGAGAAGAGCATAAACGTCGTATTAGTTTCAATTAGTTTGAGCACATGCGATTGCGTTCACTTACCTTGCAGCGGCACTTGATGCACTTCTGTTCGCCGTGCGACATGAGTATGGGATGCCATTCCTGTCCGTTCTCGTATACCTTGTTGACCACCTTGCAGCCGCCGGCGGCGAGCACTTCCTCGGCATTGTGCGCCGCTGTGCGCTGCACGGCCTGATCGTGCAGTTCGTTGTGATTGGCCGGCGCGTGCTTGTTGCTCGAGCCGTGATTGCTCTGCTTGCCCTCCGGGCACACCTTGCAGCAGGCCTTCTTGTCGGGGCGATAGGCCAACTTTTCGCTGCATTGCAGTGGGGGGCAGACCATGCGGGGGCAGCGCACCTCCAAAGTTTGGGCATCGCAGCTGCAGGTGGTGCAGGTGTCGAAGCCGTTCGGCGGCAAAAACGGATGCCAACTGGCGCCGGCGGCATGGAACTGTTCGCCCAGCCGGCAGCCGCGACGCTGTTGCAACAAGTCGCTCGCATTGATCGCCGGCGAGCTGCTCAGCTGGGGCTGCCAGTCGGCTGGTTTGGCCACACAGCTGGGACAGCATTCACCCTCGCGCTGCAGCAGCTGCTCGCCCGTCTTGCACTTGAGCGCCGGACACTTGATGAGCTCACAGTTGGCCTGGCCGCGCTGGCAGGCGCACATGTGGCACGTGTCCTGGGCACTGCGCCACTGCTCCGACTCGTTGTAGAAGCGACCCGAGTGATAGCAATTGCTCTCGGTGCTCAGCATCTGATTGCCATTCTGATCACCTGGCACGGGCACATTGTTGTCCGTGTAGATCGGAAAACAGTGGGCGGGCACTTTGGTCGACTTCAACTTGCCGCGCAGCAGGAGCCGTGGGTTCACCTTAGAGTGCAGCTCCAAATAGCAAACGCTCGTCTCCAGCTTGATGAGCTCCGCCGAGGGCATCGACAGCTGGAAGCCCTCCATATAGTTGCCCGTAAACTCTTTGAGCAGCTTTCGTGTCACGGGCGCTCCGATTGCCTCGATCGGTTTCTCCTCCAGATACAGCTGCAAGTCTTGCGCCGGCACGCCGCTCAGCGTCAGCTCGTAATGGAGATTGCATTCGTTGTCGATTGCCATCCAGGCCATGCCCATGCCCTGGCCCTGGCCGTGCTCTACGTGCGCCTTCAACAGGATGGGCTCAGCGGAGTCGCGGGCATCGGCCACGGGACGTGGCACGAGGCGACCGCGTATCAGGCTCGCCTCATGATCTGTCGCCACATTGACGCCCAGTTCGCCGGCATAGAGTGATTCCAGGACTTTGGGTCCGAGCTTTTCCACACTGCCAATTGCCTGATTGAAGTTGAAACTGGGCGTTAGATCCTCGAGCTTGGCCTTGCGATTGCCCTGCTCCTCGATCAGGCTAATATTCGGACGATCTCTGGTATTCACGTGATCCGTTTCAATATTATAAGCCAGCGAGCCGTCCGTATTCAGATAGACCCAAGCCAGACCGCTGCTACGAGTGCTCAGCTCGTTGCCGTGCGATGGCGCCAGCAGCGTTTGGAAGATCTCACAGCTGGCACGCGTTACAATGTGTCCTTGGATCTTGAGCTGCGGATACTTCTTGGACTCGACCGTCAGCAGTAGTTTGCCGCGCGACATCAGGCGCAGATTCTGTATGGAAATGGGCGAGGATAGCTCCAGCACATTGATCTCGGCCGATGGCTTGCGCACTCGCGACACCTCATCGAGTATCAGTTCCTTGCGCTCCGGCAACTCGATGCGAACACTCAGACCGGCATCGGCATATTCCTCAACGCCAAAGATGCCATTGAAGACCAATGTCAAGTGCATCGAGCTCGCTGCGCCGCTGCTCGTCGACACAATGGCCGTGCCGCCAGCTCCGGCCAGTTGGGGATCTGTTTTGCCATTTGCCGCAGCCGGTTCCAGCAGTGAACTGAACAGTTCCGTTTGCAATGCCGTATATTTGGCTATCTTGCCGGCTAAAGCGAGCTCCGCCTGATGCTTGTTGCCCCAGAGCAGCACCACATGGAGGCGATCGTCGCGCAGGATGCGCTTGTAGTCCCGGGGCACACGCCGCCAGACTCCACAGATCTTGCCCGTGGCATTCTGATAGACGCTTAGTGTGCCGCTCAGGGTCGTCTCTAATTGATGCTCTTCGAGTATATCGCCGCGATCGTCGACGAATTGTATGGCACGTGGTCGACCGATTTTCGACGATATATAGAACGAATAATACAGATTCTTCTTGTGGAACAAGAAGCGTGCAGTGGCAACGACATTCTGTGGATTGTATGTCGTGTACATGGATTTCATTTCCTCGCCTTTCAGGAAGTACGATGTGCGACCCGTTAGCAGCGCAGCGTAATCTGTGAATTGAAAAGGAAGGAATAACCATTATGAATGGAAACTAAATGAATGAATGAATGAATTAGTGTCTGAGTGTGAGCGTGAGTGTGAGTGTGCACAACTACCACCTTCCAGAGTTACATGGAAGTCGGTAGTCACCTGCTGTGCGGCTATGACACCTACTGTTCTATAGTAACTCGACACTCTGGGCTAGTAGCGACCTGAAAATTGGTACAGCTGCTGCTGAAGGCAACAGATTGAGCATAGATGAAAATCAGATAGATCGGTTGACTATAACCTATTATAATGGCTAATATATGTATCTGTTCTATAGTAACTCGACACTCTGAGCTATAAGTGACCTGTAAATTGGCACAGCTGCTGCTGAAGGCAGCAGATTGAACATAGATGAAAATCAGATAGATTGGTTGACTATAACCTATTATAATGGCTAATATATGTATCTGTTCTATAGTAACTCGACACTCTGGGCTAGTAGAGACCTGAAAATTGGTACAGCTGCTGCTGAAGGCAACAGATTGAGCATAGACGAAAATCAAATATATCGGTTGACTATAACCTATTATAATGGCTAATATATGTATCTGTTCTATAGTAACTCGACACTCTGGGCTAGTAGCGACCTAAAAATTGGTACAGCTGCTGCTAAAGGCAACAGATGGAACATAGATTCAAATCATATGGATCGGCTAACTATATCTTGTTATAATGGCAAAATCTTCTGTTTCCTTGATTTCATCTCTATAATGAATAGCTCGTTAGCTATTCATGCTTATCTTTATCTTTATGCTTAGATAGTTTCTTAGATTTCTATAGATTTGCACTTACGTTTCATGTTGCGCTCCTCTTCCTCGCTGGGCACTGGCACATCCGAAGCAGCATCCGTATCTGTAATACAATAAGAAGAAGCAGCGAATGCTGAAGGTTAGCCAAAATGGTCTACTTAAATGGAATTTAGATAGCAACAAATAGCATCAAAGGGCCCCGCAATGAATGCAATGTATGAATGAATCTGAATAAAAGAAAAAAAAACACACAAACACTCGCATACAGGTAGAGCGGCGGATCAGTTCGCCTGCCCAGGTGGCATTCATTAATCGTGCATAAATTGAGCAGGTAAAACCAAAACAGAAAACTAGTCGAAAAGGAATTCCTAGAAATTCACACAGAGCGAGTGCCAGGCAAATGCGGCGTGAAAGTAGGTGGACATATCTGGGATGTGACAGCTACGGACAGCACACACACACACACACACGCACACACACACACACATATATATAGAGAGTTTGCTTGATTGACAGCAGCTTCGTTAGAAGCCGCTGCTCCAAAGCTGATTAAAAGCAGAACACACAAAAAAAAAACGGCTAAAAAAAAGGCTAAGGCTAAAGCTGAAGTAGCAGCTGTAGCTGCATTGGAATTTCGTTTCACGCGCACAGGCGCAGCGCTTAAGCCGCAAAAAGAGACACTGAAAACAGACACACACAGACACACACACAGACACACAGACAGACACACTTCTGCTGCTTCTTCTTGCCGCATAATGAAGGGCGACAAATCTGACACCTTGTATAGCATTTTATTGAGCCGAGGCCGCAGTTGCTTGTTGGGGGTGGGAGGGGGCAGGGGCAGGAGGTTGGGGTTTAGGTAAGTCAGGCCAAGAGCATGCTGCGGTTGCGCCTGTGTCTGTGTGTGTGTGTGTGTGTGTGTGCTGTTGCTGCTGCTGCTGCTGCCTTCCAATGTCGTCGTTTGGCTGTCCGATCTTATCGCCTGATCTTAATACGAGCCACTTCTGACCGAAGCCGAAGCCCAACTCTGCCCTCCACGCTGTCCGCTGCCCCACTCTCTCTCTCTCTCTCTCTCTTTGTCTCTTTTCTTCTTTTGCCTTTTCCTCTTCTTCTTTTTCAATTTGACGCGTCGTCTGCATCGCATTCTTTAGCTTATTGGCAGAGCCAGGCCAGCAGATCCTGCCATTCGCCAGGCAATTCCTGCCTGAATTCGCCTTTACCTCTCGCCCTCTTCCTCTCCCCCTCCCTCTCTCTCTCTCTCCCTCTATCTCGCCTGCCCTTGACTCGCGCTTGCTTCCATTGCAGATGAATGAATTTCGTTTTGTTTCGTTTCATTTTTATGCCGTGTGTGGCTCTCAATGCTGTTGTTGTTGTTGTTGTTGTTGTTATTTGGGTCTTGCCGCTGCTTGGCCGTTTTTGTAAGCCAAGATAAATGAGTTTTGGTGCGCACAAAGACGACGACACGTTGCCCATCATGACAGTGGGAACAGAACGAACGAGCGACGCCGAGGGAGACGGGACGGCGGGCAGTAGCGGAGTCAAGCCGAAGCCGACAAAGCCACAGGGCTAAGACAAACGACACCTTCGGCCATTGAGTCAACGCTTTGGTATGTGAGGCGGTCAGTCCCCCCCCTCCCCCCTTGCCCCTCTAGCGCTCTCAGTGGCTCATTAACCAAATGAAAAAAAAAGAGAAGAAGAAATAATAAAAACAGTTTTGAAAGTGTTTTTTCAAATGATCTAGCTGAATGGACGGGCATTTACTTATGTAGATCTCACAACCAGCTACACAGACGCAGGCAGAACCTAACTGATTGCTGATTGGATTGGATTGGATTGGATTGGATTGGATGGCAACTGTTGTGGTTGTGGTTGTGGCGGTGGCGGTGGTTGTGGCTGTGGTTGACTTGCTTCCATAGAATTTCAAACGTTGTGTGTGGCTCAAGAGCTTTGACGATTTGTTGTTGTGGCAGGGAGAGAGAGAGCGAGAGAAGGAAGGAGAGGCAAGGACGGACAGATCTTAGTACATACTTTCAGCTATTCAAGTGGAAGCAAAGGACTTTTGATCATTGCTTGAAAGCACTCTCTACCTAAAGCTACCTCTATGTGAAACAAAGCTTTTATTGTAGGACTTGGAAAGAAAAGTAGTCTAAGTCTAGTTGGAGGTACTTGATGGAATAGGATCATCCTAAGTGGCTTTCGAATACTAAAGAAGCTAGGAAGTTCTCACTGAACAGTTATGAACTGAAAGCTTTAGATGAGCAGCTATGCAGGATAGGCCTAACTAGACTATAAATTGTAAGATCCTGCTTAACCAAAATGTCAAAGCTCACACACACACATATACACACACTCCACACACACACACACACCCAATCTAAATGGGATCTCTTTCTTTTTTTCTTAATAGACAGTTCCGTTTTTTTTTCTTCTTTGATGCCGTTTTGCGATAAAGATAAAGTTGAAAATTTTATTAGCCCCGACACACACACACACACACACACACGATAAAGATCTCTCCATGTGTGTGTGTCCTGTCTACAAAGTTGGAGTCGGGATCGATTTTGGGTTCGTTTCGGGTTTAGCCATAAAATGCACTAAAAAAGGAAACGCGCAACCACAAAAGATGTCATCAACTTAAATTGTCAGCTACTAATGGACACTGAGAAATGAAAGAGATGGCAGAAGGCAGACAGACAGACAGAGAGAGAGAGAGAGAGAGAGTTGGAGTTTTGAAGATGCGGACAGTTGGCAGTTGGCCTTATCGCCGACTTCGATGCCAAACGATCGATCGAAACGATCTCAAAAAGCAACGATTGACGTTGAAAAAGGCATTCGACATTAACTTTTATTGTGTCTACCTGGTTAAATGTGACCATAACATGGACATGGACATGCATGCGCTCACTCTCCCTCTCTCTCTCTCCCTCTCTCGATCGGCTGGCAAGACGATCGCCCGCTGTGGCAAATGAGATAATTTAATAAGCGTTAAAATGCTCGAGTTATGTCATTATAAAAATAACGAAAAAATGCATAAATTAATGCCCATGGAATGCGCCAGAGAAAATGACAAAGACGCTGAAGAAGAAGAAGCAGAAGTAGAAGAAGAAGAAGAAGAAGTAGAAGAAGTCGAAGCAGTGAAACGATCAAGCGTCGGGCTTGGCTCCGCTCAAGCTCTATTTGAGGCCTGCGGGCAACGGCAACCAAAAATGGGCAACAGCATTTTGTGGCAGATGCAGCGCAACTGCAACTAAACTTGGCCAAAGCAGCTGCTATACATATAAATCTGTAAGCACACACACACACACACACACACACATACATGTCTGTGTGTGTGTGCCTGGACAAAAGCGGGCTAGACCAAGTTAGGCGAACAAAAAAATAAAATAACTTTGGTAAATCAAAAGCAAAGCCTGCTGCTGCTGTTGCTGTTGTTGCAAGTTGTTGTTGTTGTTGTTGTTAAATATTTTTACAATAGCTGCGTGAGCGTTGCTTGGTGGGGTGTTCATGCAGCATGTGGCAAGCAGCGAGCCAAGTTGGGGCCGCGCCCGTGCCTTCTAACTATTTATGGCAAACGAGTTGCCAACGTAGCCAAACAGGCAGCAGCAGCGGCAGCGGCAGCAACAGTTGCTGTTGCAATTTGACGTGGCAGCAATTTAAGCCAACTCTGTGCAACATAACCTCAGCCACGCCCCCCTCTCTGCGCCTACCACCCATCTCTACCCATCTACCCATCTCTCTCTCTCTCACTCTGTTTGCTGCTCTGGCATAAAAGTGAAATCTTTCTCGTCAACGGAGGCAACGCGCCAAAGGTCAACGGCTTTGCATAAGCAAATGAAAAATTGCCGCAAAACGGAAACTAATGATGTGCTGCAGCAACTGGCAGCAGCAACTTGCAACAACTAGCAGCAGCAACAGCAGCAGCAGCAGCAGTTGCAACCAGTTTCCATGCCACACAGCGGCAGCAACTGGGAGACTTGCGACTGGAATTCAGCCACAGCACTTGGCTTGATTATGTGAAAAATGTCACACACACACACACACACAGCGCAACTTTCCTCATAAGTTTTTCTAATTATGAATTCAATTCATGCAGAAAATTAGCAAAAGCCAAAGAATTGCCTTGTGATTCAGTCGCTGTTTATGTTGTGCGTGCGTGTGTGTGTGTGGGTAGGAGTGTGCGTGTGTGTGTGTGTGTGTGCTGCATGTCCATAAGCATGCTTAAGCTTTAAGGCCACTTGGGAGTTTGCAAAAAGTGCAAAAAGAGCCAAAACAAATTCTTCATCATTGTGAGCTACAACAGAGTTGCCAGACCGTTGCAAGCGTAGCTTTAAGCGTTGCCAGTGAGCAAAAAACTTGTATTATATTAAGTAAACTTAAGAATGAGATAATGAGAACTAAAAGGCAAGCATATACTTGAGTAAAGTCTGACCAAGACTCTTGTTAAAGACTTGCTGGCGTTGCCACCTATGGCAAACTTAGCTCAGCTTAATGTAGGATCAAGTCTTATGAGCTGCTTATTGCAGTTACTAGCTATGCCTATCTCTCTCTCTTTCTCTCTTTCTTTGTCTGTCTCTCTCTCTCTCTCTCTATCTTTCCAAATGTTGTTGACTTTGAACGATCAGGCATCATTGGAATCCGTTCGGTTTAATGTGGCACGTGTGTGTCCCCAGCGAATACGCAGACCCCCTCAACAACAACAACAACAACAACAACAAATGTGAAACGTAGCCCAATTTCCAGCTATGCCCCAACCCCTGGCCACCAGCCCCCCGCACCCCCCTCCCCCCAATATAAAGACATGGCAAAAATGTTCATAGCCATATATTCCCCATGGTCTTGTCGCATGATATACACCCCCAGCCCGCTCTCCACACAAGTGGAGGCTGATATAAAATAAATTGTGAAAAAAAAAACACACACAAGAAAAAACATTGAAGAACATCGAACAACATGCAAAAGTCGAAAGCAACAATAAATAAATGCAGAGATGGTCCCAAAAAAAAATGGATATAACATACATCATGTGTGTGTGTTGGTGTGTGTACTAAGTATAGATTGGAATATGATGTTGTATATAAGACTATATATATATATAGAGAGAGAGAGAGAGTATATAGTATATATAGTATGTGATATTGGGGCGACAACAGAGCGAACCAAATGGCATAAAAAAGAATTATAAATTGCGTAGCGCTGACCTTCAATTCGGGCCAAGTAATTTTTCATAAACAATTTACGCGTTTCGAACTATTCCACTACATGTGTCTATATCCATGTATCTGTCCAATCCGCACAAACATATATTTTTGTATATATATATATATATATATATATATATAAATATTATATTATATTGGTCTATCTAGTATTTGCTTGCTTCTTCGCTCGTTTTTATGGTCTACGTCGCGTTGAAAAGTGTTGTACAGCTGCGTTTGCTGCTACGCTTAATTATTCATAGATATATGATCTATAGATGAGCTATATATACCTATATATACCTATATATATATATATATTTGTATAGTCAGCATTTTATATGTCTGAGTGGCAAACACATAATCCTATTCAATATTCATCTCGATGTCTTTTCGCTTTTTTATTATGCGTAACAAACAATTGCATGTGTCAAAATATTGAGATATTTCGCAGATTTATAGATAGATATAGATATATATATATAAGTATCTTTCTATATATACAAACACAGTCTTTGTGGTAGCGCTCCCTGCGCTCTATGACTCATTTGTTTGGCATGATTTTGTTTGAGTTACGCATAGTTAGGATTCTAGGCTATGCTATGCTCTAATGTCTTATCTATATGAACTCTATATATTCGACTTACCGTTACGATCGCCTGGACAGGTCTTGCAGCATTTGCCAGGCAATGAGATGGGATCATCGCATTTAGCTGGCGGACATTCGTTCTTGATATTGCGACACTGAACGCGTGCAACAATGCGACGTTTCTTGGGTATCTGAAAGGTGTGAAAGAGAGAATTGGAATTATAATAGATATACGATTATGTAACTTGATGAAAATTGATATGTGAGCTTGGAAAGCATAAAATGACACTAGCAAAGTATCTATATTGTAGATCTGTAGTTAATACTGCAGTTATGGTGAAAGGAATTAGATTTTTGCTAGAGTTTTGCAGTTAACAAATATAGAAATATAGATTATAATAGGTATACTGAGAGAGAACTCTATGAAAATTGGTATATGAGCTTATGAAGTGTAAATAGAGATATATTAAAAGAGTTTCTTATGCTAGATTAGATAATACTCCAGTTATATGGAAGAAAGTTAAGCAATATGTGTTGGATGCAGATTCTTGTAAGTACTAAGGAATTATATATCTAACTCTCTCTCTTTCTCTCTCTCTCTCTCTCTCTCTCTCTCTCTCTTGGAGAATATTAAATATGTTCTGTATGTTTATTTGTTTGTTTGTCTGTGTTTTTTCTTCTGTCTTGCTGTCTCGTTTCTTTAGCTCTCTGATTGTAGCTCATTAGTTATGCTGAGTGGATGGGCAATGTGTCACTTCTGTCTGGTTTGTGCCATTATTGTATATTTTATTTATTTTTTTATTTACTTTTTATATAATTTTTGTAGCCACAAAATTAATTAGCGCTGCCATTCGCATAGCTGAAAACTGACTCAAAGTCGCTTGTCTCTTCTTTATTATGATTGTTTTTCATTTTCATTTCTCTCTCGTCCTCTCTCTCTCTCTATTAAATACCCTGTAATTAACATACATACACATATGATGTATGCTCACTAATGTTTGGCTCTAAAAAGTAGATCCCCAATTGCTAACTGACTCAGGGAACTCAGCTCTTCGTAAGGCTAAGTCTCTTCGCTTTGCTCTAATAACTCTATTGAGACTCTATAGAGAGACATATCTAAATGTATGCCTGCTGTTGTACAGGGTATATGCATAGTCTTCACTGTATTTAGCATGCTAGATTGGCATCTCTTTCGCACCGTCGCGTCGCCCGCCTTAAAATTAGAACTAAATCAAGCTGCGATTTTCTTAATATAAATATCTGAATATATTTATAATTCCCATGTTTATTTTTTTCCATTTTGTTGTCCCCGACTTTTTATTAATTCATTTTTGATCTGCGCGAATCTGATGAGAGTTTTTTTTTTTGTATTTTTCCGTTTTTTTTTTTTTTTTGTCATCTTTTGATGTTTATATGAATTTCTTGTTGATTTTTATGGGGACGAGACACAACGTTGTTGCTTTTAATGGACGCCATCCCAGAGTTCTTACAGAAGCAGTCAGTAGGAATTATTTTATGATCTGGCTCGTTTATAACGCTTGCAGCCACAATAAATTATAATTAATTAATACACACACAGTTCACTAAAAGACGATGAACAACACCACCAAAAACACGACGAAATATATACAGCTTCATAAAAAAAATTTCAATTACTTGGGGGAAAAAAGGGAACGGATTGCCCCGATGGCCTCGCTGTCTAGCGCTGGAGTGGGCATTAAGCAGGTGAGACGATTGCCAATTAGCCAATTGAGAGAAGCTAGTGAAATGAGAGCTGTTTTGTTTGGTTTTGTGAACTAGTTCTTTTGGTAATTGGAACTAGTTTATTTAAGTATCAGAGCTAGGTAGCTTAAAATTGGAGGAAAATTGCATTTGACGTAAACGGAAAAGGTTTATGAGAAATGTGAACTAGTTCATTTGGTAATTGGAACTAGTTCATTCAAGCATCAGAGCTGGGCAGCTAAAAATTTGATGAAAATTGTATTTGACGTAAACGGAGAAGGTAAATTTGAAATTTGAACTAGTTCATTTGGTAATTGGAGTTAGTTTATTCAAGTATTACCGCTGGGCAGCTTTGAATTAGGCGAAAAGTATTGTTTACGGAATTGGAAAGACGTAATTTGAATTGTGAACTAGTTTGTTTGGTAATTTGAACTAGTTCGTTTGGTTATTAGAACTAGTTCATTGCAGGTAAAAGTAGCTTAGGTTGAATTGTTAACTAGTTCTTATGGGAATTGAATACCACAGCTAAAAAGCTAAAAAAGGTTGAAAGTTAAAGAGGCAGAAGAATATTGGTATGAGTTCTTAGCTAGTTCTTTTAATAATTGGAACTAGTTCAATTAAGAATCATAGCTGTGCAGCTTAGAGTGCGACCAGAAAAGCAGAAGCTAAAGACATGAGAGAAGTTTAGCTTCAATTCAGCTGGAGCTAAAGCACTTTGAATTCAATTGATTTGTTTGGAATATATAAATATATATATATACAAGAAATCTTCATATATATATAATCTTTATATATATATATATATTAAAAGCTGCGATTGCTCTACCGATTGTGACTTGAATGTGTCGCCTGGGGCAATGCGGCAAAACTCTACCCCAGCCTCAGTCTCAGACTCAACCTCAGCCTCAGCTTCTGCTGCACACACCCCCTTTTCAGGCACCTATTGGCGCCCCCTGTTCATGCACGCCTCTGTATGTGTTTTGCATTTCGTTCAATGCAAAAATTCTTTTTGCGTACTTCAATCAACAACATCGAAAGAAAAAAAAAAAGCGAACGCAATGTGAAATTTGTTGTTTTTCTTCTTTCGTTCTTTCCTTAGTTTCAAGTTTTGGCAACGCCACAGAGAGAGGGGCATATATATAGGATATATGTATATATATATATAGGATATACATATATGTATATATATATATATACTGTGCTGCTTGTACCGACTTTCAAATCAATATTAATCATGCGTTCAAATCCCATAAATTATGCTGCATACGACTACTAAAATACTCTGCTTTTTCCGCCTTCCGCTCAGTCCCTAAGTGAAAATACATTCTTCTTTATCTTTTTTTCATTTTTCTATTTTTTTTGGCAAACTTTGTTGTTGTTATTGTTGCTTGTAGCAAATGTCGACGCTCATTAGTCAATTAGTTGGCCGCCTATAGCTGACTTGCCTCAATTTGTTTGCTCGGCCACATGGCCCCCAAAGCAAAAGAAAAACAAAATTATCTTTATCTAAACATTGTCTACTGCATTTTGCACTAATTGAAAGGCGAATCTTAATTAGAGAGAGAGAGAGAGAGAGTGAGTGAGAGAGAGAGAGAGAGAGAGAAAGAGAGAGAGAGTGACAAATGGCTCAAAGCTGCTAAAAGCTTACTTAATTGTTTAAAGCTGCTATTAAAGCTCATTTTGACAAGTTTCCTTAGCTGAAAGCTTTAGTAGATAGTATATAGAGAAAGCTGCTTAATCGCTGTAAATTTGGCTGTTGGAAACTTTAATTCGTAACGCTTTCAATTGAAGCAGAATTGTGTTCTTAAATCTGTCAACAAAACTTAAATAAAGCTTTAATATACCTTAAAGCCAAGCTCAAAGCTATAGGCAAAAGATCATAATTGCCTAATCTGTGAAGCTTAAAAGCTTTTTGAAATCATTTCTATGAAGAACCTTACTTTTAACTGAAATTTGTTCTCTTTACACTATAGATAATAGCTTTTTAATAGATTCATGCTAAGCAAAAGTCTTGTGAACTGACTAAAGTCCTAGCTTTCATAACAGAGCTGAAAGCACAAAGCCTGACTGACGCTTTGAAAGCACATCAAAGCTGGCAAGCCAACAGATCACAGATCTGAGCGTACAAAAGCTCCGACTACTAAATCCTTTTACTTTAACTAAAAGTTCTTTCCCCTTTCTATCTAAATTAGACTTGAATAGCTTTCGCTTAGAGTGTGATTGTACTTACCGCAACGCATTCACATTTGATGCAATACATGACGCCAAATGGTGGTCCCAGATCCGCATACCAGGTGGAGCCCAATTCGCGTAGAACCTTGCCGAACTGGCATTCCGTGACTGAAACGAGAGACGTAAAAGCGTGAGAAATGGAAAAAACAAAATTATGAAAATGCAATTTGCTATAAAAAGTTTATAGCCTATAAATATGGCAAATAGATTCTATATATGCTATATGCCGACTATAAATATATATATATATATATATATATATAGAGAGAGAGAGAGAGAGATAGTTATTTTGGCTCTGTCGATTTGGCTGCGGGACTTGTGGCGCCAGCTAATTGCATTTGCCCATATTTGAAATTAGTCAATGCCTGCTTTGCTTTGCTTTGTCTCTAGCCTATATATAGCCAGAGTGTCAGGATTGTGGGCGAGGGGGCGTGGCTGGGGCAAATGATGTCGCCTAGGGGAGGCAAATGCGGTTGGCGCCAGCATTGGCGGCGCTTCCGGCAAACGTTTACAGCAAAAAAAAGCTAAAAGCAGCTGCTGCAGTCAGGCAAATGCAAAAAAACGGCTAAAATAGCTGAAAAGCAACTCTTTTAGCTGTCATCAAATATAGCTTTATCTTTTAGCTTTAGTTTAGCCCTTTAGCAACCACTTTACAGCACAAAAAAGGCTAACTAAAATAAAGGTTAACAGACAAAGAAGAGAACTAAACAAAATAAATGCCAATCTAGCTTATCTGAAATTCCTATTGTATGAAAAAATGCTAAAAAAGTAGCTAAAAGCAACAGCAACTGTTGCTAAGCTTTTTTCTTTAGCTTATTTCAGCTGCAGCAACAACAACAGCTGCAGCTGGCGCCAACAAGTGTCAAAATTTTTCCTTTAGCGGCTTTTTCCCCTCTTGTTGTTGTTGTTGTTGTTGTTGCTGTTAATTGGCCGAGCCACTAAAATCGTTATGCAAATCGGGCCCGCGCAGCACACGTTTAATTATTAATATATTTTAATTACCCACCGAAGCCACAGCCACAAAATAACAACAACAACAACAACAAAAGCCGATAAATAAGCAAGGGAAAAAAAGGCTAAATTACAAATGCTAAAACTTTAAACTCTTTGGCGCCACACATCGAACGATGCCGCCGAACAGCCCATAAAAATAGCAAAAAAATAGCCAAAAAAAAAAAAAAAAAACGAAAAAAAACCAAAAAAAAGACTAAAAAAATTCAAGCAAATACTAATGCAGCTATACGACTAGCAGATACCCTAGCTAAGGTTTAAAGCTCTTAAGCACAAGCTAAACAACGGCGACTAGTAAATACCCTAGCTGAATAGATTGGTAGAAAAAAACTAAATATTTAACTGTTTATTATAGTTAGTTAAATATGTAGATGAGCCACACTAGCAGATACCCTGGCTTAGCTGAAATGGGTTTAAAAACTTGTTACTTCAAATAGCGCGACTAGTAGATGCCCTAGAACTCGCCAAGCAGTTGAGCTTAAAATTAATGAAAGCTAGAAAGCTTAGCTCTTTTTACAGGGTATTTTTGATATAATATAAAAATATATATATGTATATAAAAAAACAGTTTCTATTGCTTAGAGCTGCCGCTGCTCTACTATATATTATAAGCTTACAGGGTATTGCTGCTGTGCCCCGACTCTCTCTCTCCCTCTCTCTCTCTCTCTCTCTCTCTTGCTGTTGTTGTTCCAATATTTGCTTATCACATCCAGCAACAATTTGGTCTTGAATCAAAGGCAATGCCACACATCTAATTGGCCAAATACAATAACTAGCTAAAGGCGGGTGAGGGCGAGGGCGTGCTCTAACGCCCACTCCAACGCCCCAAAGTCGTCACATGAAGAGCAACAACTATGGGTATACCCTGTAAAGTAATGATTTATTGAGATACTCAGCAGCTGAAGCTAGCTAGTCAGTGGCTTTTAAACTGTATTAAGCGAGCTGTGATGCTAAAACTGTTTAAGCGAAATGTAGACTTAGAGAGAGAGAGAGAGAGAGAGATTTCCTAGTGAGTGACTTACAAACTGTAGACGTGCTAAGTCGCTAACTGTGAAACTGTAGATGCTATGTCTATATAGTCTAGTCTATATATACATATATGATCTAGTTTATTTAGTGACTGCAAAACTGCAGAAATGATTGAGTTTTGACTGTTTTTTGTTTTGCCTTTTGCCAGCTAATATGCCCACTCGCCACGCCTGCGCTGGGTATGTGAGAACAATCAGAATAGTAGAGTAATCGAACAGCAGCAACAGCAACAACAACAACAGCAGCAACAGCAACAACAAATCGAAAACAAGCTGAGGCGGCATTGCCCGACATGGCGTATACGTGATAAGTGGCGCTAACGACGCGCGACGTTTATCAAGTGTGCGCGGCCTTATTATAATTCTCTGCTTCTGCTGCTGCTGCTTCTACTCTCTGCTGCTTCTACTCTCTGCTGCTGCTGCTGCTACTATTGTTGTTGTTTGTTTTATTTTTTCATTTGGCGCCAGCTTTATTTGCGTGCGAAAATAAAGAAACATAAAATTGAAATGCAAGCAAAATACAAAAAACAACAACAAAAAAACCAAACAATAGAAAAATAATCATAGAAGACAAAAAAAAAAAAAAACACAAAACATATGTATATATGTAAAAATGTAGCTTAAAACAAGTTGACTTTGACTAAACATTGTTGAGCAACAAGTTGGCTAAGCATGTTGCTAAGCTCTGGTTGCGCAGCAAAAGGCAGAAGCTGCACTTGCCATAAGAAATTTGTTTTGACCACAATCTCTATATATAGTATATATGCCCATTTTAGTCAGTTTTGTTGTTGTTGATGTTGTTGTTGTCATTCCTTGCGCAATTTGAAAATTTCATTTATTTTTGGGGCCTGCGCGCCGACAATATAATTGAAATTTACGTTAATTGGCGCTCGGCAATTTTTGCGCTTGATTTCACATTTCTTCGCGCCTGCCAATTCGGCGCAAAAATTGTAAATAAAATATATATATACACATATGTATAGGCTATAGATCATGTGCTGCCCAGCGTAGCTTCAAATGTTGCCACACCAGCAAGTCAGCAACAAAATAGTTAGCAACATGGATTGCCTGGCTTTGCCTGTCTGTACATGGCCTGGCAACAATTTATGCTGCCTAAGCAACAGGCTTTGATTGCCTACTTCGTTTAGCAACAAGCAATTGTTGCCACACTTTAGCAACATTACTTAGTGTCTGACTGGCTGCATTGCCTGCCTTTTTCTGTTGGCAACATGAGCTTAGCAACAGACAGGCTTGACATTGTTGCCTAAAAATAGCTTCTTTGTTGCGCTTGGTGAAAAGTGTTGCCTTGGCAGCAATGTTGCTGCTGCTGCCACTTCCGCTGCTGTCTGCTAGTGTTGCTAAGCACAATTGGTTGCTTTGATTAACCGTTGCTCTTCCTGTTGCTGCCGTTCCGCCCCTTATTTCCGCAGCATTTACGTATGCGTGTGTGTGTGTGTGCAATTGTTGTTGCAATTTGTCTAGACATTTGATTAATGGGCGCAAAAATAGTTTTTGTTTGTTTTTGGGCCACTTTTGGTGTTGTTATTGTTCCAGACTATTTATTATTTGCGCCAAATTCATTCATCGATGCACAAGTATTTTCGACAGGCGAAGCGTGCAACAACAACAACAACAACAACAAGAGCCAATCAAATTTTTAGAGCCAAAAACAAAAATATTAAGAAATATCAAAATTATGATTATTTTGATTATTATTTTTATTGTGTTTGTGCGCAGCGTGGGCGGCACTCGGCATCAACAACAACAACAACTAGAGCATAGGCAAGTGCATTGCGCACACAAATACACATATATATAAATATACATACATATATATATATAAATATATGTATATATTTGTTATTTTTAATTTTAATTTAAGACGAAATGTCTAGAAATAAATTTACGTTTCTCTGCTGTTGTTGTCGTTGTTGTTTGGCAGTGCATTGACACACAGACAAGCAGCAGCAACAGCAGCAAGAAGATGAAGATGAAGAAGAAGAAGAAGCAGAAGAGCAACAACAACAACATCAATATGCAGCAAAAGTAGAAGAACACAAAAAAAAAGATGGAAAAATTGCAAATTTACAAAGATTTTCAGTCTAGCTATCTTTCGTTCTCTCTCTCTCTCTGCCTCCTCTCTCTCTATCTCTGTTTCTCTCTCTCTCTCTCTCTCTCTCTCTCTCTCTCTGCCCCTTTATCTCTATCTATCTCTGTCCCTCTATTGCTATCTGCCTCTCCTTCACTCTCTCTCTCTCTCTCTCTCTCTCAATGTCTCTCTTTCTGTGTCTCTCCATCTCTCTGTCTTTCTTTCTCTTTCTCTTTCTCTTTCTCTCTCTCTTTCTTTTCCTCTCTCTCTCTCTCTCTCTTTCTCTTTCTCTTTCTCTCTCTCTTTCTCTCTCTCTTTCTTTTATGCTTCTTTATTGTCTTCTTTATCTATATCTATATCTTTTTTCGCTCTCCCCTTTCGCCTTAAGCCAGCTTCGTTCACAAAGCTCTCTCTATCGAGTCCTTAAAGCTTTCTTCAAGCTGATCTCCAAGACTTAATTTAAACTAAGCCTATTCCCCAATGTCTTACTCAAAAATCTTAACTTAGGCAGAATAATATTGATTGAAGCTTTACAGAACTTTAAAGAGAATGAAACTTTTAGCCATAGACTTATTAATTCTAATAATTTTTATTGCTAGCTGGAAAAGCTTGCTCACTTTAAGGACTTAAAGCTTTCTTCACTTAAATTCTGTTCTTTTCTTTTTTTTTTGTTGTTTCCCCTTTTGGCTACGACAAGGTTTTCATGTGGAAATATCTTTCATTCGTTGCTTTTCTTTTCTTTTCTTTTTTGTTTTTTTGGCCCTTGGCGACAGTTTTGGTAGCATGTGTGGCATATGTCTACCTCACCCTTCCCCTCTTTGTGTGCTGCTGCTGCAGCAAGCAAGCAACAAGCTAGAGATGAATCTTCGCACAATGTGCTAATTACAGTCAAAAGGCAGCGACAGGCATTTCAACTTCTAATAAACATTGCGCTGGCTGCCAACAACACGTGGCCCCACTGTATGTCGCTCTCTCCCTCTCTCCCTCTCTCTCTCTCTCTCTCTCTCCCTCCCTCTCTCTTTCTCTCTGTTTGTCTTGTCTTGTTGGTCATTTGCTTTAGCCAACTAAAAATTCGCCTTGGCGTTGCCAAATGCGTTGCTGACTCACATGACGCAGAACCTCTGTCGCCGTCGCTGCTGACGTCGGCAGCGGCGTCGTACTGGCGCAGCATTTTCTTTTGGCTATTTTTTGAAGCCTACACACACACACACGCACAGTGGCAAAGTGCTTTTGAAAAGCGCAATGCTTTACTTTTCCAATTCGTGTATACCCTGTAATATAGCTAAGCGGGTAGCTTAAGGCAGTTACTAACTAGATGCTGCGTTAGCCAAGAGCAATGTGACTAGAAATTGATTGTCCAACAAAGTTGTGTTAAAAAGTAGTTCTACGGTATAAGCTAGTCGAGCAGTTTTTGCTATAAGTAGTAATAATAAGTGCTAAAAGGCATAGCTAGAGCATAAAGTAAGAACAATTTGATACAATTTAGCTTAAAGTTGATATAACCTTAGCCATATCTAATTACAGGGTATACACTAGTCGAGCAGCTGTTGCTAGGGGCTAAGTATAAATGGCTAACAGGCATAGCTAAGGCAAAAACTAAGCAAGTATTGATATTATTTAGGTAAATTTCAAGACGTATCAATTTACAGGGTATACGCTAGTCGAGCAGTCGCTTGTCCTTTGTTTCACTACTTTTTTTTGGCTGCGTGCGCTTTTAATTGAGTTAAAAGATCAGCACAAATCGGCGAATTGGTAGAAGCAGCAACAAAAGAGCGAGAGACAGAGAGAGAGAGAAAGAGAGGGAGAGAAAGAGGGAGAGAGATATATGGCATATAGCTAGCCTCTTCTAGTTGTTGATTTACAAAATGTTATTTGTGTTTTGCGCCTTAATTAAATGTTGCAAAATAATTAGCGTAAAAGTTTTGATCAAATCAAATCAAAATATAGACAGAGGGACAGAGAGAGAGAGAGGGGGGGGGGGGGGAAAGATGGGGGAGAGACTGAGGGCAGTTTGAATTTGATTGAAACGATGCAACGCTTCGATTAGGCGGCTTATCGAGTTCTTGAGTCGTTTTTATTATTATTATTATTTCGGTCTTTTTGTCTCTGTTTGTCTCTGTTTGCGTTCTTCAAATTTGACAGCGACGAGTGTCGAACTGTCAATCAATCGATGCGGGCAATCAATCAGAATCAATA